>CM074718.1:26209483-26909483 GCA_037306005.1 Rhinophrynus dorsalis
GTGGACATAATGTGGGCAGTGTGTGGACAGGGTGGGAGGGAGGACAGAGTATGGGCAGTGTGTGGACAGGATGTGAGGGTGGACAGAATGTGGGCAGTGTGTGGACAGGGTGGACAGAGTGTGGCAGTATGTGGACAGGGTGTGAGGGTGGACAGAATGTGGGCAGTGTATGGACAGGGTGGGAGGGTGGACAGAGTATGGGCAGTGTGTGGACAGGGTGTGAGGGTGGACAGAATGTGGGCAGTGTGTGGACAGGGTGGACAGAGTGTGGCAGTATGTGGACAGGGTGTGAGGGTGGACAGAATGTGGGCAGTGTATGGACAGGGTGGGAGGGTGGACAGAATGTGGGCAGTGTGTGGACAGGGTGGACAGAGTGTGGGCAGTGTGTGGACAGGGTGTGAGGGTGGACACAGTGTTGGCAGTGTGTGGACAGCGTGTGGAAGTGGACAGCGTGTGGAAGTGGACAGCGTGTGGAAGTGGACAGGGTGTGGAGGTGGATAGGGTGTGGAGGTGGATAGGGTGTGGAAGTGGACAGGGTGTGGAGGTGGATAGGGTGTGGAAGTGGATAGGGTGCGGAAGTGGATAGGGTGTGGAGGTGGATAGGGTGTGGAAGTGGACAGCGTGTGGAAGTGGACAGGGTGTGGAGGTGGATAGGGTGTGGAAGTGGACAGCGTGTGGAAGTGGACAGCGTGTGGAAGTGGACAGGGTGTGGAGGTGGATAGGGTGTGGAGGTGGATAGGGTGTGGAAGTGGACAGGGTGTGGAGGTGGATAGGGTGTGGAGGTGATAGGGTGTGGATAACAGGTGGAGAAAAAAATGTCCCCAGATTTCATTGTAAAATCTGGTCACTTTATATTAAAGTGTCCACAATTGTCCTTAATGCCAGACACCTATGGAAAAGTCACACTGTAGCACTGTACTGATTCTTTACAGCCTTGCAGAATGCATATAGAAGCCTCCTACATTAAAAGGAGGTCAGACCAACTTAATTTATTTACATTTTTGTGTACAGTACCTGCAATTGTTTGTATTTGCTTATCTCCAGTGTTGGCCTGTAGTTACTTCACACGTCTTCACAAGAGACAATAGGCTTTATCAGTCTGGATGAGATTACCCATAGAAAGAGAATACCACCCATGGCCTTTTAGAATCATGTGAACATCACAAGATAGTATAATTTCACTGTAACTAAAGACTGCAACAATGATCAAATGCAAAAGAGTAAATAAACAGATTTACCCAATTGCTATATGAAGGAATCCTACCCAGGAAAGTCTTCTGTTAAACAGGCCATTTATCAGTGACCTATCACACAATGCTGCCCCTCTACAAACTCTGTTGAGGGGATCACTTCCCCATTTACACTCCCATACCTCCCAACATTTCACTTAGCCAAAGAGGGACACTTTTACTTTAGGTTTTGCAGGGGTAGTGGGCTCGTGGATGGGGCATTGACAAGAATTTTTAGGTTATTTCATGAACTATTGACACCTCTTTATGTAACTGAATAAATGATATAGAACAAAACCAAAGTATTTGAGTTACACAGCCTAATTTATAAACACATATAGTGAGATTTATACAAAATATTCATATGAGCTTTATTGCTGTGGAGCAGTGTGATACACTTATATACACACACCACACTATCTGATCTCCTAAACACAGGGACACCAGAGTGATACACTTATATACACACCACACAGTCTGATCTCCTAAACACAGGGACACCAGAGTGATACACTTCTATACACACCACACAGTGTGATCTCCTAAACACAGGAACACCAGGGTGATACACTTATATACACACCTCATAGTCTGATCTCCTAAACACAGGGACACCAGAGTGATACACTTCTATACACACCACACAGTGTGATCTCCTAAACACAGGAACACCGGGGTGATACACTTATATACACACCACACAGTCTGATCTCCTAAACACAGGGACACCAGGGTGATACACTTATATACACACCACACAGTCTGATCTCCTAAACACAGGGACACCAGAGTGATACACTTCTATACACACCACACAGTGTGATCTCCTAAACACAGGAACACCGGGGTGATACACTTATATACACACCACACAGTCTGATCTCCTAAACACAGGGACACCAGGGTGATACACTTATATACACACCACACGGTCTGATCTCCTAAACACAGGGGACACCAGGGTGATACACTTCTATACACACCACACAGTCTGATGTCCTAAACACAGTGACACCAGGGTGATACACTTATATACACACCACACTATCTGATCTCCTAAACACAGGGACACCAGAGTGATACACTTCTATACACACCACACAGTCTGATCTCCTAAACACAGGGACACCAGGGTGATACACTTATATACACACCACACTATCTGATCTCCTAAACACAGGAACACCATGGTGATACACTTATATACACACCACACAGTCTTATCTCCTAAACACAGGGACACCAGGGTGATACACTTATATACACACCACACAGTCTGATCTCCTAAACACAGGGACACCAGGGTGATACACTTATATACACAAAACACACAGTCTGATCTCCTAAACACAGGGACACCAGGGAGATACACTTATATACACACCACACAGTCTGATCTCCTAAACACAGGGACACCAGGGTGATACACTTATATACACACCACACAGTCTGATCTCCTAAACACAGGGACACCAGGGTGATACACTTATATACACAAAACACACAGTCTGATCTCCTAAACACAGGGACACCAGGGTGATACACTTATATACACAAAACACACAGTCTGATCTCCTAAACACAGGGACACCAGGGTGATACACTTCTATACACACCACACAGTCTGATCTCCTAAACACAGGGACACCAGGGTGATACACTTATATACACACCACACTATCTGATCTCCTAAACACAGGAACACCATGGTGATACACTTATATACACACCACACAGTCTTATCTCCTAAACACAGGGACACCAGGGTGATACACTTATATACACACCACACAGTCTGATCTCCTAAACACAGGGACACCAGGGTGATACACTTATATACACAAAACACACAGTATGATCTCCTAAACACAGGGACACCAGGGAGATACACTTATATACACATCACACAGTCTGATCTCCTAAACACAGGGACATCAGGGTGATACACTTATATACACACCACACAGTCTGATCTCCTAAACACAGGGACACCAGGGTGATACACTTATATACACACCGCACAGTCTGATCTCCTAAACACAGGGACACCAGGGTGATACACTTATATACACACCACACAGTCTAATCTCCTAAACACAGTGACACCAGGGTGATACACTTCTATACACATCACACAGTCTGATCTCCTAAACACAGGGACACCAGGGTGATACACTTATATACACATCACACAGTCTGATCTCCTAAACATAGGGACATCAGGGTGATACACTTATATACACACCACACAGTCTGATCTCCTAAACACAAGGACACCAGGGTGATACACTTCTATACACACCACACAGTCTGATCTCCTAAACACAGGGACACCGGGGTGATACACTTATATACACAACACACAGCCTGATCTCCTAAACACATACCTGGGAACCTTCAGTTGAGGGCTACCCGGAGGGTAGTCCTCTGTTCAGCAGGGGGTAACAAAAATGACGCTAATCGCGTCAAAAAGGGGCAGGGCTTAACTCGAGTGTTGGGGGAGATTTAACCCTTTGATTGCCAGAGTGGTACGGAATGCATTGCAAAGCAATGCATTCCGTACCACTCTGGTACTCAGAGGGTTAAATGTGTCACACAGAAGGCTGGGGACGGAGGCACAACGGGAGAAAAAGCAGATGTGGCAGAGTTTCAATAGAAACTCCCCACATCCGGAGACATCTGCCTCTGCCCCGGAGACCCGGTAAAGCTCTGTCAGAACCGGAGTCTCCGGGGCAAATCCGGAGAGTTCCCAGGTATGCCTAAACACAGGGACACTGGGGTGATACACTTATATACACACCACACAGTCTGATCTCCTAAACACAGGGACATCAGGGTGATACACTTATATACACACACCACAGTCTCATCTCCTATACACAGGGATACCAGCGTGATACACTTATATACACACCACACAGTCTGATCTCCTAAACACAAGGACACCAGAGTGATACACTTATATACACACCACACAGTCTGATCTCCTAAAGACAGGGACACCAGGGTGATACACTTATATACACATCACACAGTCTGATCTCCTAAACACAGGGACACCAGGGTGATACACTTATATACACACCACACAGTCTGATCTCCTAAACACAGGGACACCAGGGTGATACACTTATATACATAAAACACACAGTCTGATCTCCTAAACACAGGGACACCAGGGTGATACACTTATATACACATCACACAGTCTGATCTCCTAAACACAGGGACATCAGGGTGATACACTTATATACACACCACACAGTCTGATCTCCTAAACACAGGGACACCAGGATGATACACATATATACACCACACTGTCTGATCTCCTAAACACAGGGACACCAGGGAGATACACTTATATACACAACACACAGCCTGATCTCCTAAACACAGGGACACTGGGGTGATACACTTATATACACACCACACCGTCTGATCTCCTAAACACAGGGACACCAGGGTGATACACTTATATACACACCACACAGTCTGATCTCCTAAACACAGGGACATCAGGGTGATACACTTATATACACACCAGATAGTCTAATCTCCTAAACACAGGGACACCACAGTGGAAAAGAGCGACAGAGGAATTTGGGTCTCAAAGAGGGACTGTCCCTCCGAAAGAGGTATGGGAGGTATGGACCTTTAATATTTCATAAAGAGGAACACTTAGGTAGTACAGATCCCTAATATCTGCTAAAGAGGGACACTTGGGAGGTACAGATCTTGAATATCCCCTAATATCTCCTAAAGAGGGACACTTGGGAGGTATGTAACTCTAATATCTCCTAAAGAGAGACAGTTGGGAGGCATGTACCCCTAATATCTCCTATAGAGGGGACACATGGGAGTTATGTACTCCTCCCTCATACTAACAACAGTAACAAAACATATTCTACAGAGCACCACACAGCCCCCGTTGATTAAAAAAATTATCAGTAGAAAACAATAGTATCACACGGCGATGTAATAATATAGATCATTCCTCAGCACCCAATATTCCTGTGTTAAAACAATTGCCCGCAGGTAGAGATGGAGCTAGGAGGAAGAGGAAGGGAGGAAGAGGTTGGAGGGATTAAGGAAAAAGTTAGAGACAGGGATTAAGAAAATGGAAAGGGAGGAGAGAGGGACTAGTGAAGGAGAGAGGGACTGGTGAAGGAGGAGAGAGGGACTGGTGAAGGAGAGAGGGACTGGTGAACATACCTGGGAACTTTTGAGACAGGGATACCCGGAGGGTAACCCTGTCAGTGCCCAGGGGGAAGAAAATTACGCAATTCGCGTCATAAAAGGGGCGGGGCTTAGTCACGGAGGGGGGCGGGACCAAAAAAACCCCTGCAAAATGTATCTAAGAGGGAGTGGGAGGAACCAGGCGGGACAGAGCACAAGTGGGCAGAGTTTCTATTCAAACTCTGCCCACCCGGTGATTCACACATTGCCCCGGAGACCTGGCAAATGAGTCTGAAATCCGGAGTCTCTGGGGCAAAACCAGAGAGTTCCCAGGTATGCTGGTGAAGGAGGAGAGAGGGACTGGTGAAGGAGAGAGGCACTGGGGACTGGTAAAGGAGAGAGTCACTGGGGACTGGTGAAGGAGAGAGGCACGGGGTGGGGGAAGGAGAATGGCACTGGGGACTGGTGAAGGAGAGAGGCACGGGGTGGGGGAAGGAGAATGGCACTGGGGACTGGTGAAGGAGAGAGGCACGGGGTGGGGGAAGGAGAATGGCACTGGGGAGCAGTGAAGGACAGAGACACTGGGGAGTGAGGAAGGAGAAAGGCTCCAGTCCTAGTATGCAGTGTGAGCAGAGGCAGACCAGCAGGTTTTTGCCTGGGGGGTAAGCACTTATAAGAGGCCCTTGGTGGAGCAGCTTCGGCCCAAACGTGTGTGTGTGTGGGGGGGGGGGGGGTGTCTTGTACTGTATTTAATTCTCAGAAATTGTAGTTGTAATTCTCAAAACCTGCAATCTACAGAGAAAAAGACCATCAGAGCTTGCAATCTACAAAATACCAGATTCAAAGTATTTGGAAGAGGAATTGACCAATAGAACTTTTAAAGTATATGGAAAAAACAATTAGAAGTTGTTTACACGACCCTTATGTTGCAACTGGTTTCACACAGAATGACTCCAATAAATCTTAGTGCATAGGCCACAGAGACCAGAGGGGCAATACTCCACTACTTGAGACCTGCAGGGCAATTACCATCAGGGCTATGCACCATTACATTAGAGCAGCAGGGCAATACCCCATTACATGATACCAGCAGGGCAATGCACCATTACATGGTACCAGCAGGGCAATGCACCATTACATGATACCAGCAGGGCAATGCACCATTACATGGTACCAGCAGGGCAATACCCCATTACAAGGGGTGTCCCTGGTTATTTGATCAGACCTTGGAATAAATAGCTCACCACAGAGATCCTTGTATTGATCTCTCATATACTTGTACAATGTGATAAGGTCTCCTCTTAGTCTCTTTTCTCTAGAGTAAATAAACCAAGTTTGTCTAGTCGTTCCTCATACGTCAAGTCCTCCATTCCCTTAATTAATTTTGTTGCATTTTACTGTACTCCCTCCAGTTCTAGTATATCCTTTTTTCAGAATTGGTACCCAAATGATTTGTACAATACCAAAATGATGTTATCCACTCTTGCTTCAATATTTCTTTTTATACAAGACAGGACTTTGTTTGCTTTTACTGCTGCTATTTGACACTGTTTCAAAGTTTGTAGTTGACAAGGATACCCAGATCTTTCTCTACCAACGAGTCCCCTAAAATGATTCCATTAAGTTCATAAGTAGCCTTGGGATTATTTCCTCACAAATGCATGACTTCATACTTTCCCGCATTAAACTTAATATTCCATTTGATTGCCCTGTTTGCCATTTTATGTAAATCCCTCTGTAGAGAGCAAATATCCTGTTCTAAATTTATTACCTCTGCAAATATTGACATTTTGCTTTCTATATTTATTTCAAGGTTATTTATAAATAGTAGTGGACCACATACTGAACCAGGCGGTACTCCACTCTGAACTTCACCTGCACTGGAATATTGTCCATTTACAACCACACAATGTTCCCTATCCGTCAACCAATTTTCTATCCAATTGCAAAGGCTATCCCTTAGACCCAATTTCCTTATTTTATACCCCAGCCTTCTGTGTTGCACTATAGCAAATGCCTTAGAAAAATATAGATATACTACATCAACTGCCATACCATTATCTAGTTTGCAGTACATGAGTCCAGAAGGAAGGAACACCAGTACATGAGACCAGAAGGGACTGTAAGCTGGAGAAGTGCGAATTTCATATGACTCACGTAACCTTCTTGGGCTATGTAATTTCCTCATCTGGGCTAGCGATGGACCCACAAAAGCTCTCGGCTGTTCTGCAGTGGCCCCGGCCAGTGGGGTTAAAAGGCCATACAGAGATTTCTGGGGTTCACAAACTACTACAGGAAATGTATAAAGAACTTTTCCACAGTGGTTAAACCATTAACTGACATGACACATAATGGGGCTAATCCATCTGAATGGTCCCCCAGTGCTCTTCAAGCATTTAAAGAGTTGAAGTCTGCATTCGCAAGGGCTCCCATCTTGGCCCATCCCAGCCCCTCCCTACCCTTTATGCTGGAGGTCAATGCATCTGAGTCAGGAGTAGGTGCCCTCCTGTCCCAGCGATCCCGGCCTGGTAAAACCCTACTTCCATGTAGGTTTTTTTTCTAAAAAAAATGTCTAAAGCTCAGAGTCTGTATGACATTGGTGATCGCAAGCTCCTGGCCATTGTCCTCACTTTTCGAGAATGGAGTTACCTACTTTAGGGGACGAGTTCCCCAATTCTGATTCTTACTGACCACAAGAATCTAACATATCTGTCTGAAGCTAAGAGGCTGTCTCTGCAACAGGCCAGGTGGGCGTTGTTTCTGTTCAGATTCAACTTTGTGGTCTCATACCTTACTGGCATAAAGAATGTCAGAGTAGATGCCCTATCCAGGCAGTTTGGACCTGACCGTGAGGCCGAGAATACACCAGTGCCTATCATTCCATCAAATTGTATTCTGGCAACCATAAGCACTAGTATAACATCTCCCCTGGGAGAGGAGATTTTGGCCTCCCAAGCCTCTGCTCCTGCCGACAAACCCAGCGGTAAATGCTTTGTACCCAAGCCCCTCCGCACCAAATTATTGGAGACATATCACTCCTTAAAGGCTGCTGGACATATTGGCCTTGACCAATTGATTTGATCTGTCTCCCAAATATTATGGTGGCGCAGTCTGAGGGCAGACTGCTCAGCCTTCTTAGCAGCATATTCCATTTGTGCCTGTGTGTGCCTCCTTCAAACTGTTCCTAATGGTCTCATTTGTCCATAGATTTTATGGTTGAACTGCCAGTGCCCAAAGGGTACATGGTCATTTTGATGATCGTTGACCGGTTATCCAAGATGGCCCGCTTTGTCCCTCTGAAGGGACTTCCTTTCTCTAAGGAACTGGCTGAGGTCTTCCCTAGAGAGGTGCTTTGACTCCAAGGAGTGCTCAAGTTGTTGGTCTCGGATCAAGGAAGCCAGTTTGTGTCCTGTTTCTGGAGGTCTTTTTGTAATCAGATGGGTATCCAACTCTCGTTCTCCTCTGCCTACCACCCCCAGTTGAACGGTGCTGCTGAGAGATCCAACCAAGGGTTGGAACAGTTTCTACACTGCTTCATTTCAGACCATCATGATAACTGGGTGACCTTGTTACCGTTGGCTGAGTTTGCCAGGAACTGTGCTGTGAACTCTTCCTCACAGTGTTCTCCTTTCCTGATCAACTATGGTTTCCAGCCATCATTACTTTCTGATTCCTTTGGGGCACAAGACATTCCGTCTCCGGATAAGCATTTTCGGCAACTCCGTTCCACTTGGGTACGGGTCCAGAGAGCCTTACAAAGGTACACGCAGTGTTATCAGAGACATGCAGACCGTAGGCAACTACCGGCTCCAGTTTTTCAAGTAGGGGAGAGAGTATGGTTATCCTCTCATAATGTGAACCTCTAAGTAACTTGTAAAAAGCTGACCCCTCGTTTCATATGTCCATGCCGGGTCCTTTGGAGAGTCAACCCTGTCACGTATGCCTCGGACCTTCCTGCTGGTATGCGCATTCATAATGTATTTCATGCATCTTTCCTCAAGCCATTGATCTGCAACCACTATACTTCTACTCCTGTCCAGCCTGAGCCAATACAGTATGGAGTATGACATCCAAAGTATTCTAGACTTTCATAGGTTCCAAGGCCACCTCCAATATCTTGTACACTGGAAGGACTATGGTCCTGCAGAGCGCTCCTGGGTATCCAGTGATAATGTCCATGCTCCTGTTCTGCAAGTTCCAGTCCCGATTTCCAGCCAAGCGAGGGAGAGGTCATTGAGGGGAGGGTACTGTCATGGTGCCCGTGATCCTCTTCAGAGTGTTACCTGTCCTTCCCCGCTTGTGCTGTCGGCAGCATGTCTGAATGCAACATGACTTCCTGGTTGCATACGCACGTCACTTGAGCTCGCTCGCTATTTTATAATCGTGGCCTAATTGACAGTATTATGCTCCGCCTATACGGTAGGCCTTATATGCGACCTTCAACATTTCCTATACCCTTTCTTGGTGTGTCTGAGAATTGCTTGTATTCCTAGTTGTGACCCGTTCTTGGCTGCTGGTTCTGATCCATGTATGACCCTTGGCTCCATCTGATTACCCGATTTGTGCCTGAACCATTGGCCTTGTCTGACCACATGTTACGTGCTCGATCTCTGGCTCAGTCTGACTACCCGATCCGTGTATGACCCCTGGCCTGGCTGACTACCCGCTTCGTGATAAGTACTGTGGCTCTGTCTGACTACCTGTTACATGTATGAACTTGGCTTGTTAACTCCGCTAGCGCTTTACCTCGGACCTGGCTCTCACTCCATGCAGGTCCATAGGCCCGGTCTTTGCCTAAGCACTACTCCAGGTGTTGTCTCCTCTCATAGGCCTTGTATCTCTCTGGTCTTACCTGGGATCTTGCCTGAACCCTAGCGTTCTAGGGTGTGGTGTCTGACTGCCTTGTACTCTAGCGTTCTAGGGTATTGTATCTTGGAGCTCTAGAGTTCTAGAGCATCTCGCTCCTGCTGACCCTAGCGTTCTAGGGTAAGATCTTGCTCCTGCTGACCCTAGCGTCCTAGGGTAGAGATCAGGCTTTCCACCCTTCACCAGCTCGGGTGGTTCCCAGAACCGTAGACTAGGTTCTCTGCCGTGTTCCTGGTTCCTGTCTTCTGGCTCCGTTCAGTGTCAACTCCTGGGTAGTGGACTGTAGCACTGTCCCCACGCCTGACCCCAGGGAAGTTTGGGGAAATGCCTATTGCTATTTCATTGTAAATACCTTCAATAAAGTGGTGTTGATTTTAACTGCACCTGTCAGAGTCGTTATTTGTCTCGTCTCCCGTGACAAATGCATTGCGCACCCTTCTGGCATTCCAAGGGTTCAGTTGATGCTGTCAGTCCAAGATAACAATAGATTATTGCAGTCCAAGAAAAAATAGATGCTGGCAATCCAAGATATTAATCTAGTCTGGCAGTCCAATAGTTAAAAGTACTCTTCTGCCTTCACCGCTGCCACCAGCAATGGTGGCAGGAATGCAGAGGGCAAAGTCCCCTGTCCCCCACGTTACCTCTTAGGCCATTGCCTGAGCCATTCTGTGGAAAATGTGAACAGAGACTGGCTTTTATATGTCTCTGTTCAAAATGGTTCCCAGTCTTCCATTGTCTGGGATGTGTGCTTACGTACCTCCCAGCCAATCAGCTTCGCCTGTTGGACATTTTTACGCAATGGTAGTTTGTGACAGCACAGTTAGCAGAATAACAAACTGTGCTTTCAAAACCATCAGCACTTTGTTTTTTACTGGTAGGCATCGTATTGAGCCCCGAGCATAAGCCGTTTTCTTTAATGTTCCCATTTCTCATGCTATTTAGTGTGGGTTTTGAGAACTTAAAACACACGACAAACATTTGGTGAAAAGTCGGGTTCTTTGGCCCAACGCTCGTTGTGGGTTCTGTTGGTAGGGCAATTGAATACCTCCAGTGACACAGTGTGTGTAGCGGTCAGTAGCCATTATTTCCCTGTCTTTTTTACAGTGCACAATTGAACTGAGCCCACTAGGTTGTGACAGTAGTTAAGATCCGTACCATATCTATAGTGCTGCAGGGGCATTTTCCGACTTGTCACAGTATCATAACTAAAGTGTAACCAATGAAGTCTTACATTACTGCAAAATCTATTGATACTTTATACCACAATCATGCCAACTTCTCTGTATAGGTGGTCATAATTAAATATGTATTTCTAATAGTAAACGTATGAATTGTGCAAATGAAAAATTTCATAAAGCTTAAGTAGCATGGCACTGGAAAACAAGCTAGTGGGGATAGACAAATTATGTCTAAATTGCTAACTAATTATACCTTCAGTACTATTGTCAGGGCATATTCTGACTTGCCAAATTGAAGTCGTAAGAGATTACAAACTCTTAAGGTGATTAGTCAAACAAGGATGGATCAACGGATCGTGTAACAGAAAAGATACATACATATACATTCGCATACATCTACTCTCAGATTCAATCTCATATCTGCTCTCAGAATCACATATTGTTAGACTCCTTACCTAAGGTTAACAAATTTAAAGGGATAGTAATACTTTATTATTACTATCCGTCATATTGTAGGTATTTGCAAAATAAGTTAATAGCCCCCAGGTTAATCTCTCAAACCTTTACCATACTAACACGGGATGAGCTGATTGGCAGACACTTGGCAGAACACACACAATAAGTCTGTTCCCAATCGATCCCATTAACGTTATACTCCCTCTTGTATAAGAAACATAAGAATGAAGAGGAAAACATGAACTGAAATATACTGAATCAAAGGGATAGTAATACTTCGTTTTAACTTTACTTTATTTTGTAGGCATTAAAAAAACATGAAGAACGATATAAGTCTTATCTCTCAAACCTTTATGGTTTGAGAGATATTCACAAGCAAAGTTTCCCCTCCCGTCCCTTTTACCTAGTGTAAGCCATCTCTTCTCAGATGTGGAATCCAGTCCATAGACCAGACAGATAACAGCAGAGAACAGTCTTCTTCCTATGAGAACAATGAAAGCCCTGCCCCCCTTGACAAGTCTTTCAGGTTTTTCCCTTATCTTAATTGAAGATTGTCGCTCTCTGCAGTCTACCTGGGCACCTCCCTTCTGATCTGGCTGAGCAGTGTTACATCAGTAAAAGGGGCGGGAGGGGGATACTTTGTCATTGAATTACTCTTGAACTACACCTCTGACACAATTGAAATAACACTCTCCAAAGTCCAAATACTATGATGATTAATTAGAGCTGCTTTTATTATGAAACATTAATATCACTTTAACTAAAACACTGTCTATGTGCTCTGACTACTGCTACCTCTCTCATATAGCTCAAGGGTTAAAGCGGAACCTTCACCTCTAATACACTGTGTCTCGTATGATTAATCTAGTAAACTGGTATGTAGATTGGCATTTTTTTCTTTCAGTACAAACTATAGTAGATATTCGCTCTAAAATTAGACTTGATGTTGGCATTTACGCATTCTGCGGCACAGGGTAATGTCGGCACAGCTCTACAGGACTTCCTAGTCCTCAAATTCTCCTCCCACCGCCCTCCCCGCTCTCTCTGGGAGCTCGTTCACTCTTCCCTTCATGGTGATGTGCGCCACGTATATTGTAACAGCAAACTCCGTATGCTCGCTGTTACAATATACGAGCTGCGCCTCGCTATGAACATAGCTGGGAACTCTCCGGATTTGCCCCGGAAACTCTGGTTTTGACTCCAAATTACTGGGTCTCTGGGGCAGAGTCTGATTCTCTGGGGTGTGGGCAGTTTCTTAAAGGGATAGTAATACTTTGTTTTATCTTTATTTTATTTTGTAGGCATTAAAAAAACATGAAGAACGATATAAGTCTTATCTCTCAAACCTTTATGGTTTGAGAGATATTAACAAGCAAAGTTTCCCCTCCCGCCCCTTTTACCTAGTGTAAGCCATCTCTTCTCAGATGTGGAATGCAGTCCATAGACCAGAGAGATAACAGCAGGGGACAATCTTCTTCCTATGAGAACAATGAAAGCCCTGCCCCCCTTGACAAGTTTTTCAGGTTTTTCCCTTATCTTAATTGAAGATTGTCCCTCTCTGCAGTCTACCTGGGCACCTACCTTCTGATCTGGCTGAACAGGGGGGGGATACTTTGCTTGTGAATATCTCTTAAACCATAAAGGTTTGAGAGATAAGACTTATATCGTTCTTCATGTTTTTTAATGCCTACAAAATAAAATAAAGATAAAGCGAAGTATTACTATCCCTTTAAAGCAGAACCACCACATTAATTAAAGTCACCCTGCAATACTTAGGCATGTGGCAAAAAGCTTAATAATAGTTATTTTACCTCTCAAAAGAAGCCGCTTGTAAAGTAATCCTTGAGCTTCTGAGACTGATGGCTAGGTTAGTGAAGTTTGCGTGTCTGCATCGTCAGTCCCTTCTGGTGCAGTTCGGGACAGTGCAATGCTTCTGTAGGGAGACCGGGACTGACAACTCAGGCATGCAGATAAGATGTCTGCGCTGATGCCTGGCTTCTGGTCTTGGAAGCTTAATGATTACTTTACAAGCGGCTACTTTTGGGAGGTAAAATAACTATTATTAAGCTAGTCACCACCTGCCTAAGTATTGGAGGGTGACTTTACTTAAAGTGGTAGTTCCATTTTAAGAAACTCTGCCTATTTGTGCTCCTTCCCTATTTGTCCCACCCACTCCCCGCCCACTTCTTCTCCTTCTCCAGCCTATTCGCCTACATTTTACACATTTCTGAAGCCCCAACCCCCCGTCGCAATTAAGCCCCACCCCTTTTGAAGCAAATTGCATCATTTGTCTCCCTCAACAGCACCACAGGCCTCCCCCTCTGGGGAGGCCAGTAGAAAAAGCTCCCTGGTATGAATATGAAAGGAAATGCAATCCCGCTCCCAGAGAGACAGCAGGGAGGAGAATTTGAGGACTGGGAAGTCCTGAAGAGCTGTTTCCGACGTTACCCTGAATCTCAAAATGCGGACGTGTCTACATCAAGTCTACATTTTAGAGTGAATATCTACTAAAGTTTGTACTTGGGGAAAAAAAAAAAAAGAAAGAAAAGCAATCTACATTCCATTTTACTAGATTAATCATATGATACAAAGTGTATTAGAGGTGAAACTTCTGCTTTAATATTCACTGCGTCCCATGACCGATCCCACGCTGTTTCCTTAAAGAGATAGTAATACTTAAGTATTACTAACCCCTGTATTACAGTCCATTAAAAATAAATGTATTGCCCCCAGTGTCATCTCGCAAACCTTTATGGTTTGAGAGATAATCGCTCCTAAAGTTGCCCTCTCCCTCCCCATTCCCTGAAGTCAGTGTTCTAGCTGACTGCAGGGAAGTCTGTTGTACGATCATCAGGCGGCTCTGCAGCTGAGCCGCGATCACGTTAATAAAAAAAAATCTTTCACTGAAATGGTCTTCTACATAGAAGACTGTTTTAGTGAATTTTTTTTTTGTATATTAACGTGATCACGGCTCTGCTGCAGAGCCGCCTGATGATCTAAGAGCGGATTTCCCTTCAGTCAGCTAGAACACTGACTGCGGAGAAGGGGGAGGGAGAGGGCAACTTTAGGAGCAATTACTGTATCTGTCAAACCATAAAGGTTTGAGAGATGACACAGGGGGCGATACATTTCTTTTTAATAGTTCTTTACAATAGGGATTAGTAATACTTAAGTATTACTATCCCTTTAAGACTAAGGAGAAGTAGCCTTCCCTTTCTGTCCCCCGATCGGAGACTGGAGCTGTGGGAGCTGACACTGACCTCTCAAGAAATTCCACGTATACTGATCTGTTAAAGGTCAGACACAACACACAACAGAGCTGTGCACTGAGTGCTCATAGAGTTAATGATTACATAGTCTTTACATGGCATGATATTTTTTGTCCTGTAAATAAATTATCATTAAATCATATGTTTGTGGTCACTCCTGTGCTGGTGTTTCTGTGAAGAAAAAGTTACAAGAGCACTTAAAGGGATAGTAATACTTCGTTTTATCTTTATTTTATTTTGTAGGCATTAAAAAAACATGAAGAACGATATAAGTCTTATCTCTCAAACCTTTATGGTTTGAGAGATATGCACAAGCAAAGTTTCCCCTCCCGCCCCTTTTACCTAGTGTAAGCCATCTCTTCTCAGATGTGGAATCCAGTCCATAGACCAGACAGATAACAGCAGGGGACAATCTTCTTCCTATGAGAACAATGAAATCCCTGCCCCCCTTGACAAGTTTTTTAGGTTTTTCCCTTATCTTAATTGAAGATTGTCCCTCTCTGCAATCTACCTGGGCACCTCCCTTCTGATCTGGCTGAGTAGTGTTACATCAGTAAAAGGGGCGGGAGGAGGATACTTTATCATTGAATTACTCCTGTACTACAACTCTGACAGTATTGAAATAACACTCTCCAAAGTCCAAATAATATGATAATTAATTAGAGCTGCTTTTATTATGAAACATTACTATCCCTTTAAAAGGTACCGCAGCTGCTAAAAACACACAGTAGCTCTGCATCCCTGATTACTCATGTAAACTGAGAATGTAATTCTGCAGTACCTGGCTTATGCTGAGCAGCATGATATAAACACATAGATCCTACAGCTTTCATTTCTTATTGAAAAACGTCTTACCAAGGTACAACCGGCTGCTCCACTGGGCCCATTTCCTATCAGACCTACACTGTTCTCCTGAAAACTGGGAGACATGAGATTCTGTTCACTGCAGGAACAACACAGATCCACTGCTAATGATCAGGTCTAGGGGCATCTGTCGGTGCAAATTTAACCCACTGAGTGTCAATAGTGTGCAGTACATTGCAATGATTTGGACATCTAACAGGTTAAGGATGGGTGTATGTATGTATGAAGCTTTTTGCTTCAACGGTGGAAAAATTATTCTTCCCTCCAAGCGGGAAGTTTTTGAGAAAAGTGATGATTATCTGCTTAGCTCACTGCATTGAAATCAATGGTAAGGCTGCATTTCCCCCACCATGTGTTAAGTTTTCCTTCTGTTCCTGCAGTGATAGTATAAACGGGGTGTCAGGTACCCAAATCATACCATTTTGTACCAGGGCCGGTGCAAGGATTTTTGTATACACAGGGGAAGGTGCATTTTGATGCCCCCCCACTCCGACCTGGACACAATCCTCTGCCCCCCCTGACCTTGCCACAATCCCCCGCCCACATATTCACCTCCACACTCTCCCCACCTCCACATTGCCCCTTCCACAATGATCCCATCATCTCCACATTGCCCCTACCACAATGCCCCCTTCATCTACACATTTCCCCTTCCACAATGCCCCCTTCATCTACACATTGCCCCTTCCACAATGCCCCCTTCATCTCCACAATGCCTCCTTCATCTCCACATTGCCCCTTCCACAATGCTCCTTTCATCTCCACAATGCCCCTTCCACAATGCCCCCTTCATCTCCACAATGCCCCTTCCACAATGCCCCCTTCATCTACACAATGCCCCTTCCACAATGCCCCCTTCATCTCCACAATGCCCCTGCCACAATGCCCCCTTCATCTCCACATTGCCCCTTCCACAATGCCCCCTTCATCTCCACAATGCCTCCTTCATCTCCACATTGCCCCTTCCACAATGCTCCTTTCATCTCCACAATGCCCCTTCCACAATGCCCCCTTCATCTCCACAATGCCCCTTCCACAATGCCCCCTTCATCTACACAATGCCCCTTCCACAATGCCCCCTTCATCTCCACAATGCCCCTTCCACAATGTCCCCTTCATCTCCACATTTCCCCTTCATCTCCACAATGACCCTTCATCTCCACATGCCCCATGATCCCCCACCTTGAGTCCCTGGTAGCCTAGCGGCATGCCAAAACTTAGAGCCTTCTTCGGCACAGAGTTGAAGCTCCCGAGCGCTGCTCTCAGTAATGCAGAGCGCTGGGAGATGATGTCATCTGTCAGCGCTCTGTATTACTACAGAGCCTGGGTCACTCTGATTGTGACATAGATGCCGCGAGGGAGCACTTGGTAGTGTAAATCAGCGCTCCCTAGGGGCAAATATATATATATATATAATTTTTTTTTTAAATAAATAAATTCCCAGCTTCCCCCTTTTCGGCGCCCCTCCATTGCGGCGCCCTAAGGCAGCTGCCTGTCCTGCCTTAATGGTAGCGCCGGCCCTGTTCTGTACATACCATGGAGAAAGCAGCACAATTTTGCAGCTAGTTTGGATATGCAAATAAAGTAAAACTAGAGTGCGTTTACGGAGTCTTGTAGGCAAGACTTTTGTTCTCTGCATTAGGAGACACTGGGGGACAGTAAAGGGACAAAAGAGATTTACCCAAAATACCCCAAAATCTTGGTTGCCTGAGACAGGCAACTGTGATTCAAGTTCCTTCCTCATCTGGCTGTTATATCTATGCTAGGGGAGTCCAGGGTGTGAGAAGAGAGCAAAGGAGGAATACCCCAAAATTCTGTGTGACTGGCTGGCAAGACACAGGCAGCTGTGCCCCAAGTTTTTTCATGATGTTTCTGTTATCTCAGTGATAGGGGAGTCTGGGGAACGGTTGAACTGGGACTGTGTTTTTTTGTTGACAGTGATAGAGATAGGGACAGTTAATTTAAAAACAAACAATATGATAAAAAAATGACAATAGTTTAACAGATAAGTGACAGACGTGAACTGTAACAGAGGCAGACTGATAGTAGATGACAGAGCGCATTTTGTAAAGGGAAAAACATTGCAGACAATTAGTTCTATTGTGAAAGTCACTGTACAAAATACACACAGTAGTTGAATAATGTCCAGCAAATGTACTAGGGGTAGGGCGAAAGGAGTAGTACCAGAGCAGGCACGTTTTAGTAAAGTGGTAGTCCAAAAACTGACTGCAACCATGGTTGATTATGGTGATCCATCTCCAATAAATTATGGTGATCCATCTCCATACCAGGGAACTTTTGAAATTAGCTCACCCTGAGATCTTTGAACTATTAACCCCCTTATGCTCCTGAGAAAGTAGATTCTAGGTGCTATGTCAATGTTTGGTCTAACCCAGATATGATCCAATCAGTCTTCACGGAACCTTTAACATGGTATAGCTCTGAGATATCACTTCTTCTACACTCACAAGACCAGCAGGATTTCTCCCTCTGTCTTTCTGGTAGAAATGTCACTATTTTGGACATTAAATAAGAAGTACATTGATGTAAATCATATAGTAGGAAACACTGCACTCTCTCACCCTGAGAATTTGACCCTTCACCCTGAGATTTGGTGCAAAATCCTGAGTCTCAGGGTCAAACCCTGAGAGTTCCCAGGTATGTCCATCTCCTTCTGATGCAGTAGTATGTTAAAGTCCCACAAAAAGTTCCAACACCAATACTATTAATGAACCAATTAAAAACACTGAAGACAACGAGTCACATTCTAGTGCTGCTGTTATGGTGGAATAAGGTGTAACAGTTCATCAAACTTCTGTATCTGACAGTGAGACAAACAAGTATAAAAACTCCTGTACTGAAAGTAGTAGAGAAAATTGTGAAAAGTAAAAAGAAATTGTTTGAGACCTCTAAAAGCTTTGAGGAATATAAAAGTAGTGGGCAAGAAGCAAAGGAAGATGATGTATATGACCTATTGATGATGTCGATGTAGAATATATCCCTCCAGCATCCTCCTCTTTTTCAGATAGCGATGAAGTTGAGAGTGAGAGAGATGATGTCAGGGCCAGAAAATTAGCTGAAAGGCAAAAGCTCAATATTCCACCAAGTGAAAAGGTGGATGGAAAAGACTGTGCCTGTCTATAAACTGTTTGAGAAAACAATTGGAAAGTCCTGTCAGTAATCATCACCACTTCCAAGTCCAGGCCCCACTTAGACAAACATTAGTGCTGTGTAACCAGCAACAACAGAGGTTATCAACATCCACAGCCCCACCTATGATGAGTGCCTTTGCTGCTGTTGGAAGTGCAGCACCTTTGGTACCAAGGAGTAATACAATTGCAGCAATATCAAGACCTAGTATTTGTAGCAGCCCCTCAGGAACCCTTCAGTCTATGAAGTCCATAGTATGGAGACACTTTGCTCATGATCCGAAAGCTAAACATGTTGCTATCTGTTGCCTGTGTAAGAAGCATGTGAGCATGGGGAAAATAGGATCACACCTAGGCATATCCTCACTAGGATCCCACCTGAAGTACAGCCACAGGTCTGACTGGGAGACACACCATCAACAGGTCAGAGGTGCCACAACTAGCACCACAACAATCCTAAATGTTCCCGGGGCTCTGGGGCACATAACAGAAGTGCTGCTCCACCATCACCCACAGTTTCATCTCCACCACCATCACCAGTCTTCCGCTGCCCTTTCGGGACTGGTTGGGGATGACAAATGTGACAGAGGGACCCCTGCTGCCACACTTGGATCTCCTTAGAACAAGAATGCACACAGGTTTCTGCTTACACCATCAGCCAATTCTGCCTTCTTCAGTATACTTCCCAGGAGGGGCAATGCCAGCCAGGGACTGCCAATCATTTGGTCAGGGGTATGTGGGCTTCTTTGAATGCTGTTGCTGCTTTCTCCTCCACATCTGTATCCAGCATCTGTTGATGGTGACTTTTACGTTTTTCTAATATTGAATTGGGAAGTTGCGGCGCATTGGAAAACATAGGTGGAAAATGCAACAGTTCTCATGGGAAATTCTTTGGTGTTAGCGAAATGGAGGAAAATTTAGGTGTTTCACTATTTGCAGGAATTCACGCTGGGAAAGTGGAAAAACTTGCTTTTTTAATGGAAATTCCTGAGGGAACAAAGTGGAACTTTTCACCAATCCCTAGTTAAGGTCACAGAAGGATCATGCTTTTCTGTCATGGTATGAGACAAATGGAAGGTCAGTAAGGACATGATGGGGTCATGCACCCAATGGACAAGTCAAATCCTGGACATTTTCGAACAATAAAAAAAGAAATTAATGGAAACCCTACCATACATATACATTCAGCTTCAGGTTCCCCCCGTGGTGGAGTAAGTGAAGGCACATAGATATATCTGGAGAACGTAGCTGGACGCAGCAGTCTTTCCCTTTTCATTGGACCACTTCCAGGATGACATCACGTGGGAAAGAGAAGTGGTTGGGTGGAAGAAAACAAACTTCTTAAAAATATAATTTTGAGGAGCCAACATCAGCCTTGTATACAAGCAATAAAATGTTTAACAAAACCTCCTCCCCACCATCCCCTACTATCTTTTCCTGCTCTTCCATCACCTTCTTCCTGTCTCTTCCATGCCTTCCGCCCTTCTCTCTGCCCTCCCGTCACCTCCTCCCTATTGTTTCTCTCATCACTGTCTCTCTGTGTCCCCATTCCTTCTCTCTACACTGTCCCTGTGTCTCCATCCTGTCTCTGTCCTCATCCCTTCTCTCTACACTAGCTGTCTGTCCTCATCCCTTCTCTCCGCAAGTCTCTGCCTCATGCCTTCTTTCCACACTAGCTGTCTTTGTCCTCATCACTTCTCTTTGCAGTCTCTGCCTCATCTCTTGTCTCCACACTAGCTGTCTCTGTCCTCATCCCTTCTCTCTACAAAAGTAGTCTCTGCCCCATAACTTCTCTCCACACTAGGTGTCTCTGTCCTCATCCCTTCTCTCCCCGGTCTCTGCCCCATCCCTTCTCTCTACACAAGCTGTCTCTTCCCCATTCCGTCTCTCCTCAGTCTTTGCCCCATCCCTTCTCTCTACACTAGATGTCTCTGCCCCATCCCTTCTCTCTACACTAGGTGTCTCTGCCCCATCCCTTCTCTGTACACTAGATGTCTCTGCCCATCTCTTCTCTCCACACTAGATGTCTCTGCCCCATCCCTTCTCTCCACACTAGATGTCTCTGCCCCATCCCTTCTCTCTACACTAGATGTCTCTGCCCCATCCCTTCTCTCTACACTAGGTGTCTCTGCCCCATCCCTTCTCTGTACACTAGATGTCTCTGCCCCATCTCTTCTCTCCACACTAGATGTCTCTGCCCCATCCCTTCTCTCCACACTAGATGTCTCTGCCCCATCCCTTCTCTCCACACTAGATGTCTCTGCCCCATCCCTTCTCTCTACACTAGATGTCATACCCCATCCCTTCTCTCTACACTAGGTGTCTCTGCCCCATCCCTTCTCTCTACACTAGGTGTCTCTGCCCCATCCCTTCTCTCTACACTAGATATCATACCCCATCCCTTCTCTCTACACTAGGTGTCTCTGCCCCATCCCTTCTCTCTACACTAGCTGTCATACCCCATCCCTTCTCTCTACACTAGGTGTCATACCCCACCCCTTCTCTCTACACTAGATATCATACCCCATCCCTTGTCTCCACACTAGGTGTCTCTGCCCCATCCCTTCTCTCTACACTAGCTGTCATACCCCATCCCTTCTCTCTACACTAGCTGTCATACCCCATCCCTTCTCTCTACACTAGATGTCATACCCCATCCCTTCTCTCTACACTAGCTGTCATACCCCATCCCTTGTCTCCACACTAGGTGTCATACCCCATTCCTTCTCTCTACACTAGATGTCATACCCCATCCCTTCTCTCTACACTAGGTGTCATACCCCATCCCTTCTCTCTACACTAGGTGTCTCTGCCCCATCCCTTCTCTCTACACTAGCTGTCATACCCCATCCCTTCTCTCTACACTAGGTGTCATACCCCACCCCTTCTCTCTACACTAGATATCATACCCCATCCCTTCTCTCTACACTAGGTGTCTCTGCCCCATCCCTTCTCTCTACACTAGCTGTCATACCCCATCCCTTCTCTCTACACTAGCTGTCATACCCCATCCCTTCTCTCTACACTAGATGTCATACCCCATCCCTTCTCTCTACACTAGGTGTCATACCCCATCCCTTCTCTCTACACTAGCTGTCATACCCCACCCCTTCTCTCTACACTAGGTGTCATACCCCATCCCTTCTCTCTACACTAGGTGTCATACCCCATCCCTTCTCTCTACACTAGATGTCATACCCCATCCCTTCTCTCTACACTAGGTGTCATACCCCATCCCTTCTCTCTACACTAGGTGTCATACCCCATCCCTTCTCTCTACACTAGGTGTCATACCCCATGCCTTCTCTCTACACTAGGTGTCATACCCCATCCCTTCTCTCTACACTAGGTGTCATACCCCATCCCTTCTCTCTACACTAGGTGTCATACCCCATCCCTTCTCTCTACACTAGCTGTCATACCCCATCCCTTCTCTCCACACTAGATGTCATACCCCATCCCTTCTCTCCACACTAGATGTCATACCCCATCCCTTGTCTCCACACTAGGTGTCATACCCCATTCCTTCTCTCTACACTAGATGTCATACCCCATCCCTTCTCTCCACACTAGGTGTCTCTGCCCCATCCCTTCTCTCTACACTAGGTGTCTCTGCCCCATCCCTTCTCTCTACACTAGATGTCATACCCCATCCCTTCTCTCTACACTAGATGTCATACCCCATCCCTTCTCTCCACACTAGATGTCATACCCCATCCCTTGTCTCCACACTAGGTGTCATACCCCATTCCTTCTCTCTACACTAGATGTCATACCCCATCCCTTCTCTCCACACTAGGTGTCTCTGCCCCATCCCTTCTCTCTACACTAGGTGTCATACCCCATCCCTTCTCCCCACACTAGGTGTCATACCCCATCCCTTCTCTCCACACTAGGTGTCATACCCCATCCCTTCTCTTTACACTAGGTGTCATACCCCATCCCTTCTCTCTACACTAGGTGTCATACCCCATCCCTTCTCTCTACACTAGGTGTCATACCCCATCCCTTCTCTTTACACTAGATGTCATACCCCATCCCTTCTCTTTACACTAGGTGTCATACCCCATCCCTTCTCTTTACACTAGGTGTCATACCTCATCCCTTCTCTCCACACTAGGTGTCATACCCCATCCCTTCTCTCTACACTAGGTGTCATACCCCATCCCTTCTCTCTACACTAGGTGTCATACCCCATCCCTTCTCTCTACACTACGTGTCATACCCCATCCCTTCTCTCTACACTAGGTGTCATACCCCATCCCTTCTCTCTACACTAGGTGTCATACCCCATTCCTTCTCTCTACACTAGCTGTCATACCCCATCCCTTCTCTCTACACTAGGTGTCTCTGCCCCATCCCTTCTCTCTACACTAGGTGTCATACCCCATCCCTTCTCTCTACACTAGGTGTCATACCCCATCCCTTCTCTCTACACTAGATGTCATACCCCATCCCTTCTCTCTACACTAGGTGTCATACCCCATCCCTTCTCTCTACACTAGGTGTCATACCCCATCCCTTCTCTCTACACTAGGTGTCATACCCCATGCCTTCTCTCTACACTAGGTGTCATACCCCATCCCTTCTCTCTACACTAGGTGTCATACCCCATCCCTTCTCTCTACACTAGCTGTCATACCCCATCCCTTGTCTCCACACTAGGTGTCATACCCCATTCCTTCTCTCTACACTAGATGTCATACCCCATCCCTTCTCTCTACACTAGCTGCCATACCCCATCCCTTGTCTCCACACTAGGTGTCATACCCCATTCCTTCTCTCTACACTAGATGTCATACCCCATCCCTTCTCTCTACACTAGCTGTCATACCCCATCCCTTGTCTCCACACTAGGTGTCATACCCCATTCCTTCTCTCTACACTAGATGTCATACCCCATCCCTTCTCTCCACACTAGGTGTCTCTGCCCCATCCCTTCTCTCTACACTAGGTGTCTCTGCCCCATCCCTTCTCTCTACACTAGCTGTCATACCCCATCCCTTCTCTCCACACTAGATGTCATACCCCATCCCTTCTCTCCACACTAGATGTCATACCCCATCCCTTGTCTCCACACTAGGTGTCATACCCCATTCCTTCTCTCTACACTAGATGTCATACCCCATCCCTTCTCTCCACACTAGGTGTCTCTGCCCCATCCCTTCTCTCTACACTAGGTGTCTCTGCCCCATCCCTTCTCTCTACACTAGATGTCATACCCCATCCCTTCTCTCTACACTAGATGTCATACCCCATCCCTTCTCTCCACACTAGATGTCATACCCCATCCCTTGTCTCCACACTAGGTGTCATACCCCATTCCTTCTCTCTACACTAGATGTCATACCCCATCCCTTCTCTCCACACTAGGTGTCTCTGCCCCATCCCTTCTCTCTACACTAGGTGTCATACCCCATCCCTTCTCCCCACACTAGGTGTCATACCCCATCCCTTCTCTCCACACTAGGTGTCATACCCCATCCCTTCTCTTTACACTAGGTGTCATACCCCATCCCTTCTCTCTACACTAGGTGTCATACCCCATCCCTTCTCTCTACACAAGGTGTCATACCCCATCCCTTCTCTCTACACTAGGTGTCATACCCCATCCCTTCTCTTTACACTAGATGTCATACCCCATCCCTTCTCTTTACACTAGGTGTCATACCCCATCCCTTCTCTTTACACTAGGTGTCATACCTCATCCCTTCTCTCCACACTAGGTGTCATACCCCATCCCTTCTCTCTACACTAGGTGTCATACCCCATCCCTTCTCTCTACACTAGGTGTCATACCCCATCCCTTCTCTCTACACTAGGTGTCATACCCCATCCCTTCTCTCTACACTAGGTGTCATACCCCATCCCTTCTCTCTACACTAGGTGTCATACCCCATTCCTTCTCTCTACACTAGCTGTCATACCCCATCCCTTCTCTCTACACTAGGTGTCTCTGCCCCATCCCTTCTCTCTACACTAGCTGTCATACCCCATCCCTTCTCTCTACACTAGGTGTCATACCCCATCCCTTCTCTCTACACTAGATGTCATACCCCATCCCTTCTCTCTACACTAGGTGTCATACCCCATCCCTTCTCTCTACACTAGGTGTCATACCCCACCCCTTCTCTCTACACTAGGTGTCATACCCCACGCCTTCTCTCTACACTAGGTGTCATACCCCACCCCTTCTCTCTACACTAGGTGTCATACCCCACCCCTTCTCTCTACACTAGGTGTCATACCCCATCCCTTCTCTCTACACTAGGTGTCATACCCCATCCCTTCTCTCTACACTAGATGTCATACCCCATCCCTTCTCTCTACACTAGATGTCATACCCCATCCCTTCTCTCTACACTAGGTGTCATACCCCATCCCTTCTCTCTACACTAGGTGTCATACCCCATCCCTTCTCTCTACACTAGATGTCATACCCCATCCCTTCTCTCTACACTAGGTGTCATACCCCATCCCTTCTCTCTACACTAGGTGTCATACCCCATGCCTTCTCTCTACACTAGGTGTCATACCCCATCCCTTCTCTCTACACTAGGTGTCATACCCCATCCCTTCTCTTTACACTAGGTGTCATACCCCAACCCTTCTCTCTACACTAGGTGTCATACCCCATCCCTTCTCTCTACACTAGATGTCATACCCCATCCCTTCTCTCTACACTAGGTGTCATACCCCATCCCTTCTCTCTACACTAGGTGTCATACCCCATCCCTTCTCTCTACACTAGGTGTCATACCCCATGCCTTCTCTCTACACTAGATGTCATACCCCATCCCTTCTCTCTACACTAGGTGTCATACCCCATCCCTTCTCTCTACACTAGGTGTCATACCCCATCCCTTCTCTCTACACTAGGTGTCATACCCCATCCCTTCTCTCTACACTAGGTGTCATACCCCATGCCTTCTCTCTACACTAGGTGTCATACCCCATCCCTTCTCTCTACACTAGCTGTCATACCCCACCCCTTCTCTCTACACTAGGTGTCATACCCCATCCCTTCTCTCTACACTAGATGTCATACCCCATCCCTTCTCTCTACACTAGGTGTCATACCCCATCCCTTCTCTCTACACTAGGTGTCATACCCCATCCCTTCTCTCTACACTAGGTGTCATACCCCATCCCTTCTCTCTACACTAGCTGTCATACCCCACCCCTTCTCTCTACACTAGGTGTCATACCCCATCCCTTCTCTCTACACTAGGTGTCATACCCCATCCCTTCTCTCTACACTAGATGTCATACCCCATCCCTTCTCTCTACACTAGGTGTCATACCCCATCCCTTCTCTCTACACTAGGTGTCATACCCCATCCCTTCTCTCTACACTAGATGTCATACCCCATCCCTTCTCTCTACACTAGGTGTCATACCCCATCCCTTCTCTCTACACTAGATGTCATACCCCATCCCTTCTCTCTACACTAGGTGTCATACCCCATCCCTTCTCTCCACACTAGGTGTCTCTGCCCCATCCCTTCTCTCTACACTAGGTGTCATACCCCATCCCTTCTCTCTACACTAGGTGTCATACCCCATCCCTTCTCTCCACACTCTCTGTCTCTCCCACCCATGTTTCCTACCCTGTGAGCACTGCAGTAACTGGCTATTATTTTGCCCCCAAACACACAATTACTCTCCCTGGGACATAACTACAACCTATAGGAGCCTTAGGGACAATGTTTGAAGCTGCTCCCTCTAAACCCCCGCAGTGACCCCCTATCTGTGAGGATAATGAAGTAGAAAGAATTGGATCAAAGCAGCTGTCCCACAGAGGACAAATACAATCCCCATCGATTTAAACTGACTTGGGGCAATGCATTATTCAAGGGGTTAAGCATTACGTACTAGTGATGTAGTCAAAGTATCGCAATGCGTTGGATACCTCTCTGACACGCGAAGGGTTAAACACCTAATTTAACTGTTTGCGTGCCAGAGGTATCCAACGCATTGCAATACCGCTCTGGCACCCAAAGGGTTAAATCAATGGGAGTTCTGATATCCCCCTTTATAACGCGACTGCGCCAGTTTATCTTAGTACATCGGTATCTCCCCCTCGTTCTTCCCCATCCCGCCCCCACGTCTCCCCTCCATCTCTATCTGTTGGTACATATATTTGTTCTTCACACCCCCTCCGGGTCCCTCCTCTCTTCCCTCCCCTGTACAGACAGCCTGTGATCAGTCCGGGAGGGGAGGGACCTTCTCCTCTGCTACGTGCAGACCCAGATACAGGCGAGTGCGGTTTTCCCTTTAAACTGCCTGCAGAGCCATCAGCGCTGGATCCTGGGACACAGCAGCCACTCCTCCTCCTCCCTGCAGCACAGCGCACACAGCTCCCTGCCCGGGCTCTATATATAGCAGACCTTCCACTAGTCTCTATTGATTGATGCCACCCTGCACCCTCCTTGTGCCATCTCCACTCCCGAGACAGCCTGCACGCTGCCCTTTCTCTGCCTTCATTATCCTGCGGACTGAAGAGGGATTTACTGAATATAAATAAACAGGAAAGGATTGGGGAACATCTGGATCAGCCCTCTGGAGATCCTGCCCATCCTCTTGGGTGACGGGTAAGTGGAGACCTACCTGCCAGGGTAGGCATTTATTAACCCCTTTTTTCTGCTGGCTATTGAGGGTGCCGTGGGGAGGGAGGTTGGGTTGTCAAGCCATGCAGGGCTTGTTGTGTCTGGTCATTTTATTCCAGATTGGAGTGGGTTAATAAGCATTTGGGTGCCAGAGGGATGCCCCACTGGCACTCAGAGGGTTAATCTAAATGAAGGTGATCCAGTTGTGAATAAAATGCCGATCCTCTTATTGCTGGTATGTTGTTATTATTATTAATTGGATCAGCATGGAACATGCCATGTGGCAACACTAATCCAGTGCAGAATCTCCCTGTGTGTGTGTATATGAACTGGCTATGGACTGGAAGCATACTGTGTCTTCCAAGACAAGGAATGTGGGTATTTACTATACAATGGGAACTGATGTATTAACAAAAGTAAATTAAGAGCAAACCAACTGCACCATAAGACATCCCCAATTGATTTGTAATCATCTGCAATGCTATACAGACCTCTCTTGAGTCCAAGGGGTTAAACAGCCCAGTTAAATCTTTAATCTGTCCCATATGAATACAATGCATTTGGTTTGCCCCAAGATTGTCATGCTGTGTTAACCATTAGAGTGCCTTTAGACACCCCTCAGGCACTCAGAGGGTTTTAAAGCAAAGGTACCTGTTTTGGGGAAGAAGAAATCTGGTAATCTGGCATGTGGGAGGGCAGTCGGTGGCTGCCCCTGGGTGCTGGGGGGGAGGGGGCACCGTTGAAGTCTTTGATTTGTGGTGGATGATAATGTTTATTACTATTTATTTATAAGATGCTAATATATTATAGCACACTGTCCAACAGGTAGACAAGTCAAACTGGTAAAAAAGAAAAATCTGGATCAAAGCATCTGCACAATTATTTATAAAATTTAATTTAACCCATTGGTTGCTAGAGATATTTATTACCCATTTGTTTATTTAGAAAACTATTTTGAGTTGGATGTCTAAATTATGGTATGTTGCAGAGGCAGTTCCTATTTTAGCTGTACATTTACCCCCCCCGTTCACTAACACTTAACCCTTTCAGCGCCAACAAGAGGGGGCGGCATGGGCATCTGCAGGGGGTAAGATGGGGAACTTGTTTGCCCTTCTACACTTGCTGCCCCCTTGATAAACATAGGTGCTGGCTTTGGGGCCTATTATGGCTTTGCCCCCCCCATATAAAATGTATGCGGAGTACATGGGGGGGGGGGATAATGGAGGGCTAAGTGCCAGCTCGTCATGCCTTAATTAGCATAATGTATGAATCCTAACTCAGAAACTAGCTTTCTAAATAAAAGGCGGCCAATACAACAGGTGATGTTGAAAGCTCTTTCGCAAGACACCAAAGTTGTTTTAAGGTGAGTGTCCCTTTAAACAACTGGAATGTTTGATCCATGTTGTGCAGTTGTTTTGGATCCAGAATTCCTCCACTTTTTCATTACACACATGTCCCTGAATCTGCATACAGGTATTGTATTCAGTGAAACCAAGGCCTATAAGGACTTTGCATGCTTGACGCTAGAGCTTACAATCTAAAGTGGCCCAGAACCTGTAGCCGTTATACAACCGTTCTAGACACAGAATTAGCCAAAGCTGTCTTGCCATTTTCTGAGTTCTACGGGCAGTATGCAGACAGAAAAGAGGAGCAATTCTGGGAAAACTAACTGCATGAAAGGGGACAGATGAAAATTGTCATTGACTTGAACTTGGGCTCTTAACTCCTTGTATGCTAGAATTTAAGAGGTTAAAGACTTTAATTCAGTGGGAATTTAGAGAATCCCCCCACACATTAAATGTATTACAGTGCATTGGATACCTCTCTGACATTCAAAGGGTTAACTAATTTGAGTGCCAGATGGGGTGTGTGCAATGCATTTCTCTGCAAGGGGTTAAATTCACCCCTAGCATTCCAGGTATATGGAAGAAGACTTGAGATTCTTGGTGCTGTGCGACCTGCCTTTGTGGTTTGAGAGATTCCAGCATTGTGCAATAATTAAGAAGCTCTAATTAGACAACACAGCCAAGGCCTTTTTACCAGAGGTGCTAAGCTGCAAATGTAATGTCAAAGCCAAGCTGTGCTAGAGGCAACTTAACCCCGTTAGTGCCAAATTGGCCTACAAGCTCTAGCCAGGGTGGAGTAAAATTTTACAAGCTTGCTATTCTGGATTTTTGGGATTTTCCAATCCCTGATGTGGAAGTTCAGGGGTGGACAACCTGTGTATCCCCAGCTACAAATCTCATCTTGATGATGGCAATTGAAATCCAACAAAAGCTGGAGGGCCGCAAGCTACTCATTCCTTATGTATAGCATTCTTGGTGCATGCATTGCTTCAAAATTCTGTGCAGTGTTGACATTTTAAGCCACATTTCTGTGCAGTTTTATACTGGTTAGGTCGTTGGTGCATGTCCTTTATCTCTCTGTTATATTTCCGTCTCTCAGTTCAATAGTGAAATGCAAGAGTGATTACAGGGGTGTCCAAACTAATTTCCTTAACCCTTTGAGTGCCAGAGGGGTATGCAATGCATTGCAAAGCAATGTATTGCTTACCCATTTTGCACTCAAAGGGTTAAGGGTCAGAATGAGAAAAGGAACAATGATTTGAGGGCCAGATACTAGTAAATAATATAAAGACAATCATGCATGCAGAGGTAACATGAGATTATGAAGGCTGCTGCAGGGATGGGCAATATGATACCCGTTACAACTCCTATTGTTTAAATTGGAGGGGAATGATGAGACTTGTAGCCTGGAAGTAGCTGGAGAGACTCATGTTGCTCAGCATTGGGCTATTTATTCATTCAGTAGCTAGACCAACAAGGTACCTTTTAAAGGGATAGTAATACTTTGTTTTATCTTTATTTTATTTTGTAGGCCTTAAAAAAACATGAATGATATAAGTACTATCTCTCAAACCTTTATGGTTTGAGAGATATTCACAAGCAAAGTTTCCCCTCCCGTCCCTATTACCTAGTGTAAGCCATCTCTTCTCAGATGTGGAATGCAGTCCATAGACCAGACAGATAAAAGCAGGGGACAATCTTCTTCCTATGAGAACAATGAAAGCCCTGCCCCCCTTGACAAGTTTTTCCCTTATTTTAATTGAAGATTGTCCCTCTCTGCAGTCTACCTGGGCACCTCCCTTCTGATCTGGCTGAGCAGTGTTACATCAGTAAAAGGGGCAGGAGGGGGATACTTTATCATTCAATTACTCCTGAACTACAACTCTGACAGAATTGAAATAACACTCTCCAAAGTCCAAATATTATGATTATTAATTAGAGCTGCTTTTTATTATGAAACATTACTATCCCTTTAACCCTTTGAGTGCCAGAGTGGTATCCAACACATTCAAAGGGTTAATCCAGGTTTGGAAAAATCCCTAGAGCATGGGAACCAGGACTCCCGAACACTCATTGCTGATTCCTAAATTGTTGGGCTATTTTTTTAATTACAGCTATGGACATAAATAAATGAACCCCCTCTTAAAACTTCCGCTTTGCTCCAAAGATGACTATTTTCTTTTGTCTACCCCTCCCTTAAACATAAACTTCTGTACTGCATTATATTTTTTGATTCCTTGCTAAATATCATAAAAGAATTCTAGTGAGTCTGACTGTGGATCACGTCTAATAACTGAATTCCATTTTTCATGAAGGAGGCAGGATCGCTATGTATGAGGGCAGGCCTTAGATTGGACGTCTCTAGTATTCTTATGATGATCTTTGGGGCATGCCAGTTAGTGAATTTATAATCCGTGTAATCATTCACAAAATAAAGTTCACATCAGTATATTTAAATGACATACCTCACTGGCAGTGCAGAGGAGAATTACAGTGGTGTATTATAATGTTTGGTGCATACACATTAGTGAATTATAATCAAAGTGCTTATTCTTCATAAAATAAAAATCGGTGTATATATCCGGGATGGGCAACCTGAGGATCTCCAACTGTTGTGGACTCCAACTTCCATCTGGCAGGGGATGATGGGAGTTGAAGTCCACAACAACAGAAGGGCCTTAGGTTACATATTCTGGGGGGTGTATGTATGATAGGCCTTGCTGGGAATGCAGTGGATAATTAATTTCTCATTTGTTATGTGTCCATTAAAGGAGCAGTAACCCCCCGCTAATAATACCACCTCCATTTTACATTACTGTGGCAGAAAAACCAGTGGCCCCTATGAATTTTTCCCCCTTGTGCATTTGCTCAAAAGAAGACATCTTCAGTTGGTCCTTGATGTCATGTATATGGAGGCGGACATGAGTTACTTTTGGGAACAGAAACTCCACCCACTTCAAATGGAAATCTTGATCTCCTTAAGGACCAAGGAGCACCCCCCCCCCCCCGTGCAGCTGTGCGTGGAACCCTGAAACCCATGACGGTCCCGGCACGTCATGGGCCCTTCTTGCACGTCCAACCCATGATGTGCCTGGACCGTCATGTATCCTTAAGGGGTTAAAAAGTTAAGATGGCTCTGCCTACTTCATTTTGAAAAAGCTGCCAACAATTGTCATGTCCACTTTCATGGACATGATATTCAGGACTCATTAAAGATGTGGCCAAGGGCCATTAGCATTTTCTGACCAATGTAAGGAAGTGTGGGGAGGTTATTCTCCCCTGACCGGCAGTTAAAGGGATAGAAATACTTCGTTTTAAGTTTATTTTTTTTGTAGGTATTAAAAAAACATAAAGAACAATATGTCTTATCTCTCAAACCTTTATGGTTTGAGAGATATTCACAAGCAAAGTTTCCCCTCCCACCCCTTTTACCTAGTGTAAGCCATCTCTTCTCAGATGTGGAATCTGGTTGTAAGACCAGACAGATAACAGAAGGGGACAATCTTCTTCCTATGAGAACAATGAAAGCACACTTTTTCAGGTTTTTCCCTTCTCTTAATTGAAGATTGTCCCTCTCTGCAGTCTACCTGGGCACCTCCCTTCTGCTCTGGCTGAACAGTGTTACATCAGTAAAAGGGGCGGGAGGGGGATACTTTGTCATTGAATTACTCTTGAACTACAACTCTGACCGTATTGAAATAACACTCTCCAGAGTCCAAATACTATGATGATTAATTAGAGCTGCTTTTATTATGAAACATTACTATCCCTTTAAGGACCATGAGGCATTTTTTTTCCCCCAATGAATTCAGGGGTACCCGGGCAACGTGCAGCTGGACATGGAACGCTGAATTCAGTGACATGCCATGACCACCTCTCGTTCTTAACGCAAGTTTACCCATGATGTCCTGGCAGCTCATGTGATATTAGATGTTACTTCTCCTTTAATGGACTATAATCTGTGTAATATTCCTAGTAAAATAGGGTACAGATCGGTATGTGTGTGTATGTATATATAAAATATAAATATGGCCTCACTGGCAGTGCAGAGGTGAAGGAAAAGGGAATATTAGATAGCTGTGGTGCAGGCACAGTAGTGAATTAATCCCCATTAGTTGCAGCGCTGTGGCCTTGCAGATCTCAGGCCTTGTGGTGTTTATGTTTACCAGCTGCTACCATGTGGAGTTACTGGAGGTGAACACTGGGCCTGTCCAATGTGCACAGCTACAGAGAGGGGTGTGGGCACGTTGCAGTGTATGGGGATTGGCAGGGATGTGCTTACACAGAGGGACAAAAATAAATAAAAATGAAACGGTGTGTGAGAGAAGGATGTGAGGCTGTCCCTGTAACACAAAAGGGGGTGGACTCTGCAAGTTAAATGGGAATATTTAGAAATTGGACTCCCCTGTGCTGTTTTACAAGATGGTATGTTCCTGGGTGTCATGGACTTTTTTGTCTGCAGTGTGTCTGTGTCACTTACTGTGTTGGGAGATTAGAATTAAAGGGACAGTAGTCCTTTATGTATAAAACAGTCTGCCAAATGTATCAGAGTTTTAGGGACAGGCTCAGGTTTTTGCTCCATGTGAATTGATCCTGCTGCGCCTGGTTTTTAAATTAAATTTAATTTCTGTATTCCATCCGTTGTTAATCCTTTGCGTGCCAGAGATTGTGCCGCAATGCATTGCCTAACCCTCTGGAACTCAAAGGGTTAATATGCATGAGTGTCTCCACATATTAGTAGCCTTTCAGGTACTATTTTGGCATGGGGATTGTCTGTTGTACAAGCTTTACTACTGGTGGGCAATGTAAGGCCCTACAGCCATTGGCTGGCAGGGAATTATGGGAAATGTAGTTCGGAAGCAGCTGGGAGGTTTCATGTTGTCCATTCTTGCTCTGCTTGATTCTTTTTATTGACCACAAATGCCTTCTGTGATCCCCAGAGGAAATTGCCCCAGGAAAGTTTCCAATTGCGCTCTAGCCACAAACATTACCCAAATCCTCACTGATTTAAGTGGAACTTTTAACTAGGGTTGCCACATCATGCCTCTAGTACTTGCATGGATAAAACAGGCCCATTTAACTCCGTAGCAATGTGTTGGTTTGTGCCAGAATGGAAAGCTTAAAATGTGTTATCTATGGTTGCAATATTTCATGCAGAAACACGCAAATTTAAAAGACACAGTGCAAACGGGCCCTATTTACATAGGTTTGAATCATAAATTAGTGCACAGTGTTGTCATGTTGCTGCAAGGAATTCTGGGAGTGATATGTAAACATTGTAAGCTTTGTATTTTCTGTTAGATACAGGTTTTTTTTTTTTGTTTCTTGTAAATGTTCACAATTGTGTAATATGGGTGTGTGTAAAGTATATAATTTTTTTTTTTTTTTTTTTGCGCAGGTTGGCAGGAAATTGAAACTCTGCACAATGCTTCAGTATACAATATACAACATATATTCCATGGCGCTGTAAAAATGATCCTTAGCCCCTTTTGATGTTAGATATGGTGATGACCACTTTAACCCTAGGATTGGCAGAAGAGTGCCATACGCATTGTGTTGGGCAGCCCCTGGCATTACAAGGGTTAATGATTCCTTTAGCATCAAAGTGGTTAAATAGTTAGTCAGCTGTTCTTGTAAGGTGCTGTAGAATATTTTACAGACTTGTAACTATATTTTTTTATTAAATCCCATTTACCCACTTGGTCATTGACGACAATATGTCCTTTCATATATGAGCAAGTTGCAGATTTAAACAAATAGCAAATATGTTGCTGGTTCACTGGCAAAGTAAAAAACGATATTCCTGTTTACCACTTTTTGGATTTTTTTTTCTTTCATAGTGTCTGTCTGTTTTTTACCCAACTAGCATTGCAATGGTGAATGCAATGGGTTGCTGTTATATAGGACAATTCTAATCCAAGAACATCTGCAAAGCCACATGTTCTCCCCTGGAAGCCTGGTGTATGCATCGAAGCCACGTTCTCACCTTTGTATGTGTTTTGTAGCAGACTAGCAATTTGGAAGTAAAATGCAATGGTATTCTTATTATATATGGTAATTGTAATACAAGAACAGCTGAAGAGCCACAATTTCTCCCCTGGCTTATGTAAAGCCTGGTGTAAGCATCTTATAGAGTTATTCGCACATTCATAGTGTGTGTGCTTTCTACCAGATTGTAGTGCATAGGTGAAATGCAATGAGTTAACCATTACGTATTTTGTTAACGCTTTGATTGCGTTGCATACCCCTGTGGCATTCAAAGGGTTAAATTAAATTTATTGCCCTGCGTTCTCATTTTATCGAAGTCTAAAGGGTGAAAGGCTGAGTTGACCTTGCCGGGACTAGAACCTGCGACCCTAAGGTTGGAACAGATGCTACAGCTGGTGCATTAACCAGCTGAGCTCTCACCGGTTAAGTATGCAACATCTGGAGAGCCACATTTTGCCCTCACCTGTCTTATAGGAGGTCTGTTTGGATTCTTCATAAGCTGCAATTCAATATACCAAACCATCTGCATTATATGAGAAAATTGAAAATTCCCACTGCATTGGAATTTGTAAAAATGGTTTTGTTTCAGTTGGTCTCTAGAATTTCATCTCTAGCTAATTAAACGGCACTTATAGTGTGTATGTGAATGCGGTATGGAGGGGAAATGCAATGGGTTACTGTTGTTCTATGCAAGGAGAATTCTATTCCAACAGCTGCGGAACCGCAGGTTGCCCACCCATGCTGTGCAATTGCTCAGTTAATGATATTTCCTGACCGGATATATGCTTTACTTACAAAACAGACTTTCATAACTAACAGTCATGTTGCAATAAGGCATTTTAGCACATCAGTTTCACAATGCGGATGGTGTATGGACTGTTATCAGTAAAGGCACGAGTTTAGTGATAACAACAGCTTCACTGTGGCTGCGACTGTCAATAAACAAAGATCGCTTTTAAAGGTACAGTTTTGTTTTTTATGTAAAAATGCTATAGGGAAGAGCTAAGCAACCTTCAATGTTGAAGACTAAAACTCCCATCATTCCCAACCAACCAATGGCTCATTTCAGTTGAGTCTTACATAGAATACAGCTTCCTGACACGGAAATGAGGAGTGCAGAACAAAATTGCTTTCCCCAGTCTATTGCAAAACTGCACATGCAGGTTTGTATATCTAAAGTTCTATCATGGGGGGTAGGCAGCCTTTGGCTTTCCAACAGTTGGGTACTTCAACATCCTCAACCAACCAATCCAGTTGTTAAAACCTGCAAAGTCAGTTTGCTTACCTCTGTTCTTGTCGTAGGCATTCGTTAATGGTCATAATAAAGACACCACACAGGATTTTTTTGGATATAGAAAGGACACCGCTTTATTTTCAACCATTAAACATTATTTTAACCTTATACAAACATGTCCTTGCCAGCTGTAGGGTAACAACTAAGCAACTTTTTTTTTTTTTTTTTTTTTTTTTTTTTTTACATCCAAGCCTGTACCAAACCAATTCTTCCCAGGATCCCTTTGGCCGGGTACAAACCCAAGCCCAATGGATACAGGCAAGTTAACCTGCGGCAAAGCAGGTGTGTGGACATCCTCCAGTATCTGCATTTTCTTAGCTTACCCTATCTGCCTGGCAAGGACTCAACGCCCTAGCTTTGACAACAAACATATAACACGCAGGCCCAAAAAATAAAGGGGGAGGTTGGGAACGAGTCCTGGCGTGCTACAAAAAGGAAATGGCAGCTCACTTCATCAGCCTTAACCCCTTAAGGACCCTTGACGTACCAGGACCGTCACGGTCCTTGAAATACTTAAGGACCGATGACGGTCATGGTACGTCACGTACTTTTTACTTACAGCGCTCTACCGGGAGCGCTGTAAGTAAAAACAGGGCCTGAAATAGACCGCTCCAAGATCGGAGCGATCTCTACCAGGCCCCATAGTGACGCGCCGATACACGTGACAGGTCACGTGTACCGGTGCGTCCAAGTGGTCCTATGCGGTCCTTATGGGATGGAAATGTCCCATGACTGCCGGTCCTTAAGGGGTTAACATGAAATGTCCCGCTTCCTTGCCACTCGCCAACACATTCAACTTACCCCCATCAACAAACAATCAGCGCTGCCGCAATCTCCCTGCACCACAACACGATTCTCCTCTGTTATTACCCCTCTGGGGTTCCCACACTGGGGGAATTTCTGTTAACCCTTTGAGTGCCAGAGGGGATGTGTTGCGTAGCCCTCTGGTACTCAAAGGGTTAAAATAATGACACATTTTGGGATATATATGTGAATATTGCATTATGTATGTATAAGAGAAGCTTGTATTTAAAAAGTTTTTAACCCCTTAAGGACCGGCTCACACACTTAAGGACCACAGAGCTTTTTTTTTTTTTTTTTTTTTTTTTATTCGATTCAGGACTCCCCGAACGGTGTGCAGCACTGAAATTGACGTACATGTACGTCATGGGTGCTTTAGGGATATCCACCCATGATATACATGTACATACTGGGTTGTTAAGGTGTTAATAACCTTTTGGATGTGCTATAGGTCTCCCAACGCATAAAGAAGCACCAAAAATAATTTACTGAAACAGAAATTCCATCTTTGGATTCCTCATATTTATAAAAGCAAACTGGGACTAATACAATTTCCCAAATTACCATACCCTTAAAGGTATAGTATTGTTTGAAAATAATTTCATTTTATATTGTAGCCCTTAAAAAAACATTAAAAATGATAGAAGTCTTATCTCCCAAACCTTTATGGTTTGGGAGATATTAGCGGGTTAAAGTTAATAATAATAAAAGTAACGTTCCCTTTTCCTGGCTGTTTTAGCCAAGTCTGCCATCTAGTGGACAGATTTGGAATCCGGTCCACAGATCAGCTGGCAGCTCTTTAGCAGTGCCTAGATCACTATCTTAAACCTTTGAATTGCAAAGGGGTACGGAACTGGCACTCAAAGGATTAAAAAAGAACTACTTCATTGGAACTCTCCAAAGTGTGCCTGGCTTGCAAGCACACTTTGTAGACCATTCCAATGAAGGAATTATTTTTAAAGATCATGATCTCAGCCGGTCTGCGGACCGGATTCCAAATCTGAAGGCTGGAGCAGTGACGTCACTCCAGGGGAAACTTTACTTGCTAATATCTCCCAAACCATAAAGGTTTTGGAGATAAAGACTTAAATCGTTTGGGCTACATTATAAAATTTATTTTCAAGCAATACTATCCCTTTAAAGATTTTAACTCCTTGAATGCTAGGCAGGTCTCCAAAGCATTGCTTTTGCATTCATGGGGTTAAATGCGCCAGTTAAATCATCCAGGAATTTTTAATTTGTCCCCTCCAGGGATGTTGGCTGGTTCCAAAACAATTCCACGTTTCTTTTCCACTTAAAGCCCACTCTTCCTTCACATTGTGACCTAATCTTCCCAATTTGCCTGCAGGAAAATTCCCATCCCCCTCCTGGGAAAAACTTGTATCTTTAACCTCTTTCACCCCAGAGAGATCTCGGTCTGCTAGCAAGAAAGCAAACCTTTTAGACTTGTCTTTTCCAGAACTTCAGTAATGCTGGAGGGATTTTGCAAGGGGTTTGATCTGCACAGCTATTGCCAAGGAAAGGGTACTTGGCAGTCTAAAGAACCCCTTTATTTATTTATTTTTTTTTTGGCCTGCTGCCCCCCACCCATAACTAACCAGTGTTAAAAACTTCCCCCATCTTAACCCCTTGCATGCTAGTAGCCTCCAGCGCAAAGCAGTATTATAATCTGATTTAGCTATATATTCTGCAATACATTTATTTGTGAAATGGGATAATGCTTATAGGACCGTGGTCTCTTAAAGGGATAGTAATACTTTGTTTTAACTTTATTTTATTTTGTAGGCATTAAAAAAACATGAACGATATAAGTCTTATCTCTCAAACCTTTACGGTTTGACAGATATTCACAAGCAAAGTTTCCCCTCCTGCCCCTTTTACCTAGTGTAAGCCATCTCTTCTCAGATGTGGAATGCAGTCCATAGACCAGACGGATAACAGCAGGGGACAATCTTCTTCCTATGAGAACAATGAAAGCCCTGCCCCCCTTGACAAGTTTTTCAGGTTTTTCCCTTATCTTAATTGAAGATTGTCCCTCTCTGCAATCTACCTGGGCACCTCCCTTCTGATCTGGCTGAGCAGTGTTACATCAGTATAAGGGGCGGGAGGGGGACACTTTGTCATTGAATTACTCTCGTACTACAACTCGTGACGAGTTGAAATAACACTCTCCAAAGTCCAAATACTATGATGATTAATTAGAGCTGCTTTTATTATGAAACATTACTACCCCTTTAACCCCTTAGACAGTAGATATGTTTAATGCATTGCAAAGCCACATGATGAAGAGACGTCTCTAGCATTCAGGAGGTTTATATTTTCAAAAATATATGGGTAAAGAGTGGTAGAAACATAGGGCCGTATGTTCAAAGGGATAACAACAAAAAGTCCAAAAATAAGTAATTGAATGCATGAACGACATAGTTTCTATCGAGTATACGATAAAAAACTAGTAATGTCCGTTGTGTACGACACAACTCCAGAATTGACGGGCAAAGGGGTGGGGCAAGAGTGTGGCTAAACTATTCTCCGGTGTCGTATAGAGGAAAAGAAAACGTGTCGTAACTAATGACAAAAAATGTCTTGCAAAAGACTAGAATTTGTACGTTAAGAAAAAAGTGGAGGGAATGTGAAGTTCTGAATGTGAGAATTTTTGTCGTTACAAACGACAATTTCATTCAGGACAAACATATTTCTGATCACAACCGACACGCTCTGAAAATATTAATGATCCCAGTGACGCTGTATGTAACACTGCTCACCACAGAGCAGCAAGACTGTCCGGATGGATCCCAGAGAGGGACAGTCTTCAGTGATCATAAGGAAAAACCTGCCAAGGCAGGGCAAGGATGTCCTTATGATCACAGTAAGAAAATTGTCCCTTGATGCTACCCGTCCGGTCAAGAGACCAGATTCCACATCTGAGGTGAGCAGTGTTACACTAGGTAAAAGGGGCGGGAGGGGGATACTTTATCATTCAATTACTCCTGAACTACAACTCTGACAGAATTGAAATAACACTCTCCATGGCCCAAATACTATGATGATTAATTAGAGCTGCTTTTATTATGAAACATTACTATCCCTTTAACCCTTTGAATGCTAGAGAGGTCTACAAATCATTGTAAAGGATCCCACAAAATAAAGTTTATTGGATCCTGTTAATACTAAAACAGATATCTGCTTCTCCTCCTGGTACAATCAAATCTTCTTATCAGCGCCAAATATGAACTGAAGAGGACCGAGATCGAGAGAGATGTTCTTTGTTACAAATGGAGGCAGCAGGGAAAGTCGTGTGTTTGTTTTTTTTTTGGCTTTCCTCCCGGCGGAAATATTTTGGAAAAATAATAAAATCCATCTATTGTGGCTGAGTTCCTAGGAAAGTTATATATAAGTATAATAGAATCTAGACATTACAAGCCAGCTGTGAATGGAGTCTTGCAACATGACCCTTATTATAGCTTCTAAATCTGTGCTTAAAAATTGGCATTAAAAACCGATTATAATATGATGTCATACGAAAAGGCATGCTGGGACAATCTCTCCATGCAGATCCTTATAGGACTTTATCAAGACTTGATGGGGGAGATGCACTAAAGAGGTGATAAAGTGGAGATGACATCTCCAGTGATATCACTTCTCCAGTTCCTATGTTATTCTATGGAACCTATGCACTAAGATCTCCATAGGTGGCGATATCTCAGTGCATTTGCTCCATAGAATAACATAGTAATTGTAGAAGTGATATCACTGGAGAAGTCATCTCCACTTTATCACACGTTAGTGCATAACTCCATTGACTCTATAATAAATCTGTTTATTTTATGTAAAACTGACTGCTGTTTTTCTTCTATGTACCTGCTTTCTTACCGGGCACCCAGGCTGTGACCCACACAATATAAATATAATATATATATATATATATATATATATATATATATATATATATATATATATATATATATATATATATATAATAATGCACAGTATGTGTTTGTGTGTGTCTATATCATTTACATATATCTTATTTAGTTATATTTTTTTTATTTTTGAAGAAAAGCTCTTAAAAGGATAATGTGTGTGTGTGTGTGTGTGTGTATATATATATATATATATATATATATATATATATATATATATATATATAGAACAGTCATTCCTTTGTATAATATCCCACCCACACACACACACACATCTTGTAATTTACACTGATTCAGTTTTGTGTAGTGGTTCCCCAAGATCAGGCCAGCAGCTGGAGGGCCTCATGTTGCCTGTCTTTGTCCAAATTTTAATATTTAATTCCAGTAAATTATTACTGCTGTAGTGCATACTAGGGGACACACACACACATATTGCGTATGTAGGACTTTAATCCTAACAAGTTGCATGTGCCAGCCCCACACAATGCCCAAGGAATTTGTGATTGCGACAAAGTTTTTAATACATAGCGTAGATTTTGGTGCTGAATCATAGATATCCCCAAAACGCTCAGCTGCCTCATTAACCTCACACTGGTGCAATTGGCATTAAAGGGATAGTAATACTTCGTTTTAACTTTATTTTATTTTGTAGGCATTATAAAAACATGAAGAATGATATAAGTCTTATCTCTCAAACCTTTATGGTTTGAGAGATATTCACAAGCAAAGTTCCCCTCCCCGCCCCTTTTACCTAGTGTAAGCAATCTCTTCTCAGATGTGGAATCTGGTTGTATGGCAGTACAGATAACAGCAGGGGACAATCTTCTTTGTATGAAAACAATGAAAGCCCTGCCCCCCTTGACAAGTTTTTCAGCTTTTTCCATTATCTTAATTGAAGATTGTCCCTCTCTGCAGTCTACCTGGGCATCTCCCTTCTGATCTGGTTGAACAGGGGGGGGATACTTTGTTTGTGAATATCTCTTAAACCATAAAGGTTTCAGAGATAAGACTTATAGCATTCTTCATGTTTTTTTAATGCCTACAAAATAAAATAAAGTTAAAACGAAGTATTACTATCCCTTTAAGTCAAAGTGTTTTGGCATTTGTAGCTTAGTAAACAGGCATTCTGCACGCATAAAGACTTTACAGCGAATCCAGTGACTGATTACACGTGAAGTTGCCATGGTGTGTTCCCCTGATTCGAAACCTTCCAAGTGTCCCTCTGTAGGAGATATTAAGGCTCCATACCTCCCAAGTGTCCCTCTTTATGGGAGACAGTCCCTCTTTGAGACCCAAATCCATCTATCCCTCCCTGGTATCTCTGTTTTAAAGATATCAGAATGTCCAGTGTCTATATGTGTACCACACTGCTCCACAGCAATAAAACTCACATTAAAGGGATAGTAATGTTGCACAGAAAAAGCAGCTCCAATTAATCTTCATAGTATTTGGACCAAGGAGAGTGTTATTTCAAGAGTAATTGAATTATAAAGTATCCCCCTCCCGCCCCTTTTACTTAATGTAAGCCACCTCCCCTCAGATGTGGAATCTGGTCTATTGACCGGACAGGTCACAGCAAGGGACCATATTCTTACTGTGACCATAAGGAACCCCCCCCCCCCCCCCAACAGGCTTTCCCTTATGCTCACTGAAGATTGTCCCTCTCTCTGATCCATCCGGACAGTCTTGCTGCTCTGAGGTGAGCAGTGTTACATCAGTAAGAGGGGCGGGAGGGGGAAACTTTATCAGTTACTTTTGAACTACAACTCTGACAGAATTGAAATAACACTCTCCAAGGCCCAAATACTATGATGATTAATTGGAGCTGCTTTTATAGTGAAACATTACTATCACTTTTAATGTGTAAACAATCTTCAGTATACGTGTAATATAAATTAGTCTGTGTACATAAAATAAAATACTTTTCGTTTTGCTCTAAATCCTTTATTCAGTTACACAAAGAGGTATCAATGGTTATGAAGTAGCCTAAAAATTCTTGTTAATGTCACCCCCCCACTAACATCATCAAAAAGAAAAAACTGTCTCTCTATGGCAATTTGAGATGTTGCGAAGTATGTAATTGACTCTCTTCCTACAGAATGTTCTGGGTCTTTCCCTGGTTAGTAAATAAGATAGGATGGAACCACAGATGCGGGGGGAGGGGTCATATTATGAAAGAGAGATTGTAATTAGCCAGGAGTTGGAGCGCTACTTGGCTGCCAGTGTTAAGGAGGCGTCCTCGGGGAAACTGGAGATTTCCTACATTCGGCTGCCAACAGGGCCGTACGCACAGACAAAAGTAGTGCAATTCTACAACAAACCTACTGCCCCAGAGGGGATAAATGATTAAACCCTTTGAGTGCCAGAGGGGGTACGAAACGCATTGCTTTTTTTAACCCGTTGAATGCGAGAGACTGAAGACCTCTCTTGCATGTAAAGGGTTAAATATTAAAATAAAAATTTTAAAAGCGGAACTGCCACGTAAGGTAAAGTCGCCCTGCAGTACTTAGGCATGTGGCAACTAGCTTAATAATAGTTATTTTACCTCTTAAAAGTAGCCGCTTGTAAAGTAATCCTTAATCTTCTAAGAACGGAAACAGGCATCAGTGCTGACATGTTGCCTGCGCTGTGAGTCCCGGTCTCCCTCCTGAAGCATTGTACTGGCCCAAACGTCACCAGAACGGACTGATGGCGCAGGCACGCAGACTGCACTAACCTGGCCGTCAGTCTCTGAAGATTAAAGCGGGAGTAATGTTTCACAATAAAAGCAGCTCCAATTAACCCCTTAAGGTCCAGCGATCCCGGGGTGTCTGGTCCTTTAAGGACCAGATAGACGAGTGTGACGTGCCGTCCCATGTGACTGATCACGTGGGGCGGCACGTCGAAAGAAGGACTGAAAGAGATCGCTCTGGTGTTGGAGCGATCAACTTCAGTCCACGGTATTAATCACCACGCTCCTGCAGAAGCGTGGTGAGTAATAGTACGTGACGTACCAGGACCGTCACTGTTCCTTAAGTGCCGGACCAGCGTGATGGTTCGGTTACGTCACAGGATGCGAAGGGGTTAATCTTCTTAGTATTTGGGCCATGGATAGTGTTTTCTCTGTCGTCCAATACAGGTTACTGGTAACTCTGGGAGGTGATCCGCCCCTTTAAGTAGGCAGGAACATTTCTCCAAATGTATGCAGGGGGTGGAGCCTCCCCTCCCTCCTCAGCTGCATCCCAGTCAGCTAACTCCAGAATGATTTGTTCCTGGGTGTGAACACACCAGGTGGAGAACATTAGTTTTACTTTCCCTTTTTTTTTTTTTTTTTTTTGTGTTCAGGGCACCCCTAACACGTAATCTAGAACATTCACTGCACCCCTGACATATTTAATGTACTTTATCAAGGACAACAGAGAGGGTACAATACATATATACCATTATTATCAGGTCTTATAATCATAATAACAAAACTAAACATATTGTGCATAACAATTTCTATAAATCTTTATTTAGAAGTCCATTTTTGTTAGGATGCCCCATGCTTTCTGTGAAGACTAAGCTGATGTCCGTGGCACACCAAAGTGCCACGGCACCCTGGTTGAGAATCACTGACCTAGTGTGACACTGCTCACCTCAGATGTGGAATCTGGTTGCTTGACCAGACAGGTCACAGCAAGGGACAATCTTCTTCCTATGAGAACAATGAAAGCCCTGCCCCCCTTGACAGGTTTTTCAGCTTTTTCCCTTATCTTAATTGAAGATTGTCCCTCTCTGCAGTCTACCTGGGCACCTCCCTTCTGATCTGGCTGAGCAGTGTTACATCAGTAAAAGGGACGGGAGGGGGATACTTTATCATTGAATTACTCTTGAACTACAACTCTGACAGAATTGAAATAACACTCTCCAAAGTCCAAATACTATGATGATTAATTAGAGCTCCTTTATTACGAAACATTACTGTCCCTTTAATTACTTTACAAGAGGTAAAATAACTGTTAATAAGCGTCGCCACCTGTCTAATTATTGCAGGGCGACTTTACCTAACGTGGTAGTTCCCCTTTAAATAGATTGGGATTTTTATCTGCCCCTGCGGTGCATTTGGTTTGCTCCAGGATTGTCCTGCAGTTTTTTGATGCACTAATAACCGGAGCAATTCTGGAACAAACCAACTGCACCATAGGGTGAGAAATAGAATTATCCTAACTCGTATTGATTTAAATGGGGACTTTTAACCCCTGGAATGCTATAGCAGTATCCAGCATATTGCAATGCGTTGGAGAGCTCTCTCCATTCAAGGGGGTTAAACCCTCAATTTAAATATCTGAATGTTTTATTTGTCGCTTGGCGCAGTTGGTTTGCTCCTGTATTTGTTACTACATAAGTCTTGGTGATCTGCAGAAGCAGATTAGTAACATCTGTGAAACAGTGGTGCACAGTTGGACTACTAGTTGTTGGCTGGTTGGGGGATCATGACAGATATAATCCCCAACCATATACTACCCCTGCCTCAAAGATACCTGTATACCTTCTCTGTGGGGAGCAACAGGTGGGATACTTATCAATCAGATGCAGCTGTTGGCTGGCTGGGGAACATGACAGTTGTAATCTCCCAACCACTTACTACCTCTAGCCCTTCACTGTGGGGAGTAACAGGTGGGATACTTATCAATCAGATGCAGTTGGTGGGTGGGGGATCATTACATTTGTAATCTCCCAACCATTTACTTCCCCTGCCTAAAAGATACCCGTAGCCCTTCATTGTGGAAACAGGTGGGATACTTATCAATCAGATGCAGCTGGTGGGTCTGGGGGGTGGGGGGGACAAACATTGCTCACTTCTTGATCAGAAAACTGTATTGAGCAAGTCACAGCAAGAAGTGCAAACTTTGCCCCCCCCCAAGCCTCCTGAAACCAAAACCACCTTCTATTACTATATCGTAGATCTGCATAGACAGTTGTCAACTGTTGTACTACAACTCCTATCTTACCCAACCGGCTAACGGCGTGTTGGAGATGATAGGCACTATGGCCCATATTTATAAAAGCAAACCCTAGTTATTCTGGAGTAAACCATTTGCACCATAGGGGACAAATAAACATTGTTCAACTGCATGGGCATTTAACCTTTTGAAAGCCAGAGTGGTCTCAATGAGTTGCAATGCATTGGAGACATCTCTGGCAATCAGGAGGTTAAAAGCCCAATTTTAAACAGGAAATTTTATTTGTCCCCCTTGGTTTACTCCAGAATAATTCCAGTTTTCTTAACCCTTTGTACCCCACTGGTGCTCAAAGGGTTAACAGATCTGGGCCTACAGTTCCTAACAGCTGGAGATCAAACAATTAACTGTCCCTGTCTTAAATTAGAACTATTAACCCTTTGAGTGCCAGTGGTACGGTATGCATTGCTTTGCAATGCATTCCGTACCACTCTGTGACTCAAAGGGTTAACACACACGCACACACACGCGCGCGCGCGGACACAAACACACACTAGACCCTTTAAAAGGAATATTCACTCAATCTGAAAAAAATAATATATTATAGATATTTTTTTCTTTTCGGGTTTATCCATCTGAGCAAAACAAACGTGCTTCCACTGCAGGGACAAGTTCATTTCAAAAGTTGTTATAGACAAAACTATTTTGCTGTGTGTAGTAGACATTTTGTGGGGGTGACCTGGCTGTTGCAGACGGCTTTTGTCACAGACAGTAAATCTCATTAGGCAGCAAAAACCTCCTAAAATGGACAGCCCATAAATATTCTGCAGGTTGAATCTGTAATAACTTTTGAGTGAAGTATCTTCCAAAACAGTAGATGTGCAGTTCTGGAGCAAACCGTCTAACCATGGGGATGAACAAAAAAATTCCCCAAATTAAAATTTACTAAGGACCGGAGCAAACCAACTGCTCCATAGGGGACAGATCCAAATTCTCCAAGTCACCGCTGATTGGGCTTGTAACCTCTTGAATGCTAAAATGCTGTCCAGTGGATTGCTTTGCAATGCTTTTGAGACCTCTAGCATTCATGGGGTTACATGCCCCATTTAATATAATGGGAATGTTCATTTGTCCCTTAAAGTGGAGATGGTTCGCTCTAGCTTAATGAATAGTACCTTTTGGGGTATATTTATCTTGCATTTCCCCTCCCACCGTCGGCAGTAATCCAATCTAACGTCACAATGTTGAGATCCATACAGCAGGTGCTTGATTGCAAAGAAGGTGCCAATACCCAGAATGCATTTGGGAGTCACATGATACCAGTTTAACCCTTTGATTGCTCTGCAGTCTCATTACGCCAGTTGAAATCCCAGAACAGCTGTGGGAATCTCTCATAGATGCGCTGACATAGGCGGCACACAGACACCCTGTGCTCGCATGTCCTGCCTCTGTGTATATCATCCTAATCCAGATATTCCTAGAAAAAGATACATCCTTCCGAACAACATTTTTGTGACCCTGATGAAATGTGGAACAAAGCAGACGTTTTCGGCATTCAGCCTGGTTCATGAAGCCAAACATGGAGCTCTTGTTCAATAATAACCCCTAAACTTAGTATCCACAAGAGCTGTAGCCCAACAGCCCGAACCCCAATAATCCTAATCTTTGCATCCGTTAATATAAAAATTCCTTCTCTAGTAATCCTAAATTTAAAAAAATCTCTCAATCCTAAATGTGACCTTAAATATGAGATCACTATCTGTACCATCCCTAATCGTAGTGTAACTAATCTTAACTCCATCAACCTTAAATCTGAACATCAACTATACGATACATAACTGTAGTGTAACTAATCTTAACCTTAAAGGGATAGTAATACTTCGTTTTAACTTTATTTTATTTTGTAGGCGTTAAAAAAACATGAAGAATGATATAAGTCTTATCTCTCAAACCTTTATGGTTTAAGAGATATTCACAAACAAAGTATCCCCCCCCCCGTTCAACCAGATCAGAAGGGAGGTGCTCAGGTAGACTGCAGAGAGGGACAATCTTCAATTAAGATAAGGGTAAAACCTGAAAAACTTGTCAAGGGGGGGAAGGGCTTTCATTGTTTTCATACAAAGAAAATTGTCCCCTTCTGTTATCTGTCTGGTCATACAACCTGATCCACATCTGAGAAGAGATGTCTTACACTAGGAAAAAGGGACGGGGAGGGGAACTTTGCTTGTGAATATCTCATAAACCATAAAGGTTTGAGAGATAAGACTTATATCATTCTTCATGTTTTTTTTAATGCCTACAAAATAAAATAAAGTTAAAACGAAGTATTACTATCCCTTTAAATGTGAGAACACTAACTGTACCATCCCTAACAATAGTGTAACTAATCTCAACTCCAACAACCTTAAATGTGAGCACACTAACCCAAGCATCTCTCACCCTGACTACAACATCCCAAATCCCAATATCCCTAACTCAACTCAACCAGGGTGCAGTGGCACTTTTGTGTGCCTCGGACATCATTCGAGTACCCCATGTTTTCTAAGAAGACTGACAAAAATGTTAATATTGTCCTTTAAATGTAGAAATGTGGAAATGATTATGGACAGTATGTTTTATTTATTTTTTTTTACTATGATTGTGATATTATTTTTATATTAACTGTACCCTTTATTACTCCCTTGATAAATTGCATTAAACAGGTTAGGGGTGCCTGAGGCAAAAAAGAGTTGAGCACCACTGTCCTAGCTATAGCATTCCCCAAGAACATAAACATATCCAGCAATCCAAATCCAAACACCCTAACCCAGGTATATCCAATCCCAACAAGCCTAACCCTGGAATATCCAATCCCAACAAGCCTAACCCTGGTATATCCAATCCCAACAAGCCTAACCCTGGTATATCCAATCCCAACAAGCCTAACCCTGGAATATCCAAACACCCTAACCCTGGTATATCCAATCCCAGCAAGCCTAACCCTGGAATATCCAACCCCGACAAGCCTAACCCTGGTATATCCAAACACCCTAACCCTGGTATATCCAATCCCAACAAGCCTAACCCTGGTATATCCAAACACCCTAACCCTGGTATATCCAATCCTGACAAGCCTAACCCTGGTATATCCAATCCCAACAAGCCTAACCCTGGTATATCCAAACACCCTAACCCTGGTATATCCAATCCTGACAAGCCTAACCCTGGTATATCCAAACACCCTAACCCTGGTATATCCAATCCCAACAAGCCTAACCCTGGTATATCCAAACACCCTAACCCTGGTGTATCCAATCCCAACAAGCCTAACCCTGGTATATCCAATCCCAACAAGCCTAACCCTGGTATATCCAAACACCCTAACCCTGGAATATCCAACCCCGACAAGCCTAACCCTGGTATATCCAAACACCCTAACCATGGTATATCCAATCCCAACAAGCCTAACCCTGGTATATCCAATCCCAACAAGCCTAACCCTGGAATATCCAATCCCGACAAGCCTAACCCTGGAATATCCAACCCCGACAAGCCTAACCCTGGTATATCCAAACACCCTAACCCTGGTATATCCAATCCCAACAAGCCTAACCCTGGTATATCCAATCCCAACAAGCCTAACCCTGGAATATCCAATCCCGACAAGCCTAACCCTGGTATATCCAAACACCCTAACCCTGGTATATCCAATCCCAACAAGCCTAACCCTGGTATATCCAAACACCCTAACCCTGGTGTATCCAATCCCAACAAGCCTAACCCTGGTATATCCAAACACCCTAACCCTGGTGTATCCAATCCCAACAAGCCTAACCCTGGTGTATCCAATCCCAACAAGCCTAACCCTGGTATATCCAATCCCAACAAGCCTAACCCTGGTATATCCAAACACCCTAACCCTGGAATATCCAACCCCGACAAGCCTAACCCTGGTATATCCAAACACCCTAACCATGGTATATCCAATCCCAACAAGCCTAACCCTGGTATATCCAATCCCAACAAGCCTAACCCTGGTATATCCAAACACCCTAACCCTGGTGTATCCAATCCCAACAAGCCTAACCCTGGTATATCCAAACACCCTAACCCTGGTATATCCAATCCCAGCAAGCCTAACCCTGGAATATCCAACCCCGACAAGCCTAACCCTGGTATATCCAAACACCCTAACCCTGGTATATCCAATCCCAACAAGCCTAACCCTGGTATATCCAAACACCCTAACCCTGGTATATCCAATCCTGACAAGCCTAACCCTGGTATATCCAATCCCAACAAGCCTAACCCTGGTATATCCAAACACCCTAACCCTGGTATATCCAATCCTGACAAGCCTAACCCTGGTATATCCAAACACCCTAACCCTGGTATATCCAATCCCAACAAGCCTAACCCTGGTATATCCAAACACCCTAACCCTGGTGTATCCAATCCCAACAAGCCTAACCCTGGTATATCCAATCCCAACAAGCCTAACCCTGGTATATCCAAACACCCTAACCCTGGAATATCCAACCCCGACAAGCCTAACCCTGGTATATCCAAACACCCTAACCATGGTATATCCAATCCCAACAAGCCTAACCCTGGAATATCCAATCCCGACAAGCCTAACCCTGGAATATCCAACCCCGACAAGCCTAACCCTGGTATATCCAAACACCCTAACCCTGGTATATCCAATCCCAACAAGCCTAACCCTGGTATATCCAATCCCAACAAGCCTAACCCTGGTATATCCAATCCCAACAAGCCTAACCCTGGAATATCCAATCCCGACAAGCCTAACCCTGGAATATCCAACCCCGACAAGCCTAACCCTGGTATATCCAAACACCCTAACCCTGGTATATCCAATCCCAACAAGCCTAACCCTGGTATATCCAATCCCAACAAGCCTAACCCTGGAATATCCAATCCCGACAAGCCTAACCCTGGTATATCCAAACACCCTAACCCTGGTATATCCAATCCCAACAAGCCTAACCCTGGTATATCCAAACACCCTAACCCTGGTGTATCCAATCCCAACAAGCCTAACCCTGGTATATCCAAACACCCTAACCCTGGTGTATCCAATCCCAACAAGCCTAACCCTGGTGTATCCAATCCCAACAAGCCTAACCCTGGTATATCCAATCCCAACAAGCCTAACCCTGGTATATCCAAACACCCTAACCCTGGAATATCCAACCCCGACAAGCCTAACCCTGGTATATCCAAACACCCTAACCATGGTATATCCAATCCCAACAAGCCTAACCCTGGTATATCCAATCCCAACAAGCCTAACCCTGGTATATCCAAACACCCTAACCCTGGTGTATCCAATCCCAACAAGCCTAACCCTGGTATATCCAAACACCCTAACCCTGGTATATCCAATCCCAGCAAGCCTAACCCTGGAATATCCAACCCCGACAAGCCTAACCCTGGTATATCCAAACACCCTAACCCTGGTATATCCAATCCCAACAAGCCTAACCCTGGTATATCCAAACACCCTAACCCTGGTATATCCAATCCTGACAAGCCTAACCCTGGTATATCCAATCCCAACAAGCCTAACCCTGGTATATCCAAACACCCTAACCCTGGTATATCCAATCCTGACAAGCCTAACCCTGGTATATCCAAACACCCTAACCCTGGTATATCCAATCCCAACAAGCCTAACCCTGGTATATCCAAACACCCTAACCCTGGTGTATCCAATCCCAACAAGCCTAACCCTGGTATATCCAATCCCAACAAGCCTAACCCTGGTATATCCAAACACCCTAACCCTGGAATATCCAACCCCGACAAGCCTAACCCTGGTATATCCAAACACCCTAACCATGGTATATCCAATCCCAACAAGCCTAACCCTGGAATATCCAATCCCGACAAGCCTAACCCTGGAATATCCAACCCCGACAAGCCTAACCCTGGTATATCCAAACACCCTAACCCTGGTATATCCAATCCCAACAAGCCTAACCCTGGTATATCCAATCCCAACAAGCCTAACCCTGGAATATCCAATCCCGACAAGCCTAACCCTGGTATATCCAAACACCCTAACCCTGGTATATCCAATCCCAACAAGCCTAACCCTGGTATATCCAAACACCCTAACCCTGGTGTATCCAATCCCAACAAGCCTAACCCTGGTATATCCAAACACCCTAACCCTGGTATATCCAATCCCAACAAGCCTAACCCTGGTATATCCAATCCCAACAAGCCTAACCCTGGTATATCCAAACACCCTAACCCTGGTATATCCAATCCCAACAAGCCTAACCCTGGTATATCCAAACACCCTAACCCTGGTGTATCCAATCCCAACAAGCCTAACCCTGGTGTATCCAATCCCAACAAGCCTAACCCTGGTATATCCAATCCCAACAAGCCTAACCCTGGTATATCCAATCCCAACAAGCCTAACCCTGGTATATCCAAACACCCTAACCCTGGAATATCCAACCCCGACAAGCCTAACCCTGGTATATTCAAACACCCTAACCCTGGAATATCCAACCCCGACAAGCCTAACCCTGGTATATCCAAACACCCTAACCATGGTATATCCAATCCCAACAAGCCTAACCCTGGTATATCCAAACACCCTAACCCTGGTATATCCAATCCCAGCAAGCCTAACCCTGGTATATCCAATCCCAACAAGCCTAACCCTGGTATATCCAAACACCCTAACCCTGGTGTATCCAATCCCAACAAGCCTAACCCTGGTATATCCAAACACCCTAACCCTGGTATATCCAATCCCAACAAGCCTAACCCTGGTATATCCAATCCCAACAAGCCTAACCCTGGTATATCCAAACACCCTAACCCTGGTATATCCAATCCCAACAAGCCTAACCCTGGTATATCCAAACACCCTAACCCTGGTGTATCCAATCCCAACAAGCCTAACCCTGGTGTATCCAATCCCAACAAGCCTAACCCTGGTATATCCAATCCCAACAAGCCTAACCCTGGTATATCCAATCCCAACAAGCCTAACCCTGGTATATCCAAACACCCTAACCCTGGAATATCCAACCCCGACAAGCCTAACCCTGGTATATTCAAACACCCTAACCCTGGAATATCCAACCCCGACAAGCCTAACCCTGGTATATCCAAACACCCTAACCATGGTATATCCAATCCCAACAAGCCTAACCCTGGTATATCCAAACACCCTAACCCTGGTATATCCAATCCCAACAAGCCTAACCCTGGTATATCCAATCCCAACAAGCCTAACCCTGGAATATCCAATCCCGACAAGCCTAACCCTGGTATATCCAAACACCCTAACCCTGGTATATCCAATCCCAACAAGCCTAACCCTGGTATATCCAAACACCCTAACCCTGGTGTATCCAATCCCAACAAGCCTAACCCTGGTATATCCAAACACCCTAACCCTGGTGTATCCAATCCCAACAAGCCTAACCCTGGTGTATCCAATCCCAACAAGCCTAACCCTGGTATATCCAATCCCAACAAGCCTAACCCTGGTATATCCAAACACCCTAACCCTGGAATATCCAACCCCGACAAGCCTAACCCTGGTATATCCAAACACCCTAACCATGGTATATCCAATCCCAACAAGCCTAACCCTGGTATATCCAATCCCAACAAGCCTAACCCTGGTATATCCAAACACCCTAACCCTGGTGTATCCAATCCCAACAAGCCTAACCCTGGTATATCCAAACACCCTAACCCTGGTATATCCAATCCCAGCAAGCCTAACCCTGGAATATCCAACCCCGACAAGCCTAACCCTGGTATATCCAAACACCCTAACCCTGGTATATCCAATCCCAACAAGCCTAACCCTGGTATATCCAAACACCCTAACCCTGGTATATCCAATCCTGACAAGCCTAACCCTGGTATATCCAATCCCAACAAGCCTAACCCTGGTATATCCAAACACCCTAACCCTGGTATATCCAATCCTGACAAGCCTAACCCTGGTATATCCAAACACCCTAACCCTGGTATATCCAATCCCAACAAGCCTAACCCTGGTATATCCAAACACCCTAACCCTGGTGTATCCAATCCCAACAAGCCTAACCCTGGTATATCCAATCCCAACAAGCCTAACCCTGGTATATCCAAACACCCTAACCCTGGAATATCCAACCCCGACAAGCCTAACCCTGGTATATCCAAACACCCTAACCATGGTATATCCAATCCCAACAAGCCTAACCCTGGAATATCCAATCCCGACAAGCCTAACCCTGGAATATCCAACCCCGACAAGCCTAACCCTGGTATATCCAAACACCCTAACCCTGGTATATCCAATCCCAACAAGCCTAACCCTGGTATATCCAATCCCAACAAGCCTAACCCTGGAATATCCAATCCCGACAAGCCTAACCCTGGTATATCCAAACACCCTAACCCTGGTATATCCAATCCCAACAAGCCTAACCCTGGTATATCCAAACACCCTAACCCTGGTGTATCCAATCCCAACAAGCCTAACCCTGGTATATCCAAACACCCTAACCCTGGTATATCCAATCCCAACAAGCCTAACCCTGGTATATCCAATCCCAACAAGCCTAACCCTGGTATATCCAAACACCCTAACCCTGGTATATCCAATCCCAACAAGCCTAACCCTGGTATATCCAAACACCCTAACCCTGGTGTATCCAATCCCAACAAGCCTAACCCTGGTGTATCCAATCCCAACAAGCCTAACCCTGGTATATCCAATCCCAACAAGCCTAACCCTGGTATATCCAATCCCAACAAGCCTAACCCTGGTATATCCAAACACCCTAACCCTGGAATATCCAACCCCGACAAGCCTAACCCTGGTATATTCAAACACCCTAACCCTGGAATATCCAACCCCGACAAGCCTAACCCTGGTATATCCAAACACCCTAACCATGGTATATCCAATCCCAACAAGCCTAACCCTGGTATATCCAATCCCAACAAGCCTAACCCTGGTATATCCAAACACCCTAACCCTGGTGTATCCAATCCCAACAAGCCTAACCCTGGTATATCCAAACACCCTAACCCTGGTATATCCAATCCCAACAAGCCTAACCCTGGTATATCCAATCCCAACAAGCCTAACCCTGGTATATCCAATCCCAACAAGCCTAACCCTGGTATATCCAAACACCCTAACCCTGGTATATCCAATCCCAACAAGCCTAACCCTGGTATATCCAATCCCAACAAGCCTAACCCTGGTATATCCAATCCCAACAAGCCTAATTCTAATAATTGTTGGGACATCACTGAAACTATGCCATTAACCCCCTTGGATGCTGGATAAAGCAAGGATTACTGTAACATACAATCTGGCCTTCTGTATGAAAGTAACCTTCCAGGACATCCGGGATGGGAGGGCTTGACCACTGGGGCTCATACCCTTGGATAGGAAAATATTTGGGCACCCAGATCGGCTTGTTGGGGGGCTCAAGAGGTGGCTTTGAGCTGTATTTATAAACATCCCTTGGGTGCTGCTGGCGCATTACTCCTATTGCTTGCGGCCAGCAGCATCGCAGGGAGTTTAAAGGGATAGTAATACTTTATTATTACTATTCTCCATATTGTAGATATTTGTAAAATAATTTATCTTCTACATGTGCTTGGTTTGTACTTGGTTTGCAAGCACACGTAGAAGACTGTTTCAGTGAAATAATTCTTTTTCACTAACGAGATCGTTGCTGTGCTGCAGAGTCACCTGATGAAAGTCAGACTGGATATCCCTGCAGTCAGGCCTAGATCTGTAAATGCTAATTTGGGGACAGGACTGAACAGCCAACTATTGACTTAGGAATCCTATTATGTGCTGCAGTGTAGTGAAATTAAACTTTAGGATGTTTACTTATCGGGGAGTGAAAGATAAGACATGTAAAGTCAGATATAGTGAGGATAGACCAGTAGGACACTTTAAAGGGATAGTAATACTTTATTATTACTATCCCTCATATTGTAGGTATTTGCAAAATAAGTTCATCTCTCAAACCATAAAGGCAAAGTTCCCCCCTCCCTCCCCCTTCTCTGAAGTCAGCGTTGTGCTGACTGCAGGGGAAGTCTGTCGTACGACAGGCTTGCGGCTCTGCAGCAGAGCCGCGATCGCGTTAGTGAAGCATTATTTCACTGAAACGGTCTTCTACATGTGCTTGGTTTGTGCTTGTTTGCAAGCACATGTAGAAGACTGTTTCAGTGAAATAATGCTTCTTCACTAACGCGATCTCAGCTCTTCTGCAGAGCCGCAAGCCTGTCGTACGACAGACTTCCCCTGCAGTCGGCACAACGCTGACTTCAGGGAAGGGGGAGGGAGGGGGGAACTTTGCCTTCAGTTATCTCTCAAACCATAAAGGTTTGAGAGATGAACCTGGGGGCTATTAACTTATTTTGCAAATATCTACAATATGATGGATAGTAGTAAAAAAAAGTATTACTATCTCTTTAACAGCGGGAAATTCTGCATTTCTGATGCTCATGTGGCCAAGTCATCGCGCCCTTCCCAAGTCCCCTGCATCAGACAAATATTATTGGCTGACACCCACGTGGGTCTGCCATTCATTGGAGGTTACAATAAGCATTGCATCCTCCATCCTTTCGTTCATGAGTCAAGTCTGCTGGCGGCCCCGTAGTCCTCAGTACAGATCAGTCCTGCTGCATCACTACTGCTTTCCTGCATGAGCACCATAAACATACAGCTGCCTGGACTCCGGTGCATTCATGCAAAGGCAAGGTCTGTTATGCGAAAGGCACCATAATCCAACATTGTACATTTTCCCTAAGGACACACCAAAGCAGCATCACTGTGCTGGAGTTGCCACTGTAAAAGGGGGGCTAAGGGTGGGAAATAGAGTAATTTTAACCCCTTAACAACTGCCCGATCCGGAGATGGGTGGCCAGTAAGGACCACTGCACTTCTTCTTTTTTTTTTTTTTTAAGCAATGAATTTGGGGGTGGCAGTACGGCACGCAACTTAGCTGTAATTCCAGAATACCATGATGTGCCAGGACCCAACGCCCAGACCGTGACCGGTCCTTGAGGGGGATAAAAAAGTCAAGTAAATTAAGAATACAAAGAACTCTATGCAAATCGGAATAATTTAATCTAGGTAGGAAATGGCTATATGGCACGGGCTCAATAGCTTCTTTTCTTGTGACGGAGTCTATTCTGTTTCTGAGAGGCAGTGAAGCTTTATGTACTAAAGACGTAAATACATCCTGGGGCAATTGCACCATCGGAGCGGGCTAAAACTTCCAAAGCAATGCGTTGCGTACCCCTCTGGCACTCAAAGGGTTAACTCTGAATACTAGAGAGGTCACTTCATTGTTTCACAAAATGTTGGAAATATCTAGCATTCAAAGAGTTAAAAATCCCATTTAATGTTTCACAAAACAGCAGCTCCAATTAATCTTCATAGTATCTGGCCCATGGAGAGTGTTACTTCAATACTGTCAGAGTTGTAGTACAAGAGTAATTGAATGATAAAGTATCCCCCTCCCGCCCCTTTTACCTAGTGTAAGTCACCTCCCCTCAGATGTGGAATCTGGTCTCTTGACAGGACAGATCACAGCAAGGGACAATCTTCTTACTGTGATCATAAGGAAAACCCTGCCCCCCTTGGCAGGTTTTTCTTTATGCTTGCTGAAGATTGTCCCTTTCTGTGATCCATCCGGACAGTCTTGCTGCTCTGAGGTGAGCAGTGTTACATCCATAAAAGGGTTAATGCAGGACTAGGTTATCTGCCTGTATCTTTAGTCTAAATATTTGTAATTCACTTTGCCAATAAATATCCTTGCATAGTCAACACCCACAAGTCCTGGCTGTTTACTGAACAGGCGTGGAAATTCCACAACAGTGTTACACGGATCTATGACAATTTGAATTGAACAATAATCGCTCTGAGATTCCAGGTTCCATGTGTACGCAAAGAATAAATATGGCTCAGTTCTGGGGCAAGCCATCTTGTACTCTAGGGGACAGATAAGATCCCTATGGATTTAAACAAAGGAGGAAATGCACTAAGGTGTGATAAAACAGAGATGACTTCTCCAGTGATATCACTTCTCCAAGTCCTATATTATATAGCCTATGCATTAAGATTTCTCCAACTTTAGAGATCTTAGTTGCATATGGTCTATAGCAGGGCTCTAAATTTCCACTTGCCACTAGCCAATGGAGAGTGAAAATTTAGCTCTGGCGAGTAGAAATTCAGCCCTGGTGGGTATGTTTTGGCTTGCAGTGGTGAGTAACTTTTCAGGTCTAGCTAGTAGCAAAGGACTTCAAATTATAAGCCCTGGTCTATAGTATATCATTAGTAACTGGATAAGTGATATCACTGGAGAAGTCATCGCTGTTTTGTCACCTCTTTATCACCTTTTTATCAAGGCTTGGTGCATAACCCCCAAAGTGTTTTGAAGCTTTCAATGCTTTGGAGACCTCTCTATCATTCAAAGGCTAAAAGCCCCAATTGAATCGATGGATATTTTTGTCCACTGCTGTGCATGTTAGGTTGTTGGATATAGCCCTTAACGTGACTTTAAATGAACACCTAAAATTGAAATTGTGTTGTATAATTTTAAATCTCATGTGCACAGCTAACATTTTTACATGTAAAACATGATTTTTCCGTTTGTCTAAAATATACGTGGGACAATTTTTTCTCTATTGAGCTTGTAGACTGGTAACGATACCCCCCCCCCCCCCAAAAAAAAATAGACCAAATCTAGGCAATACGATGGCTCATCATTATTATTGCCTGTTTATCTGTGTGTGTGTGTGTGTGTGTATGTGGAGGGTCCAGATTATCGAGATTCACTTTGAAAATGTTGTGTTGAAAACAGTGATATCAGAACGTCACTATTTTCATGCAGATGGTATTCTGATATTGCTGTTTTCAACACATTTTTAATGTGCTGTTGTGTTGCATGCCCAATAGAGGGCGACATTTTGAAAGCATACAGATTATCGAAACAACCCCCATATCACCGCCCCAGGCAAGATCACTGTGGGTCGGTATGAGCGATTTTTGAGAGCCAAGAGAAAATTTTCACACCAGTCCAACTGCACTGTACACATGAGTGATAACTAGGCAGTCCTGTCTTTTTCTACCAGATTGGACAAGTATCAACAATAAATTGACCTAGTGTATGGTTACCTTTCAGCCTACCTTGCTTTTTACTAAATGTATAGACTATCCTAAACACACAGCATTTGGTTAGTTTTGATTTGTGCTGTTTGTACTGAGAAACAAGCTAAGGCAGATGATTAAATTCGTGGCCACTGCCCTTCTATTCAAAAAGACTGTTCTCTTATCTTTGCTCATTTGCAGACAATGCAACACTATCTCTTTTCAGATGCCTAGTAAAATTGCTGTGATGAGGGGCGCCAGTACTAGACTTTAGGACTTAGAACACAAATGAGAGTTTTTAGAAGGGGATTTAAAGAGAGTAATTTTTCATAATAAAAGCAGCTCTAATTAATCATCATAGTATTTATACTTTGGAGAGTGTTATAGCAATTCTGTCAGAGTTGTAGTTCAAGAGTAATTCAATGACAAAGTATCCCCCTCCCACCCCTTTTACTGATGTAACACTGCTCAGCCAGATCAGAAGGGAGGTGCCCAGGTAGACTGCAGAGAGGGACAATCTTCAATTAAGATAAGGGAAAAACCTGAAAAACTTGTCAAGGGGGGCTGGGCTTTCATTGTTCTCATAGGAAGAAGATTGTCCCCTGCTGTGATGTGTCTGGTCTATGGACTGGATTCCACATCTGAGAAGAGATGGCTTACACTAGGTAAAAGGGGCGCGAGGGGAAACTTTGCTTGTGAATATCTCTCAAACCATAAAGGTTTGAGAGATAAGACTTATATCGTTCTTCATGTTTAATGCCTACAAAATAAAGATAAAACGACGTATTACTATCCCTTTTAAATGTATACAAGCGTGGGTCATTTTTATGTCTTAATATTCCTTTAAGCATTTAACTTGGTGTCTTTCATACAGTAGTCAGGTATACTGATTTATATATATTTTTGCTTCCGATCTGCAGGCAGTCATCTGCATTTGCCCCTTACAACTTTAGATCTGTATTTTAGTTTTGTCCTCCACACAGACTGTATCAGGAGAGTGTATAGGGCAGATTTCCCTTTTAACCCTTTTTGAGCGCTAGAGGTATCTAATGCATTTCATCACAAAGGGTTAAGGACCATAAGGGATGCGCATCGCATTGCTTCACAATGACCAGCATACCTCTGATTCTTAACACTTTGAATGCCTGAAAGGTATCCAATTCATTTTTGTAATGCATTGGGATGTCACTCAAATGGTTAAAGGGTCAAAGACATGAAGATACACGTATGCCTATCCTATATAATAATTCGCTAAGTTGTGTGTAACGCCCGACATGCGCAGTAGACTCTGCTGCGCGAGCGGCAGTCATGCGCAGTACAGACTGGCCGCCCCGCGGCTGATACAGAGCTGGGCGCTCCGAAGGAGCATCCAGCTCTGTATCAGCAGTGGCGCGGGCAGTCTCTACTACGCGTGACTGCCCCGCGACCGGCTGCCAGAGGCACTGTGGCCCGTGTAACGGGCTGTTCAACTAGTATGTATATAAAATATGTAGTAGTCCCACTTATATCCTCCTAAGTGGGGTGTGAGGGTGGAATGGGATTTAAACAATATCATGTAAATTACATTAATTAAGGTAATATGATTTAAATCCTGCCAAAATTCTGGATTTCCGGTATAAGCTGGCAGGCTTTTTAAATGCAAGAAATGTTCTATATTGTAACTAATCCGACAGTTCAAATAATTGAGTCCACTTATCCATGTGTCTTATTTTGACTATCTCCGTTGTACTTGAAGGGGAACATTCACATCCCCAAAAATGTTCACCACTGCCTTTAAAAAGTAAAACCATATTAGCGCTGGCATTATTTATTTTCTCCACTACCTAAGAGTGGAGATATTAATCGCTGAAATGTGGCACTTCCGCATTCTGGGGAACAGTGTATGAGCGGCAGGACTTCCCACCCCCCTCCCAGCAGCCCCTGGGGCAACCTCAGTAGCATGATAAACGGAGCTTGCTGTCACGTTAGCTCAGAAAAATGCAGCTCCGAAGAGAAGCGCGAATGCGCGCCCCAGGGGCTGCTGGGAGGGAGGTGGGAAGTCCTACAGCTCCATGCCGCACGCACACTGTGATGCAGACCCGGAAGTGGAACATTTGAAAGATGAATATCTCCACTCTTAGGTAGTGGAGAAAATAAATAAAGCCAGCGCTGATATTGCTTTACATTTTGAAAGAAACGGTGAAAATGTTTGGGGATGTGAATGTTCCCCTTTAACGGTATAGTAATGTTTCACAAAACAGCAGCTCCAATTAATCTTCATTGTGTATGGACTTTGGAGAGTGTTATTTCAATACTGTCAGAGTTGTAGTTCAAGAGTAATTGAATGATAAAGTATCCCCCTCCCACCCCTTTTACCTGGTGTAACACAGCTCACCTCAGATGTGGAATCTGGTCTCTTGACCAGACAGGTCACAGTAAGGGACAATCTTCTTACTGTGATCAATAGGAAAACCCTGCCCATCTTGACCAGTTTTTCAGGTTTTATCTTCTGATCACTGAAGATTGTCCCTCTCTGCTATACATCCTGACAATCTTACTGCTCTGAGGTGAGCAGTGTTACATCAGTAAAAGAGGCAGGAGGGGATAATTTATCATTCAGTTACTCTTGAACTAAAACTGACAGTAGTGAAATAACACTCTCTATGGCCCAAATAGTATGAAGATTAATTGTAGCTGCTTTTATTCTGAAATATTACTATCCCTTTTAAAGGAACGGCAAACATTTCTTATAACCCCCACTTAACTTAAAGAGATAGTAAATATATTTATTTTTCATGTATTAAGTGATACTTTAATTGTACTTTAGGGTTGGGCAAATTATATCACTTCAGTTGTTGTCAGACTCCAATGCCCATCACTCTGGCTGGCGGAGGATGATGGAAAATGTAGTCTGACAACAGAGAGCTTCTGTCTTCCCTCCCCATGTTGTACATTAACCACAAGCACAGAATTCCAACATTAAATTCAGACAGAACACATTATCGCGTTCCTTCTTTCACTCCTCCCCCTCTTATTCCCTTTTATTCTATCTCTGTGCACGTTCCCCAATGCCAGCAGAGAGATCTGAAGAAGTCAGTGTGTGGTTGTTATTATTATTATGACTGCATACAGAATTAAAATAAAGTATCTGTGGCGTAATGATTGTTTTCTAAAGGGCAACATTCATTTGCCATGACCCTTCAGTACAAATAACATCAGCTAAGGAGCTTTCTCTGTTCTGCACGCAAATCACATTTGCTAGTCATTTGGTTCTATTGTGTATGGGGAATGTTCCAGAGTTCTATTGTGTATGGGGAATGTTCCAGAATAGAGGTTGAAGGCTGACTCCGCTGACCCTAGTCCATTTATTTTTAAAAAATCTCTCTATTGTTATAGGGCTACAGCATGAGCACTTGCATCTGGGTGAAAAAAGAATGATTTAAAGGGGCCATTTAACCCACTGAGTACAAGAGGGGTATCTAATGCATTTTAGCCAATTCTTTGCAATATTGCTCTGGCACTCATAGGGTTCATCAGCGGTACTTGGTTGTTGAGAATTACAACTCTTTCATTCCCAACCAACCAGTGGCTGTTTGAGTTGTAGTCCTCAATAGCTAGAGATACAGTAATTGATTATTACTGTGTTAAAGCAACATTAACTCTTCTTACCAGTAGTTCTTAATTTATCTGAAACTTACCTATGTAGGTGTCATTCATATGTCAGTCTGTTATATCTATTTACACCTAAGAGTGGGCTGTAGTAATGTTAAAGGAACACTAACTTGAGTGACCACATGTTCCTGATTGCCCAGAGTTTAAATGTGTGTCCTGGTTCCTGGGCAGCCACCTATGGAATGAAGACTCCAGAACACACAGAGCCACTGCTGAGCCATAAGAAAATGGCCTCCACTTACAGTTTCTGATATTAGAGGGATTACGGATCCAACTTCCTGATATCATACAGGAGCTGCAACACAAAATTTTCTTATCGTTTAAGGCTGTGCTTAGGCTTTGGTCTTGATGTACATTTTATTGTAGCCCAGCACAGGCCCAACTTTCTATCAGTCTCTTAACCCTTTGAGTGCATCTCTGGCACTCAGAGGGTACATGGGCACTTCTCTCTAGTGTTTTGAACTGTGTGGTTCTTTACAGCAAGTTGAGGTTGGCATCTATCATTCAGTATGGAGAAGTACTCTGCTTCGCTCATCTCTGTTGTGTCGCTGAATTGCAGAAGGAAAATGTGGTCACCCTAACCCTAGTACAAAAAAAAAAAAAAAAAAAAAAAAAGAGTCTCCTGGTGCAGCACAGTGCTTCATTATCATGTATTTCAGGTTGGATTTAAAGGGATAGTGTTTCATAATAAAAGCAACTCTAATTAATCATCATAGTATTTGGACTTTGGAGAGTGTTATTTCAATTCTGTCAGAGTTGTAGTTCAAGAGTAATTCAATGACAAAGTATCCCCCTCCCACCCCTTTTACTGATGTAACACTGCTCAGCCAGATCAGAAGGGAGGTGCCCAGGTAGACTGCAGAGAGGGACAATCTTCAATTAAGATAAGGGAAAAACCTGAAAAACTTGTCAAGGGGGGTAGGGCTTTCATTGTTCTCATAGGAAGAAGACTGTCCCCTTCTGTTATCTGTCTGGTCTAAAGACTGCATTCCACATCTGAGAAGAGATGGCTTACACTAGGTAAAAGGGGCGGGAGGGGAAACGTTGCTTGTGAATATCTCTCAAACCATAAAGGTTTGAGAGATAAGACTTGTTTTTTTAATGCCTACAAAATAAATTAAAGATAAAACGAAGTATTACTATCCCTTTTAAATCTTAATTGCCCCTATCTCCACCCTTGAACTCATGTAACTGGGCGCTACAAGAGCATATAAAGTGGGTAAGTTGGTACATAAATTGCACATTGCAGTGATACAGCATCACAAACCAGGAGTGTAATGCTGATGCAGGAACAAAGACATTGGGTTGGCCACACGCACAGCTCAGTGGGTGTGGTCAGCAAGGCACCCCTTAAGTTTTGTCACCCTAGACAGCTGCCTAAAATTAATTGGAAATCCAGGCCTGCAAGTACTCTAAGCATATGCAAAAAAAAATAAATTTTTTTGATTCTTAACACTTTGAGTGGCAGAGGGGTACGCAAATGGTTTTATAATGCAAATAATCACTTGTTTTTGCTTGTGCAGCTTGTAATAAGTGACAAGATCTAAGGCTACGTTCACACTAGTATTTTGAACTTAGCTGCTTTGCAATGCTTCTCAAGAAACCTGTTGATTCTTACCTGCATCCCCCCCCCCCCCGGCATTGCCAGTGCTGAGGTATGTAGTCAAAAAGTGAATAATGGCAGACCAAGTCCAGGGTCAACCAAACATGTCTAACCCTGACACAGGTCTGCCATTGATTGCATTATTGTGGTTAGCAGTGCCGCAATCCAGGTGCCATGTGTGCGTTCTGCATGATGGCTCCATAGGCTGCAGAATATGTTGGTAATTCTGACTTCTAATGGTAATGCTCTGCATTGGAGGCCTATGGCACCCAGCGACTTGATACACTAATAACTCGTTTGTCGTTGCAGTTTGTTGGGTACCTCTCTGGCACACAAAGGGTTAAAAGTCCCATTGAGTTTAATGTGAACTTTTTTGTCCCCTGTGGTTTATTTGGTTTGCCCAAGAATTGCTCTAGTTCTCCGTACATCAGCCTCCCTGAGCTTCATTTTAGACCGGCATCGCTCCCTTCTTATTCTGGCCCTGCGTGCGGTTCTTACCTGGAAGACCTCTGACAAAGACATAGGAGTGAGTCTGAATTGTTTTATTTTATTTGGTTTAAATAAGCTTAGAACTCACCCAGCAGGGGCCGGGCTAATATTGCCGTTACTGCAAAATATCCTGGCATTATGAAAGATCAGAAAATGGTCTCTCGTTCTGTGATAGGAGACGAGAATTACTGCTGTGTTTCTTATTTTATCCGCGTGATTTATTATTTTGGGCAACCGTCCAGTTTATTCAGAAGAAATAGATTGGCTTGATAAAAAGGACTCTGCGTGTCGTGGATGGAATGTTAAGCATTCCAGCATATGCTTCTTGTGATTGGGGGCCAGTGACTATCTTCTTCAGCATACAAAATGTGCCAGTTTATTGTGTATTACTCTCTCGCATGTTAGAGACGTTGCAATGCGTTGGGGACATCTATAGCAACTTACACCACCTAAAAACTCCAATTTATCATATTATGTCCATAAAATTCTAATGAGGTTAGTGTGGGGATTATTATTAACCCTTTGAGTGCCAGACGGGTATGGAATGCATTGCTTTGCAATGCATTCCATACCCCTCTGGCACTCAAAGGGTTAAGTGTTGGTGTTGCTTTAACTTCAGTAAAAGCTAACATTTGGTATGTACACTTTAAATCAAGCCATCCCCTCTTCTTCCTAACTGCAAAAGCTTGGCTAGTAGTAGTGGCAGCTATGGTACAAACAAAATCAGGATATTTGGAAGGTCTGAGATAAAATGTAGGAGCATGCACAGTGCTCGCTCACACTGCATCAGTGATGCAAGGGGTGGAGCAACATGGACCTTCCCTTCTATGTTGTCCCTGGATTCCTGTTTTTCTGGGGCACACTGCAGCTTTTTTCCCCATGAGTAAATTGCCCATATGTATAGAAGGAATTATGGGGCAGACCAGCTGTACCCTTTGACAGGGGTGTAATTATACTAGAAATATGGGAGACCAAACTCCTAAATAACTCTGGTTGTTGGACTTTGGGCATATTTTATTGACTATTTTAAATAAATAACTCTGCAAGCATGGCTTCTTAACAGATTTGTTTCATCCTACCCTGCTATAGGGCACAAGTCAAAATACCCAAAATTCCAATAGATTTTAAATTGAACTCTTTAACACTATAAATGCTAGAGAGATGTCAACAAATTGTAAAGCAAAGCATTGGAGACCTTGCTAGCATTCAGCTGGATTAAAGCCCATTTTAAATCAGTGGGAGGTTGTATTTCTCCCCTGTGGGCCTTTTTTTACAAGTGACCAAAGGACAAGAGCCCTCGGGAGGCCTGCGGATAGAATTGGAAGAAAACTGAACCAATTTTGGAAGTGTGGAGTTCAGGCTGAAATTCAGTTTACTTTTTCTTGTGGTACTTCTATATGGTGGGCTTTTATTACCCTAGTGTTCTCGTAAGGGGTTTGCATTATTTAGTAGTGGTAACAGTTTAAAGGGATAGTAATACTTCATTTTAACTTCATGTTTTTTTAATGTCTACAAAATAAAATAAAGAATGATATAAGTCTTATCTCTCAAACCTTTATGGTTTAAGAGATATTCACAAGCAAAGTTTCCCCTCCCGCCCCTTTTACCTAGTGTAAGCCATCTCTTCTCAGATGTGGAATGCAGTCCATAGACCAGACAGATAACAGGAGGGGACAATCTTCTTCCTATGAGAACAATGAAAGCCTTGCCCCCCTTGACAAGCTTTTCAGGTTTTTCCCTCTTCTTAATCGAAGATTGTCCCTCTCTGCAATCTACCTGGGCACCTCCCTTCTGATCTGGCTGAGCAGTGTTACATCAGTAAAAGGGGCGGGAGGGGGATACTTTGTCATTGAATTACTCCTGAACTACAACTCTGACAGAATTGAAATAACACTCTCCAAAATCCTAATACTATGATGATTAATTAGAGCTGCTTTTATTATGAAACATTACTATCCCTTTAAAAAAAGGGTATCCTATACAACTTTATCAATGGTGTCCTCCAGATGTCATTTCTAACATCCTGGTGGCTCCTCTCAGTCTAACACACAGCTTGCTCTCACTGAGCTAATCCACGTGTGTGACTTTATCTGTGGATCCAGGGTGCTGAGCGGATCTTTGTTCCCTGACACTCTCAATTCATGGTAGTAGATGGGCTCTCACTAAACTTAGCCACGTGAATTTATTATGGATGCAAGTGGGAAAACTAGTCTTCATTTATAAGAATACATGCATGCCTATATATACTATATGACGATTGGTGGGAAGCACTTGGGCTCAATGGCGTGTCCTCTGGCTTGGTGCTTAGTGATGTGGAATCCGTGAACTTGTTGAACAATACAGAAGCACTTAGAATAATGCCAATTTTTTAGGTCAATGTTTGTCTTGGTAATAGACCTTCCTCCGGACATCATCAACAAAATGTATTCTGTATAAAGATAAATATTTATAGTGCTTAACTTATTTCTCGCCGGCTGATGGGTATTGTAGTTCAACAACAGGTTTTAGAGTCCTAAACAGTTTTCTTCTGAATATAAGGCAATAAAATTCTCACTGTACAGTTCACATCTTGGTATCACTGTCGTCACCATTGATTTAGTATCATTCGTTGTCCATGAACTTCACTGATACTGAGTCACAATAACAGCCTCATTGAGTCTAATTTCTCCCATGCCACCAATTAATAACCCCATAAAAAGCCGCTCTCCTGATAAATTCAAATACTTTGTTCTGATAGTGAATTCTGTTTATTGGGGTTAAGCTTCTTCCTATGGATAAAGGGTTCCTTCACTTTACATATCCTGCTCTGTCTTCATCCATCAGTCTCTTATGGGGAATGAGTTCTATAAGCTTATCCAAACTTGCTCCATAAACTAAAGTTCATTCAGGTTTGTTTTGAGCATCAAACACGATACAAGCATCAGTATTTGCAAAAAATCCTGTAGGTTGCGCTGCCAACTCATCCCTTTTAACCTTTTGAGTCCAAAGGGTATAACAGCGCAAACTTACTTTAACCCTTTTAAAAAGTAGATTATGCCGGTCATCCTATATAATAATTTGCAAAAACGTGTGTAACAACGCAGTCATGCACAGTAGAGACTGGCCGCGTCAGAGCGTCCAGCTCTGTATCGGCCGCGGCACGGGTAGTCTCAACTGCACGACTGACTGGCAATGGCACTGTGGCCCGTGTAACAGGCTCTGTAACTAGTTACTTCATAACGTGTAGCACATACTACTTCTGATCCTTTAAAGGGTTTTCTGAAACTGAGCAGTTGCACTAACTGTTGTCCAAAAGGCACGTCTATTTTTATTAATTTTTTTTATAGTGCATGCTATGGGACATCTTGAGTGTGCAACGGGAAGACAGCAATAGAATTTGCAATTCACCAGTTTAAAATACACACACTTTAAGGTGTAATAACTTTTGAAAACTGTTGGCGTCCCTCTACACAGAACTGCAGAACACTAATGAAGACCTGTTTTGTTACTGCCCGGAGAAATGTGTCCCTAGAATTGTTTTGTGTAAATATTGGTAAGTATGCTCACTACTCGGTATGTTCATGCTGGGATACAGTTGCCAGTGTGAAAGCACCATAGGCCATCGGCTTACCTTCCACACAAGTGGTATCACCAACTCGCCATTGCTACATTGTTGAGCCGCGTGAAAGGGGCATAACCGTGAATGAACTCTTTTATTGGGGTTAAACATTGCCCTCCTATGGAAAGATAGATAGAATTCACTATCAGTACGAAGCAATTGAAGTTATCAGTAAGCTTTTATGGGGATATTGATTTTTGGCATGGAAAAAGTTAATATGTTGAAGCTGATATACTAAAGATTATTGGAGCAATTCTGGAGCAAGCCAACTGCACCATTAGGAACAAATGTATGCATATCCCAAATTCCTACTGATTTGTAACCCTTTGTGTGCCGGGGGGTATGCAAGGCATTGCAAAACATACCCCTCTTGCACTCAAATGGTTAAATAGGGCTTTTTAACCCATGAATGCGAGAGAGGTTCCCCCATCAGTCCGTTGAAGACCACCATAGCATTCAAGGATTTAAAGCGATAGTAATGGATAATTTTCACATTTAATATTGTAAATATTTAAAAAAAAAAAATCAGTTGTAGCCACTCCAAATCTCTCAGACTTGTATAGTTTGAGAGATATAGGTTCAAAAGTTCCCCCCTCAGGCCCTTTTCACATACGTCTGCCTCTAGCTGACAGAAGCAGATCCTGGTCCCGGGACCGGACGGTGGCTCTTCAGCAGAGCCAAAATAGCACAATCTAAAAAATACTTCACTGGAATGGTCTACAAGCGTGTCTGATTTGCAGGCACTCTTTGTAGACCGTTCCAATGAAGCATTGCGCTATTTTGGCTCTTCTGAAGAGCTGCTGGCCAGACCCGGAACCAGAATCTTCTGCTGTCAGCTAGAGGGCAGACTTCTGTGAAATGGCTGGGGGGGGGGGGGTTATAATCTTATATATAGGTTTGAGAGATATGAATGGCTTCAATTGATTTTATTTATTTATTTATTTATTTATTATACTTACGATATAAAATTTTGTGAAAATTATCCATTAGTATCCCTTTAAAGGGATAGTAATATTTATAATAAAGTTTGGTTCTGAGTCTTCTCTGTTGGTTTATAACATGCAACGCTAAGTTTAATAACTTACTGTTCTGTAGTTCAAAAGTTATTGAAGCTTAAATGATTCCCCCTTCCGCCCCTTCTGGCTGCCTCCCCTCAGAGCAGTAATTCGGTCGTGGGACCAGACAGATGCAGCGAGGGACAATCTTCACTGAGTAAGTATAAGGAAATCCATGTCCACCCTAAACGAGAGAGGGCAGGATTTGTGTTTCTCTTGACGGGGCCAGAAGGGGTGGGAGGGGGGCCATTTAAAGCTGAACTACCATGTCACAAAATGTGAGCTACGAAAAAATCAAACACAGCGCTAATGCTGCGTTAATGAGTGTAAAGCATGGGTACGTTTTGATTTTAGGTGAAGGTTCCGCTTTAAACATGGATTAAACATGGCTCAATGTGTTATGCTTAGCGTAATGAAAACTCGGCAATCTACTTTATTTTACACATTACTATCCCTTTAAAGAGCTGTAATTATCACTTACTATGAGTGAATTCCATGGTCCATGAATTATCCTATACTAGCTGAACAGCCGGTGTACACGGGCCACAGTGCCAGGCAGCAATGGCCACAGTGCAGTCATGCGCAGTAGAGACTGCCTGTGTCGCGGCTGATAATGGAGCAGAGCGCTCCAGATTCAGACCGTAGACAGAGAGGACTCCGGTCTGAATTCGGGGCGCCCCGCTCCATATCAGCCAGTGTGGGCAGTCTCTACTGCGTATGACTGCAGCATGCGCAGCAGTCTCTATTGCGCATGACTGCTTCTGACAAACATCCTTAGCGAATTATAATATAGGATGGGTGACAATCAATGGTAGTAACCCGGGAGCCATATGTAGGCATGGGTACAGTCTAGCACATTGGAAGTGGAACGGTCCTCGTAACAATCAAGTGATTTTGAAAGGGCTTTCAAAATTCCCTGTATTTAGGTTGGCTCTTTTATTAATTAAGATAATAGTTTACATTTAACTTTATTTATTCATCAGTAGTTGGAAATCTGACAGGAGTGCTCCGTGTGCCAACTGCCGCTCCCTGTTGGCTATTACTGTAATTGCCAACATTCCTAAAATATTTCCTGGGATACTTTTCCCGTGGACAGTCCATATGACACAGGGTCTTTAGTGCTACATAGTACAGTGTAGCTCAGCGCCCAGCAAAAGACCTCCTACAACAGACACACAGCTGCACTTGTAATGAAGAGTGAGACCTCACCAGCGCTCACTATTGCACAAAGTCATACAAATAATTTTAAAGTGGAACTTTCTGATAATAGCCATTTAATGAATGCATGGCGACTAGCTTGAAAATAGATGTCTTACCGTAAAAAAATACGTATCTAAAGGAATCCGTCCAGTTTTGGGACTGACGGGCAGGTCAGTGCGGTCTGTGATCCTGCGCCGTCAGTCCCTTCCGGTGACCATATGGCGCAAAGCAGTCTACTCTATGGAGACCGGGACTGACGGCGCAGGCGCACAGACAAGATGTCTGCACTCTAGCCTCAGTTCCAGTCTCCATATGGGACAGATTCCTTTAGACAAGTAATTTTTATGGTAAGGCATCTATTTCCAAGCTAGTTGCCATGCATTTAATGAATGCATGGCGACTGGCTATTATCTGAAAGTTCCGCTTTAAACATGTGGGGAAGCTCATATCCAATAAACCTTTTAACCCTTAGAGTGCCCGAGGGGTACGGAACACATTGCTTTGCAATGACCTGCACATATAAAATGGTGTTGCGATTCAGTGTTAACCCTTTGAGTGCCATAGAGGTCTCTGTGGCTTTCAAAGGGTTCAAATCGTGGAAAGCGGGATTTCATGGGCAGTTGGGAGGTATGCATTACTAGCTCTTTGTGGTTAAACTGACATATTAAATATATTACCTGAAATTGTTTTAAATAAAAATTGCTATTAGGAGATTTTGAAATCTTTTAAAAACTCCTCCTATTTGTTACAAAGTGACCATTTCACTTGAATGTAATGATTTAAGCCACATCACTCCTGACCAGTCTGAATCGAGAAGTAATCAGTAGCCTTATGGTCCAGGGCATGGTAGACTGCGTATTTCTGGGAAATTACAGTGCGTCAGTGTGATGAGAAACATATTTTAGTCTTCCTTTTAGTAAACCCTTCCCCTCAACATTGTCGATGTCGTTTCTGGTTCTATAGATCTATGCAGACCTTTTTAGACTTAAATTTTAAAAACAGAAATATAGACATACCTGACTGCTGTATGATGGACTCCTACCTAGGTAAGTCCTTCTGTTATACACCTGACTGCTGTATGATAGACTCCTACCCAGGTAAGTCCTTCTGTTAGACTCCTACCTAGGTAAGTGCTTCTGTTACACACCATAATTATTATATAGATACACCTGACTGCTGTATGATGGACTCCTACCTAGGTAAGTGCTTCTGTTACACACAGTAATTATATAGATATACCTGGACTGTGTGATGGACTTTGTCACCTCTGGCCATTCCTGGCAAAATCACTGTCCCATGGAAAATCACTAGATGCATGCAGTCTGGTATGAGTTTTTAATTTCCAACAGGTTTGAGCAATTTATTACACTTGTGTCTGTCACTGTGACAGATGCTGGGCTGGTCAGTTTAGCAGATTAAACGCTAGGAAAGGATCAGTCTAATCTCTCATAATCAGATCAGTGAATCCAAACTACTGAGTTTGAGGTTAAATATTTTTAGTGAAAGGCAGTGGTTGCGTTGGTTTTGCTTTTAGGAACCTTTCTAGGTGGGTTTTTATTTTTCTTTCGACATGGATCCGTTTAATTGCAGTTTTTCCTAGTAGGATGTATATTTCCAGTGAAGGTTTTGGCTTTCTTTCTAAATATCGATGTATCTGTTCTGTCTTATTTTATCTGTTAACTATTGAACATTAAATTGGCCCAATGCTGGGGCTACCACCTACACCATGGTGGCAAGTAAAGGTATAGTAATGTTTCACAATAAAAGCAGTTCCATTTAATCATCATAGTATTTGGGCCACGGAGAGTGTTATTTAAATACTGTCAAAGTTGTAATTCAGGAGTAATTGAATGATGATAAAGTTTCCCCCTCCCGCCCCTTTTACTGATGTAACACTGCTCACCTCAGAGCAGCAAGACTGTCCGGATAGATCACAGAGAAGGAAAGTCTTCAGTGATCATAAGGAAAAACCCGAAAAACCTTCAGAGTAGTGAGTTCATGCTAGAGAACAGAGACAACAGCTGCTAAATTGAACATTTAATCTGAAAAAAGGCTTCACAGTGCTGGTTACAAAAATACAGAAATAAAGGACATACACAAATAAAGATTCCACATAAGCAAAATGGTCCATAAAATAAAATGGGTGAAACACAAGAAATCCTTAAATACAATTACCGGTATTTTAAGAGTACTTGGGAACTTCAGATGGTATATCCCCCTTCAGTTGTTACAAAGAAATTCCCTGTTTTATCCAAAAAACACATTAAATAGTTTCCACAGTTCCTTCTAAGAGGCCAACCCCCTTCAGTTGTTATCTGGGTGGGTCAGGGGTTTGGCTTGACCGTTTACAGCCCACTCAGTCAGATCTGTCAGGGATGTTACTGCACAGTTCTACCTGAAAAGTCATAAGGCTTCCCAAAACATGCAACACACAGCACACCTCTATAATGTTATAATAATCATATTCCTCATATCTGTGTGAATATCTGGACACCAAACATGCTGGGTCTAACTGGCTGCAAAGTGGCTATTCTTGTAACTCATAGCGGGAACACCTCCCCCCTGGCATGTTTAGTACCCACCACAAGGGTAAAACCTGGGCATTCTGAATATATATTTGTATTGAACCATTTTACACTGTATATACATGTTCTCCCTAATTCATAATATTTGACTGTCCTCTGGGTGAACTCGAGCAAAGGGTCCAATGTAGTTTTGACACTCTGTCCTGCTCTGGCGATGCTCATTCAGTTTCTGGTGATGTTATCTACTTAGCTAATTTAGCTAACACTAAAAAGGTACAATAAAATACACAAAATAAACAAATTATACATACCAGGGCCCTGCAAGGCCCAACTCATGCCTTGGCATGACAAGAGCGCAGACATCTTTCCATAGTGACGTCTATGCACTGCGCTGTCAGTCCCTTTTGGAGCCGAACGGTTCCTAGCAACGCCTTCTAGAGCAGACTGGGACTGACAGCGCAGGCGCGCAGACATCACTATGGAAAGATGTCCGTGCTGTTTCCTGGCTGTCAGTCCCAGAGCAGTGTATAATTCTCATTAACGCGGTAAGAATTCTGGCGACTAGCTGCTCAGTAGCGCTAGTCGGGGGAATTATTTGGGGCCATCTTTGTTAAATGTGGTAGTTCTGCTTTAATCCTTTGCGTGCTGGAGGGGTATGCAATGCATTGCTCTGACACTCAAAGGGTTAATGTTCCTTTTTTTTAAAGTGGGTCACAGTGCTTGGGAAAAAAAAAAAAAAAAAATTCAGTAACCCGTGCTGGAACATTTCCAGATTTCAACACAACACAGTAGCGGAACCTATTTAGCGAGGATTGTTATTTAGAGGGATTGAAGGTCGGCACTGCCCATTTGCCAGTGACCTTTCGGTGTTGCTGTGTGACCTCTTGGCACAATTCCCACTTCCTCTTTTAAACCAGATTTTATCTAGAGATCCCACTTGCAAACAGATTTCAATTAACAATGTGCATTCCTGGGGAGGGGGGGTACAACACATTGCAGAGCAATAAGTTACATACTTGTCAGGCAGGCAAATGGTTAAATGAGATGAGCTGGGCCATCTGATTGTGCCATCTTGGTGTCCTGTGTCTGTAAAAAGGTCAGGGGTCAAAGGGTGAACTACTTGGTGAATTGCTTTGCAATGAATTTCATACTCTAACGATCCTTAAAGTGGAACTTTCACCTAAAATAAAAAATGTCCCATGGGTTTTAACCCTTAAAGGGATAGTAATACTTCATTTTAACTTTATTTTATTTTGTAGGCATTAAAAAAACATGAAGAATGATATAAGTCTTATCTCTCAAACCTTTATGGTTTAAGAGATATTCTCAAGCAAAGTGTCCCCCTCCCGCCCCTTTTACTGATGTAACACTGCTCAGCCAGATCAGAAGGGAGGTACCCAGGTAGACTGCAGAGAGGGACAATCTTCAATTAAGATAACAGAAAAACCTGAAAAGCTTGTCAAGGGGGGCAGGGCTTTCATTGTTCTCATAGGAAGAAGATTGTCCCCTTCTGTTATCTGTCTGGTCTATGGACTGCATTCCACATCTGAGAAGAGATGGCTTACACTAGGTAAAAGGGGCGGGAGGGGAAACTTTGCTTGTGAATATCTCTTAAACCATAAAGGTTTGAGAGATAAGACTTATATCGTTCTTCATGTTTTTTTAATGCCTACAAAATAAAATAAAGTTAAAACAAAGTATTACTATCCCTTTAAAACAACATTAGCGCTGTGTTTTTTGTTTTTTTCTTCAGTTCACCTAGTAGCGGAGATATTTACCCTTCAAAATCGGGCACATCCGCGTTCTACAGGACCCAGTGCCATCTCAGGACTTCCGAGCTGCCCCAGGGAGCACATTCACGCTCCCCTTCCCAGCTGTATTTCTGTGGGCTAAAGTTACAGCAAACTCCGTTTACCATGCTACCTCAGTAGCAATGTAAACAGAGTTTGCTGTAACGTTAGCCCACAGGGTTAAGCACTGGTAGTTGGTGCAAAGAGAGTATTGCTCTCCAATCATGTGGGTTTTTTTTTTTTTTTTTTTTTTTTTTTTTTTTTTTAAATACACATGGAAACATTATGTTTGTTTGTTTTATGCCTTTCACACAGTCACACCAAATTTCTAGAATATATAAAATATATATATTTTTTGTGGGATCACATGAGCACTGCTTGTACAGTGAAATAATGTCCTCAGTTGAAGGTTAGGTTCCCACGGGTGACAGTATCACTGTGTATGAAAAAAACAGGATATTTTACCATTGAACCATATGGTACAGTTCGCACTGGTAATTATTCCCACACAGCATGCTACAGTGTTGGTGAATTCAAAACACAATGCATAGTTAAAGGGATAGTAATGTTTCATAATAAAAGCAGTTCTGATTAATCATCATAGTATTTGGACTTTGGAGAGTGTTATTTCAATTCTGTCAGAGTTGTAGTTCAAGAGTAATTCAATGACAAAGTAATCCCCCTGCCGCCCCTTTTACTGATGTAACACTACTCAGCCAGATCAGAAGGGAGGTGCCCAGGTAGACTGCAGAGAGGGACAATCTTCAATTAAGATAGGGGAAAAACCTGAAAAACTTGTCAAGGGGGGCAGGGCTTTCATTGTTCTCATAGGAAGAAGATTGTCCCCTGCTGTTATCTGTCTGGTCTATGGACTGGATTCCACATCTGAGAAGAGATGGCTTACACTAGGTAAAAGGGGCGGGAGGGGAAACTTTACTTGTGAATATCTCATAAACCATAAAGGTTAGAGAGGTAAGACTTATATCGTTCTTCATGTTTTTTTAATACTTACAAAATAAAATAAAGAAAAAATGAAGTATTACTATCCCTTTAAAGGGTAACTATCGCCTATATACATGTTGCTCCCATATGAAAATGGAAGCACAGAAAATAATAAAGTAATGTCTTTTTTGCTCTGTATTTTTTTTTTTTTTTAAACTGACTAGATAAATCCTGTGTACTTCAAGCCCGCTGCACGGCAGCCCTACTTGTAGCAATGTCCTGCACTGATAAGCACAGAACGTTGCTTTTTACAGTGTCTTCATTGCCCGGCTTGCTCCTTCACTTTGATGCTGCCCGCAGACAGCTGTTTAGACAAACTGCTGGAGGAAAGGAGGAAGGTGGATGATGGGAGAGTGATCACGTCATCTTCGACGGCGGAAAGATGGCTGCGCTTTCCCTGGTCTCGGCACAATAATTGGCTTTCAGTTTCACCTACAGTGAATAGTAGGTGAAACAGACCTATTTATTATATAAGCAATTGATGGGGAGGGTTTTGGATATGGTGACAGTTCCTCATTAATTTTGAAGACCCTTCATACAAGATGCAGCATGCCTGATCTGCATAGATGACTATGGGATGCCCTGCAGATTGACCAAAGGGGTGATTATTGGAGGTTGTCATACCCTTTTCAACCACTAGTAGCTGGCCAGCTTCCAATAATAAACATATGGTTGTGTGGTCCGACCCCTTCTTACACCCTCTCTACACTCCCCAGTCTTAGAGGATCATCAGGGAATCTCAGGAGATTAGAGGGGAGTAAACGAGTAGCTTAACTCTTTCAGTGCCAGAACGGCATTGGATACCTCACTAGCATTTAATAAATTAAAAGCTGAATTCGAATTGATGCAAATGTTTATTTCTTCCTTTTTAGTGCAGTTGGTTTGTTCCAGATTTGCACCACTATATCTTAATGACATCCTCCTCAGTAAAGTGCTGACATCACCCAGACCTGCAGATCACAGAGATCTGATGGATGGACGGAGTGAGAATTATGGAGTTTTGCTAATCCTAATCTGGGACTAAATTCTTGTAATAAGTGTCCCTTAATTTGTATAACAGAAGGGGCAGGTGTCATCCTTACAGCGGTCAGTTGTACCTCTTTACTGTGTGTTGCATTTGAACTCTCCTGTAATATTTAACTGAACAAGGACATTTTGCCATCTGGCCATATAGTAACTTTGAGGGTTTTTATGTATGCTGGTCTCCTACCTAGGTAAGTCTTTTTTTACATACACCAATTATAGAGATATACCTAAGGTGATCAGATATCCCTATATGGGGTTAGTAATGTTTAATTAGCATCACAACTAAACTCTCCCCTTATAATGTGTACCATCACTCCATTATCTTGTTAATGCCGTCATCGCTATGTTTGATAGTGTATTATTTATTTATTTATTGTCGCACTCCCACCCCATTACAGTAATGGAAGCCACCTCCTCTCAGATGTGGAATCTGGTCCACAGACCAGACAGATCACAGCAAGGGACAATCTTCTTACTGTGATCATAAGGAAAACCCTGCCCCCTTGACAGGTATTTCCTTACATTCAATGAAGATTGTCCCTCTCTGCGATCCATCTGGACAGTCTTGCTGCTCTGAGGTGAGCAGTGTTACATCAGTAAAAGGGGCAGGAGGGGGATACTTTATCATTGAATTACTCTTGAACTACAACTCTGACTGTATTGAAATAACACTCTCCATGGTCCAAATACTATGATGATTAATTGGAGCTGCTTTTATTTTGAAACATTACTATCCCTTTAAATCATTCTTCTGACGGTTCCTAAAAATACACTGCTGCCGATGACATTGTTGCCTAATCCTGAAATCCACAAGTAAACCTGGGTATATTTGTAATGAAGCTGTTATAATGACTCTTAGTCAAATAGATTTAGGTAATTCCTTCATCTCCTTAAGAGGGAGTTCATTTTGTCATTGGTGCAAATAAGTTTTATTAGCTGTTAAAGGAGAAGCTTATAGTAGACTTTACTAGTTGTAACTAGCATTAGTGGCATGGCTATGCTTGTGTGGTTAACGCTTGTGATTTTTTTTTTGTTTGTTTTGTGTACGTTTAAAGGGATAGTAAAACTTAAAGGAGCAGTAAACGTTTTTTATGAAAAAATATATATTGTAGGGATTTTCCTATTGAGTAAAATAAGGGTACTTCCACTGCCGAGAGATTTATATTTCCAGAGTTATTACAGTTTAAACCCATGTTTTTTTACAATAGCAGTGCCCTCTAGTGGTCAAATTCTAATTAGATTTCCTGTTAGATTCTAATGGAGAGGAAAGTCAGAAAAGTCAGAGACATACAGTTCTCCATAGAATGTGATAGAAACTGCCTATCACTTCCTGTCAGTTAGAACTATCAGGAAGTAAACACAGTAAATTCACTTCCTGTCAGTTAGAACTATCAGAAAGTAAACACAGTAAATTCACTTCCTGATTATTTGAACTGTTATAAATTTTGAATAAAACATCTGACAGCAGTGGAGTGATCTTGTTTTATTCAGCAGGAAAAGCTGTATAAAATATGTTTTCATAAATAAAAGTTTACTTCTCCTTTAAGTATTACAAATCCCTATATTAAAACCCTAGTAAAAAAAAAAAAGTATTGCCCCCAGTGTCATCTCTCAATCCTTTATGGTTTGAGAGATGAACACTTCTAAAGTTGCTCTCTCCCTCCCACTTCCCCGTAATCAGCATTTTAGCTGACTGCAGGGAAGAGTCGTACGACTTTCAGGCGGCTCTCCAGCACAGCCGGATCGCGTTACTAAAAAGAAGACTTTCACTGAAATGGTCTCTTACGTGTGCTTGGTTTGCAAGCACACGTAGAAGACCGTTTTAGTGAAAGTTTTTTTTTTTTTTCTTTCGTTAACGAGATCGCGGCTCTGCTGCAGAGCCGCCTGATGATCTGTGACCGGATTTCCCTGAGTCGGCTAGAATGCTGACTACGGGGAAGGGGGGAGGGAGAGGGCAACTTTAGAAGTGTTCATCTCTCAAACCATAAAGGTTTGAGAGATGACACTGGGGGCAATAATTTTTACTAGGGTTTTTAATATAGGGATTTGTAATACTTAAGTATTACTATCCCTTTAAAGTCAGACCTAGTGGGAAACCACAGAACCCCTTCTGATCGCCCCACCCCAATATATTCCTCCCTTAGGTATGAGTTTATCCAGCCCATCCGAATCAAGACAAGGACGCTCTGCCAATCTGATAAAGGCACATTCACACACCGAATGATCCCAACCAACCACAAACACAGGGAGGGAGGGATACTGCTCCATAACTAGCTACCTAGGTCTCTGGCATTCAAAGGTTTAAGCTAAAGAAAATGGAGAAAGTAAAATTCCCATTGATTTAAAGGTGGATTATCACATTATACGAAGTCTGCTCATATGGGGGGGGAAAAAGGGCTCTCTGTTCAACTCCAAAACAGCTTCTATCAAGCTGGTCGGAACAGTCAGGAAATTGACCCCCTAGTCTGGATCACATCCGGGAAGGAAGTGTTGTTCAGCCCCAAACACCTGGGTTTTGTGCAGACCTTCTCTAGACCTGACTGAGGACACCTTCATGTAGGAAACACACGGACAGGTACATCTTTTTGGAGTGGCAAATTGCTGCCTCCCTTTACTGAATTCACAGGTCACTTTGGAGATGTGGTGGTGCATCTGGTGGCTTTCCAGACACTTTATTATAATGACCTGCCATTACATGCAGCTCTTTTGCTTAAAGGGATAGTAACGTTTCATAATAAAAGCAGCTCTAATTAATCATCATAGTATTTGGACTTTGGAGAGTGTCATTTCAATTCTGTCTGAGTTGTAGTTCAAGAGTAATTCAATGACAAAGTATCCCCCTTCCGTCCCTTTTACTGATGTAACACTGCTCAGCCAGATCAGAAGGGAGGTGCCCTGGTAGATTGCAGAGAGGGACAATCTACAATTAAGATAAGGGAAAAACCTGAAAATTGTCAAGGGGGGCAGGGCTTTCATTGTTCTCATATAAAGAAGATTGTTCCCTTCTGTTATCTGTCTGGTCTATGGACTGGATTCCACATCTGAGAAGAGATGGCTTACACTAGGTAAAAGGGACGGGAGGGGGGAACTTTGCTTGTGACTATCTCTCAAACCATAAAGGTTTGAGTGATAAAACTTATATCGTTCTTCGTGTTTTTTTAATGCCTACAAAATAAAATAAAGATAAAACAAAGTATTACTATCCCTTTAAAGGGATAGTAATAATTGTATTAAAGTGAGGTCTGAGTCTTCTTTATTTATTAATTTTTTTTAAAAAAAGCATTATATTTCTATACTTACAGTTCCGTAGTTCAAGAGCTATTCAATCCTAAATGATCCCCTTCCCACCACCTTTCTCAGCGTCGCTCTGCCTCAGTCTGGTCCGGATGGAGAGTGGGGAGGGACAATCTTTAGTAAGTAAACGGAAAATCCTGACCGCCTTCCTCAAGGAAGGCAGAGTTTTCCTTTTACTTACTGAATGAAGATTGTCCCTCGCTGCATCCTACTGAAGATTGTCCCACGACCTGATTCCAGATCTGATGGGAGGCGGCCAGAAGAGGCAGGAGGAGGATCCTTTCGGATTGAATAGCAGTTGAACTACAGAACTGTGCGTACCAAAATATAGCGATATGTGTTAAAAATAAATAAATAAATTAAAAAAACCTCAGACCAACTTTAATACAAGCATTACTTTAACTCCCTAGTTTGTACTGATTTCAGGGTGCGGTAGGGTGAATTTCGTGATTTACCACTTTAAGGTACGGGGGGGGGGAATATGCATTTACAATTTGAGATCCTATGTGTTCAACCCTTCCTTTGCATCAGAAGTCTAGTTTACAAATTCTGCAGAGTGAAAAGCATGATCCAGTAAGACTACACTATGCCAGTTAAGCCTAATTTATTTTCAGTAAATTGGTCCTTAACAGGTTAAACACCACAAAATGCTGGTGCCCTCTAATTGGTTTCAATGTTTATTGGCAGCTGAATATGGTGAGAGATTTGTCTGTGCAAATGGAGCAATTGAAGCAGTCTCTAGTCATTAAGTACTTGTATTGCTTCGTACCGTATTATACGCCTACCTGCTTTCTGAAGTGTGACTGACGTTTTCTTGCTGGCCTGGCAACCAACAGTGTCAACTGGCACGATTATAATTACAAAGAGGTTATGCAGCTGTCAAGCATTGGACCATTTGAGTTCAGATAGGGTGTGCATAGTTTAGTACTCCTAATGATCACACTGCATTGTATAATGATACCGCATATACGTACCCTGATAATGATCATGCTATCCTGTATAATTATACTGTGGCTGCTTAGAAGAACTGGAGACATTTTGGAGGACTCCAGCTGTGCCATAAGGGAGCAATAAAATTCCTAAACTTCCACTGGCTTAACAGGGGGCTTTTATATCCCTGAATGCCTTAATGGTCTCCAGTACGCTAATATATTTTACAGTGCATTGCATAATGATACAGTGACTTGCGTAGCAACTGCATGGTGGGGACACATTAAAAAAAAAAATTGCCAAATTCTCATTGGCGTAACCATTTGAGTGCCTGAGAGGTATCCAGTGCATTGCGTTGCAATGAGTTGGTACCTCTCCGGCACTCACAGGGTTAAATAGTGTTTTTAACCCCTTGAATTCATGAGAGCCCTCCAATGAATTTTATGATGCTACTGTAAATGATTGGACCGGTAATTTATGACTATGTTAATAGGCTAATATGATACAGATACAAAGTATCTATGGCCTGGATTCTATTGCAGATTTCTCATTAGACTTCAATGGGAATCTGTTACGTAAAATCATGTGATAACGCACCAAATGCAGTGTAATCCAGGCCTATATCTCATAATTATTTGCTTAGAGGTGACTAGGTTATCATGCTCCATTACTAGTGAAATCTTTAGAGGGATAGTAATGTTTCATAATAAAAGCAGCTCTAATTAATCATCATAGTATTTGGACTTTGGAGAGTGTTATTTCAATTCTGTCAGAGTTGTAGTTCAAGAGTAATTCAATTACAAAGTATCCCCCTCCCGCCCCTTTTACTGATGTAACACTGCTCAGCCAGATCAGAAGGGAGGTGCCCAGGTAGACTACAGAGAAGGACAATCTTCAATTAAGATAAGGGAAAAACCTGAAAAACTTGTCAAGGGGGGCAGGGCTTTCATTGTTCTCATAGGAAGAAGATTGTCCCCTGCTGTTATCTGTCTGGTCTATAGACTGCATTCCACACCTGAGAAGAGATGGCTTACACTAGGTAAAAGGGGCGGGAGGGGAAACTTTTCTTGTGAATATCTCTCAAACAATAAAGGTTTAAGAGAACACTTATATTGTTCTTCATGTTTTTTTAATGCCTACAAAATAAAATAAAGATAAAATGAAGTATTACTATCCCTTTTAGCACAATCAGTGTTTGAAATGGTTCATTGTCCACAGATCAACTCTGGATCAGAGGGGGATCCCAAACATAAAAATGCCTCCCACCATCTTGGTTATCCTACAATTCCCGTCATCCTCAGCTAGCCAAAAAAAAATCCTATATGTTCCCACAGTTATGATATCCAGTACTAATTAAAGCTCACTTTAGGAGACCCAGTACATGCTTGATTCATAGGAGACTGCTTGCATTTTCTGAAAGGATTAAAGGGATAGTAACACTTCGTTTTATCTTTATTTTATTTTGTAGGCATTAAAAAACATGAATGATATAAGTCTTATCTCTCAAACCTTTATGGTTTGAGAGATATTCACAAGCAAAGTTTCCCCCCTCCCGCCCCTTTTACCTAGTGTAATCCATCTCTTCTCAGATGTGAATCTGGTTGTAAGACCAGACAGATAACAGCAGGGGACAATCTTCTTCCTATGAGAACAATGAAAGCCCTTCCCCCCCCTTGACAAGCTTTTCAGGTTTTTCCCTTATCTTACTTGAAGATTGTCCCTCTCTGCAGTCAACCTGGGCACCTCCCTTCTGATCTGGCTGAACGTGGGGGGGGGGTACTCTGCTTGTGAATATCTCTTAAACCATAAAGGTTTGAGAGATAAGACTTATATCGTTCATGTTTTTTTTTAATGCCTACAAAATAAAATAAAGATAAAACGAAGTATTACTATCCCTTTAAGGTAAACTGGGGTTTATTCTGGAAGGGGTAATGTCACTTTAATTCTGGGATGGGCAATTTGATGATGAACTGACAGATGAGGATGATAGGAGCTGTAGTGTAACAGCTCTACACACACACACAGGCTGTCGTATCCATCTTTAGATAAACCATTGCATTGTGGGAAAACACTTTGAAAGAACACTCTCCGCTGTCTGTGGGAACAAATGCAAATGTGATAGATGGTAAATTAGCTCCCATCATATATTCTGTTTTTGTTTTGTGGCTGATTTTCATGCAAATGCGCTTCATTCTCTCCGCCGGCAACTGGCGTATAATGAGCTGCTTTCCTCTCTCCTGTTCCTGTTGGTTGGAGCTTGGAATTGTTCATTAAATAGTGCAGCTGCAGAAACTGATTGTATCTTGCTCAAATTTTAAGAATGTTTTGAAGTAGAGTTTATTAAAAAAAAAAAAAAAAAAAAGTTTAACCCTTGCTTGGCAGAGTGGCATGCAAGAGTTTAACAAACTAACCATGTGACGTTGCCCAGACATTTCTTTTGAAGCATTAAAGGAACAATGGTTTAATTTGACTTTATGCATAAGGCCTTAAAGGGATAGTATTACTTCAAAATTACTATCCCTCATTTTGTAGCCCTTAATAAACTGAGTTAAATGACACCAGCGGCATCTCTCAGACCTTTATGGTGTAAGAGATGGCCACTTTCAAAGTTTCCTCTCCCCTGCTGTCAGCGTTCTGCTGCCAGCAGGGGAATCCGGTCTCTGAATCAAGCGGAGGCTCTTCAGCAGAGCCGATATCTCGTTATGGAAGGAAAAATGATTCATTGAAACAGTCTTCTACGTGTGCTTGGTAACCAAGCACACGTAGAAGACTGTTTCAATGAATCATTTTTCCTTGCATAACGAGATATCGGCTCTGCTGAAGAGCCTCCGCTTGATTCGGAGACCGGATTCTTCTGCTGGCAGCAGAACGCTGACACCAGGGGAGAGGAAACTTTGAAAGCGGCTATATCTTAAACCATAAAGGTATGAGAGATGCCGCTGGTGTCATTTAACTCAGTTTATTAAGGGCTACAAGATGAGGGATAGTAATTTTGAAGTAATACTATCCCTTTAAATCTCTGGGTTTAGCAAAATAATAAAGAACCTTTTTCATATATTGATCTTCCCCCAAGTTGGTCCTGATCAAGGTGTGGTGTAATTCATCAAAGTGTTGACTTAAGTGTTATAGTAATTTGAGAATCCTGTTGTGCGGTGAGATCATTGGGCTCCAAATTGTTTTAAAGGGAATCTATCACCCCTATACAAGTTTCTCTTAAAGGGATAGTAATGTTTCATAATAAAAGCAGCTCTAATTAATCATGATAGTATTTGGACTTTGGAGAGTGTTATATCAATTCTGTCAGAGTTGTAGTTCAAGAGTAATTCAATGACAAAGTATCCCCCTCCCGCCCCTTTTACTGATGCAACACTGCTCAGCCAGATCAGAAGGGAGGTGCCCAGGTAGACTGCAGAGAGGGACAATCTTCAATTAAGATAAGGGAAAAACCTTAAAAACTTGTCAAGGGGGGCAGGGCTTTCATTGTTCTCATAGGAAGAAGATTGTCCCCTGCTGTTATCTGTCTGGTCTATGGACTGCATTCCACATCTGAGAAGAGATGGCTTACACTAGGTAAAAGGGGCGGAAGGGGAAAATTTGCTTGTAAATATCTCTCAAACCATAAAGGTTTGAGAGATAAGACTTGTATCGTTCATGGTTTTTTAATGCCTACAAAATAAAATAAAGAAAAAACAAAGTATTACTATCCCTTTAAATGTTAGTTTATACAGCGGTTATGTTGGGTATTGCATTCATTTCATATTTTAAAATGTTATTTCGGCAAAATAGAAGGAATAAATATTGCACTGACCCTACTTCCGGATAGACTGCGGGATCAGCTCTATACGCGCAGTCTGTCACTCTGCCTCTGCTCTCCTCCCTCTATCCAGCCTCCTCCAATGACGGAGGCTTTCTGCCTGTAACCTGAAGCGATCTCATTGGCTAGATATTGATCTCTGCCAATGAGATCGCTCCAGTGGGGTTGATAGATTAAAGGAGCCCTGGTTCCAAAGCTCTTGGAATTTTTCCACCTTTCTAGTCTTTAAAGGGCTAAGATTACCATGAGCAGAGTTTGGGATCCTGTGGCCTGCCTTCATGGTCATGACATCTGGGACTGTTATCTCTTGAATAGGTACAAAGGTTTAAATTCATAAAGGCCATTAGAAGGTTCTACCCATTGTAAGGTGAATGGCGTTTTGTTATTTGGAAATGTTGGTTCTTCGTTAATTTAACATCATTGTATGATAACAAATTGCATTCTAGTATTTACTATATACATGTTTCTGCTCTCCGTTCACCCAGCTGAATGTGTTCTGGGTTTGAGGATATGCCTGTTTGTCCCGCAGCCAAACACAGGGTGACCTTGACGTGTTTGTGAGGATAATCACAAACCAATGCCAATTATTTACACCTTGGTGCCTCTCCAGGATCACTTGACCTGGCTGTAGATGCACCAAACACTCCAGAAATGGAACAGATGGGGAATTACTCGGTAAGATAGTAAGGGGTCTATGCTGTGTCTAAGGTTTTCTAAAGAGGAGATGACTTTTCCAGTTCCTATGTTATTGTAAGGAGCCTATACACATACCTGGGATCTCTCCGGTTTTGCCCCAGGTCTCCTGGGCAATGTGTGAATCACCGGGTGGGCAGAGTTTAAGTAGAAACTCTGCCCACTTGTGCTCCATCCCACCCAGTTCCTCCCACTCCCTGCCTTCTTACCTCCATTTTGCAGGGCTTTTTTTTGTCCTGCCCCCCCTGCGACTAAGCCGTGCCCCTTTTATGATGCAAATTGCGTCATTTTCCTCCCAAGTCGGCACTGACAGGGTTACCCTCAGGGTAACCCTGCTTCAAAAGTTCCCAGGTATGCCTATAAACTAAGGGCAGAGTGCAGGAAACGTGCGCATGCGCTGAAGGAATTTTTCATGAGCAGAAAGTGATTGCGCATATTCTACACAGGAAGCCATATACTGAACGCTTCTTAGATTGAGCATGAAGAATTAGCTTTTACGACAAGAGTACACAGACATAGAAAATCTTCTCAAAAGCACTTCCTGCATTAGGCCCGTTTGCTATTTCACTCAGGCAGATTTGTTAATCGTGACCCCGGCCACAAAAAATATGCGCCGCTGTTGGCTAATCTTGATTTTTTCATTCTCAATTCAACAAAATCACGCGCAAACCTATTCGCTGGTGGTTTTCACAATGGAAATGGCGATTGCGCATGTTTCCTGCATTCCGCCTGTAGATCTGTAAAGCCGGACAAATCTTAGTACATTGTCTCCATAGAATCCAATAGGAATTGGAGTTTTATCACACTGGAGAAGTCCTCTCCATTTTATCACCCCTTTAGTGCAACAGTCCAACCCTGCAATTTGTGTGTTTTAAAGCTTCCTGCATTTAAATGGATATCTGGAGGGTTATTCACTAAGGTGTGATAAAGCAGGAGATGACTTCTCCAATAATATCACTTCTCCAGTTTCTATGTCAGTGGGTGCCGTGACACTTTGGTGTGCCACAGACATCAATTTAGGGTTCCCCATATTTTCTATGAAGACTGACAAAAATGGACTTTTAAATAAAGATTTATAGAAATTGTTATGCACAATAGGTTTAGTTTTGTTATTAGGATAATAATGGTATATTTATGTATTGTACCCTTCTAATGCCCTTAACAAAGTACGTTAAATATGTCAGGGGTTCCGTGAATGTTCTAGATTATGTGTTAGGGTTGCCCTGAATAAAAAAGATTGAGAACCACTGTTCTATGTCATTCCATGGAGCCTACACACTAAGATCTCCAAAGCCTAAGAAATGTTAGTGAATCGGCTCCGTAAAATAACATGGGAATTGGAGAAGTGATATCACTGTAGAAGTCACCTCTACTTCATCACCTTTTTATCACGCCTTGGTGAATAACCCCCCTGGTCACCTTACACTAAGGTGTGATAAAGAGGAGATAACTTCCTTATTCATGAAGATCTCTCCCAACTCGAGGGATCTTGGACAGTTCATCACACTACAGCCTACTTTCCATTTATCACCTCTATATCACCTTAGTGTAAGGTGACCAGATAGCCCTTTAACGCTTTGAGTGCCAGAGTGGTATGCAAAGCATTTCTTGGACGGATTCTTGTGCAGTTATGCAGAAGGATGTTTTCATAAGTGTCCTGCGTTTAACCCTTTAAGTACCAGAAGGGTAGCCAACACATTGCGTCTATATGGTATAGTTTATATGTGTGTGTGTGTGTGTGTGTATATATGTGTATGTATGTATGTGTGTATATATATAATAAATATTAGTTGAACAGCCCGTGTACATGGGCCATAGTGCCAGGCAGCAATGGCCACAGTGCAGTAATGCCCAGTACAGACTGCCCGCACAGCAGCTGATAACGGAGCTCCCCGCTCCATTATTAGCCGCGGCGCAGGCAGTCTGTACTGGGCATGACTGCAGTGCGTGCAGCCGTCTGTACTGCTCATGACACCTTCTGACAAACATACTTTACCAAATTATTATATAGATTAATTGTGTATATAATATATACATATGTCATATGGTATGTTTCTGTACCCATGCCGGTTGCCCCCTTGGGCTTGCTACTAGTTGCATGTAGTTGGATTAAAGGAACACTTAAAGCGGAACTAACACTGCTAACAAAGGTTGCCTTTAATTCCTTATCTGGCGACTAGCTGCTTAGTAGCGCTAGTTGCCAGAATTATTACCTCTTCATGAAGAAAGTGAACCTCGGCTGACAGGCAGGACAGAGCGCGGACATCTTGCCCTAGTGACGTCAGCGTGCCTGCTCTGTCAGTCCCAGACGGCTGTAGGAGGCGTTGCTAGGAGCCATTCGGCTCCGGAAGGGACTGACAGCGCAGGCGCGCGGACGTCACTAGGGCAAGATGTCCGCGCTCCGTCCTGCCTGTCAGCCGAGGATGACTGCATATTTCTTCATGAAGAGGTAATAATTCTGGCGACTAGCGCTACTAAGCAGCTAGTCCCCAGATAGGGAATTATTACAGACAACCTTTGTTAGCGGTGTTAGTTCCGCTTTAACCCTCTGAGTGCCAGAGTGGTAAGGAATGCATTGCAAAGCAATGCATTCCGTACCACTCTGGCACTCAAAGGGATATCCGCTTAAAAAAAAAATTAACTGGGATTATATCCCTTTAAAAACCATGTACTCTTTGCTAGTATCTGTAAAACTTACCTGTTTTGAGGCCTAAAATGTAGTCTTAACTGTTTTGTGGGAGCAGCCATTTCTGCTTTTTGCAAGGCTCACTGACTCCATTTCCATAGTAATCTAGATAGGTGTCTCAGAAGAGATGGTGCTGTATTGTCTGTAAGATAATAGCCTTTATGAATGTGTGTGGCTGGCACTATTCTTTATAAATTAACTGCTTTAGCTGTTAGCTTTCATGACAAACGGCACAAACAAAATTAACCAGTAAGGTCTGAATAGAACACGATTTTCAGAATTTAAAAGGATAGTAATGTTTCATAATAAAAGCAGCTCTAATTAATCTTCATAGTATTTGGACTTTGGAGAGTGTTATTTCAATTCTGTCAGAGTTGTAGTTCAAGAGTAATTCAATGATAAAGTATCCCCCTCCTGCCCCTTTTACTGATGTAACACTGCTCAGCTTAGAGCAACAGGGAGTGTCCAGGTAGACAGCAGAGAGGGACAATCTTCAATTAAGATAAGGGAAAAACTTGTCAAGGGGGGCAGGACCTTCATTGTTCTCACAGTAAGAATATTGACCCTTGATGTGAGCTGTCTGGTCTATGGACTGGATTCCACATCTGAGGAGTGGGGGCTTACACTAGGTAAAATGGGCAGGAGGGGGATACTTTATCATTCAGTTACTCTTGAACTACAACACTCACAGTAATGAAATAACACTCTGTATGGCTCAAATACTATGGAGCTGCTGTTTTTGTGAAACATTACTATCCCTTTAAATTATGGTCTAACCCATTTGAATGCCAGAGAGAGAGGTATCCAGCGAATTGCAAAGCAATCACTAAACGGATAGAACTATTAGAATATGTTTATGTTCCCTAGAGCAGTGATTCCCAACTCCGGTACTCGAAGCATACCAAAAAGTCATGCCATATTCCTAATCAAAGGGATAGTAAGTTTTCCCATAGAAAGCAGCTCTAATTAATCATCATAGTATTTGGGCCATGGAGAGTGTTATTTCAGTACTGTCAGAGTTGTAGTTCAAGAGTAATTGAATGATAAAGTATCACCCTCCTGTCCCTTTTACCTAGTGTAAGTTACCTCTCCTCAGATGCGGAATATGGTCACTTGATCGGACAGGTAACAGCAAGGGACAATCTTCTTACTGTGATCATAAGGAAAACCCTGCCCCCTTTGACAGGTTTTTCCTTATGATCACTGAAGATTGTCCCTTTCTGTGATCCATCCGGACAGTCTTGCTGCTCTGAGGTGAGCAGTGTTACATCAGTAAAAGGGGTGGGAGGGGAAACTTTATCATTCAATTACTCTTGTACTACAGCACTCACAGTAATGAAATAACACTCTCTATGGCTCAAATACTATTAAGATTAATTGGAGCTGCTGTTTTTGTGAAGCATTACTATCACTTTAAAAGCCTTTGAGCACTAGAGGGGTATGCAGAACATTGCTTTGCAATGTATTGAGTACCCCTCTGGCATTCAAAGGGTTAAATGTATATCAACCAATTACTGGCTTCTTGTGTGTGGCTGGAGCTGGACTCTGCTTACTGTATGTCTATGCTGGGTGGAGTAGAACAGTGAGTGGATTGTCACGGGAAAGATTTGGGGTCTATCAGTGTTTTCTAGGCTGAATTCTGTACATGTTAATAGTCCATTTGTACGCATCCCACTCAGATACATTCCTATAAGCCTGATCCCACGGAGAGCCATATAAATGGGTGGCGTAATGGTTAAAGGAATAAACTGGCAATTGTATGGTATCATGGTATGTGTTTCACTGTGAAACAGAGATGCGCCAAAGCAACTTGGCACCTACAACAAAGAATTGTGTCTGCCAAAGTAGATCTGATATCCGTTATCCGAAGATTAATTTGGATACCCAATCCATAAAAAATGTATTTGTAATGACCATTAGGAATTTTTGGCCAGATTAATTCCTTAAAGGGATAGTAATACTTCGTTTTAACTTTATTTTATTTTGTAGGCATTAAAAAAACATGAAGAATGATATAAGTCTTATCTCTCAAACCTTTATGGTTTATGAGATATTCACAAGCAAAGTTCCCCTCCCGCCACTTTTACCTAGTGTAAGCCATCTCTTCTCAGATGTGGAATCCAGTCCATAGACCGGACAGATAACAGAAGGGGACAATCTTCTTCCTATGAGAACAATGAAATCCCTGCCCCCCTTGACAAGTTTTTCAGGTTTTTCCCTTATCTTAATTGAAGATTGTCCCTCTCTGCAGTCTACCTGGGCACCTCCCTTCTGATCTGGTTGAACAGGGGGGGGGGATACTTTGTGAATATCTCTTAAACCATAAAGGTTTCAGAGATAAGACTTATATCATTCCTCATGTTTTTTTAATGCCTACAAAATAAAATAAAGTTAAAATGAAGTATTACTATCCCTTTAAAGGGACAGTAATGTCCCATAAAAACTGCTTAGCGTTTGTAGAGGTTAAAGGGTTAGTAATGTAAAAAAAACTTTTTTTTTTGCATTTAGAAGAGCTTGAAAAGTTGAGCTAAATGCATAAAACCGTATCTCTCAAACCACTATGATTCGAGAGATACAGGCATTTAAAGTTCGATGTCTCCTGTTGATAGCTGTAAAGCTGTCAGCAGGAGATCCGTCTGTCGACACGGAGGCTCTGCAGTAGAGCCGCAATTGCGTTCCTGACAACGAATACCTTCATAGTCTAAAACGTGCGCCTGGTTTGCAAGCACGTGTTTTAGACCATTCCTATGAAGGTATTCGTTGTCATTAACATGATTGCGGCTCTGCTGCAGAGCCTCTGTGTCAACCGATGCGGCTCTCCTGCTGACAGCTTTACAGCTATCAACAGGAGACATTGAACTTTAAATGCCTGTATATCTCAAACCATAGTGGTTTGAGAGAGACGTTTTTTTGCATTTTGCTGAACTTTTTAAGCTCTTCTAAATGCAAAAATAAATTTTTTTGACATTACTAACCCTTTAAAAAAATCCTATCTCTCAAACCGCTATGGTTTGAGAGAGATCCTCCGCTAAAGTTTCCCTTCTCCTGATGTTGGCTGTAAAGCTGGCAGAAGGAGATCCATGTCAGCAGACACCAGGAGGCTCTTCAGCAGAGCCACAATATCGCAATTTAAAAAGAAATACTTTTTTGGAATGGTCTAAAAGTGTGCTTGCAAACCAGGCACACTTTGTAGACCGTTCCAAATAAGTATTTCTTTTTAAATTGCGCTATTGCGGCTCTGCTGAAGAGCCTCCTGGTGTCGGCAGACACTGATCTCCTATTAGCTTTACAGCTGACATCAGAAGAAGGGAAACTTTAGCGGAGGATCTCTCTCTAACCATAAGCTCTACAAAACTCTAAGCATTTTTAATGGGGATGTCCCTTTAAGGGTCAGAGTGGTGGTCACAGTCTGGTTCTTAAGTTGTTAAGGTAAGTATTTGGTTATTAGGAGGGGTGTGGGGCTTTAAACTAAAAAAACGTTCATAATGCGCTCCTGGATTGACCTTGTGTGAAGATCACACAGGATATTACAATCGCAGCCCTGAAAAGCCTGTGTATGAAATAGAAAATTAAATCGTAACCCATCAGCAGTTTATTTTCTTAGTGTGTGTGTTTAAACAGTCCAGGAATAGCGCTGGCAAGCCTTCTTGTTTATACAACTCCAGCGGAAGAGCCAACATTTCTGTCACACGGGGAGCTGAATAAAGGCACACGAAATTACAGCGAATGCCTACGAGCCAACTCTGCGTTCTGTCACTGTGCTGCACCGCTGCTATGGGGACGTCGTTTTACTAATGCATATTCACCATGCTTATGGGAGAGATTGTGGCCTGATTCTTTATACCAGTGTTTCTTAACCCCTTAATGTTTGTTTCCACTTAAGGATTGTGTAGATGTCATTCGGCGAGCTGGCACATGTGAGAGATCATGTGTTCCAGATTGCAGAAAGAGAGGCTGTAACAGACCACACTGGTCATGGAGCAGTCAGTTTCAGTCTCCCATAGTGATCACAACGCTTTGCGCATAAACCCATTACGTGCCAGGACCATCACTGGTCCTTAAGGCACGGACACTGGTGACGTGTCAGAATAATTACCAGTCCTTAAGAGGTTAACCATTGTCCTCAAGTATTCCAATGGGCCTTCTGCCATATTTCAGTTTCCACACACTGCAGGGTTGTGTTGATGCCTGTGTTTCAGGTGCATACTTGATTTACAGGGATATTTGGGCAGCTTAAATGTAGCTCATGTAAAAGATCTACTGGCGGCCCCTATAGGCCTCTGTGCAGATCAGCCGTACTGCAATTTTTACTGTGTTCCTGCAACTTAAAGGGATAGTAATGTTTCATAATAAAAGCAGCTCTAATTAATCATCATAGTATTTGGACTTTGGAGAGTGTTTCAGTTCTGTCAGAGTTGTAGTTCAAGAGTAATTCAATGACAAAGTATCCCCCTCCCATCCCTTTTACTGATGTAACACTGCTCAGCCAGATCAGAAGGGAGGTGCCCAGGTAGACTGCAGAGAGGGACAATCTTCAATTAAGATAAGGGAAAAACCTGAAAAACTTTTCAAGGGGGGACAGGGCTTTCATTGTTCTCATATAAAGAAGATTGTCCCCTTCTGTTATCTGTCCAGTCTATGGACTGGATTCCACATCTGAGAAGAGATGGCTTACACTAGGTAAAAGGGGCGGGAGGAGAAACTTTGCTTGTGAATATCTCTCAAACCATAAAGGTTTGAGAAATAAGACTTCTATTATTGTTCATGTTTTGTTAATGCCTACAAACTAAAATAAAGAGTAAATGAAGGATTACTATCCCTTTAATTCCTAACATTTCAAATGGCCTGGAAAAAATCCCTTCTCTAGATTAATGACCAAGGATGCCCTGGCTGTTAGAGGCAATGCAACATTAATGCTTTGAGTGCCAGATATGTATCCAATGCATTGCAACGCAACCCTAGTGCCCTGTCAGCACAGAGGGGGTTAACCCTTCCCCTTATCCATTTGCCGCTTGGTGTGGTATCATGTTACTGGCGCCAGTCACAAGGAGTTACATGATCAGTTCAGTGATGTTTTGATTGGACCAGTTCCCTAGCTAAATTTGGAGTCCAGGGAACAGACTTTCTCAAGAGGACAAAATGTAGAATCATAAAGCAGATTGTGGGGTTGTATAGTGCATGTACTGCAGAAGCCTTGCTGGATGCATTCATTGTGACTGACTAACCTGTGCTTAATCAGGGAAATCCTTACATCCTGGCCTGTTGGTATGGCCCTTGAGAACTGAACTTGGACAGCCCTGATTTAACCCTTTGAGTGCCAGAGGGGTACGCAACGCATTGCAAAGCAATGCGTTGCGTACACCTCTGGCACTCAAAGGGTTAAGAGATTAAAGGAGCAGTAAACTTTTATAGTGTGTGTGTGTGTGTGTGGGGTAAATTGATATATATTGCAGAGCTTTTCCTGTTTATTAAAATAAAGTACTCCCACTGCTGTGAGATGCATATTTCCAGGATTACCACAGTTTAAACCCATGTTATTTTACAATTGCAGTGCCCTCCAGTGGTCAAATTCCAATTGGTTATTCTGTTACATTCTATTTGAGAGGAAAGTCCATGACAAACCATTCTTCATAAAATGTGATAGAAACTGCTGAGTCACTTCCTGTCGGAATAGTCAGGAAGTAATAACACCGTAATTCAGTTCCTGATTATTTTAACTTTTATAACTTTTGAATAAAACAACTGACATAGGTGGGATTACAGTTGTTTTACTCCGCAGGGAAAGCTTTATAGCATATATGTTTTTCATTAAAAAAAAAAAACTTCAGAATAATAACAAACCATAGTTAGTTTAACCCCTTAGCGACCCTTGACGTACCAGGACCGTCAAGGGTAAATTTGCTTTAAGGACCAGTGACGGTCCTGGTACGTCAAGTGTTAAATGGTAGCAGCGCGCCGCCGTGCACGCTGCTACCATTCATTCCAGGCTGAGACTGAGCGGTCCAGTACCGGACCGTTCAGTCTCAGCCTCTGTCGGTTGTGCCAGGTCATGTCAGCGTCAGCGATCACATGTACCAGCATTCTAAATCAGTGAATGAGGCAGTGCTACTTACTGCCTCTAGTGTCTCCTCTCTGCCCCTTACATCAAAGTAAGGGACAGAGAAGCAGAGAGGAGACACCTAGTGGAAATAAAAAATACAGCAGCTGGGGGTGTTAACCCCTTCACTGCTGGTGCAGGAGGATGGCTAGATGCAGGTCAATTTCTGACCTGCTAAATACACTTTTTTTTTTCTTTTTCTTTTTTTTTTTTTTTAAATAAAAACAACGCACTTATTTTATTTGAAAAAAAAAATAAAAATTATTTTTTAAAAAAACATCTCAAGAAACCAAATTGGAAGTGTGATTGTTGTGGTGCCATGTAATACACTTACACACACCGCCAAATATTTTAATAAAGTAAATGGTGGGTTATCCATATAAGTGGGGTATCAAAGGAAAGCCCTATTTGTTTGTAAAAAAAACAGTATATCATTTATGGGGGTGGAATACAAGCCTAAGAGGGAAAACACTGTTGAACAAAGACATAGTCAAAAAGGTCAGAATTGCTCCGGTCCTTAAGTCCAATCCACTTCTGATTTTTCCGGTCCTTAAGGGGTTAAAGGAGCAGTAAACTTTTTTTAGGAAAAAAATATATTGTAGGAATTTTCTTATTGAGTAAAATAATGGTACTCCCACTGCAGATAGATATATATTTCCAGAGTTATTACAGTTTAAACCTGTTTTTTTACATTAGCAGTGCCCTCTAGTGGTCAAATTCTAATTAGATTTCCTGTTAGATTCTAATGGAAAAGAAAGTCAGAGACATACAGTTCTCCATAGAATGTGATAGTTAGAACTATCAGGAAATGAACACACTAAATTCACTTCCTGATTATTTAAACTGCTATAAATTTTGAATAAAACATTTGACAGCGATGGGAGTACCCTTCTTTTATTCAGCAAGAAATGCTCTGTAAAATGTTTTCATAAAAAAAAGTTTACTGCTCCTTTAATCTGAGCAGGAAACCGAATGACCACTATGAATCTATTCTGCATGTGTTGGTTCACCAAAATGAATTTTACAATGGCAATTTATGTCATATCCATGGATCTGATTCTTCTTTCCAGAATACCTTCCATAGAAAACGTCAGTAGGAAGAATGTGGGATCCTGAATTTCTGAAAAAAGATAATGTCTGGCTCCATGGCTATGTTACTCAATAGGAGTTAAAGAATAAAATTGCAGCATATGCTAGTTTATATAAAAATGCTGTAGGGTTTTTCCTATAGTGTTAAACAAGGGTACTACCAATGCTTGGCAATGTTTATTTCAAAAGATAACATAGTATTTTTGTGCCTGTTTTTGGTTTAAGATGTTTTGCTGGCGCTGTTGCCATATCCATCTATTGAAAGCTTTTGTCTGAAAAATGTCACTTATCACAGACTATAATAGCAACAGCTCAACCTGGCTGTACAAGCCACAGCGCCACCTGGCTGCCAGATATCTTGAACGCAAGTGATTGTAAACAGGCCAAGTTATGTGTTTTAATATTCTTCTGTATAGTTCGGAGCATACCTGGGAAATTTCAGGGGTTGACCCTCCCCGATACTCAGGGTTTTTTTTTTGTTTTTTTTTTCGTACCCAAACCTTGGGGAAAGGGTCACGTCCTCGGTGTGAGAGGCCAGTGTTACCTACTCCATAATATACACAAATTAACTGATTATTTAGTCTCTAAATTGGTGCAGTTTCTGCCAAAAATGCAGTGTGAGAAGCCATCTGTGTCTTGTGTATGTCCAAGCAGTAAAATCTGAGTTACAACATGTTAAGGATCCTTGAAGACCAGTTGTACAGCAAGACACAGCCGGGAAATATCACGTGAAATCTATATTCTGGGGAACATTAAGGGTTAAAATTTCAAAGATGTCAGCTCATTCACATGTATGGTTCAGAGACATCAGTGTGACCAATGTAGTCAAATTCTGAGACAAAGCACTTCAACAAAACAGAAGATACTACCATGTTTGATATGGGGTTTTTCATCCTTGTAATAGGTTGGAGATCTTATTCATTCAAGGTGTTAAAATCCCCATTGTGTCCTGTCGTGTGTTTCGGGTTGGCCTAATGGTGATGCTTATAAAACACTCCTCAGGGTTTGATTCCTGCATAGTTCTTCAAAATTAAACTTTCTTAAGTGTCCCTCAATTAAAGGGATATGTGGTCCCCACACCTGGGAACCTCTTCATCTGTGGACCCTGTAGAGATATACGCGCCTCTGAATGTGTCATGACCATACCTGGAAACTTTTGAAATGAGCTCACCCTGAGATATTTGAAATATGAACCCTTAACGCCCACAAGAAAGCAGAATCTATGTGTTATGTCAATGTTTGCTCTAAACCAGAGATAATCCAATCAATTTTTAAGGAACCTTTCACATGCTACAGTTCTGATATATATAACTTCTTATACACTCATAAGGCACGCAGGACTCGTCCTCCTGCTTTTCTGGTAGAATTGTCATGGATCTGGGCAATAAATAATCAGTAAATTGGTGTAAATCATATAGGAGAACACACTGGATTTGCTCACCCTGAGAATTTGGCCCTTCACCAGTGGCGTAACAATAGGGGTCGAAGGGTCGCACCTGCGACCGGGCCCGTCACTCCACCCATCGCCACTCGCCCACAGCCCTGCCCGCAGCAGCTCAGCTAATCTCCCGGCGCTCTAGTAATGCAGAGCGCTGGGAGATGACATCATCTCCCAGCGCTCTGCATAACTGAGAACCGTGTGGGAGATGGAGGTAAGAGATGTGCATGGGGCAACGTGAAGATTGGGGCCCGGCGGCAATGTCTGCACCAGGGCCCGGTGGCTTCTAGTTACGCCACTGCCCTTCACCCTGAGATCTGGTTCAAACCCTGAGTCTCGGGGTCAAACCCTGAGAGCTCCCAGGTATGGTCATGACGGTTTTCATGTCCTAATGCAGGAGGGGCTTCATCAGAGTACCTGAGAGGTGGGATTTACACTTAAATGGGCGGAGAAGTTGGAGGAACAGGGTTGGAGAAGACAGAAGATTTGGTAAAGTGGACAGGGTTACCATTGAACTCTGTTCCCAGAGATCCGGTAGGGACAGAACTGGAGAGAGTTCCCAGGTATAGTGGTGACCTTTAGTTTATACTCCAGTGAGGCCAAACTGTCTTACAGTAGTCAAAATTCTAGATGGGCGTTGGCTGGTCTTGAAGTGAAAGGCTTGCCTATTTATTGTCTGGGAAGCTTGTAAATCCCAAGGAGCTTTGTTTATCAAGCTTTCACTTAACTGTTTATTAATGAGAAATAGCTGCAATTAGTATTGGGTTGCATGCCGTTAATGACCTAATTACAGTTAGTCAGTGACATTTTTGTAGACCAATGATTGATTGAACTGTAGCCACACATAGTTACCTTTCCATTAGCAGGAATAACTTTTTATAGTTAGTACATGTAATCTAGGCTGATCAGGCCTAAACTTTAAAGCAGAACTATCACCCAAATTAAAGTGACCCCTAGATAATTATGCACATAACGATAAGCATGTCCATACTAGTGTTATCTGGAATAAGCCCAGCATTATTGAGAAATCCAACTTATTCTGAGACATCAGATAGGTATCTGTGGCCTGCGCTGTCCTTCCCGGTCTCCTCTAGGAGGCATTGCATTGTACCTTAAAGGGATAGTAATGTTTCAAAATAAAAAGCCGCTCCAATTAATCTTCATAGTATTTGGGCCATGGAGTGTGTTATTTAATTACTGTTAATTGTAGTTCAAGAGTAATTGAATGATAAAGTATCCCCCTCCCGCCCCTTTTACTGATGTAACACTGCTCACCTCAGAGCAACAAGACTGTCCAGATGGATCACAGAGAGGGAACATAAGGGAAAACCCTGATAAACCTGTCAAGGGGGGCAGGGTTTTCCTTATGATCACAGTAAGAAGATTGTCCCTTGTTGTGACCTGTCTGGTCTCAAGACCAGATTCCACATCTGAGGTGAGCAATGTTACACTAAATAAAAGGGCGGGAGGGGATACTTTATCATTCAATTACTCTTGAACTACAACTCTGACAGTACTGAAATAACACTCTCCATGGACCAAATATTATGAAGATTAATTGGAGCTCCTTTTATTTTGAAACATTAGTATCCCTTTAAGGTACAGGAAGGGACTGACTGCACAGGCGTACAGATGCCTCTATAGCAAGCTGCTTGCCTGATCGTCGAGGGGGGGGGGGCAGGGTTTTCATTATACATACTGTCTTAAGTTTGTCCCTCACTGTGTCCATCCATCCAGTCCCACAAACGGTTTACAGCTCTAAGGGGAGGCGGCCAGAAGGGGAGGTCTCCTCCGCCCTGGGGAGGAACGGAGAATGAACTCCAATTTTATATAGATAATACACACTGCATGGAAGGTCCTACTTACAATAACTGTGTAGAGTGTTTTCTTGCCTCATATATGCTAGACAAATACTCAGATTAAATTCTTTATGGTTGTTTAATTGACTATTGTGGAGTGCAGTAGTTGTCAAACTGTTTTGAGCAACCCCGAGATCCATGAATGAGTACACAGAGGTCCATGGAACTAATGTAATCAGTGTTGGACAGTTGGTCAAGGTTGAGGTGGCATACGGTTTGGGGTTCTGTGACTGCCAGTGGTCAGTGGAACAATGTTGAGGTAGCAGACAGTGTATGTGTGGTTCTGGGTCTACCAATGAACAGTGGGTCAATGCTGTGGTGGCAGACAATGTAACTACCCTTGGCTGTGTGATCTTAAAGGGATAGTAATACTTCGTTTTAACTTTATTTTATTTTGTAGGCATTAAAAAAACATGACGAATCATATAAGTCTTATCTCTCAAACCTTTATGGTTTAAGAGATATTCACAAGCAAAGTACCCCCCCCCCCCCCTGTTCAACCAGATCAGAAGGGAGATGCCCAGGTAGACTGCAGAGAGGGACAATCTTCAATTAAGATAAGGGAAAAACCTGAAAAACTTGTCAAGGGGGGAAGGGCTTTCATTGTTTTCATACAAAGAAAATTGTCCCCTTCTGTTATCTGTCCTGTCATACAACCAGACTCACATTTGAGAAGAGATGGCTTACACTAGGTAAAAGGGGCGGGAGGGGAACTTTGCTTGTGAATATCTCATAAACCATAAAGGTTTGAGAGATAAGACTTATATCATTCTTCATGTTTTTTTTAATGCCTACAAAATAAAATAAAGTTAAAACGAAGTATTACTATCCCTTTAAATCATACCTCCCAAGTGTCCCTCTTTTAGACCCAAATCCCTCTGTCCCTCTTTCACACCCTGATGTCCCTCTTTTTAGAAGATCAGACTGTGTGGTGTGCGTATAAGTGTATCAAATTGCTCTATAGCAATAAAACTCACATTAATGTTTGTTTAAATGTCAGTATACGTGTTTGTAAATTAGTCTGTGTAAATAAAATACTTTGGTCTTGTTACAATCATTTATTCAGTTACACAAGGAGGTGTCAATAGGTCATGAAGTAGCCTAAAAATTATCGGTAATGCCTCGCCCACCAGCCACACCTCCAGCAACACCCCCTAATTCACAGGTGTCCCTCTTTGGCAATTTGAAATGTTGGGAGGTATGCTTAATGAAGATTGTCCCTCGCCACTCTCCATCTGCACCAGGCTGAGAGGCAGCATTACGCAGGGGGAACTGGTGGGAGAGGGATTCTTTCTGCTTGAATTGCTCTTGGACTGCAAACCTGTAAGTGATGAAATATAACGCTGTGTGTTTAAAAATATAAAGAAGACTCGGACCTCCATTTTAATTCAAGTATTACTATCCCTATATATGATTAAAACAGTGCAGCTTTATTTTCTGTAAAAGTTCACTTTATTATACCCACGCCACCTCCCAAAGGAAAAATAATCACCACTTATCATTCCCTGGTCACTTAACCGATACATTTAGCTTCAAATTTAACTGCTGGTACCAACTAGCATTTTATATTGGTTCTTTGTTAGGTTAAAGGGCTAGTAACAACATTTAAAAAAGAGAAAAATGTATACATATTGTACGGTTGATCCTGAGTAGGGTACACCCACTGCTTGGAGATCCTTTACTAAAAAATGACTGTAGTTCAAAGAAGCAGTTTTTTTCAGTGCAGTACACTACCATATCCTGAAATGTCATGGTGGCGCTGTTACTGCAGCAGACTGAACCGTTATGGTCAGTTAACCACAGGATGGTGCAGCAACAACGACACTGTAAAATTTCACACCCGGTACTGCACTCAAACAATGAAAGTTTGAGCTGCAATAATTTTTGAATAAAACATCTCACAGCAGTGGGAGTACCCTTGTTTTACTTGTTTTGATAAAACCAGCAATATACGTTTTTATTATTTTTTTTTCAACAAGCAATACTATCTTTTTAAAGTTATGTAATACAGAGCAGTTTTATGTGAAACTAAAGGACTGCACCACGATGAAAAACTTCAGAGCCATTAGATTACTGGAGCAATAATCCTCATTGTTTTGTTGTAACATAAATCTTCATGTTAGAACCTATGAGTGCAGTAGGAACGGCATCCCAAAGTTCTTTTAACCCCTTAAGGACCGGGAAAATCTGAGGTGGGTTTCACTTAAGGACCGGAGCAATTCTGACCTTTTTGACTATGTCTTTGTTCAACAGTGTTTTCCCTCTAAGTCTTTTATCCCACCCCCATAAATTATATACTGTTTTTTTTAAGCACAAATAGGGCTTTCTTTTGATATCCTACTTATATGGATAACCCACCATTCACTTTATTAAAATTTAAAAAAAAAAAAAAAAACACCATTTTTGTTTTTTCTCTTGGGATCAATTGGGCACAAAGGGTTACATTTTTATGGCGACTGCATTAAAGGTATGACCGGTCATTCATACCCACAAAATGTGCAGTTTAAAGTGGCCACTGTCCCCCCCCTTGGGTGAAAATCCCTATGTCCCTTTTTCCCACCCTATTTTGACACTTTTTTTTTATCCCTGACATTTGGCGGTGTGTATAAGTGTATTACATAGCTCCACAACAATCACACTTCCAAAATTGTTTAATTAGATTATTTTTTTTAAAATAATTTTATTTATTTTTTTTTTTTACAAAAATTAGGTGTTACTTTTTTAAAATCATTGCAGGTCAGAAATTGACCTGCATTTAGCAAGCCTCTGGCACCAGCGGTGAAGGGGTTAATACCCCCAGCTGCTGTATTTTCTTTCACCACTAGGTGTCTCCTGTCTACTTCTGTCTCCCTTTCTTTGATAGCAAGGGAGACAGAGGCAGACGACACACGCACAGACAGCATGCTTTCTCTGCTGCCTCTGTCTGTCACTATGCCGGTACATGTGATCGCTGCTACGGCAATCACATGAACTGGCACAAGCAAGAAGGGCTGAGACTGAACGCCCCAGTCTTGGAGCGCTCAGTCTCAGCCTGGCATCAATGATAGCAGCGTGGACGGAGGCACGCTGCTATCATTTAAGCCATGACGGTCCTGGTACGTCATTGGTCCCTAACTCAAATCCAGCCATGACGTACCAGACCGTCAAGGGTCCTTAAGGGGGTTAAGTTATATTTACGTGTGTGTGTATAGTTGCAAACATTTCCCAGCCATTCAGAGAGTGATTTGTGCTTTACTGAAGCCATCTCTCATTGATTGAAACAAGATGTAGTGATGTTGGTTCACAAATTGTCACAAATGGAATACACATGGACAATGATAGCATTTTCCTTGTTGATCTGGTTTGTTTTGTGGTAGTCTTGGATTTTGTGCAATGACAACTGGAATATGTCCAGTCTATGAAAGCAAAGTCAATCATGGTCAGTCTCCAAAAGTAAAGTTGAAGAAAACATAGTAACATAGTAAATTAGGTTGAATAAAGACACAAGTCCATCAAGTTCAACCTTCTCCTCATACCCCAGTAATTTTATAGCTTTCCTGCTACCAAATAAGGTAGTCTTTATCAGACCTTTCAGATCTGCCTACTAATAAACAGTATAACTCTGTATGTTCCATTTGGAAAGAAATGTATCTAATCTTCTCTTAAATGTATCCATTGTATCTGCCATAACCACCTCCTTGGACAAAGAATTCCACAATTTAACAGACCGTACTGTAAAAAACCCCTTCCTCTGCTGAAGTCTAAACCTCCTTTCCTCTAATCACAAGGGGTGTCCACTGGTCACCTGATCAGGCCTTGGAATAAATGGCTCACCGCAGAGATCCTTGTATTGGCCTCTCATATACTTGTACAATGTGAGAAGGTCTCCTCTTAGTCGTCTTTTCTCTAGAGTAAATAAACCAAGTTTGTTTAGTCGTTCCTCATATGTGAAGTCCTCCATTCCCTTAATTAATTTTGTTGCTCTCTGCTGTACCCTCTCTAGTTCTAGTATATATCCTTTTTCAGAACCGGTGACCAAAATTGCACTGCATACTCAAGGTGAGGTCTTAGCAATGATTTGTATAATGGCAAAATAATGTTATCCACTCTTGCTTCGATACCTCTTTTTATGCAAGACAGGATTTTGTTTGCCTTTGCTACTGCTGTTTGACACTGGTCACTGTTTGCAAGTTTGTAGTTGACAATGATACCCGGGTCTTTCTCTAGCGACCGTATCAGAATATAATCTAGTAATATAGTTGTGAATCTGTCAAGTTCAATCTTTTCCAGATCTCCAGTGTTGAGCCTAGAGCCACATTTACATCTCACAAGCCCCTAGGAAAAAGCACCTATGGAACCTTTAGCTTCACCCATGGCCACACCCCCTCTCCCAAAACCCCACCCCTTAGCCCAGTCCACTGTTGTCTGGTACAGAAAATGCTCTTTCCCTATAACATACAAGTTGAAAGAAAGCACTTAGCAGTGTGAGAGCTCTCTAGCACCAAAGTGGTTAAAGAATACCAAGTAAATGGGTCTGTAAGTTAGCAAATAAACTGGCCTCTATAAACCACAAGCACTTGGATTATTCTAGTCACACCCACAACTCAGAATGTGGGTGTGGCCAGCACCACTGACGTGTTCCTCAGAAGAAGGGGCTCTAGACAGCTCCTACTTTTCCTAATGGGAAATCCGGAAAGGCAAACAACCCTTCCCCATTGAAAGCATTTACAGTTATGTCCGAGTAACAAAAAAAACAAAAATCTCCCTCCTGAGGCTAAAAGGCCTAGTTTCTCCCTGGATCAACAAACTTCTTGTGTTTTAACATATGTCATAAAAAGGTATCCAATACCCATCTGCATGCATTTACAGCATCTTTTAACAGACTGGATAACTATAAACATATATATTTTTTTTAATTGAGACTTGTGAGCTGGTGAAGTGAACGGTGGGGAAGTGGTAGTTGATGGAGGTTTTTTTCCAGTTGTAGAGTCCTGATATCTACCCACGAAACGCGTCAGGCTGAGCACTCTAGTACCAGAGCTTTCCATAAGCTGCTCTCTACCCATTGATTCAGTGGATAGTGAGGTCCCAGCAGGGATTTTTTTCATATATTAACGTGATGTCCGATAGAGCCTTCTCAAAAGGCTTGTTGTGCGTATTACAGAAAAAACTGTATTTTTATATAACAGTCAAATACTTGGGTTAATGCTCACCCAATTACTCAATAGCACCATTCACCAACCTCATGGAATTTACTTTACTAAATTAATAGATAGAAGCAGCTTGTTCTGCATTAGGGAATTTGTTTTTTGGACACAGTGAAGTCTGTGTGAGTTAGAGAGACTTCACTTGATTGAAAAACTCAAATGTGGTTAAAGCGGGGATAGGCAACCTGAGAAAGGGGAATGCATATCCCTATAAATTAGGGATTCTTGTGAACATTTCATTCTACAGGCTTGCACATGAAATACTAGAACCCTGTTTTTTTTTTGTAAGGGATTGCAACACTTAAAGGCATAGTAATACTTCATTTTAACTTTATTTTATTTTGTAGGCATTAAAAAAACATGAAGAATGATATAAGTCTTATCTCTCAAACCTTTATGGTTTGAGAGATATTCACAAGCAAAGTTTCCCCTCCCCCGCCCCTTTTTCCTAGTGTAAGCCATCTCTTCTCAGATGTGAGTCTGGTTGTAAGACCAGACATATAACAGAAGGGGACAATCTTCTTTGTATGAGAACAATGAAAGCCCTGCCCCCCTTGACAAGTTTTTCAAGTTTTTCCCTTATCTTAATTGAAGATTGTCCCTCTCTGCAGTCTACCTGGGCACCTCCCTTCTGATCTGGTTGAACAGGGGGGGGGTACTTTGTTTGTGAATATCTCTTAAACCATAAAGGTTTGAGAGATAAGACATATCATTCTTCATGTTTTTTTTAATGCCTACAAAATAAAATAAAGTTAAAACGAAGTATTACTATCCCTTTAATGTTTAAGAAAAAAAAAATCTATAATACTGTAAGGTGTATAGTTCAGATTAAAACACTGCTGAGAGGTTTTATTTAAAAGTCATTAAATCTCATACATTGTTTTTTGTGTGCAGTATCTCAGTGATGCTGTTGCCACACCATCCTATGGACCGCTCTCGTCATTCAGGCCATTGATATACTGCGCCGAAAACTATCAAGTATGACCTGCAGTAAATTTTGTATAAAACATCCCCCCTCAATAGGAGTGCCCTTGTTTTACTCAGGCTGATAGAACCTACAATATATACATATTAAGTGTTACTCCTTTAAATTAGCATTCGTGGTCACCTTAACCCTCTGGCACTCAAAGGGTTAAACCTGAAGGTCTCTAGCTGTGGAGGACTACAATTCCCGTCACATGCAGTCGGGGTTGATGGGAAATGTAGTCCTCCACAGCTAGAGGCCTTCAGGTTTAAGGTGACCACAGATGCTTATTTAAAGGAGTAATACTTAATATGTAAAATATATATTGTAGGTTTGATCAACCACAGCTGGAGGGCCTTAGGTTACCTATCCCTGGTTTAGCGTAAGAGGACTTTCATGACCTTGCTTTGCTGAAGGACATTCATGTACATGTTTGGGAAAGCTGCTAGTAAAGACACAAAATTCATAGTGGCAGGTCATATCCTATATAAGAATTTGCTAAGGATGTTTGTCAGAAGCGGTCATGTGAAGTAGAGACTGAGCGTGTTGCAGCTGATACAGATCGGGGTGTTCCGAATTTAGACCGGAGTCCTCTCTGCGCGCCTTCCTGGGACCGCTTGGTCCCAGGAACGTGCGCAGAGTGGACTACGGTCTGAATTCGGTGTGCCCCGTTCCATATTAGCTGCGGCGCATTTGGCCACTCAGTGCTGCGCATGACTGCAGCACAGCCACTGACAACACAGGGTCTGGCCGGTTGCTAGTTGGCACTGTGGCCCGTGTAAACAGGCTTTTCAACTAGTTTTATTTATAAAAAAGCAAAGTCGACAAAAAGACAAACCTGCACTTCTCTATACAAAGTGAAAATGTGTGCCCTGTATTGGGCATATATAATACTACTGTGTTGATAAATATGAGGATTTCGTTCCAAAATGTGGTCGAACATTGTTTAAGCCTGCCAACCCCATCAAGATACCTCACTAAATGGCAAGTACCTACTCTAATACACCTCTAAAGCCCTATCTAAATTAAAAACCGAACCTGAGGAGATATTATAATAAACGCAGGGCTCATAATTTTAAGTCCTTTGCTACTAGCCAGACCTGAAAAGTTACTTTCCACTGCAAGACATAACATACCCACCAGGGCTGAATTTCTACTCGCCAGGGCTAAACTTTTAACTCGCTAGTGGCGAGTGGAAATTTTGAGCCCTGATAAACCCATTGGGGGGGACCCTTTAAATATAGCGTTTTTGATACTTGGGAGTCCCAGTGTTTGCAGTTAAAAACAAAAGACTTACAACAGTTTAAAACGGTGTAGAAAGAAGGACTTCTGATAGGCATTGTAGTCAGCAATAGCAGCAAGGCTGTAAACTGCATACTTGGCTTAGAGTAACATTGGCTCCAAATACAATATAAAGTTGACAGTGGAAAGGCCCTGTTCACCGCTACCCGGTGTCCATGTTTATACTCATTAGAATTCCTTAGCACGCCATTAAATGAGGCAATCTGCAGCTTAGCAAAGGATGTACGGATCATTTCTCAGTAGGAAATAAATCTTCATGCTTTTAACCTGGGGCACGTCCAAACACACTTGGCTGCAGATAGATCCAGCTAAAATTGTAGATTGGAACTAGATATGACTTACTTTACATCCCCCCTCCCTTGTGTAACTGTGCACGCCTTTCTAAAAGGAAAACCACTTGACGTGAGTGTGTTCTGGCAAAGGGCAAATGGCTTGAGTGCACAGCTTGTTAGTTGTAACATTTAATTCCTGTCTTTGACAAGTACGGGACACGTAGAATTGATCTGGGGTCGACTTGTTCTCTTCCAGTAATTCTCAACGTATGTGGACCAGTCGGAGGTCCCTGGAGCAAAATTTGAGGCTGATACCCCCAACACACTGACAGGTTCTAGAGCAAGTTTGATTAACACACACAGACACAAAGTGCAGCTGTCATCGTGGGATGCATGATGGGAAAAGACGGACAAAGCTATTTGATTATAGCACCAAGGCTGCATCACAATTTATGACCCTCAGACTCATAGTTAAAACTCTTTAGTGCCAAAAGGGTATCCAGTGCTCAAAGAATTAATGAAGAAGAACAAAGGGATTCAGCCAACGCTATCATTGTCTTACTGGCTGGTAGCAAGTGTGTGTGATGTCTGCAGCCGTCAGCCGTGATAGGACAACTGGCCTGATTGTAAGGGATTGAGGGAGAGTGCAGGATCCCCCATTGGTTGCCTGTGTCCAGTCACGGTTGTTTCTTCTGCAGCCTTTGTTACACCTGACTCCTGTGGACTAAATGTGGCTTTGTCTGGCTTCAGTCTATTCCCAACTGGACATTGACCTCTTGATGTTTCTGAAGTTGACATGCTAAAAGGACCTGGACAACTATGAGACTATCCAAATAATATTCATATTGAGTAAATGGGGCATTTAACCCATCCATTGCTGCAGAGACCTCACTAGCTTTCATTGGGTTAACCCATTGAGTGCCAGAGGGGTGCCCAACACACTGTACTCCTTTAAGTGTACCCTTATCGTCCCGGCTCATTGCATTAATCACAGCCAGCAGCTGTGTGACCTCGTACTCTCCGTCTCCGTTACACCCCAAGACTGAAACATCTGCTGGATTACTCATTTTCCAGCTAAGAGGGACACATAGCCAAAAGCAACATTAAACAATGGGACATGTAACTTTACATGAAGAATAGTTTAAAGAAATAAACATCTGCCTTTTAAAGGATTTATGCTTTTATCTAACTCAGTATGTGCACACACCCACCTCTGATCTCGTCTCCTGGGTTTCCATTAACCTGACAGTGAAAGTGACAGTCACCTGCCTCCCCTTCATTACTGTCCCATATTTGTCCTCCAATATTTGACCTCATTCTTAGATTGAGCACTGATGTGCACTGTCCTGCAATACAAAGCATCCTGACTACAACCTTAGTATTAAGCGGGGTAGGAGTGAGTATTATTTATACGTTGTGACTTTTATATTTTTATTTGTTTTATTTCCAAAATTATATATATATATATATATATATATATATATATATATATATATATATATAGTGCATTTCTGCTCACAATGCTGAGAATGTTTCTTTCAAAAGTAGTTATAGCTTAAACCAGAAAGCAAAATGTGCATGTCTAAAGAACTTTTGTCTCTGTAGTCCTCCTTATTTAATATAGAGCAACAGCGCCACCTAATGGTGACATCAGAAGCCAAATTTTTATTAAAAAAATCAAAGTTTGAACTGTAATACCCTTTGAACAAAGCATCAACAGCAGTTGGTGTAGATTCATTTACTCATTAGAACAAGTCTTACAGTGTTTTAGTGGAAAACAAATAACCTTCTCCATTGTTTTAACCCTTTCAGTACCAGAGGGGTATCCAAGAACCCTTCTGGCACTCCAAAGGTTAATCTGGGAACCCTTCTGGCACTCAAAGGAGTTAAAATAAGAGTGAGTTCCCCTAACCCATGACACTCCTAGCAATTGATGGACTGCAGGTCCTGTCAGCTCTGTCTGCTTGTGGTCCTGTGAGGAATTTAGGGTGACCACATTTCCGTTCTGCCATTCCGGGACACGTGGTCACCCTAGTCTCGCGGCTGAGGCTCCCGCCGGCGCTGACCATCTTTCTGAGGCTGACACAGAGTAAGAGTTCTCACTGGAAACTCTTACTCTGTGTCAGCCTCAGAAAGATGGTCAGCGCTTGCGGGAGCCTCAGCCGCAGGTCTCACTCACAACACCAGCATACCTGCTCCATCCCAGCTGTCTCGCACACGCCAATGAGGACCATATAGCAAATACATTTCATTGGCTGATTGGACTGGTACGTGTTGCTCCATTCCGGGACTCTTTGGTTGTTATGGTGGGTTATGTGTTTTTCACAAAACAAGAGTCTCCCCACTGCTGGAGATGGTACATTCAAATGTTTTTACAGTGTGAACCTTCATGTTTGTAAGTTTTGTGCATATTTTGTTTCGTGTCTATTAAATTATGAGAGGGGCTGTTGTTGTTATTGTCTATGTAGAGTTTTATACTACAAAAGTCTGTTGCTATTTTGGTATTAGGAGAGTTAATTATAGGAGTTGCTGTTATTGTGGCCTATAGATAGTATTCTATTACATTACTAGTATGAAAGCCCGGATACACGGGCTAAAGTGCACCCAGCGGCCCCGGCTGCTGCCCCGGAGCCGGGAGCAGAGACTGGCAGTGAGCCGTCCGGAGCTCCCCACTCCGGATCAGAACGTTCGGCCAGTCCTATGAAAACATGAGCAATCGCAAATAGCACATAAAGTTATGGTATTCAAAAATAATGAATGTTCCACTTTCTTGCATTTCACCCAGATTATCATTTAAAGGGTTAAAATTGTTAACGAAAGAACGCTTCCTGACCCTAGTTTACCCCGAGACTCCGTCTACCATCCATCTTTCTTTTAAGTGCCATCAAGGAGGCAATAAGCCAGCTCCCTGTAGCGATTATTTTGTTTCTATTATTTTAATAGAGATTACACGCAGTCTAGGGTGACCACATTTCCAATCTGCCATTCCGGGACATGTGGTCACCCTAGTGAGATCCGCGGATGAGGCTCCGTCCGGCGCTGACCATTTTTCTGAGGCTTATTCTTACTCTGTATCAGCCTCAGAAAGATGGTCAGCGCTGGCGGGAGCCTCTGCCGCGAGACTCACTCACAGCGCCAGCATACTTGCGCCATCCCAGCTGTCTCGCATGTACCAGTCCAGCCAGCCAATGAAATGTATTTGCTATATGGTCCTCATTTGCTGGCTGATCCAGCTATGGAGGACCATATAGAAAAAACATTTAATTGGTTGGCTGGACTGATGCGTGCTGCGCTATGTAGGTAGGCTGTGGGTCCCGGCTTTGTTGCTTCATTCCGGGACTCTTTGTTGCCCCGGTGGGGGGTGACCCGGGACGTGGGACACAGACCTACAATAAGGGACAGTCCCGGGCATTCTGGGACGTGTGGTCACCCTAATGAGGTCACTCTGCACACCCTGCACCACAGACTACTCCGTCCATCCTGCTTTTTTTTATTTTATTTTTTTTCTCTCTACAAACATACGGTACTCTCTGTAAATATGGACATTGTCTACAGTGAAATGTGATCCTTAGTCCAAAAGTTGATAACGGTTATCTGATCTAAAACAGTTTACCACTTTCCAAAAGTAAACTAATCCACCCTCTTGCCCCACACCCCCTTCACCCCCCTTTGAGTACTTTAAAATGTGAAAGTAAATACTTCTGGTCAAATAACATTCCTGTTCAAGAACATTGACTACAAAAATATCTGTTTTTAGGGAAAATGTTGGAGTAATGACACAGGCAAGGGATTCTGGGAAATGAATTGCCAGCCATAGTATGTTTGTTTGGATTGATAACCTAGTTATGGTAGCAGACACCTGGAGGTCTGTTATGGTGCCTCTGCTATCGACCCTTTCGCTTGACAAAGTTTAAAGTTCATTAGTACATGATTGCACTTTCTGTGTTTTCCAGGACTCTGCATTTTTTTTGACGTCCATAGGTCATCAGGCAAGGTCAGAAGGTGAGAGTGAATGATTAAGGGGATGCTGCCATTATTAATATTGATGTGTTTTCCATTCACTGACTTAACCTGTTAAAGAACAGAGCGGTGTGCAACACATTGCATTACTTTGCGATGTGTTACACACCCCTCTCACCCCTTAACGAGTTAAAGCAATAGCAATGTTTTAAAATGAAAGAAAATCCTGCATTGTAGGGTGCTTGCTAAATTCTTCATTTAGCTCGCTTACAGCTTTAACCCTTTGAGTGCCAGAGGGGTAGGCAGCACATTGCAGAGCGCTGCTTTGCGACCTATGACACTCAAAGGGGTAATCTTTATATATATATATTGCTCTTTAATCAAATTTCAATGGATGTAAAGTCACCACTAGTAGGCACTGTTGTGATTTGATTTCTGTGGAGAACTATAGCCTGACAAAATGTGTACATGGTTAAAATGCATTTTTTTTTTTTTTTTTATGTTATGGTTAGAGTTGTCATAACGTTTGTCTGAAGCTTCTTCCAGTAGTTAGAATAACTTTTACTTGGCAGGATAAGTTCTACAAAATATATATTTATAAGACATGTAGAAAAGTAAAAATCAATAGTAAATTGTAAATGGTAATCAATCGTAAATAGTAAAGAATGAATAGCGGTCATTCCCTTTTTAAATATGTCTTCCTAGACCACATTTGTAAATGATTTCTTAGGTGCATATGTCTCAAAATTAGTTAGAAAAAATTATTTTCCTATTCCCCTGGAAGCAGCTGTATTTGTCCCTCTGGTCCCTCTTTGACATACAAACTAGGACAATGTACAACATGATTTAGATAAATAAGACATAAGCGTTTCAGTGAAATGAACTGGGTGGCTTCTAATCTCGAAACAATTATCGCTGTATGGTTTTGTTTAACAGGTCTGATAACGTTAACCCTTTGAGTGTCACAGAGGTATCCAACGCATTGCAGCACGATGTGTTGGATACCTCTGTGGAACTCAGAGGGTTAAACCGCTCCTTGCCACTTTTCACCTTTTTATTTTGGAAAAATGTTGATTTGTGTGTCTGTCTACATAGCTGGAAATGACTCTTAGGCCGGGATTCATCAAGGTGCGAATGGATTAATGTGAAGAAAAATCGGAGGATTTCTGAGTATTAATCGTTTGCACATTCAGTAACTTTCGGATTGTATCTGGCCATCGCTTACTCTTCAGTAAGAGATGGCTAGATCCGCAAATGTGATTTGCTAGCTTCAAGCTGGAGAATCCCATTTGATTGCATGGGGCGAACACGTATACACATTTTCGCTTAAGCGTATGTGTGGGTTTTTCCCCAGACTGGGCAATTTACACAGTTTTCCCTGCTTCGCATACGCAAAGCAGGGAAACGCGCAAAATCATTGAATACCTGAAGGTATCCATCAATGATAGCAGCGAAGAGCAGCGTATTTGATACGCTGCTTTTCCAGCAGTCTGAATCCCGGCCTAACTGGCAAAACTCCTGGACCCCAAACTGATCCCACGGGAAAAGGAAATTCGTTTTTGCACAAAATGTCAGTAGTGCAGTGGTGGAGTTTCGGGTCTCGGAGACATGCCAGCATTAGTCATGTTTGCCTCTGTGGAGACACGCACCAATCCCTCTGCCTGCTTCAGTTTGGGAAAAATAAATCTGCCAGCAACTGTCATGTCCACCATTAATGACTGTTTGAGGATGTTATCTCTTAAACAAAGGCAAAATTCATAGGGATATTAGGATTTTCTGTCCGTAGCAAGATAAGTGGGGAGGGGGGGGTACTAGTAGGAGGTTCTTTCATATTAATATTTACATATACAGATATTTATGCACAGGTTCCAAACATCTGAGACCTGGTGGGCATTACACAGTTGAGTACAGCTTCCTGACCAGGATGTAAGATGTGCGAAGGAAAATTGCTTCCCCCTGTCCTCTGTAAACCACCACAGACTTCTGTCATAATATATATTTAACCCCATTAAGGACCAGTGGGGTATTCAATGCATTGCAAATCAATGTCCTTTAAAAGGTTAAAAGAAGAAACAAGCCCTATTAGGGGGATGACCATAGCAACTAGTCTTTACCCCCCAAAATCAATACTTTCCCTATAGCTCAACAAATCCCAGGATGATTCTTGCAAGGGTTGTGTGAATCTGCCATCCACTTCCTGCTACTCAGTGGTAAATGCCCTGACTACAGAGCCTGTTCAACCACGAGGTCGCAGGTTCGAATCCCATCAGGGTCAACTCAGCCCTTTAACCTTCCGAGGTCGATAAATTACCATTGATTGGGTAATAATAACATCTATTATTCAGCTGCCTGCTGTGATCAGCGACTGGAATATATGCTCTGAGCAGGAAACAAATGGTGGAAACATGCGCAATCGCTATTTCCAGTGTGAAAACCACTAGTGATTAGGTTTGCGCATGATTTTGTTGAATTGCGCATGAAAAATAAAGATTAACGAACAGCTGCACATATTTTTGCGTGGGCGTGGTCAGAATTAACAAATCTGTCTCAGTGAAATAGTTAATGTGCCTAATGCAGGAAGTGCTTTTGCGAACGATTTTATACTTTTGTGTAATTTTGTCGTAAAAGCTAATTTTTCATGCTTAATTCAAGAAGCGTTCAGTATATGGCTTAGAACATGCACAGTATGTATTTGCACATGAAAAATGCATTTGGCACATGTGCACGTTTCTTGCATTGTGCCCTAAGTCCCTCTCTCAGCACATTGTCGCTACTGCACATGCGTAACGGAGACATTTGGCACTAATATGCTAAACCTCTGGAATGTATGCTGCTTACTAACGTTCAAGGCCACACGGTGCATCAAAGAGTTTAAGATTCATTTCTTGAACTATTTTACAGAAAAATGGGTAGTAAATTATATATAAGCAGATTTACATTCTCTGTAGAACAAATAAAATTGTCTTAAAGGCACATCTCAACATTTCCACTCGCCACTAGCCAATGGCGAGTGAAAATTTAGCCCTGGTGGGTATGTTATGGCTTGCAGTTGCGAAAACTTTTCAGGTCTGGCTAGTAGCAAAGGACTTCATATTTCATATTTTAAGATAGTAATGTTTCATAATAAAAGCAGCTCTAATTAATCATCATAGTATTTGGACTTTGGAGAGCGTTATTTCAATTCTGTCAGAGTTGTAGTTCAAGAGTAATTGAATGACAAAGTATCCCCCTCCCGCCCCTTTTACTGATGTAACACTGCTTAGCCAGATCAGAAGGGAGGTGCCCAGGTAGACTGCAGAGATGGACAATCTTCAATTAAGATAAGGGAAAAACCTGGAAAAAGTGTCAAGGGGGGCAGGGCTTTCATTGTTCTCGCAGCAGAATATTGACCCTTGATGTGAGCTGCTTGATCTATCGACTGGATTCCACATCTGAGGAGTGGGGGCTTACACTAGGTAAAAGGGGCGGGAGGGGAAAACTTTATCATTCAATTACTCTTGAACTACAACTCTGACAGTACTGAAATAACCCTCCCCATGGCCCAAATACTATGAAGATTAATTGGAGCTGCTGTTTTTGTGAAACATTACTATCCATTTAAGGCATGGGCATTCAACGTACAGTCTCCAAGCGATATGTAGCCCACCTGAAATCTTTAACCCTTTTGAGTGCCAGAGGGGTACGGAACGCAATGCGTTGCGTACCCCTCTGGCACTCAAAGGGTTAATAAAAAGCATTTTGTTTACCTTTAACAAACACTTATGAACTAGTAGTCCTGTAAGACCGAACTATTTGACTGTTCCTAACGTACAGTTTTCACCAGAATTCCCAAAGATGTGATAGTGATTAGGCCCGTAACTGCACTTTTGTATGAATAAAGTTGATTAAACTAAGAAATCCATAAGAAATCCATATAGTTGAATCGCAAAGTGCATAATTCTCCATTCTTGTCAATAAAATAAAAAAATGTATGTGGCCTCCACACATGGATTTCTGATTATGTAACCCACGACTGAAAAAATGTGGGTGCCCCGTCTTAGGGTGAAAGATCAAGTTTCATATATTTTAACTATTATCAACGTAAGGAAACCTTTACATGAATATGTGTGTGTTTTGTTTTTTTCCAGTGGGCTGGGGGAAGCAATTTCCTTTGCGCTCCTTCCTGTTTAGGAGTCATGCACTCTACTGGGTAAGTAGCATGACCAAGGTATTTTTCAATTCCTATGAATAACATTAGTACAGGGCTCGATAAATCCTGAGCGCCAAGTTATCATGGCAATGAGGAATTGCTGGTAATGATATGCCTGCCTTTGACTAGGAGCATATAACATTTTCATACCTCCCAACATTTCAAATGGCCACAGAGGTGGTGTTGCTGGTGCATCTACCTGTTGGTGGACAGGCACGACCAAGCATATTTAAGTTATTACACAAACTATTGACACCACCTTTTTTTTTTTTTTTTTTTTTGTTGCTCTAAATTATTTTTTTTCCGTTAACTTAATAATTTTCACAAACTATAAACACTGGTTTAAACAGACATTAACCCCTTAACGACCCATGACTGTCCAGGACCGTTATGGGTGGAATTCCGTTAAGGACCCGTGACGGTCCTGGGCCATCAGGGCTTAAATGATAGCGGTGTTCCTCCGTGCACACTGCTATCATTAATTCCAGGCTGAGACTGAACGCTCGGAGACTGGGGCGTTCAGTCTCAGCCCTTCTTGCTTGTGCCGGGTCATGTGATCCCTGTAGAAGCGATCACATGTACCGGCATTCTGAGTGATAGAGGCAGTACACAAAGCATACTGCCTCTATGTCTCCTCTCTGCCTCTGTCTCCCTTACTATCAAAGTAAGGGGGAGAGAGAAGCAGAGAGGAGACACCTAGTGGAAAAAGAAAATACAGCAGCTGGGGGTATTAACCCCTTCACAGCTGGTGCTGGCTAAATGCAGGTCAATTTCTGACCTGCAATGATACACTTTTTTTTTTACAAAAAAATATTTTATTTAAAAAAAACATCTCAATAAACAAAACTGGGAGTGCAATTGTTGTGGAGCCATACACACCGCCAAATGTCATAGATAAAAAAGTGGGAAAATAGGGTGGGGAAAAAGGGAAATGGGGATTTTCATCCGGGGGGGACAGTGGCCACTTTAAAGGGTTAGTAATACTTCGTTTTAACTTTATTTTATTTTGTAGGCATTAAAAAAACAGGAAGAATGATATAATTCTTATCTCTCAAACCTTTATGGTTTAAGAGATATTCACAAAGTATCCCCCCCTGTTCAACCAGATCAGAAGGGAGGTGCCAGGTAGACTGCAGAGAGGGACAATCTTCAATTAAGATAAAGGAAAAAGCTGAAAAACTTGTCAAGGGGGGCAGGGCTTTCATTGTTCTCCTAGGAAGAAGATTGTCCCCTGCTGTTATCTGTCTGGTCTATGGACTGCATTCCACATCTGAGAAGAGATGGGTTACACTAGGTAAAAGGGGCGGGAGGGGAAACTTTGCTTGTGAATATCTCATAAACCATAAAGGTCTGAGAGATAAGACATATCATTCTTCATGTTTTTTAATGCCTACAAAATAAAATAAAGTTAAAACGAAGTATTACTATCCCTTTAAACTGTGCATTTTGTAGGTATGACTGACCGGTCATACCTTTCATGCAGTCTTCATAAAAATGTAACCCTTTGCACCCAATTGATCCCAAGAGAAACAAAAATGTGTTGGTTTTTTTTACTTTTTTTTTTTTTTTTTTTTATACCTTTTTTTTTTTTTTTTAAATTTTAATAAAGTAAATGGTGGGTTATCCATACAAGTGGGTTATCAAAAGAAAGCCCTATTTGTGCATAAAAAACAGTGTATAATTTATGGGGGTGGGATAAAAGCTAAGCGGGAAAACACTGTTGAACAAAGACATAGTCAAAAAGGTCAGAATTGCTCCGGTCCTTAAGTGAAAATGACCTCAGATTTTCCCGGTCCTTAAAGGGTTAATGTGAAGTTTATTGCTGTAAAGCAATGTGATACGTATATACATACCACAGGGCTCAAAATTTCCACTAGCCAATGGCGAGTGAAAATTTAGCCCTGGCGAGTAGAAATTCCGCCCTGGTGGGTATGTTATGGCGTGCAGTGGTGAGTAACTTTTCAGGTCTGGCTAGTAGCAAAGGACTTCAAATTATAAGCCCTGTATACCACACAGTCTGATCTCCTAAAAAGGATACCAGGGTGGGAAAGAGGGATTTGGGTCACAATGGGTATGTCCCTCCTAAAGGGGAACACTTGGGAGCTATGGACCCTTAATATCTCCTAAAGAGGAACACTTGGGAGGTGTAGACCCCTAAAATCTCCTAAAAAGGGACACGTGGTAGGTATGGACCCCTAGTATCTCCTAAAGAGGAACACTTAGGAAGTAAATTAGTCTGTGTAAATAAAATACTTTGGTTATGCTCTAAATCATTTATTCAGTTACACAAAGAGGGCTCAGTAGCTCATGAAATAACCTAAAAATTCTCAGTAATGACCCACACAAGTATTCCCCCAGCTACACCATCTAAAGCAAGTGTCCTGTTTTGGCCATTTGAAATGTGGGAGGTGTGTGGATGTGTTCCCGGAAGTGAGATAGTAGAGACTCTTCTCCCATGCAGTGGTAGTGGGGTTCCAGTGTGTGTGTGTGTGTGTGTGTGAGGGTACATCTGGCAGACAGAGAAGAAACCAGCACCCCAAGAACACTTTAGAATGCTTTGGAGACCTCTCTGCCATTCAAGAGTTAAAAAAAAAAAAAATGCAATTTAAATCAATGGAAATTCATATTTTCTCCCTATCGTGTGTTGGAATTCCCCAGAATTTCACCACTATTACGTGGAACAGGACTGTACAAGTTCAGTCCTCAAGGACCACCAACAGGCCAGGTTGTAAGGATTTCCCTGTCTGAGCATAGGTGAGTCAGTCACAATGAATGTTCCACTGATTAACTCACCTGTGATTAATCAGGGACATCCTTACATCCTGGCCTGTTGGCGGCCCTTGAAGACTGGACTTGGACAGCCCTGACTTAGAACATCAGCCTTAGTAAAATAGTATAATGTATATTAAAGGGGGATTGTAAGGTTGGTGCAAAACTATTTTAAATCGTTTGCTGTGATCCAAGAGCTATGGGAACGGAACTCCACTGTGCTCCTGTTTGCCCTGCATATCACAGAGATCTGCAGGGCCTGGTGCTGACAGTGCCTCATTCAATGCTCATGTCAGATTGCTCTCTATAGAAGCCCATTGACTGAGGATTCAGACGCTGGGCTTCTACAGGCTTCTACAGAGAGGATAGCAATCTCCCATCGCTACGAAGTGAGGCACTGACGTTACCCAGTCTTGCAAGACTAACTGGAGAGCAACAGAGGAGTTTGGTGCTGTGGGAACTCCATTTGCTTCGCTCTTGGAACATAACCAGGGATTTAAAGCAGCAGTAAACTTTTTTTTTTATGAAAATAAATATTTTATAGAGCATTTCCTGCTGAATAAAACAAGGTCACTCTCATCACTGTCAGATGTTTTATTCAAAATTTATAGCAGTTTAAATAATCAGGAAGTGAATTTACTGTGTTTACTTCCTGATAGTTCTAACTGGCAGGAAGTGACTCAGCAGTTTCTATCACATTCTATGGAGAACTGTATGTCTCTAACTTTCCTCTCCATTAGAATCTAACAGGAAATCTAATTAGAATTTGACCACTAGAGGGCATTGCTAATGTAAAAAAACATGGGTTTAAACTGTAATAACTCTGGAAATATAAATCTCTCGGCAGTGGGAGTACCCTTATTTTACTCAATAGGAAAATCCCTACAATATATATATTTTCATTAAAAAAGTTTACTGCTCCTTTAAATGTTTCTTGTACAGACCCTGTACTATCCCTTTTAAGCTCCTATTCTAAGTAAACCAATTTTAGAGTGTGTGTGTATTCGTTTATTTATTATTATTATTTTTTTAAGAAGGTGTGTCTGATCTGTCATTGCTGTGTGCTTGATGAGTCTATGGGTGGCACCTGGGTGCTGTGTGGTTGACTGGTGCTGGATGGGTGATACGTTATGAAACTGTCCTCTGTGAGAGGCGAGAAGGTTCTTCTCTATAACGCTTAGTCTGCTTCCTACACATTTGTGTGGTCTTTGACAGACACACCAGATTTGTCAAGCGCTGCACTAATACCCTTATAGGGACCCCATCACCTAAAATAAACCTTTCATTTTGAAAGTGCTTTCAAAATCATTAACTAGTCATGTTTTAAACCGAAAGCTGTTTTTCCACGTTCTTTAGACGTAAAGATTATCCTAATTACCTGTTCCCACTCGCTGACGCTTCCCAGCAATGCATTTCCTACCACTCCTAGCACAGAAGTGGATCAGTGTCGGAGGTATGACAGGAGCTCAGCAATGTGTTGTGCACCTCTTTTGCACACAGATGGTTAATTGGCATACCCTATAAATCAAGATTAGACTATGGTAGTTTTTCACCCCACAAAAAAATAAATAAAAATAACAAATACAATATACAAATTATTTTAAATTTCAAAATCTCTCAAGTTGTTTTTTAGATGTTAGGGTAGGTTAAACCATTAACTAGCCCTGCGTATCCACCTCAGTAGTAAAGACAGACAATATGTGACATTCTAGATTCAGTGTGGAAGGCTGTCATTTATTAACATGAGATTATGGTAAGCCAACATTTAAAAGAGAAGTAACACATTTTTAATAATCCTCCCACTTACCTTTGTAATGGCCCAATGAATTTTGCCTTCGTTCAAGACTCTATTCCTGAAAGGGTTAAATAAATGGAAAAGTAGTTATTTTTTTCCCCTCCCCTGTGTTGTGGTTGGCTTCCTCCAGAATGGCCCCATTTTGTTTTATACCTGAGGTCCTTAACCATTTGAGCACCAGAGGGGTACGCAACGCATTGCAAAGCAATGTGTTGTGTACCCCTCTGGCACTCAGAGTTAATATACCTTTTGTATGCCTGAACCTCATTCAATCCCAGGAGCTGGCCTTAGCAAAAGTCCCGCCTGCCCACCCTATGTTTATTTCTAACCTTTCTTTTTCCTTTCAGGTATGGCCCGTACGCATTTATTTCCAAGATCGTTTCAGTTTATATACAATATTTTTACAGCATAATAACTGGCGGGTCCGTGGCCCAGGCCAGTGATATTGTTAAGACATTTTGAAGCTCTGTGGTTGGGAAGCAGAGAGAGGCTGGTTAAAACCACATTTCTCTAAGGACAAAGGCTTTATGGGAAATGCTGTGGAGGTTAAAGTGACAGTCAACCTCCATTTTGATGTATGCACTTGTGTGACATGTAAAGTCAAATTATCTATACTTTTTTTTTTTTCTTTTTTATTTTGTAACATTATTATGTAACATTATTCTTGCTGTATATGTAGACTGACCATATTTCCTTGAGACAAAAACTGAAAGGGACAGACGGACAGTGGGACTCCATCACTCCGAGTCCGATCGTAGTAAGCTGCAAGCAGCAAGAACGCGTTTGGTCCATCTCTTACTAGCGGTGTGCTCTCTCTGGCCAAAAAGCCTGCCCCTGAAGTAAATCAGAACTTCCGGTCTTTGTCACTCACACTAGTGGATTTACTGTGATTACCATAGAGTCTTATGACACGTCCTCATATCACTGTCTGAGAGGACTCTATGGTAATTTACCATAGACTTGAGAGTCTTAGACAGTTATGAGTCACTCGAGTCCTAAGACTCTATGGTAATCAATGTGTACCGTAAAACCACTAGTGTGACCAAAGGAAGTTCAGATTTACTTTCTTATGAGGAATAAACAAGCCGCGTTCAGTTTTTTTACAAAAAATTAAAAACTATATATATAGTAAAAACGGGACAAAATTGACATTTAAATTAAAAAGATGGGATGGTCTGGAAATATGAAAAAAACGGTACTGTCCCTTTTAAAAAGGTACATATGGTCAGCCTATGTGTATGCTGTAGTGGAGGAAGGTTTAGCACAACATTTGCATCACTGTCCCGGCTTGAACAGACCTTCAACAGAAATTCATGAAGCTTCCGGTCAGGAACATAAAGTGAAGGTGAAAATAAACATAAAATCATAAACGTATCGGCAATTTGACTTTACATTTACCGCAAGTGCATAAATGTCGGAAAGCAGGTTCACTGTCACTTTAACCCTTTGAGCACTCGGAGGATTAAATCCCTCTTAGTTTTTCTTTGCTTTGTAAAATAAAGTTTTTGAGAAAGTAACATTTTTTGTTTTGGTGTCATGGTTCTGCACGTCATGGTAATAACCGGGACATTATATTAAATGACTAATAAAGCCTGAAACACACGAGCATAACGAAAAAAGCCATGAATCATTGAGTACCACTGTTTAACCCCTTGAGTGCCAGGGGTACTTGCCATACGTTGTGTACCCCTCAGGTGCTCAAAGGGGTTTTAAAAACACTTGATAAAATATTACAATAACTGAATGTATACTACTAAGGGTTAATACTTAGAGTAGGGTGACCACATGTCCCTGATTACCTGGGACAGTCCTGGACTTTTTGTGTGCGTCACTTGTCCTGGGCAGCCCCCTTCTGGGACAATACAAAGTCCTGGAATGAAGACTCTGGAGCACTAGAAGGAGAATTGCCCATTGCCTACTGTGACGGGAAGTGATGCCTCTGTTGGGCTACAACAAAATGGCCTCCAGACAGAGCTCCAAAAAGTAGGGAGATAACAGAGTTGATCTGGGCATCAGTCGCAAGCTGCAGTGTAATTTTTTTGTAGTGTGAGGTTAGTTTAAGGCTTTGGGCTTGGTGAATATTTTCTTGTAGCCCACCACGGACATCACTTTCTGATACAGCAATTCATGGGCAGTTCTCCCCCTGGTGTTCAGAACTCTGTGGTGCATGCTTCTCTTTGCAGTGTCCCTGAATGACAGAATTAAAATGTGGTCACACTATTACCGAGTCACTTACACGCTACTACTGATTCTTTTATTGTACAGTGGAAGCCTCTTCTCTCTTGATCTGCAGTGGGTGATATCGTGCCTGAGCAGGGCCAAACTTCATGACTTCTCAATCTCCATGTTACTACTGCTCTTGCACAAAGCTGAAATCAATGCTTTGGGCATGCAGAGTAGTAATATTGGATTTGAGCAGGGATGAAATTTCTCCTGATTAGATAGAACACCTTTTGCTATTCACTCATCAAACAGTTGAAAATAGAGGATCCTTTACCTGACCCTGTAAACATGTATGTGAAAGCCCATTCAGAATTACCTATTTGATACAGTGTAACCATCCCACTTCAAAGGGTTTAATTGTTAGACTTTCACGGGGATTCCATGTTTACATTTGAGGGTTCCACTGCAGTAAAATCTAAGAACCACTTATTTGGGTGAATGAACTCTCGGCACTGGAACGGTAACTTACTGCCATAAAATGAGTGACCTTGTGAGCTAAAAGTGTCATTAGTGTGAGCTAAGTGGCCCATTTATTGATATAGTTACACATGGAAACACTGATATATTGTGCTTTTTATGGTTTAATAGGTTAATTAGTCACAGTTTATTGTCCAAAGCAAACAAATCCCTACTTACACACAAGTATGACTTTTGCTCCACTAATTTAGATGCTAGTACAGTTGAAATTATTTGATGCCTTTAGTAAAATACATAGTATACCTTTCCTGTCTAACAAAAGCATTATTAAAGGGATAGTAATACTTCATTTTAACTTTATTTTATTTTGTAGGCATTAAAAAAACATGAAGAATGATATAAGTCTTATCTCTGAAACCTTTATGGTTTAAGAGATATTCACAAACAAAGTTTCCCCCCCCCCCCTGTTCAACCAGATCAGAAGGGAGGTGCCCAGGTAGACTGCAGAGAGGGATAATCTTCAATTAAGATAAGGGAAAAACCTGAAAAACTTGTCAAGGGGGGCAGGGCTTTCATTGTTCTCATAGGAAGAAGATTGTCCCCTTCTGTTATCTGTACTGTCATACAACCAGACTCACATCTGAGAAGAGATGGCTTACACTAGGTAAAAGGGGCGGGGAGGGGAACTTTGCTTGTGAATATCTCATAAACCATAAAGGTTTGAGAGATAATACTTATATCATTCTTCATGTTTTTTTAATGCCTACAAAATAAAATAAAGTTAAAACGAAGTGTTACTATGCCTTTAAGTTCTCTTTACCCCGCTATAGTTCTGTCGCTGGTGGTGTAAATTTACATGCCTTCCTCAGCTGATCCTGATAAAGGGGGCTGATGGACAGCCCACCTGCCCTACTGATTAATATTACATAGTAATATAGTTGATGAGGCTGAAAAAAGACATGCGTCCATCAAGTCCAGCCTATGCCAAATCACCCTGTTGATTCAGGGGAAGGCAAAAAAAAACATAGTAACATAGTAGATAAGGCTGAAAAAAGACATGCGTCCAAAAAGTCCAGCCCATGCCAATAACACCCGTGTGTGTGTGTGTGTGTGTGTGTGTGTGTGTGTGTGTGTGTGTGTGTGTGTGTGTGTGTGTGTGTGTGTTCCCCGGCTCAATATCCTATTTGCATTGAAGCCATTTTCAATTAAGCCCAAAGTGCGTAAAAAAATTCCTGACTCCAAATGGCAATCGGATATTTTCCTAGATCAACAACCTATCTGCATTTAAGCATCTGTCATAATTCTCAATATCCTGTGCTAGACCAGTATCCATTTATTTTTTTTTTAAAGCAGTTACAGTATCTGCAAGCGCGACATCCTAAGGCAAATAATTCCATAGCTTTACGACCCTTACTGTAAAAAAAAAAAAAAAAAAAAAAAACCCTGCCTTTCTCTTAGTCGGAAGCACCTTTTCTCTGTCTTAATGGCTGGCAACCATTCATTGGAGGCTGTGGTGACAATATTGCTCATGTAAAATGTTTGCTAGCCTTTTTGCAGAGCAGCAACCCATTTAAGATGCAGAATGATGGACATTGGTGCATTCACATAAGATGATGCTGTAGTCACTCATGTCAAAGGCACCAAAGCCATAAACCCATAGCGTCATAAAGGTCTCCCAACGTATTGCAAATCAATGCTTTATAGTCCTCTCACATTCAAGATGTTTAAAACCCCAATGATGATGATTATCTGTTTGACTGACAGAGATGTATCCAACGCATTGCTAAGCAATGCAGTGGATACCCCTCTGGCACTCTACGGGTTGAATGTCCACTTTTCTACTGTTATTTTGCCTAGAAATGAATCCGTTTCTCCTTTGAACACCAGCCTCTGTATGAGTGATACATTTTCTGCTTCTCTGATATGAACAGTGTCCTACACTGCCCACACGCTGTGCTATGAGTGAATCTAGGCGGAGCCCGCACACTGTGCTATGAGTGAATCTAGGTGGAGCCCGCACACTGTGCTATGAGTGAATCTAGGCGGAGCCCGCACACTGTGCTATGAGTGAATCTAGGTGGAGCCCGCACACTGTGCTATGAGTGTATCTAGGCGGAGCCCGCACACTGTGCTGTGAGTGAATCTAGGCGGAGCCCGCACACTGTGCTATGAGTGTATCTAGGCGGAGCCCGCACACTGTGCTATGAGTGTATCTAGGCCGAGCCCTCACACTGTGCTGTGAGTGAATCTAGGTGGAGCCCGCACACTGTGCTATGAGTGTATCTAGGCGGAGCCCGCACACTGTGCTGTGAGTGAATCTAGGCGGAGCCCGCACACTGTGCTATGAGTGTATCTAGGCGGAGCCCGCACACTGTGCTATGAGTGTATCTAGGCGGAGCCCGCACACTGTGCTATGAGTGTATCTAGGCGGAGCCCGCACACTGTGCGATGAGTGTATCTAGGCGGAGCCCGCACACTGTGCGATGAATGAATCTAGGCTGAACCTGCACACTGTGCTATGAACGAATCTAGCCGGAGCCCGCACACTGTGCTATGAACGAATCTAGACGGAGCCCGCACACTGTGCTATGAACGAATCTAGGCGGAGCCCGCACACTGTTCGATGAATGAATCTAGGCGGAGCCCGCACACTGTGCTATGAACTAATCTAGGCGGAGCCCGCACACTGTGCTATGAACTAATCTAGGCGGAGCCCGCACACTGTGCTATGAGTGAATCTAGATGGAGCCCGCACACTGTGCTATGAGTGAATCTAGGTGGAGCCCGCACACTGTGCTATGAGTGTATCTAGGCGGAGCCCGCACACTGTGCTATGAGTGAATCTAGGTGGAGCCCGCACACTGTGCTATGAGTGTATCTAGGCGGAGCCCGCACACTGTGCTGTGAGTGAATCTAGGCGGAGCCCGCACACTGTGCTATGAGTGTATCTAGGCGGAGCCCGCACACTGTGCTATGAGTGTATCTAGGCCGAGCCCTCACACTGTGCTGTGAGTGAATCTAGGCGGAGCCCGCACACTGTGCTATGAGTGTATCTAGGCGGAGCCCGCACACTGTGCTGTGAGTGAATCTAGGCGGAGCCCGCACACTGTGCTATGAGTGTATCTAGGCGGAGCCCGCACACTGTGCTATGAGTGTATCTAGGCGGAGCCCGCACACTGTGCTATGAGTGTATCTAGGCGGAGCCCGCACACTGTGCTATGAGTGTATCTAGGCGGAGCCCGCACACTGTGCGATGAGTGTATCTAGGCGGAGCCCGCACACTGTGCGATGAGTGTATCTAGGCGGAGCCCGCACACTGTGCGATGAATGAATCTAGGCTGAACCTGCACACTGTGCTATGAACGAATCTAGCCGGAGCCCGCACACTGTGCTATGAACGAATCTAGACGGAGCCCGCACACTGTGCTATGAACGAATCTAGGCGGAGCCCGCACACTGTGCGATGAATGAATCTAGGCGGAGCCCGCACACTGTGCTATGAACTAATCTAGGCGGAGCCCGCACACTGTGCTATGAACTAATCTAGGCGGAGCCCGCACACTGTGCTATGAACGAATCTAGGCGGAGCCCGCACACTGTGCGATGAATGAATCTAGGCGGAGCCCGCACACTGTGCTATGAACTAATCTAGGCGGAGCCCGCACACTGTGCTATGAACTAATCTAGGCGGAGCCCGCACACTGTGCGATGAATGAATCTAGGCGGAGCCCGCACACTGTGCTATGAGTGAATCTAGGCGGAGCCCGCACACTGTGCTATGAACTAATCTAGGCGGAGCCCGCACACTGTGCTATGAACGAATCTAGGCGGAGCCCGCACACTGTGCTATGAACGAATCTAGGCGGAGCCCGCACACTGTGCTATGAATGAATCTAGGCGGAGCCCGCACACTGTGCTATGAACGAATCTAGGCGGAGCCCTCACACTGTGCTATGAATTAATCTAGGCCGAGCCCTCACACTGTGCTATGAGTGAATCTAGGCCGAGCCCGCACACTGTGCTATGAGTGAATCTAGGCTGAGCCCGCACACTGTGCTGTGAGTGAATCTAGGCCGAGCCTGCACACTGTGCTGTGAGTGAATCTAGGCTGAGCCCGCACACTGTGCTGTGAGTGAATCTAGGCCGAGCCTGCACACTGGGGTGTTTCTAATCACACAGTGAGTGGTAAGTTTGGTATTGAACACAAACCATTAGCATACTGTGCAAGGAATTGTCATAGTGCTATCATTTTAAAATGATTAGTAAAACGTATAGGTAGATTTTTATCTTTCTATTAAGCACACTAAATTTATCTTGGGGACAGGTCCACTTTAAATTGGGTAAAGGGGTTAAAGTTGAAATTTAAATGCAATGGTTTGTTTATTTGCAGTTCGTTTATCCCAGATCCCTCCAGTTCTTGTTTGTACACCAGTCCACCTTTCTCTCTGCCAGGACGGTTCCTTTCGCTGGCCAGCAGTGGGGTGATTTGTCCTATTGTCCCAGCTGGCGAAGGGACTGGATGTTTGTATTTGGAAGGAAAGGGGGGTGGGGGGCTGTATATTTATGCGCTGAGAAGCTGTAATGAGTTCCGATTGAGCCGGATGGAGGAGATGACCACAGCTGCTTCTCCAGGAGGAAGGAAATCTGACTGTGTCTTCTACTGGGAAAACTAACTCTATAGATATCAAAGGGTTTATCAGTATCAAAATGCACCATCCAGTTAGTACACGATTTAACCCTTTGAGTGCCAGGGAGGTATCCAACACATTGCAACCTCTCTGGCACACACAGGGTTAAACATGACAGTGACGATAAAACTTTCACAGTTTTATTTCTTAATAGAATAATGAACCCCTTGTATGCTCGGGACGTCTCCAAAGCATTGATTTGGGAAGCAGTGGAGAACTGACTAGCATTTAAAGAGTTAAAGTGGCACTGTCATTTGTAAGCGGTGATAAAAGGGCTTTCATAAGTACTTATTTATATTTATGTGAACCACTTTTATATAAAATCATTTGAGATAATTAGTCTTATTTATCATGTTGTGGAAATCTGTCGGGCACACCGGCCACTTGCTAATATTACACACTGCTCCCCATCCCAACTGTCACTTCCTGCTGACCAGTGCTAGCTCATGTGTATAAACTGGCAAAGATCGATATATCAAATTATTGTTTGAAATTAAAAAAATGTCTAACTCAACCCCTTCCCAACAATTGACTTGGCAGGTACGTCCTGCAAAAACTGTCACTTAGTGACAGAGGACGTACCTGGAAGTCCGGGTCTCCGTGCAGCTGCACGCAGTGCACGCTTAAGGACGCGGCTGTCACTAAGGGGTTAACCCTCTTAGTGCCAGGGAGACACCCAATGCATTGCGTTACATACTTCCTTGGCACTCAAAGGGTTAATCATAAGTAACCGTTGTCCCCTCTTAGGCTAAATTCACCTGGGTGATCTCAGCAGCAGTGAGATGTAGTTCTACTGTAGCTGCCCAATCTCTTGCATTCCTATAGCTATGCTTTTAGTATGGGGGGCATGGCATGGGTTTGACGAGTGCTGGCCAATGTCAGCCTCAGTGAGTATCACAATCTCCAAGTTCTCCCATGTGAACAATATACACGACTCCATAGACCACCATGCAAATTAAACCTCCTGCAACCTGGATTCCGTCTGCTCTGAATGCATGCAAATTGCAGCATGATAAGTTAATGTGCATCTCATGCAGGAATAATGAACCCTGTGAACTTTACCATAAGGTGTAATTATATCAATATGATGTTGATGTGTTAACGGGATAGTAATACTTTGTTTTATCTTTATTTTGTAGCCATTAAAAAAAACATGAAGAACGATATAAATCTTATCTCTCAAACCTTTATGGTTTGAGAGATAGTCACAAGCAAAGTTTCCCCTCCCGCCCCTTTTACCTAGTGTAAGCCATCTCTTCTCAGATGTGGAATGCAGTCCATAGACCAGACAGATAACAGCAGGGGACAATCTTCTTCCTATGAGAACAATGAAAGTCCTGCCCCCCTTGACAAGTTTTTCAGGTTTTTCCCTTATCTTAATTGAAGATTGTCCCTCTCTGCAGTCTACCTGTGCACCTCCCTTCTGATCTGGCTGAGCAGTGTTACATCAGTAAAAGGGACGGGAAGGGGGATACTTTGTCATTGAATTACTCCTGAACTACAACTCTGATAGTATTGAAATAACACTCTCCAAAGTCCATTTACTATGATGATTAATTAGAACTGCTTTTATTATGAAACATTACTATCCCTTTAAATGCAGTGATATTGTTACCTGCATGAGTAGGGCCTTAAGCCGTGTTCACATGTGCAATACCAAGGTGGCATCACCCTCCCCCACACACACACCTACCCACCCACCACTGCTGGTATTGCCCCTGTCCAGTTCTCTCTCTGCTCCCGCTGAGAGCTGTTTTAGTGACATTGGCATCACGATGACTTAATTAGCAGATCCGTGTATGAATGGATCATTGTATAGAGCATTGCCCGGATTCCGTTACTCACGTGAATGTCCTGCAGTGTTGCCCTGTAGGCTTCCATTTGGACCTTCACTGCTGCAACTACCCGGTGACCGTATCTATTCGACAGGAAGTTACTGTGTCCGCTTCACGTTGCCATATCTTTTTGGCACACAGACAATGTGGCAGTTGGCATATGAACAACCCCTAGGTTAGACAGGGCCTAAATTAACAAGCTGAAGCGGTGGAATTCTGGAGAAAACCAACTTCACTACAGCGCACCAGTGAAAATTCCCCAAATTCTCTTAGATTGATTTAACCCCATTTCAATTGAACCACATTTGTATTTGCCCCCTACGGTTGCAGTTGGTTGACCCAGAATTGCTTTACTTTAGCCTGTCAGTTAGACCAATCTTTCTGTGAAATGCTATGCCCTCTATTGATAATCAAATATAAAGAAACCTGCATCACAATCCATTGTAGTGCTCTATTATTTTGTGGATTAAAATCTCCATACAATTCACTGGAGGGTTTGTGGGGATTTTTTCCCCTCAAGGTGCAGTCTTTTTTTTTTTTTTGTATTAGCCCTAAGAATAATATGAATCTGGTCTCTTGACCAGAAAGATCACAGCAAGGGACAATCTTCTTACTGGGATCATAAGGAAAACCCTGCCCCCTTGACAGGTTTTTCCTTATGATCACTGAAGACTGTCCCTCTCTGCAATCCATCTGGACAGTCTTGCTGCTCTGAGGTGAGCATAATATTTACCAACATTTTAAATCATTCTGCTTCTTAAAGGGCCAGGAATGACTCCAAGCAGACTGTGAAAGCACTTGCCCCGCTGGTGCCCTGTGTTGTCATTTTGCTGCTGTTACACACATGTTATCTCCAGGGACACGTAATTCTGCAGAAATAAAAGTGAAAGGAAAACTACACCCAAGTCTATAAATAGTTACCTTATCATGGAATTTTTTTTATTAGTGTCTGTAAATCTGGTGTTGCTAGGCTTAAAGGGATAATAATGTTTCACAATAAAAGCAGCTCCAATTAATCTTCATAGTATTTGGGCCATGGAGAGCGTTAGTTCAGTATTGTCCGAGTTGTAGTTCAAGAGTAATTGAATGATAAATTATCTCCCTACCTCCCCTTTTACTGTTGTAACACTGCTCACCTCAGAGCAGCAAGACTGTCCAGAAGGATCACAGAGAGGGACAATCCTCAGTGATCATAAGGGAAAACCTGTCAAGGGGGCAGAGTTTTCCTTATGATCACAGTAAGAAGATTGTCCCTTGCTGCGACCTGTCCGGTCAAGAGACCAGATTCCACATCTGAGGGGAGGTGACTTACACTAGGTAAATGGGGTGGGAGGGGGATATTTTATCATTCAATTACTCTTGAACTACATCTCTGACCGTATTGAAATAACACTCTCCATGGCCCAAATACTATGAAGATTAATTGGAGCTGCTTTTTTTTTGTGAAACATTACTATCCCTTTGATATCTTCGTGCATACTAGATATGAGGCCAATGAAATATACAGTGAGGATATGCATAATAAGATGCTGGTAGATGTTTACTATAAGCCAGTAATACTGGGGAGTTTGAAGATGCCCAGATGCTTCCACTGTGACAAAGGATTGCTGTTACTGTTCAATTTTATGATTAGTCTTAAAGGGATAGTATTACTTAAATTTTATTATCCCCCATTGTGTAGCCCTTAAAAAACTGAATTAAATGAGCCCAGCAGCATCTCTCAAACCTTTATGGTTTGGGAGATATCCACTTTCAAATTTCCCTCTCCCCTGACGCCAAGGGAATCCAGTCCCGGGACCGGCGGAGGCTCTTCAGCAGAGCCGAGATCGCTTTATGGAAGAAGAAATCCTTCACTGAAATAGTCTTCTACATGTGCTTGCAAACCAAGCACATGTTGAAGACCATTTCAGTGAAGGATTTCTTCTCCATAACACTATCTTGGCTCTGCTGAAGAGCCTCTGCTTGCTCAGGGACTGGATTCCCCTGCAGTCAGCTAGAACGCAGACGTCAGGGGAGAGGGAACTGTGCAAGCAGATATCTCTCAAACCATAAAGGTTTGAGAGATGCTGCTGGGCTCATTTAATTTGTATTTTTAAGGGCTACAAGATGGGAGATACTTAAATCTCACTAAGACTATCCCTTTAATGGGATAGTAATGTTTCATAATAAAAGCAGCTCTAATTAATCATCATCGTATTTGGACTTTGGAGAGTGTTATTTCAATTCTGTCAGAGTTGTAGTACAAGAGTAATTCAATGACAAAGTATCCCCCTCCCGCCCCTTTTACTGATGTAACACTGCTCAGCCAGATCAGAGGGGAGGTGTCCAGGTAGATTGCAGAGAGGGACAATCTTCAATTAAGATAAAAGAAAAACCTGTAAAACTTGTCAAGGGGGGCAGGGCTTTCATTGTTCTCATAGGAAGAAGATTGTCCCCTTCTGTTATCTGTCTGGTCTATGGACTGGATTCCATATCTGAGAAGAGATGACTTACACTAGGTAAAAGGGCGGAAGGGGAAACTTTGCTTGTGAATATCTCTCAAACCATAAAGGTTAGAGAGATAAGACTTATATCGTTCTTTGTGTTTTTTTAATGCCTACAAAATAAAGATAAAATGAAGTATTACTATCCCTTTAAGCTCTCCCATAGACTGCAATAGAAAAAAGACCAAATAAGGTTTGAGGTTTTTGCAGTAGGAAAAATGGGCAGACTAGATGACTTCTTATCTATTGTCAAACTCTATGTTTGGACATAGGTGGTACTTTTACTATCAATTTAGTTAAAACAAAACAGTTTAAGAAAGAATATCTCTTGAATAAAGCATCACCCGTAGTGGGTGCAGCCCCTGATTTTCTTTTTTTTTTTTTTTTTTTTTTTTCCTTTTCAATAGAAAAAAAAACTAGCAGTGCTTTCCTTTTAAGGTCTTACACAGAATATAAATGTTTACACCCATATCTGTCATTGTTACAACATATATTTTATACAGTTCTGTTTGATCATCCGCTTTCATTTAAAGGTTTCTCCTCCAGTTAATGAAATCGAGAACCTCTGGAGTTGGCGCTGATCCGGCTTCTGCTTTCCTCTGTTGCCAAATATTACATTTGTGGACATGTACCTGGGTGCAGGCCAGTTCTTTCAGCGTTTATGACCCTTGTATAGAATCTGCGCTGATGTATATTCATAGGAACAGTCCTTTCCTATCAGATTTCAGTTTCCTTTCTTCATTTAGCCAGATAAAACAAAGTGGTTGGGAAAGTTATGGTGGACCTGTCACCCTAAGGTTTATTTAGTTTTAACCCCTTGAGTGCCAGAGAGGTACGAAATGCATTGCTCTGCAATGCTTTGCGTACCTCTCTGGCACTCAGGGGTTAAAGGGATAGTAATGTTTCATAATAAAAGCAGCTCTAATTAATCATCATAGTATTTGGACTTTGGAGAGTGTTATATCAATTCTGTCAGAGTTGTAGTACAAGAGTAATTCAATGACAAAGTATCCCCCTCCCTCCTCTTTTACTGATGTAACACTGCTCAGCCAGATCAGAAGGGAGGTGCCCAGGTAGACTGCAGAGAGGGACAATCTTCAATTAAGATAAGGGAAAAACCTAAAAAACTTGTCAAGGGGGGCAGGGATTTCATTGTTCTCATAGGAAGAAGATTGTGCCTTCAGTTATCTGTCTGGTCTGTGGACTGGATTCCACATCTGAGAAGAGATGGCTTACACTAGGTAAAAGGGGCGGGAGGGGAACTGTGCTTGTGAATATCTCTCAAACCACCCCGTTCCTCCAACTTCTTGCCCATTTCTCCTCCTCCACCCCATTCCTCCCACTTCTCCGCCCCACTTTTCCTCATTCCTACCCCATTCCTCACACTTTCTGCTCCCACTTCTCCTCCTTCCCACCCCATTCCTCCCACTTCTCCTCCTTCCTACTCAATTCCTGCCCATTTCTTCTACTTCTCACCCCATTCCTCCCACTTCTCCTCCTTCCTACTCAATTCCTGCCCATTTCTTCTACTTCTCACCCCATTCCTCCCACTTTTCCTCCTTCCTACCCAATTCCTGCCCATTTTTCCTCCTTCCCACCCCATTCCTCCAACTTCCTGGCCACTTCTCCTCCTTCCCACCCCATTCCTCCCACTTCCCACCTACTTTGTAATTAATCCTCTGCCCCACTGTGACGTGAATTGTCATTTATCTCCCCCAAAAGCACCACATAAGCCCTCTCCGGGGGCTCAAGAAGCAGAAATCTCCAGGTATGGTTATCACATATAGGATTAACATCCACTTTGTGTGATTGGTGATTAATTCACAAGCGTTAGCGGTACCTTTTTTGTAAGGTTGCAGTCTGTGGCTGTGTTCCAGTTGCCTTTGGGAACAGTAGATGCACTACAGATACAGAGGGCTGTTATTGTAGAACACAGTAGTAGTCCGTTGTTGTGCTACAACTCCTGTCATCCACAAACAGCCAGCAGCTGGAGGCACAACAATAGACTACCCCTGATGTGTGCATTCAAGTGAAACTATCGATCAGGGATGAGCAAAATGGGGCACTCCAGCTTCTACCAAACTACATCTACCATCATTGCCCGCCAGCTAATGGACGTTGTAGTCTGGCAATCTTTCACTACCATAGATGCCCATACTGAATGGTAAGCTGCTGGGTTATGGTGCCATTTGCATGGTGTCACCCTTGTGAAAGTGCCTTATCCATGATGTGCACTGTCTATACCTAGCATGTTATTCAGTTCCTACATGTATCAAGGCCAATGCCGATGTATTGGTAAATGCTTTCTCTTTCCTTTTGACTGTGTGTCTCATTAATATGCTGTCCTGAACTCGGCAATGACAGGTTCAGCAAATAAATACACTAAAAGTAACATGTCTGAACTTGTTTCTCGTGCATTTTTAGATAGTGTTAATTAAATCACTTCTACCTTTTGATTTGTAATCACATTTACAGTAAGTTAATTAGACTGGGAACATTAAAGGGGAATGGCCATTCCAAATCTTGATTTTATTTTAGTCTGTAAATAATGTGTGTACTCAGAGTAAATTAGTGTAGTGTTGTAAAAGCGTCATTGCTTCACAATGCATTGGGGACATCCCAAGTTCTTAAAGGAACACTAACAACTTTTGCCCACTAGCTGCATAATAAACACGCTCTCACGTCAATGCTGAATGTCCTTTGGGAGGCATCTGGGAGATCTGTCCATTTGGAGACATGTTTGAATTTGCAGCCCACATCCTTGGTTGCTTCTCATGTCCCGGCAGCATGTCTTTCAATGTGCAAACTAACAATGAGAGTCTGCGCATTGAATAATGTCCTGGCAGACCCGGAAAGGACATAAGAGGTAACAAAGGAAATGGGCAGTAATTCAAACATGCTGTCTCCCTTCCAGCTCCTCTGGATGGGTCAGAGGTAGGTAGACAGAAGGAGATAGTCTGGTGTAGATGGCAGGGTTTTTGTTTTACTAGTGTAAAAGCACCCAAGGTTCAGGTAATGTTAACCCTTTGCAATGCGTTGCATACCCCTCTGGCACTCAAAGGGTTAAGAGGCTGGTCCTGCTCTGCGTCCTGCCGCTGATGCAGTCATGCACTGTAGAGAGTGGCCAAAACCACAAAACTCCCAGCATTCTGTGCTCCCAGCATTCTGTGCGTTCAGGCAGTCTCTACTGTGCATTATAGCTTCTGACAAACATCCTTAGTGAATTATTATATAGGATAATGTTCACTCCCCCACCTCACCTGAACTGATAAATGGTAAAAGAATGTGCATCATACCCTAGATTTTACAATCACGTCATAAATTGCCCTTTCACTTGTATAAATAAGGGTCAAATGGTCATACAAGGCTGCATACAAATGAATAGGAAAAACACATTTGTAATCTATTTTGTGAGCTTATGCCACTAAGAAATACATGTTTTACAAACTCTGGCTAGGAGGAAATTATATTTAACCCTTTGCAATGCATTGCATACCCCACTAGCACTCAAAAGGGTACGCATCATATTCTTTTAGGTGATAATGTTCCTTTAACCAATAAACTGTTATTTCATATATCAGTAAGTATGTACAAAAATCTGTACAAGTTAATAATCGCAGGCTAGGTAGAAAAATAATCATTATAAAACAGCTAAAATCTAAAACCGTACCATGAAATATTTCAAATTGTTCAGGGTAATAACAGTATGAGATGTTCTAGTCCCAGATAATGAGATGAAAGCAGAACGAGAATAATGTTGTTGTAAAATGTGCAAACCTTTTATCATATCCAGAAAAGTCCAAGGGCTAGATTGTGTTGCAGAGATGAATGTTACCTCCCGTTTTAGCAAACCTTTTCCTATTGAAGTCTATGGAGAAACCTGGAGATAAAAGCAGTGATAACATTAGCATCTGCAATAGAATCTAGCCCCAAGTCCATACCTTCTAACTGTCCCTGGTTTTGGCTGTTTGTTCCTGGAACCTACTGCCCCTGGTTTTTAAAATGTAACTTTAACACCATAGTCTATGTAAACTGTGTGCTTAAAGGGATAGTAATACTTTGTTTTATCTTTATTTTATTTTGTAGGCATTAAAAAACATAATGAAAGACGTCTTATCTCTCAAACCTTTATGGTTTGAGAGATATTCACAAGCAAAGTTTCCCCTCCCGCCCCTTTTACTAGTGTAAGCCATCTCTTCTCAGATGTGGAATCCAGTCCATAGACCAGACAGATAACAGCAGGGGACAATCTTCTTCCTATGAGAACAATGAAAGCCCTGCCCCCCTTGACAAGTTTTTCAGGTTTTCCCTTATCTTAATTGAAGATTGTCCCTCTCTGCAGTCTACCTGGGCACCTCCCTTCTGATCTGGCTGAGCAGTGTTACATCAGTAAAGGGGGCGGGAGGAGGATACTTTGTCATTGAATTACTCTTGAACTACAACTCTGACAGAATTTAAATGACACTCTCCAAAGTCCAAATACTATGATGATTAATTGAAGCTGCTTTTATTATGAAACATTACTATCCCTTTAAAAGGATACTAGTCCATGAGGGAGATGTGGTAAGGGATGATAAACAGGAGATGACTTCTCCAGTGGTATCACTTCTCCAAATGCTATGTTCTGTGGAGCCAATGCACCAATAGATCTCCATCTTTTGAGATCTTACAGCATAAGCTCTAAAGAATAACATAGGAACAGCAGAACTGAGATCACTGAAGACGTCACCTCTCTATATCACCCCTTAGTGAGTAACTCCCCAGTACTGGCTAATTATAAGGTTCTGATTAATGTTTTGCTTTGAGTAATGTCTTTTCTAGGGGTGTCTATTTTGCAAGCACACTTTGTAGACTGTTCCAGTTAAGTTTTTCATTCTCTATATCACTATTCCGGGTCTGCTGAAGGCCCTCCACCGGGACTAGGATCAGCTTCTGTCAGGTAGAGCGCTGATGTCTCTGAAGGGGGTGGGAGGGGTTAACTTGAGATGCTACCATCGCTCAAACTATAAAGGTTTGAGACATGGGACAAAGCTCATTCTATTAATATCTTTAAAGGGATAGTAATACTTCATTTTAACTTTATTTTATTTTGTAGGCATTAAAAAATATGAAGAATGATACAAGTCTTATCTCTCAAACCTTTATGGTTTGAGAGATATTCACAAGCAAAGTTTTCCCTCCCGCCCCTTTTACCTAGTGTAAGACATCTCTTCTCAGATGTGGAATCCAGTCCATAGACCAGACAGATAACAGCAGGGGCAATCTTCTTCCTATGAGAACAATGAAAGCCCTGCCCCCCTTGACAAGTTTTTCAGGTTTTTCCCTTATCTTAATTGAAAATTGTCCCTCTCTGCAGTCTACCTGGGCACCTCCCTTCTGATCTGGCTGAACAGTGTTACATCAGTAAAAGGGGCGGGAGGGGGATACTTTATCATTCAATTACTCTTGAACTACAACTCTAACAGAATTGAAATAACACTCTCCAAAGTCCAAATACTATGATGATTAATTAGAGCTGCTTTTATTATGAAACATTACTATCCCTTTAATGGGTACAATATAAAATGGGTTAAAAAGAACCATTACTATCACTTTAAATGGAAAACTAAAACAGTTTTGAAGAGCAGACAAAGAAACCAGACAAGGAAGAAATCAAATTGTAGTATTTAATGACGCAGGAAATTGTCAAAAAACTTTCACGGATACAGATGGGGGTATGAGGACACCTCTCGTAGCATGAGATTGAACTATGAGACTTATGTCTTGTACTTCATTCTCTTCTCTAGGAACTAATGAGGGAGCCTGGAGATCTCTTTTAGGACTGACATTCTCATCCCTAGTTGGTCCACCGGGGGTTTCAAGAGACCAGGCATAATATACAGTTCTTCTACCAGGAGAATGGATCTGCTAATGGGGATCTGTCCTTCATTGGTGCTCCATTAACCATGCTATGCATTCCAGATAATTGTGTTGTAGACATGTAGCATCCGTGAGGCTAAATGCAATATTCTGTGTAATATACTTCCTATAGATGTGTCAGTGCGGTCATGATTATTATTCATAATTAGTATAATAAGTGACTCTTTTTACTAGTAGCTTATCAGCTTAAGTTAATGAGTCATTGTCTGGCAATTCCACTAAATAAATTGCCCAATTGCTACTTCTTGAAACGTCTGACTTCCTTGAAAAGACGTCTGATCTTGTGTGGTAGTAATTTGGCGAGCAGGCCTTTTGTTTCACCCAGATTGCATTGTATCTGTTTTTTTTTGTTCAGAGTACACCGTATATTTCCATTCCTAAATCAGTACAAACGAACAGAACTGACATATGCAGCAGAAGATAAAGATGAGCAGCACTATGCATAAAGATTCCATAATTCACGTAAATCGGGTCTAGAAGTTGAACATATGTGATGATCTCTCTGGACTTGAAGAAGCTTAAATTACTCAGACACTAAGGAGCGAAAAAATCTGATTTATTAAAGGGATAGTAATACTTTGTTTTATCTTTATTTTGTAGGCATTAAAAAACATGAAGAATTATATGTCTTATCTCTCAAACCTTTATAGTTTGAGAGATATTCACAAGCAAAGTTTCCCCTCCCACCCCTTTTACCTAGTGTAAGCCATCTCTTCTCAGATGTGGAATCTGGTTGTAAGACTGACAGATAACAGAAGGGGCCCTGCCCCCCTTGACAAGTTTTTCAGGTTTTTCCCCTATCTTAATTGAAGATTGTCCCTCTCTGCAGTCTACCTGGGCACCTCCCTTCTGATCTGGCTGAACAGTGTTACATCAGTAAAAGGGGCGGGAGGGGGATACTTTATCATTCAATTACTCTTGAACTACAACTCTGACAGAATTGAAATAACACTCTCCAAAGTCCAAATACTATGATGATTAATTAGAGCTGCTTATATTATGAAACATTACTATCTCTTTAAGAAGAAGAAACCTGTGTCACTCTGTCTACTGAACCAGACAGGATGATAAACCTCTCTCCCAAACAATAATCTTAATAGGGCATCAATAGTAAATTCCTTGTCCCCAATCCTTATAAAAGGAATGGTTTCAAGAAGAAACAGATTTTACTATATAATCCCCAATATACAACAAACCATTAAAAATATAACATAAAAAAATAAATAAAAACCACGATGACAACACCTTATATATCGAGTATCTAAGTGGTCAAGGATTGGGGACAAGGAATTTACAATTGATGTCCTATTAAGATTATTGTTTGGGAGAGCGGTTTATCATCCTGGATCAGTAGACAGAGTGACACAAGTTTATGAATTTCCATCATTTTTAGATTATTGTATGTGTATGTATGTATGTATGTATGTATGTATGTATGTATGTGTGTGTGTGTGTGTGTGTGTGTGTGTGTATGTATGTATATGTGTGTATATATATATATATAATAGGAATGTGTGAAGCACGGTTTCCAAAATCTTAGGCGGCTGAAGGAACTTTTCCCGTGACCTTGCATATTAACGCTACTCTCGTTTTTGTTCATAAAACCGATTCTAGTTTTCATATTCCTCTAAAACCATCTTTGATGTAGGTAGACTATTGGTGGACAACATGAGGCCGTCCTGCTGTTTAGTATTACAATTCCCATTATACCTAGTCAGCCACTACTGGGAATTGTAGTGCTGAATGAGGGATTCATGATGTCCATGCATGGCCCAGATGAGGTTTAGTCAGGCAGTCACTTCCTGGAGAGACAGGTGGATAATCTAAGCCGACAGCTGTCTCTTGTAGAATAGACGCTCCTATCGGTATTCTTCCCTGTACCTTACCACGTAGAACTAGGCTGGTTTGATTCTTAGTGATGGCGTCTGCTTAACTCTCTGAAATCTAGAGACCTATTCACATACCTGGGAACATGTTACTTGGGGCTGCCCGGAGAACAGCCCTCTAGTGCAGATGAAGGTAGAGAAATGACGCGATTTGCGTCATTTAAAATGGGCGGGGCTTAATCGTGAGGAGGGGCGGGACTACTAAACATAAAAAATATATAGAATGCACTAGGGAAGGGGTAGAGAGGGCGCGGAGTGGGAGGAACAGGGTGGGATTAAGCACAAGTGGGCAGGGCTACCCCACATCAGGAGAATCTGAGAGTTCCCAGGTATGCCTATTCAATGCGTTGCTTTGGATATGTATCTTATCTTACAGAGGGTTAAAGAGGAACCATACCTGTAGGAATAAGTAACATTCAGTTCCTTTAACCCTTTCAGTGCAAGAGGGGTACGCATCACATTGCAGAGCAATCCCCTCTGGCATTGAGGGGGTTCAAGCAGAACTGCCATGTATATACATCACTGATGCTGTATAGTTTTGTCTGCCCCAAAGAAGTGTAATAGGTTTACATAAAGTGTTACTGGTGCCTGTTTTCACTGTAAGAAATACCTTTAAAAGTGTGTTATTTTAAGCACTGGAGCGCTGCCATCTTGGCGACGTGCTGTGTGAGAGGCAGCACGCGCTCCAATCGTGTCCCAGTTATTGTTGTGACTCCACCTCCTTCTTATTGGGGCGTGTTCATGTTCCAGCCACCCAATCCGCGCTCTTCTATTCATTCACACCAGGTATGGTAATGAGGTGGGAAGGCTTTGGGGGTGTCAGTCTAATGCTGATGATGGATTCTACTGTATTGACACACAGAGTGACCAGAGGACGTCACCTGTTACCTTAAAAACTCAAATAGCTTATGATTTATAAAGATAAAAAAAAAAAGCAAATGATAGACATTAGACCCATAGAGGGTTAATGTTCCCCTTTAAAGGGGAGCCGTATACTGTTACCATTAGTTCCCAACCTTATCCTCTGGGTTCACGACTGGTCATGTCTGTAGGATTTTCCATCTTTTGCAAAGACAAGTTAATTACTGAGCCTCTGTTTAAATGGATAGTAATGTTTCTTAATAAAAGTAGCTCCTATTAATCTTCATAGTATTTGGGCCATGGAGAGTGTTATTTCAATACTGTCAGAGATGTAGTACAAGAGTAATTGAATGATAAAGTATCCCCCTCCCGCCCCTTTTACTGATGTAACACTGCTCACCTCAGAGCAGCAAGACTGTCCGGACGGATCGCAGAGAGGGACAATCTTCAGTGATCATAAGGAAAAAGCTGAAAAATCTGTCAAGGTGGGGCAGAGTTTTCCTTATGATCACAGTAAGAAGATTGTCCCTTGCTGTGATCTGTCTGGTCTGTGGACCAGATTACACATCTGAGGAGTGGGGGCTTACACTAGGTAAAATGGGCTGGAGGGGTATACTTTATCATTCAATTACTCTTGTACTACAACTCTAACAGTATTGAAATAACACTCTCTATGGCTCAAATACCATGAAAATTAATTGAAGCTGCTGTTTTTGTGAAACATTGCTATCTCTTTAACTCATTTCTGCTTAACTGTTTAAGGAGCCTCTGGTCTTTAAAGGGTTAAGCAGGGAAATCCTGTTAGGGGTCCCTGAGGTTGGTATTGGGCACTACTACCCTAGAAAGAAGTAGCTATTTAACATAAGGACTTGCCAAGGAAGGTGCCCTTAGCACAGTATTCTGTTAAATATATACTATATACCTTAAATTTATTATGTACCTTTTCTAAATCTATATATCTTAAATCATTGTTTTAGTCCACTGCTACTTACTTCAGTTTGCATCTCATAAATACATTAGATCCTAGCAACACATTGATGTAATTTAAATCCCATTGCTTGTTGGGTGGAGATGTGACATAGAGGCAGACTTTAACAGTGATCTCTATATATAGGAAACAGCAGTAAAATTATATAGAAATACCTGACTACTGCATGAAGGACAGGTACCTAGGCAAGGAATTCTGTTACACTCAGAAATTATAACTGGGTAAGTGCTTCTGTTACACACAATAATTATATAGATACACCTGACTTCTGCATGATGGATTCTTACCTAGGTAAGTGCTTCTGTTACACACACTGATTATATAGATACACCTGACTGCTGTATGATGGACTCCTACCTAGGTAAGTGGTTTTGTTATACACAGTAATTATACAGATACACCTGACTGCTGCATGATGGACTCCTATCTAGGTAAGTACTTCTGTTATACTCAGTAATTATATAGATACACCTGACTGCTGTATGATGGATTCTTACCTAGGTAAGTCCTTCTGTTACACACAGTAATTATATAGATATACCTGACTTCTGCATGATGGATTCCTACCTAGGTAAGTACTTCTATTACACACAGTAATTATATAGATATACCTGACTTCTGCATGATGGACTCCTACCTAGGTAAGTACTTCTATTACACACAGTAATTATATAGATACACTGACTGCTGTATAGTGGACTCCTACCTAGGTAAGTGCTTCTGTTACCTACACTAATTATATAGCTCCACCTGACTGCTGTATGATGGACTTCTACCTAGGTAAGTGCTTCTGTTACACACAGTAATTGTATAGATACACCTGACTGCTGTATGATGGACTCCTACCTAGGTAAGTGATTGTGTTACACACAGTAATTATATGATATACCTGACTGCTGTGTGATGGACTCCTACCTTGGTAAAGTACTTCTGTTACACACAGTAATTATTATAGATAAATCTGACTGCTGTATGATGGGCTCGTACCTAGGTAAGTCCTTACCAGTTTACACCAATTAAGATCCAATTAATGATAGGTATATTTCCCCTTTAAAGGCAATTGTCACTAGGATACCATGCTAGAGGCAAGTCTGTTACCCTGGTTTAATGTAAACATCTAGGCCATTGGTTGGCAACCAGTGATTCCCAAGCTAAAACCTCCAAAGGCCAGCTGAGGATGATGGGAGTTGTTGTAGTGTAACTGCTGGGGAGTCACAGGTTGCCCATCTCACCTAGATCCCAGTGTCTTTTAAACTAATGTGCTGTGACCTAGTTTGAAAGTATTGTTCAGTAGTTACATAATAGTATGATTTCACCTACTATATAATTAGACCTTATTATCTCTATTCATAGCTATAAAAAATTGGCAGCCAAGTCCGACATGTTCCTTCTGGTATTTTCCATAATTTCATTTATTGTCCTTCTTCCAGGGAAAATAATCCCTCAAATTATAAATGTATTGTACATTGGTGTATAGCCACTAAAAACAGGTACTTAATATCACCAGGAATTACCTCTTCTTCATCTATCACTTGGTGAAGTTTTTGGGGCGGCCATTTTGTCTTTGCCATTTCCTCAGTGAGACAGGACAGAGGCCGTTATTGAAGAAACTGAGAAGGAGTAATTCTTGGTCAGTCCATCAACACTGCAGGGACAATGAAATGGGATTAATTTATTTAAATGGTATATTTAATCCTTTTGAATGTTAGGGAGGCCTCACAATGGGTTAAGTGTAGGGTTGCCACCCAGCCGGTATTTTACCGGCAGGCCGGTAAAAAATTGGCTTCTGTCCAATGTTAAGTCTATGGAGGGAATGCCATGGTCGGTATTTTTTTTAAGAAAAGGTGGCAACCCTAGTTATCAATGGGACTTTTAGGAATGTTTATTTGTTGCCTATGGTGCAGCGGTTTGCTCAAAAATTGCTTTTCTTTAGCTTCCAGTATAGACCTATAGTGTGACGAGTATGGCCTGGATTGCAGTGCATTTGATTAAGTGTTATCACTGGTTTATATCGGAAATTTCTATTGAAGAGGATTTCTACTGAGAGGGTAGTAGATAAGTGGAACAGCCTACCAGCAGAAGTGGTAGATAAGTGGAACAGCCTACCAGCAGAAGTGGTAGATAAGTGGAACAGCCTACCAGCAGAAGTGGTAGATAAGTGGAATATCCTACCAGCAGAAATGGTAGATAAGTTGAATTGCCTATCAGCAGAAGTGGTAGATAAGTGGAATATCCTACCAGCAGAAATGGTAGATAAGTGGAATTGCCTACCAGCAGAAGTGGTAGATAAGTGGAATATCCTACCAGCAGAAATGGTAGATAAGTTGAATTGCCTATCAGCAGAAGTGGTAGATAAGTGGAATATCCTACCAGCAGAAATGGTAGATAAGTGGAATTGCCTACCAGCAGAAGTGGTAGATAAGTGGAATATCCTACCAGCAGAAATGGTAGATAAGTGGCATAGCCTACCAGCAGATGTGGTATAAATTAATACAGTGACGGAATGCAAGCATGCATGGGATAGGCCTAATGCTGTCCTGAACATAAGACAAGACCAAGGAGCAAATACAGTTTGAGTTTTTTACAGTAGGAAAATGGGAAGACTAGATGGGCCGAATGGATATCTGCTGTCAAACTCTATGTTTCTATGTAAATTTAAAGGGAAATTTGTAGATTAAACCATACTTTGGGACCATCAAGACAAAGCCCCCTGGAGTATCGAGAAGGGTAGGGGATGGTCGTGCCCACATGATGTGCTTTGCGTCATAATGTGGGCAGGACCTAATTGGGGTCGGTGGAATTAGGAGGTGGAAAGGTGAAGGTGGAGTTTGCCCTGAAATGGACATAGATGTGGGCGGAAGAGGCATGGGATTGGGCAGGATTACTGAGGAACTGTACCAGCTGGAGAATCGGCCTTTGGCCCCCGAGTTCCCAGGTATGTAAAAACACAATGATAAAGTTATCAACTGCAATGGAATCCAGGCCTAAGCCAGGCTTTATGTTTAATGCAAAACAAGTCTGTATTGAATAAAACAATGACATCATTTCTGTTGGCTGGTGGGGACTATGGGAGCCTAAGTCTGCAACAGCTGCAGATCCAACAATTGCCTACCCTGCTTTGCACTGTTAAATAGTCCATTATCAAATAGGTTATTTTTGTCTAACATCTAAGCATTCTGTTATTTTTAATATTTTTCTACCCTAAGGAAGGAAGTTTTTTATATTTCCTTCCATTAATACATTCCTAAACTGTTAAAGCCACCAGTGTGTCATTTATCTTAACAAAACATATGCTTGCAATGAAATGGGCATCCAGTGTGTAATCACGTTAACACATTAGAAACGAGAGAGTGAATCTGCAAGGTCGTGCAACAGTAATCTGCAGATAGAACAATACACTGAGTTATCAGCCAAGCAGACGGTACAGAGAGAATGCAGTTGCCTTAACTTCTTCATTTCTAAAGAGGTCTAGAACATACTTGGAAACGGTAGAAATGTACTTATTTGTGTTTGTGTGGGTTTATATATGGGTATCTGTATGTGTTGGTACTCAATGTATTGCAAAAAGACAGACAGAAAACAGTGCATCTTAGAAATAACTTAAAGCAGAACTTTCACAATCAATTAACCTTCTCCAGTTTGGAATTTATACCTAACTTGACACTATTTGTGTATACATTTGTCCCCTGCGATCCCCCTATGTTAATAAAAAAAAAGTACCTAATAAGTTCGCGGCAAGACCAGGGAGAGCGGCGCCGTCTTTCCTAAAAAGTTAAACAGCGCATGCGTCAGTTCTCCCTGTGTCTTGTCAGTCACAGAGAAAGCCGCGAGCGCTGCACTTGAATGCGCTCGTACCTCACAGACATGACCTGGGCGCTCAGGATTCAAGAAGCGCACCAGGTCACGTGGTTTAGTAGGGCTTGACGTAGGGTTCAGGGGCTGGACAGAGGATTCACTGAGAAGCCCTGTGGGAGTGTCTTCTGCACCGTATGGTGCACGGTGTAACACAACGTTACATCATCAGGTAAAGAATTCATGTCTGTTGCTGGATTTATAACACTTTTTACGCGAAACTAAACATAAGAATTCACACAAGGGATACAAAGGAAGGGATGAAGCCATGTTCATATAGAGGTGAAAGTTCCTCTTTAACCCCTTTAAAGGGATAGTAATGTTTCAAAACATAAGCAGCTTCAGTTAATCTTCATAGTATTTGGGCCATGGAGAGTGTTATTTCAATACTGTCAGAGTTGTAGTTCAAGAGTAATTGAATGATAAAGTATCCCCCTGCCGCCCCTTTTACCTAGTGTAAGCCACCTCCCCTCAGACGTGGAATCTGGTCTCTTGACAGGACAGATCACAGCAAGGGACAATATTCTTACTGTGATCATAAGGAAAACCCTGCCCCCCCCCCCCCCCCCGACAGGTTTTATCTTATGATCACTGAAGATTGTCCCTCTCTGTGATCCATCCGGACAGTCTTGCTGCTCTGAGGTGAGCAGTGTTACATCAGTAAAAGGGGCTGGAGGGGGATACTTTATCATTCAATTACTCTTGTACTACAACTCTGACAGAATTGAAATAACACTCTCCATGGCCCAAATACTATGAAGATTAATTGGAGCTGCTTTTATTTTGAAACATTACTATCCCTAACGATGTGTGATGTGCCAGGACAGTCACGCGTGTCTGGATATTAAGGACCTTTCACAGACGGTCCTGGCATGTCATGGAATTCTAGTGCCGCCCAACCCCTGGAATGCGTTGTCCTTAACCCTTTGAGTGCCAGAGGCGAACACAACACATTTCTTTGCAACGTGTTGTGTGCGCCACTGGCACTTAAAGGGATAGTATTACTTCAAAATTACTATCCCTCATATTGTAGCCCTTAATAAACTGAGTTAAATGATACCAGCGGCATCTCTCAAACCCTTATGGTTTAAGAGATAGCCGCTTTCAAAGTTTCCTCTCCTCTTGCTGTCAGCGTTCTGCTGCCAGCAGGGGAATCCGGTCCCGGGACAGGCGGAGGCTCTTAAACAGAGCCGATATCTCGTTATGGAAGGAAAAATCATTCATTGAAACAGTCTTATATGTGTGCTTGGTTACCAAGCACACGTAGAAGACTGTTTCAATTAATCATTTTTCTTTCCATAACGAGATATCGGCTCTGCTGAAGAGCCTCCTCTTGATTCAGAGACCGGATTCTCCTGCTGGCAGCAGAACGCTGACAGCAGGGGAGAGGAAACTTTGAAAGCGGCTATCTCTTAAACCATAAAGGTTTGAGTGATGCCGCTGGTGTCATTTAACTCAGTTTATTAAGGGCTACAATATGAGGGATAGTAATTTTGAAGTAATACTATCCCTTTAAGAGGTTAAACACATAATGTAAAGTAAGCTTTTCCTCTTTAACCCTTTTTACCACTCTGGCACTCAAAAGGTTAATTGATAGCCCAAACTGTTTTTAAAGTGATAGATCCTTTTTAAAGGGATAGTAACACTTCGTTTTAACTTTATTTTATTTTGTAGGCATTAAAAAAACATGAAGAATGATATAAGTCTTATCTCTCAAACCTTTATGGTTTATGAGATATTCACAAGCAAAGTTCCCCTCCCGCCACTTTTACCTAGTGTAAGCCATCTCTTCTCAGATGTGGATCAGGTTGTATGACAGGACAGATAACAGAAGGGGACAATTTTCTTTGTATGAAAACAATGAAAGCCCTGCCCCCCTTGACAAGTTTTTCAGGTTTTTCCATTATCTTAATTGAAGATTGTCCCTCTCTGCAGTCTACCTGGGCATCTCCCTTCTGATCTGGTTGTACGGGGGGAGGGGGATACTTTGTTTGTGAATATCTCTTAAACCATAAAGGTTTGAGAGATAAGACTTATATCATTTTTCATGTTTTTTTAATGCCTACAAAATAAAATAAAGTTAAAATGAAGTATTACTATCCCTTTAAAAGAGCGGTCTGGTATAAGAACTTTTAAATAAGGTGAAAATCGGAACAGTATTTTTCTTGTTTCCCCACTAAATGGTGAAGTGTGCCCAGCCTGTGTTTATGCCGGTTAGACATCGAGAGCCCCCCTTTTCCTTTTTATCATACCCACATGTAACCCGCTGCATGCATTTTTATATAATTATTTTGCATTTTATTTATTTTGTGCTAGGTTGAAGAAACCAATGAATTATACATCACTCTCTTTGCCGCAGACATATATATAGAATGTGTGGGTGTGCATAGATAGATCTTATCGCTAGATCTGTAGGCTACGAACATGTCCGATTGTGTAGTTCATATTTCATCTAACCTTTCACACATGTCAGAACATGATCGCTTTTCGGCTATAGGGATTTATTTTGCAGAGCAGAGCAGAGCAGAAGTTTGGCTTTGAAACAAAAAAGCCCACCCCCGATTTTGGGAATTATTGCTTGATATGAAGGTGACCAGACTGTCACTCTGCAGTGCGGTCATTCGATGTGTGCCTTTCAGTCTTCATTAAAGCATACCTCCCATGTGTCTCTATTTAGGAGGGACAGTCCCTCTTTTAGACTCAAATCCCTCTGTCCCTCTTTTTAAGAGATCAGATTGTGTGATGTGTATAGAAGTTTATCACCCTGGTGTCCCTGTGTTTAGGAGATCAGACTGTGAGGTGTGTGTATATAAGTGTATCACCCTGGTGTCCCTGTGTTTAGGAGATCAGACTGTGTGGTGTGTATATTAGTGTATCACCCTGGTGTCCCTGTGTTTAGGAGATCAGACTGTGTGATGTGTATATAAGTGTATCACCCTGGTGTCCCTGTGTTTAGGAGATCAGACTGTGTGGTGTGTATAGAAGTGTAGCACCCTGGTGTCCCTGTGTTTAGGAGATTAGACTTTGTGGTGTGTATATAAGTGTATCACCCTGATGTCCCTGTGTTTAGGAGATCAGATTGTGTGGTGTGTATATAAGTGTATCACCCTGGTGTCCCTGTGTTTAGGAGATCAGACTGTGTGGTGTGTATAGAAGTGTATCACCCTGGTGTACCTGTGTTTAGGAGATCAGACTGTGTGGTGTGTATAGAAGTGTAGCACCCTGGTGTTCCTGTGTTTAGGAGATCAGACTGTGTGGTGTGTATAGAAGTGTATCACCCTGGTGTCCCTGTGTTTAGGAGATCAGACTGTGTGCTGTGTATAGAAGTTTATCACCCTGGTGTCCCTGTGTTTAGGAGATCAGACTGTGTGCTGTGTATAGAAGTTTATCACCCTGGTGTCCCTGTGTGTAGGAGATCAGACTGTGTGGTGTGTATATAAGTTTATCACCCTGGTGTCCCTGTGTTTAGGAGATCAGACTGTGTGGTGTGTATATAAGTGTATCACCCTGGTGTCCCTGTGTTTAGGAGATCAGACTGTGTGGTGTGTATATTAGTGTATCACTCTGGTGTCCCTGTGTTTAGGAGATCAGACTGTGTGATGTGTATATAAGTGTATCACCCTGGTGTCCCTGTGTTTAGGAGATCAGACTGTGTGGTGTGTATATAAGTGTTTCACCCTGGTGTCCCTGTGTTTAGGAGATCAGACTGTGTGGTGTGTATATAAGTGTATCACCCTGGTGTCACTGTGTTTAGGAGATCAGACTGTGTGGTGTGTATAGAAGTGTATCACCCTGGTGTCCATGTGTTTAGGAGATCAGACTGTATGGTGTGGATATAAGTGTACCACCCTGGTGTCCCTGTGTTTAGGAGATCAGACTGTGTGGTGTGTATATATGTGTATCACCCTGGTGTCCCTGTGTTTAGGAGATCAGACGGTGTGGTGTGTATATAAGTGTATCACTCTGATGTCCCTGTGTTTAGGAGATCAGACTGTGTGGTGTGTATATAAGTGTATCACCCTGGTGTCCCCATGTTTAGGAGATCAGACTGTGTGGTGTGTATATAAGTGCATCACATTGCTCTACAGCAATAAAACTCACACTAATGTTTGTTTAAATGTCAGTATATGTGTTTATAGATTAGTCTGTATAAATAAAATACTTCAGTCTTGTTATATGTCGTTTATTAAGTTACACATGGAGGTGTCAATAGGTCATGAAATAGCCTAAAAAATTTCAGTAATGCCCCGCCCACCAGCCACGCCCCCAACAACACCCCCTAAAACACAAGTGTCCCTCTTTGGCAATTTGTAATTTTGGGAGGTATTCTTAAAGGGGCAGACCAGGTGATGTTTCATGTGCCCCAAACTGTTCAGACACCTCTGACCGTCAGAGTTGCAGACTGTCAGCAAAACCGACTGCATCATAGCAGTCTAGTAGACACTACCCAAATTTCCATTGGTGTAAATGGGGGCTTTTAACCATTGAGTGCAGGAGAGGGGGGTATGTAACACGTTGACGAGCAATGCGTTGTGCACGTCTCTGGCACTCAAAGGTTTAAGCCCTTGAATGCTAGAGACACTTTTTTTAGCATTAAATAGGTTAAAAACTGCACTTCAATAGACATTTTTATTGAAAGGTGTTTTGCCCCAGAATTGCTCCAATCCTTAGAACATCTGCCTCAATAAGAATTTTATGAGAGGAAAAAATTGCTTGTAGTGTTATTAATTGTTTAAAGACCAGAGGGGTTGACAATGCATTGTGCACGCCTCTGGTCATTAAAGGTTTAAAGTACAGATGGTCAGCGAAAAAAGAGAAACACATTTTGGTTGTGTGTAACTGTCATTTCTGGTAAAAATTATAAAGTGTTTCCCCGGAGGTTTGCGGCTGGTCTTTTGCATTGCATACCCCTCTGGCACTCAAAGGATTAAAAAAAAAAAACCCTGCCAGTCATTGGTTTAACCCTTTGGGTGCTAGAGTGGTATTCAGTGCATTGCTTTGCAATGCTGTGGGTACCCCTCTTGCACAAATAGGGTGACCACACGTCCTGGAATGCCCGGAACTGTCCCTTATTGGGTGTCTGTGTCCCGCGTCCCGGGTCACCCCCCACCTGGACAACAAAGTGTCCCGGAATGGAGCAACACGCATCAGTCCAGCCAGCCAATGAAATGTATTTGCTATATGGTCCTCGTTGGCTGGCTGGACTGGTGCGTGTGAGACATCTTGGATGGGTCAGGTATGCTGGTGCTGCAAGTGAGACCCATGGCCGAGGCTCCCGCCGGCGCTGACCATCTTTCTGAGGCTGACACACTGGGAACTCTTACTCTGTGTCAGCCTTAGAAAATGGTCGGCGCCGACGGGAGCCTCAGCCGTGGGACTAGGGTGACCATTATGTCCCAGAATGGCAGAATGGAAATTTGGTCACCCTAGGCACAAACCTGGGTTAATACAGTGCTTTATCTAGGGTGCTGTGGCGCATTGGTGTGCGTCAGATATCCACTTAGGATGACTCTTGTTTACAGTGAAGACCATGGCGACAAATGTGAGTGTTGCATTTCAAATGTATCGGAATTGTTACTCACAATATGTTTGATTTTGTCCTGCTTGTGAGGCCTAGAAATAGTTATATATTTATGAATTTATACCCTTCATTATGCCCATGACAACAAACGTATAAAGAGGTAGGGATCCCCCAAAACTACCAATATGCCTGCATGCCTACTAACATTTCAAATGGCCAAAGAGGGACACTATGGGGGATATGCACTAAGGCGTGATAAAGCGGAGATGACTTCTCCAAGTCCTATGTTATTCTATGGAGCCAATGCTGCAATAAGATTTCTCCAACTTTGGAGGTCTTAGTGCATTGGCTCCATAGAATAACATAGGAACCGGAGAAGTGATATCACTGGAGAAGTTGTGTGTAGGTTATCTCCTCTTTTATCTCTCCTTAATGCATCTCCCCCCCCCCCCCCCATGTGTTGTAGGTGGTTTTGCCTGGGGGGCGTGGCTGAAAAGTTGTAGGTTATTTTGTGACCTATTGACACCTCTTTGTGTAACTGAATAAATGATTTAGATCAAGATCGGATTATTTAATTTACGCAGACTAATTTATAAACACAAATACTGACGTTTAACCCTTTGATTGCCAGAGAGGTACACAACGCATTGCCTACCTCTCTGGCACTCAGAGGTTTAACCCCTTAAGGACCTTTGACGCTCCTGGCACATCATGGGTTGGCATGTGATAAGGACGTCAGAACAGCTTTAAAAAAAAAAAAAAAAAAATTCCGTGGTCCTTAAGTGATGGCTGCGAGCGCAGGTGTCCGGTCCTTAAGGGGTTACACAAACATTAATGTGAGTTTTATTGCTGTGGAGCTACAGTATGTGATACACTTATATACACACACCACACAGTCTGATCTCCTAAACACAGGGACACCAGGGTGATACACTTATACACACACCACACAGTCTGATCTCCTAAACACAGGGACACCAGGGTGATACACTTATATACACACACCACACAGTCTGATCTCCTAAACACAGGGACACCAGGGTGATACACTTATATACACACACCACACAGTCTGATCTCCTAAACACAGGGACACCAGGGTGATACACTTATATACACACCACACAGTCTGATCTCCTAAACACAGGGACACCAGGGTGATACACTTATATACACACCACACAGTCTGATCTCCTAAACACAGGGACACCAGGGTGATACACTTATATACGCACCACACAGTCTGATCTAAACACAGGGACACCAGTGTGATACACTTATATACACACCACACAGTCTCATCTCCTAAACACAGGGACACCAGGGTGATACACTTATATACACACCACACAGTCTGATCTCCTAAACACAGGGACACCAGGGTGATACACTTATATACACACCACACAGTCTGATCTCCTAAACACAGGGACACCAGGGTGATACACTTATATACACACACCACACAGTCTGATCTCCTAAACACAGGGACACCAGGGTGATACACTTATATACACACCACACAGTCTGATCTCCTAAACACAGGGACACCAGGGTGATACACTTATATACGCACCACACAGTCTGATCTAAACACAGGGACACCAGTGTGATACACTTATATACACACCACACAGTCTCATCTCCTAAACACAGGGACACCAGGGTGATACACTTATATACACACCACACAGTCTGATCTCCTAAACACAGGGACACCAGGGTGATACACTTATATACACACCACACAGTCTGATCTCCTAAACACAGGGACACCAGGGTGATACACTTATATACACACCACACAGTCTGATCTCCTAAACACAGGGACACCAGGGTGATACACTTATATACACACACCACACAGTCTGATCTCCTAAACACAGGGACACCAGGGTGATACACTTCTATACACACCACACAGTCTGATCTCCTAAACACAGGGACACCAGGGTGATACACTTATATACACACACCACACAGTCTGATCTCCTAAACACAGGGACACCAGGGTGATACACTTATATACACACCACACAGTCTGATCTCCTAAACACAGGGACACCAGGGTGATACACTTATATACACACCCCACAGTCTGATCTCCTAAACACAGGGACACCAGGGTGATACACTTCTATACACACCACACAGTCTGATCTCCTACACACAGGGACACCAGGGTGATACACTTATATACACACCACACAGTCTGATCTCCTAAACACAGGGACACCAGGGTGATACACTTATATACACACCACACAGTCTGATCTCCTACACACAGGGACACCAGGGTGATACACTTATATACACACCACACAGTCTGATCTCCTACACACAAGGACACCAGGGTGATACACTTCTATACACACCACACTATCTGATCTCCTAAACACAGGAACACCAGGGTGATACACTTATATACACACCACACAGTCTGATCTCCTACACACAAGGACACCAGGGTGATACACTTTATATACACACCACACAGTCTGATCTCCTAAACACAAGGACACCAGGGTGATACACTTTATATACATACCACACAGTCTGATCTCCTAAACACAGGGACACCAGGGTGATACACTTATATACACACCACACAGTCTGATCTCCTAAACACAGGGACACCAGGGTGATACACTTATATATACACCACACTGTCTGATCTCCTAAACACAGGGACACCAGGGTGATACACTTTATATACACACCACACAGTCTGATCTCCTAAACACAGGGACACCAGGGTGATACACTTTATATACACACCACACAGTCTGATCTCCTAAACACAGGGACACCAGGGTGATACACTTTATATACACACCACACAGTCTGATCTCCTAAACACAGGGACACCAGGGTGATACACTTTATATACACACCACACAGTCTGATCTCCTAAACACAGGGACACCAGGGTGGGAAATAGGGATTTGTTGGTTCTCAAATAAAGACACTTGGTAGATATTTGCCTGTTAGGCGTTCCTTGAGCAAAGAAAAAAAAAAAGATTGAGAACCACTGTTTTAATATGAATAGAAGTGGCAGTTAGAGGGATAGAAAGGGAGGTCAGGAAACTGGATTTAGTAGAAATTCCCCTTTTTGGATTTTTTTTTTTGTGTCCGCCCCCATGGGGGGGGGGTGAGTCATATAAGGCTGGCCTGAAGCCCAGCTCGCTTGTAAACAAAGCCCTTGCAGTGTGTGATCCAGCCTCACATTGAGAATGCAGTTTTTCTGGCCTCTATATTTCCAACTGAAAAAATACAATGGGAACGGCAGTGGGTGAGTTTTTATATTTCCTCAGAGTATAATGGGAACATTCTTTTATTTCAAGAAAAAAAGCCTGGAATTTTTGAAACGTGTTCAAGCTTTTTTGGAAGCTGAAAGGGGGATTTCCACTGTCTTGGGAATCTTGCCAAAGGAAATATTTGATTTTTAACAGTGAAAGTCATTTTTAGAAGTTAAATCTTTTTTTTTCGTGGAAGAAATTTGTTTGAAGGACTGAATCATTGTTATATTTTTTTAATAATTTATTTATTTTTGTTAACCCTTTGAGTGCCAGAAGGGGTACGGAACGCATTGCTTTGCAATGCGTTCCGTACCCCTCTGGCAGTCAAAGGGTTAAATATCTGATATCAAATGTGTATTCATTAGTCTCGGGCCTTTATGGATACAGTAAAACGGAGGCAATTTTGGAGCAAGTCAAATCCAAAATAAGAGACAAAAAAGAAATATGGCCAGTTATTTAAAATACACCTTTTAACCCATTGAATGCTAGTGTTGGAGAGCTCTCTAGCATTCAGTTAGTTAAAATGCCCCATTTAAATCAACAAGAAAAATTCTCAATTTCCCGCGGCTTTAAATGGGGCCTTCATACATATCAATGGAAATGCTGGAAATTTTTATTTGTGTTTTTGATTTTCTCCAGAATTGCTTCATTAAAAAAAAAATTAAAAAAAATTCCCATTGACTTTAACCCCTTAAGGACCATGCCATGTGGGGGTGAGCGGCTCTAGGAGACCATGGCCCCCCCCCCTTTTTTTTCCTCACTGATTCATTCTTTGCATGCTGCTCTGCAATCCCAGAATTCCATGGCGTGCCAGCACTGTCACCAGTCCTTAAAGGCATAGTAATACTTTGTTTTAACTTTATTTTGTAGATATTTAAAAAAAAAAACCCATGAAGAACGATATAGGTTTTATCTCTCATACCTTTAAGGTTTGAGAGATATTCACAAGAAAAGTTTCCCCCTTGCTGACGTTACATCTCTAGCTGTCAGATTTGTAATCCGGTCCGCAGACCGGCCGTGGCTCTTCAGAGACCCGAGATCACAAGATATAAAAATTACTACTTAACTGGAATAGTCTACAAAGTGTGCCTGGTTTGCAAGCACACTTTGTAGACACTTCCAATGAAATAGTTATTTTTATATTTTGCAGTCTCGGCTCTGCTGAAGAGCCACAGCCGGTCTGCGGAGCAGATTCCAAATCTGACAGCTAGATGGCAGACTTGACCGTTTCGGTCACTGATGGGGAACTTTACTTGTGACTATCTCTCAAACCATAAAGTTTTGAGAGATAAGACTTACATCGTTCTTCATGTTTTTTAAATATCTGCAAAATAAAATAAAGTTAAAAGAAAATATTACTATTACTTTAATGTTTGGACATGCGTGACTGTCCTGGCATATCACGTGTTGTTAAGGTATTTAAATAGGGCATCTAACACCTTAAATCAGGTTTGGAGGCTCATCCCTTTAAAATGAACACACATGATAAATACATGTAGCAGCACTGCAGTGGTTATTGGACTGTAATGGTTACCATGTACCCATGAAAAAAGTATTTTTCTGGTGTCCAGTTTTTAAGGGACAATTTCTCAATCCCTACCTTTAATTCTAGTAGAGTGGTCTCCAAACAGAGACTTCTAGCAATCAAGGTGGTTAAAAGCCCCATTTAAAATAATCAGAATTTAAAGAATGTCTCCTTTCAACCCTATGGTGTAATTGGTTTTGCTCCAAAATTATTCCAGGGAGGTGATGAAAGTGGAGAGGACTTCTCCAGCAGGGGAGGGCTGACAACATACGGCCCAGGGGGCAAATACAATTAAGTGGCCCATATCTATTATCGTCCAAGCCCATTGTCCCAGCCCACCCCTGTTTTCTTAATTTTAAAATTGTCCTTCATGCTGTGAATTAAAGCAAATGATACCACAGAGCTTACTGTTGAAATGGGGCTACATTACTGATACTACAGTGCTTACAATTTAACCCTGTGAGTGCCAGAGGGGTACGCAACACATTGCTTTTTCAATGCATTGTGTACCCCTCTGGCACTCTAAGGGTTAAATAAAGATAGACTAGTGATGCCATAGAGTTTGCAAGGGAAATGGATTATGCTACTTGTGCAGCTATGTTTGGATTGTAGCTCTGTAGATTCATTTCACAAGTTCTGTGGTATCACTAGTGTAGCTCCATTTACAGCAGCAAGTGGGAAATAGAGTGAGGCACTGGCCCACCAGCCCAGACACATGGCCAGCCCAGGGGGCAATTGCCCCCCAAGCCAGCCCTCCCCTGTTCTTCAGTGTTCTAAACTCTCAAAGTCCTATGTTATTCTGTGGAGCCAATGCACTAACTTGAGAGATGTTAGTGCATAGGCTGCTTCCTAGAATAACATAGGAACTTGAGAGCTTATGACACTGGAGAAGCGATCTCCACTTTATCTCCAACTTATCTCCACTTTGTCACCTCTTTATCACACCTTAGCGCATTAGCTCCCAGTTTGGTTTATGCATAAGACCCATGGGCAGTTTACTTAATGCATGTCAATGAGGTTCTATGAAGCTCAGATTTCTAGGACTGGTTTCAATATGTTCTCAAAGGAATTTTACCCTTGACTCTGTTGCATTTATTTGTTCATTTGAATCACCTGTGTATACTGAGAGTGAGGGATGTTTATTTTATATACATCTGTCCATTCACTGCAGTCTAAGGACCTTTTCAGAAAGGTAGATTGATAGGTTCTGCATTGTTCATGCCACCATGATACTTAATTGTGCCAACCAGTGATCCCCGGGCAATTTTAACTGTGTGTATGGAGTGGGGAGGGGTCTTCAAAAGGCTATCCCATACGGTATCCTTTCAAAATGTCTCACACACAAGAGTGTGTGACAACGTGGCGCACTAACCATGTCACCATGATTATAAGAGTGACATGAGAATCTCGCACTGCATCAAAGCGGGAGATTCTCATATCACACTCTTAAACACATGAGCCCTTCTGCCTGTTCCCATCTGTCAGCTTTGATGTAGTGCAAGATTCTCATGTCACCCGTGTTGTCGCACGCTCTCTTGTGTGCAGTATTTTTAAAGTAAACCATCCCATACAAACGTCAGCCACATGTGAATGGCTGATGCAGCGTCTGACTGTTAACCCTTTGAGTGCCAGAGGGGTACACAACGCATTGATCTGCAATTTGTTGTATGCCCCTCCACTCAAAGGAGTTAACAAAGGAGCAGAGAATCTCTAGGCTCCAGCAAGACTATTGATAGGCCCTTTTTTATCAGTAATGAGTGAGCCACATTCGGCCTCGGGAAGATCTGCGGCGTAAATGCTTAACCCGTTGAGTGCCAGAGGGTGTGTGTAACTCATTGCAATGTGTTGTGTACCCCTTGGGAACTCAAAGGCATAATATTTACCAACATTTTAAATCATTCCGCTTCTTAAAGGGCCAGGAATGACTCTTAAGCAGACTCTGAAAGCACTTGCCCCGCTGGTGCCCTGTGTTGTCATTTTGCTGCTGTTACACACACGTTATCTCCAGGGACACATAATTCTGCAGAATTAAAAGTGAAAGGAAAACTACACCCAAGTCTATAAATAGTTACCTTATCATGGACATTTTTTTTATTAGTGTCTGTAAATCTGGTGTTGCTAGGCTTAAAGGGATAGTAATGTTTCATATTAAAAGCAGCTCCAATTAATCTTCATAGTATTTGGGCCATGGAGAATGTTGTTTCAATACGGTCAGAGTTGTAGTTCAAGAGTAATTGAATGATAAAGTATCCCCCTCCCGCCCTTTTACTGATGTAACACTGTTCACCTCAGAGCAGCAAGGCTGTCCGGATGGATCACAGAGAGGGACAGTCTTCAGTGATCATAAGGAAAAACCTGTCAAGGGGAGCAGGGTTTTCCTTGTTCTCACAGTAAGAACATTGTCCCTTATTGTTATCTGTCTGGTCTGTGGACCAGATTCCACATCTGAGGGGAGGTGTCTTACACTAGGTAAAAGGGGCAGGAGGGGATACTTTATCATTAAATTACTCTTGAACTACAACTCTGACAGTATTGAAATAACACTCTCCAAAGTCCAAATACTATGAAGATTAATTGGAGCTGCTTTTTTTGTGAAGCATTATTATCCCTTTACAGGAACACAAACACCTCCTAATACTTATCTTATAATGGCCAAAAAATCCTAATAGCCTCAATAAATTTTCCTGTTTTGCCTTTCTTCAAAAGATAACCTCTTCTTCAATCAGTCCTGTGCACGGAGGCGGCCATAACAGTTGCTGGCAGTTTTTCAGACTGAAGCAGGCAGAGTGCATGAGAGCCAGATTAATAGTTTAACCCTTTGAGTGCCAGAGGGGTATGCAAGGCATTGCAAAGCAATGTGTTGTGTACCCCTCTGGCACTCAAAGGGTTAAGAACCAGAGTAGTGCACTGTGTGTCACAAAGCAGTTTGTTGCACAACCCATTGGTCCTTAAATGGTTAACTGAGTTTGTGTCCTATGGTCCTGCCAGCAACTTTCATGTCTGCCTCCCTTATTAATGACATCCAGGACTAGGTGCGGACGTTCTCTCTTGAACCAGGGAACAAGGAGAAAATTAATAGGGGCCATTAAGATTTTCTGACCATAGGAAGGTAAGTAGGGATCATTATTAGGAGTTTATTCACTTGTTAAAACGGAACTATCACCCCAAATAAAATGCCCCTAATAATTAGTTATATAGAGATAAGCTTAGAAGTAGTAGTATAATCCAGCATTAGTACATTGTTATTAAAGGGATAGTAATACTTCAGTATTACAAATCCCTATATTAAAGCCCTTGTAAAAAGACACGTATTGCCCCCAGTGTCATCTCTCAAACCTTTATGGTCTGAGAGATGAACACTTCTAAAGTTGCCCTCTCCCCCCCCCTTCCCCGTAGTCAGCATTTTAGCTGACTCAGGCAAATCCGGTCAGAGGTCATCAGGCGGCTCTGCGGTAGAGCCGCGATCTCGTTAACTAAAACAAAAACTTTCACTAAAACGGTCTTCTACGTGTGCTTGCAAGCCAAGCACATGTAGAAGACCATTTCAGTGAAAGTTTTCTTTTTTAGTAATGCGATCCGGCTGTGCTGGAGAGCCACCTGAAAGTCGTACGACTCTGTTCCCTGCAGTCAGCTAGAACGCTGACTACGGGGAAGGGGGAGGGAGAGGGCAACTTTAGAAGCGTTCATCTCTCAAACCATAAAGGTTTATGAGATGACACTGGGGGCAAAACGTTTCTTTTTACAAGGGCTTTAATATAGGGATTTTTAATACTGATGTATTACTATCCCTTTAAAGGGATAGTAATACTTCGTTTTAACTTTATATTATTTTGTAGGCATTAAAAAAACATGAAGAATGATATAAGTCTTATCTCTCAAACTTTATGGTTTAAGAGATATTCACAAGCAAAGTGTCCCCCTTCCGCCCCTTTTACTGATGTAACACTTTTCAGCCAGATCAGAAGGGAGCTGCCCAGGTAGACTGCAGAGAGGGACAATCTTCAATTAAGATAACGGAAAAACCTGAAAAGCTTGTCAAGGGGGGCAGGGATTTCATTGTTTTCATAGGAAGAAGAGTGTCCCCTTCTGTTATCTGTCTGGTCTATGGACTGCATTCCACATCTGAGAAGAGATTGTTTACAGTAGGTAAAAGGGGCGGGAAGGGGAAACTTTGTTTGTGAATATCTCTTAAACCATAATGGTTTGAGAGATAAGACTTATATCATTCTTCATGTTTTTTTAATGCCTACAAAATAAAATAAAGTTAAAACGAAGTATTACTATCCCTTTAAGAAATCCTACCTCATCTGAGACTGACAGACAGGCCATCAGTCCCTTCTGTTACCTTAAGGTACAATGCAGCGCCTCCTAGAGGAGACCAGAAAGGACAGCGGAGGAGTGCAGATATCTCTAAGTCGAGATGTTTGCACTGATACCTGGCCGTCAGTCTAAGAAGAAGTAAGATTTCTTAATAAAGCTGGTTAATGCTACTATTTCTATGCTTATTGCTATATGAATAATTATTGGGGGAGACTTTATTTGGGGTGATAATTCCGCATTAAACATGGACGTTTTAGCATTCCATTGACTGACTAGTGACGGGAATTGCAGTCATGAGCAGCTGGGGGGCCGTAGGTTGCTTGTGTCTGCACTAGGATGGCTGCACTTAAGGGGAGATCTTATTGGATAAGCACCACAGAATAACATAGGAGAAGTTGTCACCTACTTTAAAGGGATAGTAATGTTTCATAATAAAAGCAGCTCTAATTAATCATCATAGTATTTGGACTTTGGAGAGTGTTATTTCCATTCTGTCAGAGTTGTAGTTCAAGAGTAATTCAATGACAAAGTATCCCCCTCCCGCCCCTTTTACTGATGTAACACTGCTCAGCCAGATCAGAAGGGAGGAGCCCAGGTAGACTGCAGAGAGGGACAATCTTTAATTAAGATAAGGGAAAAACCCTAAAAACTTGTCAAGGAGGGGCAGGGCTTTCATTGTTCTCATAGGAAGAAGATTGTCCCCTTCTGTTATCTGTCTGGTCTATGGACTGGATTCCACATCTGAGAAGAGATGGCTTACACTAGGTAAAAGGGGCAGGAGGGGAAACTTTGCTTGTGAATATCTCTCAATCCATAAAGGTTTGAGAGATAAGACTTAGGTCGTTCTTCATGTTTTTTTAATGCCTACAAAATAAAATAAAGATAAAGCAAAGTATTACTATCCCTTTAACACACCTTATTGCAACTCCCTCCAGTGTTAACAGTTTAATACAAAGGTTGCATTTAACCCTTTGACTGCCAGATGGGTATCCAACGTGTTGTAAAGTTATTAATGTTTGAAATGACAATCTCTTAGCAATAGGTACTTTTTTCCCTTAGGAGAAGCATGACAACATACATAAATATTCATAATAACACCCTTACTGCTTCTTTAAAACTTTGAGTTCCAGAAGTGTTGCAATGCGTTGCATAACCCTCTGGCACTCAAAGGGTTAAGTGCAATCTCTCGTGCCCCGTATCTCTTGCAAGCACTAATGTAGCAAATTCCTTTTATCTGCAGTGGAATTTTCCAGCCACCTGGAAGGGTGTAACTCGGGAAGAAGGAATCTGCAGGGCTCAAACAAAAGGCGTGTGGGGAGGAATCAAAGTAAATCAGGCTGGCACTCTTCTCTCTGTGCCAAGACATCCTGCCCAGTACCCAGAGTACTACACTGGCTGGGCATTCGTTTACACTCCTACAGTGTGCCTGAAGATATAAGCAGGAAGAGAAAAGGGGGAATGCCACCTAATTCAGTGCTGGGAGTAGTCTAGGTCTCCACCAAAATGGCTGCCTGTCCCCAGTACTGGACGTTTTTTGTCACAGGAGTTAATTAGCAGTTTTCCCTTTAGAGCAGAGGTTGGCAATTATTTTGTCCCAAGTGATGCTTCTCTTTATAATTGTTTTGAAAGCTGTGTGTGTGTTATTCCTGCCATGTTAATAATCATTATTACTAGTAATAGGCTGTGATAGATGTGAGTGAATATGACAGTGGATTACCCTACGGATGTCTAGGATTGTACTGCTGCGAGGCCACTAAGAACTGTCAGAAATATACTGTACTTATTCATAAAGGTAAATGTTTCATATATAGAAGCACTGCCCTTTTAACAGCTGTAGCGCTACACAGAATGTGTCAATCCAATCTAGCTGCACTGGTAGAATGATTCATTGTGTCAGTGTTGTACTTAGCGATCAAATGTATCACTATTTCTTTGTAGAGAATGCCAGGATGATATTTCTCTGAACCTCCGGAATGGCAATACCCAAAGGCCAGATTAAGAGCTAGATTATATTACAGGTGCCAATTTTATCTTTGCTTTTATCTCCAGTTTTCCCTGTAGACTTCAATAGGAAAATGATAAAACGTGAGTTAACATTTAGCACCTGCAATAGAATCTGGCCCTAAATCTTTCGTCAGCATGCATTTGTCCATTTCGGCGTATAGAGCTTTGTGATGGGGATTGTGCTCTGTCTGGCTTTGCAATGCATCGCGTATCCCTCTGGCACTCAAAGGGTTAAGGTGAGAGGTACACTTAAAGGGATAGTATTACTTCATTTTATCTTTATTTGATTTTGTAGGCATTAAAAAAACATGAAGAACGATATAAGTCTTATCTCTCAAACCTTTATGGTTTGAGAGATATTCACAAGCAAAGTTTCCCCTCCCGCCCCTTTTACCTAGTGTAAGCCATCTCTTCTCAGATGTGGAATCCAGTCCATAGACCAGACAGATAACAGCTGGGGACAATCTTCTTCCTATGAGAACGATGAAAGCCCTGCCCCCCTTGACAAGCTTTTCAGGTTTTTCCCTTATCTTAATTGAAGATTGTCCCTCTCTGCAGTCTACCTGGGCACCTCCCTTCTGATCTGGCTGAGCAGCTTTACATCAGTAAAGGGGGCGGGAGGGGGATACTTGAATTACTCTTGAACTACAACTCTGACAGAATTGAAATAACACTCTCCAAAGTCCTAATGCTATGATAATTAATTAGAGCTACTTTTATTATGAAACGTTACTATCCCTTTAACCCTTTGAGTGTATTGCAATGGTGCCTATCTGGCACTCAAAAGGGTTAAGAATGAGAGGTGCCTTGTGTCCCTGTCCCCTGCTGGTTCTTAATGGGTTAACATGAAGAACTAAACTTTAAAATCCTTTTAGGTTGCTCTAAGTTGTTTAACTGAAACATCCCCACTGACATCCAATGCTGTACATTTGCAGATGGTCAGTATGTAATGTTTAGTACTTCCTTTAGCTCAGTTTTGTTTATTCAATTTTACAGCCCACCCATGAGCCCAGACTTCCAACATTACAGCTTCAGAATGCCTAATATTGGGTTTCAGAACCTCCCTCTCAACATCTACATCGTGGTGTTTGGGACCGCCATCTTCGTTTTCATCCTGAGCCTTCTCTTCTGTTGCTACTTAATTCGGTAAGTCTAAGCAATTGTATTCTATACCAAGGGTTGGTCAACCTGATGCCTCCATCTGTCCAGGTCTGCAGTTCTGGTAGGCCTCAGGTAGGCAAATGTTGGCACCAGAGGCGTAACTAGAAGCCTCTGGGTCCTGGTACAAGAAGTGCCATGGGCCCCCCACCACCACATTGGCCCCCTTGACCACAATGCCCCCATCTCCTACCTGGAGCTCCCACACGGTCCTCTTAGTAATGCAAAGCGCTGGGAGATGATGTCATCTCCCAGCGCTCTGCATTACTAGAACGGAGGGGTCTCACTGGGAGGCCCTATAGTTACTCCACTGGTTGCCACTCCAGTTGCTGCAACTTCCCTCAACCCCAAAGAGCCAATGGCTTGTTGGAGACTATGGGAGCTGTAATTCCCAACAGCTGGAGTGCCAAATGTTGCCTATCCTTGTTCTATGGTTTATGGCTGACATTTGCTGTGAAATCCACCAAAATTACAGTAGAAAACATTCCTATTCTCAAAAATACTGAAGAAACTGTACACGCTTATCTTTGCTTACAATACGGTTACAGAACACTCAAAACCTACCCATTCATTTCTATTCCTCCCCTTTTCTTTCCTGTATATTTAAAGGGACAGCAAACCCTAATTATGGAAACAAATGTGTTTGTAGTGCTTTTCCTTGTTCAGTAAAATAAGGGTACTCCCAATTCTGGGACATGCTTCTTTGAAATGTTCGTACAGAACAGACTTACATTTTTCTGATTACTTGTCTGCTTTGCTGCGAGGTGACAGTGTCGGTGCCAGATTTCACAATAGGCCTCAGCTCTACTGGCCACACCCATGTTCTCTGTTATGGGTGTGGCCAAAGCAATTTCCATGTCCCTCAGTGTCCGTGCTCCATTCCAGGTTATTAGTTAACCCCCTTGGATGATAAAAGATGTCCAGCAACCAAGGGGTTAAAAGTTTTTTGTTTTGTTTGTTTCTTGTTCTATCTTGTTATAGTCCATTGGTGTTTTCTGTGCCAGGAAACAGTGGATGGGACTGGGACGGGGTCAGGAGTGGAGCAGGTGAGTGGCCATGGGCGGAGCTAGAGAGTGCCTTTCCTAGTGGAGGATGGGATGTAAATCCGATCCTGGGCGCTGTTTCCGCATCCATGTGTGGAAAGCTTGTGTTTGCGACACTCAGCTCATCACAGACTGAACAAAAAAAAATATTGTGTAATTAATTTTGGTTGAAGCATCTCCCAGCTTTGGAAGTACCCTTGTTTCTACTAATCAGAAAAAAAACTCTACAGTATAAATCAGGAGACAGCCAACCCTGGTCCTCTAGAGGTACCAGCAGTTCATGTTGTCAGGATATCCCAGCTGGAGCACCGTGAAACCAATTAAAGTGACTGAGACGCTAGTTAGTCCGCCTGTGCCCAATCAGGGATATCCTGACAACATGCACTGTTGCTCTTGAGGACCACCGTTCCGAAAGATTTAAGGCCAGATTCTATTGCAGGTGCTTCTTCTGGTATAAATATTTTACTAATAAGGTTTTACTGTCCTGTAACCCCTTAACAACTGGCCGACGCTGAGCATGGACGGATGTTAAGGATCACAGGTCTTTTTTTCTTTTTTTTTTTTCTTGATGAATTTCGGGGCACTCCGCTTGGTGACCCCAGAATTCTGTGACATGCCAGGACCGTCATGACAGCGTGACAGTCCTGGCATGTCAAGGGGCATTAAGGGGTTAAATGTTTAGATCAGTGTTGGGTATCAAGTGGCTGCATATGACCCAGGCGCTTCTCTTGTGGCCCCTAGTCTGTTCTCTGGTACAATGGGATGGGATCATTCCCTCTACCACATCACACACAGATCCTAATCCGACCAAAATAATCCTACATGTCTTCTCACAATCCTACTTGTCATTCCCTTCACACAAATCATGGGCCGCGTGATCTGCTGTTGGATTTCCACATGGGATATGTAGTCCAGTACGGGCTGGAAGGCCACATATTGCCCATCCCTGCTCTACGTACTCTTTCAATTCCTTGGGTACTAGAGTGGTTTTTAACCCTTTGAGTGCCAGAGGGGTATGGAACGCTTTGCTCAAAAGGGTTTAAAAAAAAAAAAAAATGATGAAAAAATAAACTAAAAAGTGCAGACTATTTGACTTTACATATTACGCACCTGCAGATTATGTGAAATCAAGGAAGATGGCGGTAGTCCCTTTAAATGGATTTCATTTTAAAGGGACAGTAATGTTCCAGAAAATATCTTTATAGTTTTGTAGCGCTTAAAAAAATGAAACTATATGCAAAAAATCCTCTATCTCAAACCGCTATGGTTTGAGAGATATTCCGCACTCCTCCCTCCCCTTCTCCTGACGTCAGCGCTGTGCTGACAACAGGGGAATCCTGTCTGGGGACCAGCCGGCGGCTCTGCAGCAGAGCCAAAATCGCATTATTGGAAAATAATTACTTCATTGGAAAGGTCTACAAAGTGTGCCTGGTTTGCAAGCACACTTTGTAGACCATTCCAATGAAGTAATTTGTTTTAAATAATGCAATTTTGTCTCTGCTGAAGAGCCTCCTCGTGCCGGCCGACACGGATCTCCTGCTGTCAGCTTTACAGTTGACATCAGGAGTAGGGGAGGGAAGGGGGAACTTTGAATACAAATATCTCTCAAACCATAACGGTTTGAGAGAGATTTTTTGCATACAGTTTAATTTTTTAAGCACTACAAAACTATAAAGATTTTTTCTGGGACACTACTGTCCCTTTAACCCCTTGAATGCAAAAGAGTTCTCCAATGCATTGCAGAGAGGTATGCAGTTCATAGCTTCACAATATATTGCACAATACTCTGGTCAGTATAGGGTTAGTTAGGTACATTCCCAATTCTGTTTGATGTTCTCTTGAAGTGCAGATTAATAGGGGCCAATAGGATTTTCTTGCCATAGAAAGGTAAGTGGGGAACAAGTAGTATTAGGCGGTGTTTAGTTCTCCTGTAACAGATGAAGAGGTGCTGCTGTAATAATAGGAGTACAGTAAATAATCTTATCAAGGTGAAACTGACCTCGAAGATCAACTGAGTGTTTACAGACCTTGCATACAAATCTGCCTTTATCTTTTCTGATAAATCCACATCAGCTTGAAGAAACCTGTTTTAAATAAATTTTATTATTCCAAATAGGTTAGTGTGTTGATTTAGTGTCTGTGATCTTTAGGCAAACGAGCACATTGTCCTACTTGATGTCCATTTGTAAACCGGAGAATGTAATTACTGTTATATAGATTGCAACTGCATCTGTCTTTGAGTTGTGTTGAAGAAGAATTGTAGCATTGTAATAAGGGGCTTTTAAAGGGATAGTAAGGTTTCTGAAAAAAGCAGCTCCGATTGATCTTCATAGTATTTGGGCCATGGAGAGTGTTATTTCAATACTGTCAGAGTTGTAGTACAAGAGTAACTGAATGATAAAGTTTCCCCTCCTGCCCCTTTTACCTAGTGTAAGCCACCTCCCCTAAGATATGGAATCTGGTCTCTTGACCAGACAGGTCACAGCAAGGGACAATCTTCTTACTGTGATCAAAAGGAAAACCCTGCCCCTTTTACTGATGTAACACTGCTCACATCAGAGCAGCAAGACTGTCCGGATGGATCACAGAGAGGGACAATCTTAAGTGATCATAAGGAAAAACCTGTCAAGGGGGCCAGGGTTTTCCTTATGCTCACAGTAAGAAGAGTGTCCCTTGCTACAACCTGTCCGGTCATGAAACCAAATTCCACATCTGAGGGGAGGTGGCTTACACTAGGTAAAAGGGATGGGAGGGGGATACTTTATCATTCAATTACTCTTGAACTACAACTCTGACAGTATTGAAATAACACTCTCCATGGCTCAAATACTATGAAGATTAATTGGAGCTGCTGTTTTTGTGAAACATTACTATCCCTTTAAATCTATGGTTAGTTTTTCTTCTGTTGACTCTTTTCACTTGCATTTGATCACTGTTATAATCGACTGTTTAGAATCTGATGTAGATTAGTCAGGTCTGTTGAAGCCTAGTATGTTTGTAAGCAGGGCTGGATTTCCACATCAGGCACCCATAAATAAAGGCACTCAAAGCACCCTTAGTCACATCTAGGGCCGCAGCCAATGTTGCCTGGAACAGAAAATATTCTTCGCGTACAACATCATACCTCCCAACATTTCAAATGGCCAAACAGGGACACTTGTGTTTAGGGGTGTGGCTGGGCCATGGCTAGGGCATTCGTTACCTACTGACACCTATTTGTCTTACTGAATAAATGATTTAGAATAGGACCAAATTATTTTATTACACAACTAATTTCTAAACAAATATACTGACATTTATACAGTTATTAATGTGAGTTTTATTGCTGTGGAGCAATGTGAACACTTATATACACACCACACAGTCAGATCTCCTAAACACAGGGACACCAGGGTGATACACTTCTATACACACCACACAGTCTGATCTCCTAAACACAGGGACACCAGGGTGATACACTTCTATACACACCACACAGTCTGATCTCCTAAACACAGGGACACCAGGGTGATACACTTATATACACACCACACAGTCTGATCTCCTATACACAGGGACACCAGGGTTATACACTTCTATACACACCACACAGTCTGATCTCCTAAACACAAGGACACCAAGGTGATACACTTCTATACACACCACACAGTCTGATCTCCTAAACACAGGGACACCAGGGTGATACACTTCTATACACACCACACAGTCTGATCTACTTAACACAGGGACACCAGGGTGATACACTTATATACACATCACACAGTCTGATCTCCTAAACACAGGGACACCAGGGTGATACACTTCTATACACACCACACAGTCTGATCTCCTACACTCAGGGACACCATGGTGATACACTTCTATACACACACCGCACAGTCTGATCTCCTAAACACAGGGACACCGGGGTGATACACTTCTATACACACCACAGTCTCATCTCCTAAACACAGGGACACCAGGGTGATACACTTATATACAGACCACACAGTCTGATCTCCTAAACACAGGGACACCAGGGTGATACACTTCTATACACACCACAGTCTCATCTCCTAAACACAGGGACACCAGGGTGATACACTTCTATACACACCACACAGTCTGATCTCCTACACACAGGGACACCATGGTGATACACTTCTATACACACCACACAGTCTGATCTCCTAAACACAGGACACCAGGGTGATACACTTATACACACACCACACAGTCTGATCTCCTAAACACAGGGACACCAGGGTGATACACTTATATACACATCACACAGTCTGATCTCCTAAACACAGGGACACCAGGGTGATACACTTCTATATACACCACACAGTCTGATCTCCTAAACGCAGGGACACCAGGGTGATACACTTCTATATACACCACACAGTCTGATCTCCTAAACACAGGGACACCAGGGTGATACACTTATATACACATCACACAGTCTGATCTCCTAAACACAGGGACACCAGGGTGATACACTTCTATACACACCACACAGTCTGATCTCCTAAACACAGGGACACCAGGGTAATACACTTCTATACCCGCCACACAGTGTGATCTCCTAAACACAGGGACACCAGGGTGATACACTTATATACACACCACACAGTCTGATATCCTAAACACAGGGACACCAGGGTGATACACTTCTATACACACCACACAGTCTGATCTCCTAAACACAGGGACACCAGGGTGATACACTTACATACACACCGCACAGTCTGATCTCCTAAACACAGGGACACCAGGGTGATACACTTATATACACACACCACACAGTCTGATCTCCTAAACACAGGGACACCAGGGTGATACACTTATATACACATCACACAGTCTGATCTCCTAAACACAGGGACACCAGGGTGATACACTTCTATACACCCCACACAGTCTGATCTCCTACACTCAGGGACACCATGGTGATACACTTCTATACCCGCCACACAGTCTGATCTCCTAAACACAGGGACACCAGGGTGATACACTTCTATATACACCACACAGTCTGATCTCCTAAACACAGGGACACCAGGGTGATACACTTCTATACACACCACACAGTCTGATCTCCTAAACACAGGGACACCAGGGTGATACACTTCTATACACACCACACAGTCTGATCTCCTAAACACAGGGACACCAGGGTGATACACTTACATACACACCACACAGTCTGATCTCCTAAACACAGGGACACCAGGGTGATACACTTATATACACACACCACACAGTCTGATCTCCTAAACACAGGGACACCAGGGTGATACACTTATATACACATCACACAGTCTGATCTCCTAAACACAGGGACACCAGGGTGATACACTTCTATACACACCACACAGTCTGATCTCCTACACTCAGGGACACCATGGTGATACACTTCTATACACACACCGCACAGTCTGATCTCCTAAACACAGGGACACCGGGGTGATACACTTCTATACACACCACAGTCTCATCTCCTAAACACAGGGACACCAGGGTGATACACTTATATACAGACCACACAGTCTGATCTCCTAAACACAGGGACACCAGGGTGATACACTTCTATACACACCACAGTCTCATCTCCTAAACACAGGGACACCAGGGTGATACACTTCTATACACACCACACAGTCTGATCTCCTACACACAGGGACACCATGGTGATACACTTATATACACACCACACAGTCTGATCTCCTAAACACAGGGACACCATGGTGATACACTTCTATACCCGCCACACAGTCTGATCTCCTAAACACAGGGACACCAGGGTGATACACTTCTATACGCATCACACAGTCTGATCTCCTAAACACAGGGACACCAGGGTGATACACTTATATACACACCACACAGTCTGATCTCCTAAACACAGGGACACTAGGGTGATACACTTATGTACACACCACACAGTCTGATCTCCTAAACACAGGGACACCAGGGTGATACACTTATATACACATCACACAGTCTGATCTCCTAAACACAGGGACACCAGGGTGATACACTTATATACACACCACACAGTCTGATCTCCTAAACACAGGGACACCAGGGTGATACACTTCTATACACACCACACAGTCTGATCTCCTAAACACAGGGACACCAGGGTGATACACTTATATACACACCACACAGTCTGATCTCCTAAACACAGGGACACCAAGGTGATACACTTATATACACACCACACAGTCTGATCTCCTAAACACAGGGACACCAGGGTGATACACTTATATACACACCACACAGTCTGATCTCCTATACACAGGGACACCAGGGTTATACACTTCTATACACACCACACAGTCTGATCTCCTAAACACAAGGACACCAAGGTGATACACTTCTATACACACCACACAGTCTGATCTCCTAAACACAGGGACACCAGGGTGATACACTTCTATACACACCACACAGTCTGATCTCCTAAACACAGGGACACCAGGGTGATACACTTCTATACACACCACAGTCTGATCTCCTAAACACATGGACACCAGGGTGATACACTTATATACACACCACACAGTCTGATCTCCTAAACACAGGGACACCAGGGTGATACACTTATGTACACACACCACACAGTCTGATCTCCTAAACACAGGGACACCAGGGTGATACACTTATATACACACCACACAGTCTGATCTCCTAAACACAGGGACACCAGGGTGATACACTTCTATACACACCACACAGTCTGATCTCCTAAACACAGGGACACCAGGGTGATACACTTATATACACACCACACAGTCTGATCTCCTAAACACAGGGACACCAGGGTGATACACTTATATACACACCACACAGTCTGATCTCCTAAACACAGGGACACCAGGGTGATACACTTATACACACCATACAGTCTGATCTCCTAAACACAGGGACACCAGGGTGATACACTTATATACACACCACACAGTCTGATCTCCTAAACACAGGGACACCAGGGTGATACACTTATATACACGCCACACAGTCTGATCTCCTAAACACAGGGACACCAGGGTGATACACTTATATACACACCACACAGTCTGATCTCCTAAACACAGGGACACCAGGGTGATACACTTATACACACCATACAGTCTGATCTCCTAAACACAGGGACACCAGGGTGATACACTTATATACACACCACACAGTCTGATCTCCTAAACACAGGGACACCAGGGTGATACACTTATACACACCATACAGTCTGATCTCCTAAACACAGGGACACCAGGGTGACCACATATCAATTCCGTCATTCAGGGACACTGCAGAGAGAAGCGTACACCACTAAGCACTAGCAGGAGTACCCAATATTTTTCTCTGCAGGACAAACTCTGCACTATAAATGTTTTCCAAATTAAAGCGGAACTACCACCCCTAAACAACTTGAGCTTAAATAATTCCTCACCTGGTGACTATCTGCTTAGTAGCGCTAGTCACCAGAATTATTACCTTGTTAAAGAGGATTATCCATTGACAGGTAGGACGGAGGGCAGACATCTTTCAATAGTGACATCTGCACGCCTGCACTGTCAGTCCCTTTTGGAGCCGAACTGCTCTTGGCAACACTTCCTAGAGCCGGCTGGGACTGACAGAATGGATAATCTTCTTTAACAAGGTAATAATTCTGGTGACTAGCGCTACTGAGCAGCTAGTTGCCAGATGGGAAATTATTTAAGCTCAAGTTGTTTAGCGGTGGTAGTTCCGCTTTAAGCACTGCTATCCCTTTAAGAACCAGAGGGGTGTGTAACACATTGCTTTGCAATGCGTTGCATCCCCATCTGGTCCTTAAAGGACATTTTGTTGCGCATCCCTCTGGTCCTAAACCCTTTGAGTGCCAGAGGGGTACGGAATGCATTGCAAAGCAATGCATTCCGTACCCCTCTGGCACTCAAAGGGTTAAGTATTTAAATTAGTGTTTCTCCCCTTGCTGATTTTTTTTTTTTCTTATAGGTTAAGGCACCAGGCGCGAAAAGAGCTGTACGCGTACAAACAGGTGAGTGGCGGGGTAGTTATCTGTAAGTTAAAGGGATAGTAATGTTTCATAAAAACAGCCGCTCCAATTAATCTTCATAGTATTTGGGCCTTGGAGATTGTTATTTCAATTCTGTCAGAGTTGTAGTTCAAGAGTAATTCAATGATAAAGTATCTCCCTCCCTCCCCTTTTACCTAGTGTAAGCCACCTCTTCTCAGATGTGGAATCCAGTCCATAGACCAGATAGATAACAGAAGGGGACAATCTTCTTCCTATGAGAACAATGAAAGCCGTGCCGCCCTTGACAAGTTTTTCAGGTTTTTCCCTTATCTTAATTGAAGATTGTCCCTCTCTGCAATCTACCTGGGCACCTCCCTTCTGATCTGGCTGAGCAGTGTTACATCAGTAAAAGGGGCGGGAGGGGGATACTTTGTCATTCAATTACTCTTGAGCTACAACTCTGACAGAATTGAAATAACACTCTCCATGGCCCAAATACTATGATGATTAATTAGAGCTGCTTTTATTATGAAACATTACTATCCCTTTAAATATTACTAATCCCCATATTGTAGCTATGGTATAAACAACTGAATTGTCCCCAGGTTCATCTCTCAAACCTTTATGGTTTGAGACATAACCAAACGCAAAGTTCCCCCCTCTCACCCTTTCCCTTAAGTCAGCGTTGTACTGGCTGCAGTGATATCCAGTCTTATTTTCATCAGGCGGCTCTGCAGCTGAGCCGAGATCGCGTTGGTCAAAGATAATTATTTCACTGAAGCGATCTTCTACATGTGCTTGGTTTGTGCTTGTTTTGCAAGCACACGTAGAAGACCATTTCAGTGAAATAATTCTTTTTTACTAACGCGATCTCGGCTCAGCTGCAGAGCCGCCTGATGAAAATAAGACCGGATATCCCTGCAGTCAGTACAACGCTGACTTCAGGGAAGGGAGAGGGAGGGCGGAACTTTTGCGGGTGGTTATCTCTCAAATCATAAAGGTTTGAGAGATGAACCTGGGGACAAATCAAATCTTTGTACCATAGCTACAATATGGGGATTAGCAATATTTAAGTATTACTTTCCCTTTACGTTACTGTTGTAAAATAAGACTTTGTAAACAACATACCTGTATTCACTCTTGTTTTTTTTTTTTTTTCTTGTTCAGGTGATATTGAAGGAAAAAGTGAAAGAACTTAATCTATATGAGGTTAGTATTACAATCTATGTATCTGTGTACACTCTGTCAGACATTCCTTCTCTCTGCCTCTAGCTGTATGTCTGTTTTTACTAAGAGATTAATTGCCGTTTATGTGAGAGACCTCTGTAACATTCAAGTGCTTGGTACAGTTGGTTAGACCAGCTTCCTGGACAAAGTTGTCTAAAATTGTCCTGTTCGTGTTGTTGGTGAAGCTGGCATTGTACCTACAGGCCTGTCCTGCCCTGCCCTCCATTTCGCTTCCCTGCCTGCGGGAAATCACTTGGTATATAAACACGTGCATCTGAAACTGTAGAAAAACAAAAGAAGTCAATATAACCTTTTTTTTAATTCATGAGCCACTTGGGTCAATGTAATGTTCTCACATCAGGTGGTAAAGCGTAAGGACTTTTGCTCGTGTCGGTAATCCGGGCTCTGTCTTTTGTTCATCCATTCGATCAGCTGCAAGTCACGCAGAAGCTTTGAAATGTTCAGAGGCTGCGCTTTCACGCAGGGCTTTGTTATAACGGCACTTTTTGTGTTCCATATTCCAGCTACTGTGATGCCTGTGTGATTTAAATCAATACGTTAGCAATTTGAAAGTCTTGTTGTTCAGGTGTTGGAAGCACATAAAATAGTTTTTTGTTTTTTTTCCATTATGTGTTCTTCATAAAAATCTTTGGGCCTTTTCTTCAAAAGGAAATTCCAGCAATTCTTCGGTAAACCAAATGCACAATTGGAGGCAAATTTCTGTTAATTTAAAGGGGAATGTCTTGCTTTCAGTAAGTGGCTATTGTTTTGTTGGCTAGAATGACTTGCTTTGGAAGTTGTCCTTCATATATCAGTCAGTCATGTGTACTTTCTGTAACTTTTTAGTATTTGAAGTCTACTGTAATCTGTAATTATAGAAACGCTGAATTTGACAACAGATAAGAACCATTTGACCCATGTAGTCTGCTCATTCCTTCAGTGTATTTACCTCTACCACTTCTTCTGGTAGGCTATTCCACATATATACTACCCAACTGAACAGGGACATACATCTACCATTAGAACAGACATGTCAACATGCAGCACATGGGCTGAAAGTGTGTCGCAAATGCTACCCATGCAGGTTTCCATAGAGAAACGTTTTAAACCCAGCATCAAACATTTTAGGTCAGTGGGATGTTTCATGATGGTTTGCCACAGAATTTCTCCTGTTTGCTTTTATACATAAGGCCCCATGTTTTCAGGATAGCTTTGCTTGAGCACAGGTGAAGAAATTGGTGGTTCAGTCACTTTAAAAGTATAACACTTAAACGGATAGTATTGTTTCACAAAAAAACATCTCCAATTAATCTTCATAGTATTTGGGCCCTGGCGAGTGTTATTTCAGTACTGTTTGTGTTGTAGTTCAAGAGTAATTGAATGATAAAGTATCCCCCTCCCCCCCTTGTACTGATGTAACACTGCTTACCTCAGAGCAGAAAGGTGGTATCCAGATGGATCTCGGAGAGGGAAAAACCTGTCAAGGGGGGCAGGGTTTTCCTTATGCTCAAAGTAAGAAGATTGTCCCTTGCTGTGATCTGTCCGGTCCCAGGATCAGATTCACATCTGAGAGGAGGCGGCTTACACTAGGTAAAAGGGGCAGGAGGGGGATACTTTATCATTCAATTACTCTTGTACTACAACTCTGACAGAATTGAAATAACACTCTCCATGGCCCAAATACTATGAAGATTAATTGGAGCTGCTGTTTTTTATGAAACATTATTATTATTGTTCTTTATTTATATCACCAACTAATTCCGCAGTGCTGTACAAATGGGAATAGACAGACAGAGGCATTAAATAGTATAATCAGATGTGGGAAACAGAAACTATACCTTAAATGTATAAAAATATATACTGTAGGGTTTATCCTCCTGAGTAAAATAATGGTACTCTCACTGCTGAAAGGTGTTTTATTTCAGTGTTGTTGCAGCTCAATCTTTAATTTTTTTTTAGATGCAGTGTCATAAAAAGAGTTTGCACGATTTGTAGACCTTTCCGGTGAAGTAACTCTTTTTATGTCTCTCAGTCTCGGCTCTGCTGAAGAGCCAACGATGGTCCCGGGAGCGGATTCCCCTGCAGTCAGCTACAGCGCTAACGTCAAGGAAAGGGGATGGAGGGGGAATTTTAGCTGTGATTATCTCTCAAACCGTAAAGGTCTGAGTGATAGGACTGGGAGTGTTTAATTTAGGTTTTTAACCCCTTAAGGACCAGCAGTCCCGGGGTGTCTGGTCCTTTAAGGACCAGATAGGCGAGTTCGATGTGCCATCCCACGTGACCACGTGGGGCGGCACGTTGAACGAAGGACTGAGAGAGATCGCTCCGGTCTTGGAGCGATCAATTTCAGTCCCGTTATTACTCACCACGCTCCTGCAGGAGCGCGGTGAGTAAAAGTACGTGACGTACCAGGACCATCACTGGTCCTTAAGTGCCGGACCAGCGTGACGGTCCGGGTACGTCACAGGACGTGAAGGGATTAATAGCTACAAGATTCAATTTTATGAAAATGAGACAATGCTATCCCTTTAAGTGGACATAATTCATACATTAAGGGCCTTGTTAACATGGACTCTACGCGGCTAAACATGATCTTTCTTGATCCTCTCTTGCAGATCTGCGCGGTGTGTTTGGAGGAATTTAAACCCAAAGATGAGCTGGGGATATGCCCGTGCAAGCACGCCTTCCATAGGAAGTAAGGGGTTTTCTCTGACATGTAACCTGAATACCGTTTACTTACTGTTATTTATCATGTTGTTGTTTACTGGCGTAATTTTGCTTTATTTTATTTTTCATTATTAGTAGTATATATATTCATTTATTGTAGTATTATTTTGTAAAGGTTTTTTTTTAACCATTTGAGTGCCAGAGGGGTTCGCAATGTGTTATGTACTCCTCTGTCAATCAAAGGGTTGCAGTCTTCGGTTTCTTATTGACTTACTTGTTGATTAATACGAGACTGTACTGTGAGTTTGGCAGCACCAATAAGGAAGCAGAATGGGGGGTCTGTATGGAGATCCCCAGTGCTCTCTTGGTGTATATGCTCTGCATTGCGTAGGATAGCGTCCTGCACAGTGCAGTTCCCTGTGGACACACTGTTTCGTGGTTTAAAGGGATAGTAATACTTAAAATGTAAAAAAAAAAATGTTGTAGGGTTTATCCCCCTGAGTAAAACAAGAGTACTCCCACTGTTGAGAGGTGTTTTATTCAAAAGTTATTAATTTTCAAAGTTGAATTTTTTAGGTGCAATATCACAGTGGCCTGAAATTGTACAGTGGCGCTGTTGCTACACGATCCTATGGACAGCTCTGGTCAGTTGACCATAAATCTCCATAGGATGGTGTAGCAACAGCGCCACTGTACAATTTCTGGCCACTGTGATATTGCACCTAAAAAATTCAACTTTGAAAATTAATAACTTTTGAATGAAAGACCTCTCAGCAGTGGGAGTACTCTTGTTTTACTCAGGGGGATAAACCTTACAACATATTTTTTTTTACATTTTAAGTATTACTATCCCTTTAAAAGCACAACCAGCAGGTCTATGGGAATGGTGCACACTAACCTGCAGTTTGTGGATAAGAGCCACAGGCCTCTGGATTTCATTCATACCTGAGAACCTTCTTGTACCAAGTCCTGGAGAAACACTGTAGAACTGAAGATGGGAATATCCAAATGATGTGTGACGTGTCATATTGCGGGTGAGGCTTAAAGGGATAGTAATACTTGCAAATTACTAATCCCCATATTGTAGCTTTGTTAAAAAGAAACTTATTGCCCCCAGCGTCATCTCTCAGCTCTGCAGCTGAGCCGAGATCGCGTTTATAAAAAAATAATTATTTCACTTCTACGTGTGATTGGTTTGGGCTTTGTTTGCAAGCACACGTAGAAGACCGTTTTAGTGAAATATTTGTTTTTTTATAAACGTGATCTCAGCTCAGCTGCAGAGCCGCCTGATGCACATAAGTCTGCTGTACGACAGCTTCCCCTGCAGTCAGTGTTCAGTCAGGGAAGGGGGAGGGAGGGTGGAACTTTGAGCGCTATCATCTCAAACCATAAGGGTCTGAGAGATAACACTGGGGGCAATACGTTTCTTTTTAACAAAGCTACATTATGTGGATTAGTAATTTGCAAGTATTACTATCCCTTTAAATTGGGTGGGTGGTTGGAAGGGGAGTTTGTAATGGATGGAACAGCGGGCGGAATGGGGTGAAAGTGGGTGGGGTTAGAGCTGAACTCACCAAACTGGGGATTCCGTCTCTGTTCCCGGGAAATTCAGTAAATCGATCTGAAAAGCAGAGTCTCCGTGGCAGTTGCGGAAAGTTCCCAGGTATGACTGCATTTCAGCAAAGGTGGGACACTTGTGGAACCCCCTACCCATACACACACAGTATATTTACCCTTTTACATTATATTACATTTTATTTAGGAATAGAAATTGAATGTTTAGACAGCTTTCCCACTGCTGGCATGTTTATCATTCAAAAGTTATTCTACCTCACACTAGTTATTTTTAATACAGACTGTGAACAACTGATGTTCAAAGGGCAATATTTTTGTACTAGTATAAAAGCCCATGTACACGGGCTAAGGTCCGGGTGGTGTTAACCCTTTGAGTGCCAAAGGAGTATGCAACGCATTGCTTTGCAATGTGTTGCGTACCCCTCTGGCACTCAAAGGGTGAAGCGGCCGGTCATGCTCTGCGTCCTGCCGCCGACAGTCATACACTGTAGAGACTGCCGAAAGCACAGAATGCTCCCAGCACAGACCTCCCAGCATTCCTACACCTCACAGCATTCCTAGCTCCCAGCATTCCTACCCCTCCCAACATTCCGTGCTCCCAGCATTCCTACACCTCCCAGCATTCCGTGCTCCCAGCATTCCTACACCTCCCAACATTCCATGCGTTCGGGCAGTCTCTACTGTGCATGACGGCTTCTGACAAACATCCTGGCAAATTATTATATAGGATAATTCACACCGTAATAGCTTGGGTCTGTGACTATGGCTTTCCATAGTAAGTGGCAGGAACAATTTGCCATTATTGACTGCAGTTTTAAAAACGTTTCAGCTACAATAACTTTTGAATCAAAACATCTTCCGGCAGTGGATGCTCTTTTTTTTTTTTTTTCTCAACTGAAAATATGTATTTTCATTAAAAATGTTAAATGCTTCTGTAATTGTGTACTTTATTTTGTATCGGCTACATGGATGTACAGAGTGAAGGCAAGGTGGGGGCACTTGTCGCTTCCATATAAACACAATGGCTAGGGTGGCTGGCCTGGGGATCATATTATGGCTGAAGTCTATAAACAGACTCTGTGATTTATCTTTGTGAATAAAGAAAAATAAGAGCTGTCTGTGGGTATCTAGAACTCTAGAGAATTTGTAATCCAGAACGGAGCAGAAAATAGCATGACTGATTTCCTAAGAGAAGTTCAGCAATTGTAGAGAAAACCAACTGCACCTTACGGGACAAGAAGTACCCACTGACGTCATTGGAGCATGTTAAACACTTTGAATGATGGGGAAGTCTCCAACACGTGCGTTTGAGACCTCTCCTATTATTCAAGCCTGATTTTTAAATCAGTGGAAATATACTTGTTGTGGATGGTGCAGTTGGTTTCCTCCACAATTGCTGAAGGTATCCTTAGTTACATCCGTAACTGAGATACGTTTGAGTCTCAGACTCTTTTTAAACTACAGGTAGTGGGCGCTCTGTTTCATTGGAAGTGGAAGAAACAGCAGAATTGAAACAGCTGACTCAAAAGTCGGTACGCAGAATGAAAGATTAAGGTCAAATACCGTAAATGTGTATATATACTGTTAAAGTTGGAAAAGGTGTTAAAATAAGCCCTTACAATGATTTGCACTGGATGCCTCTATCCCAAACATACTATATATGAGGCATTAAGGTGGTTCCACTACTGTCTGCTCTTTCCTTTAGGGGAATCCAATGGCAAATTGAAGTTTCTGTGCTTCTTGCTATCCTCTGTGTCTTCTGATTGATTCCCTACGTCAAGGTAAGAACCTAAAGCATTTCCATCACACGCTCAGAAGTCAGAAATGACCTTTAAATGCCCTTGACCTTGCACAGTGCCACTGTTCTTACTTCATGAAAGGGAAGGTTCCAGAAGACATGGAGGTACATTGGAAGCCACTGAGACTGTTTGATTTCTGGATTCCCACCTAAAGGAGAGTCTGGGACAGAGGTGATACCCCCTTAACTGCCATGTATGTGAAATGCCGAGGTATGTTTCCCCTTTAATCCATTACGGTTTTCTTGTGGTTCTGAGTAGAACCCCCTGATTTACACAGTTACACCCGCTTAGACTTGAGGAAAGGAGATTTAGTCTACAACAGCGGAAGGGTTTCTTTACAGTAAGGACAATAAAGGTATGGAATGCACTTCCGGAGGAGGTGGTGCTATCAAATACATTAGATGCCTTTAAAAGGGGCCTGGATACTTATTTAAAAGAGCATAATATAGAGGGCTATGCACGTTAGTATTGGGTTTAATATTTAGTTAGGGCTTGTTGATCCAGGGAGAAATCTGATTGCCATTTGGAGTCAGATGCCTTCTTTTGGGTCAGTGATGGTAAACAGGAATAGGAAAAGGGTTGAACTGGATGGACGCAAGTCTTTTTTCAACCTAAATTACTATGTAACTATGTAACTATATAAATTGAATATATAATTCAAGCAGTCGGAACACTTGTGCTGCTGTTTGCCACTCTAGTGATTCTCAGAATTCGTCCCCAGGACACCCCAACAGTCAGGTGTCATGATATCCCTGTTTGACCACAGTTGGGTAATCAGTGACTTAGTATCTTTGATCTACCTGTGACTGAGTAGTGATATCATTAACCCTTTGAGTGCCAGAGAGGTATCCAATGCGTTGATTACCTCTCGGCTAAAGGCATGTCCCAAGGTCTGGTGCTGAGAATGACTGCTTTAGACAGTAACACACACACAAACACACACACCCACACAAAGCCTCTGGACCTTGGTGCAAGAAGTGCCACGGGTGCCCCCCCCCTACATTGGCCCCCTCAACCACATTGACCCCCTCCACAATGCCCCTCAGTCTCCACAATGTCCCCATCTCCTGCCTCCTACCTGGAGCTTCCGCGCGGTCCTCTTAGTAATGCAAAGAGCTGGGAGATGATGTCATGGAGATGATGTCATCTCCCAGCACTCAGCATTACTAGAGCGCCGGAGGGAGATTGCGGGAGCCAGGCAGAGGGGTTGCAGGGGGTGGCCGGGCCTCAGGAGTGCACGGACCCAGTCGCAAGTGCGACCCCTATAGTTACACCATTGCTTATTCCCCCCTTGAAATGTATGCTGAACTGGAGGAAGAGGGTGCAGGCAACTATAGCGTCTTTCTGCGCTGAACAATAATGACATGCATTCTTAATGTTATCACTTGTTCCTCTTCTTGTAGGTGCCTCATTAAATGGCTGGAGGTGCGCAAGGTCTGTCCGCTTTGCAACATGCCCGTACTACAGTTGGCTCAGCTGCACAGTAACCAAGAACATGGCCCACCTCAAGGACCTTTACCAGGAGCAGAGAACATTGTATAGCTCATTGCCAACACGCCCCGGGTCACCAACGCAAGGAGCCACAGATCCCATGTCCATAACCCACTTCCTTGGGACATCTCCCACAACAAGCCTGTTGGCTGGATCACATGATGATCGTGAACACGGATGTGTGGACTCTAGAGCAACCAAAGCACTTTTGACGCCAGCGCAAGCCGGAGAGAGACAGAAAATAAGGGAAGAGACATACAGCAGCAGTATTTGGCCTTGGAAGAGCACTTTAGAAGATTTCAACTGAAACTGTCATAACCGATGTTTGTTTGTTATTTTTTTTGTTTGTTTGTTTTTTTCACTTTTTTTTTTTTTTCATTTTTGACTGGAAAGCTTCACTGTGCCAAGAAGGAAACACGATTGTCTCGTTATGAAAAAGAGAGAGTACAGAGGTTTTAAACCAAGAGAGCATTCAAGATCGATGGTAGACTCGTTACTATGCAATCTGCTTTCCTTAACAGTGAACATCTCGTTCTGTTACATTCAAGAGAAAATCTTTACTCGTGTCTTGGAAAAAAGCACCAATCCCACTTTGTGTAGGCTTTGGTACCTGGAAATGGGAATCGATACTGTCACATGGAAGGGAACCTGTAGCTAAAGGAATAAGTGGCTCTTAATTTGTTTAACCCTTTGTGATGTAGATGCTTTCAATGCACTGCAAAGGAATGTGTTGGGGGTTATCATGGATTTCATGTCTTAGCTATTGGGTTTAGCTATATAACTTTTTTAATTAGGACTTTGTTGTAGGCTGTATCAGACAGTTACAATTTCACAATCCGTTCTTTTTAACCCCATCCCGACAATTGACTTACCAGGTACGTTCCTCAGAAACTGTCACTTAGTGACAGAGGACGTATCTGGTAAGTCCCGGAAGTCCGGGTCTCCGTGCGGCTGCATGCCGTTCAGGGAATCCATAATCATATAGAGAGAAAAAAAATGTTAGCCGGGCGTTAAGGTGACAGCCGCGTACGCACGCGACTGTCACTAAGAGGTTAAGTAAGTCTGCAGAACGACCTTTGTGTCTTTCTCAATGGGACTGTGAAGAAGAGTGAACTAACCAGACTGTAAAATGGAGCTCAGTTATACAGATCAAAAATATATAAATGGATCAGGTTAATGAATGACTCCGTCCTAAGAAAGTCCTCCTGTTAAATTAGGAGCCACTTTTTCCAGTAGATATAGATTTCCTTGTATAATCTAATGGTCAAGTATACTGAGCTTAACGTTAATAGGCAACTTAACCCATTTATTGCTAGGGGATTTGAACGCAGTCAATGCGTTAAAGGAACGCTAATCCTAAAATCTAACTTCAAGAGCATCCAACTGGAGGGGGTGGGGATGGGGGCTGGAGAAGAGCTTTTTTTACAACTGGATTTGATTAACGGATGCCTACATAATAGGTTTCTTATTCTCAGTTTGCAATCTGAGTTGCTCTGAATGCATCACACACATCTCAAGCAATCACAGTGTTAAAGACATGGAAAATGCTGAATTTAAGGATTAATATCTACCAGTGTCAAGGGATTGACTAATTAATGAATAACATGCACTAAGGCTTAGCACTGTTTATTTATTACATTGCCTAAATGTACTAAAGAGCTTTTAAACCCTTTGAGTGATAGAGGGTTGTCCAGCAAGATGCCTTAACATCCCTCTGGCACTAAAAGGGTTACAGGTGCAGTCTATCCTGGCATAGAGCTAGCAGCAATGACTAAAGATTGTCTGAATGTTCAGCATCAATCACACATTCTCCTGTATGAGCTAATTATGACCTTACAAAGTGGTTATAGACTTGGGAATCTCAGTGAAGAATTAATCCTAAAGGGAAAAGTGTCTTTTAATTTGTTTGTAAGTGGAAATGTCACCTTGAATTTGTTGCTGTATTTTAAAAATTCAAAACAGCCTGTGTGCATCATGTTACCCAAAATGACGGCCCATACGGAGTTTAGGAGAGGCAATGCATTGCAAATCCTGCTGGTCTTTACAAGGTTTAACAGGGAATGATGAAAAAGCACTCAGTCTGTTTGGTACATAGAGTTGCTCTTTGCTCCTTAGAAAATTCCGTCCTTGGAGTATCCAGCCCCTAGCTAATGTCACACCACGTTTCTTTTGCCGAAAAATGCAACAAATGTCAAGTTGTTTTGAGTGCCAGAGGGGGTACTCAACGTATTGCGAAGCAATGTGTTGCATACCCCACTGGCACTCAAAGGGTTATGCATTTTTCTAAAGCCGCTATACCCTATTACCATATGATGGATTCCTAACTAGGCGTAGGTCCTTTTGTTAAATACAATAGGAGCTGCTTCTTCCTTTAGATCAGTGTTACTAATGATATTCCTCAGGGAACACAAACAGTCGTTGCGTTCAGGATATCCCTGCTTAATCAGAAGCTCAGTCATTGTGATGATATACCTGTGATTAATTAGGGATGTTTTTGACCTCTTCAGAACCAGCGGTTCCAGGAAGTTACCCTCCCTTAAGGACCACTTTTATCTACGTCAACACGCCCTCACGCTTGACCTGTTGTGTGTACCATCACACCAAGCGGGGGTCTGAGAGAGATCACTCCTGTCAATTTCAAACCACGTTTTTTACCTACAGCACTCCCAAAGGAGCAATGTAAGTAAAAAGTATGTGACGTGCCAAGACTGTCACAGGTCCTTGAGGGAGCAGTAAACATTTTTTAATGAAAACTACATATAATAGAGCTTTTCCTGCTGCGTAAAACAAGGCCACTCCCACTGCTGTCAGTTGTTTTATTCAAAATGTTATAAAAGTTAAACAGGAAGTGAATTTACTGTGTTTACTTCCTGATAGTTCTAACTGACAGGAAGTGACTCAGCCGTATATATCACATTCTGTGGAGAACTGACTGACTTTCTTCTCCATTAGAATGTAACAGGGTAATTCATAAATGGCACTGCAAAAGTAAAAAACAAAACAAAACATGGATTTAACCTGAAATATGCATCTCTCAACAGTGGGAGTACACATATTTTACTCAACAGAAAACACCATACAATACATATGTTTTCATAAAAAAAGTTTACTGCTCCTGTAAGGGCAGAAAAAAATGTGAAGGTCCTGACACGTCACACGGTTGTTAAGGGTCTATAATATGACCTGTTGGTGTTCCCGGAGGACCGCAGTTGGGAACCACTGCTTTAGGTATTATTTTGCCACAACCATCTCTGTTTAGAATGACACTGAGTGTGGGTATGCGACATTAGGCACATTGTGTCTTTTGTGAGCTCAGGCGTCTTCCACCCAAAGTGCTTCACTTCTCGCAACTCTGTGATCTGATGTATTAACCCTTTGAGTACCAGAGGGATCCGCAACACATTGCTCTGCAGTGCATTGCTTACCCCTCTTGCATTCAGTGGGGGCCAACCAACTGCACCGTAGTGGATAAATTGTTCCCAAAACTTCCATTGATACAAATGGTATTTTCTCTCTATCATTCAATGGATTAACCCTTTGAATGCCAAAGTGGTAGGCAATGAACTCAACGGGTTAAAAGGACCGTACAAATGAGAATTTTTAATCAAATGAGAATTTTTAATTGTCCTCTATTTTGCAGCTGGTTTGTGCCCAGAATTGTTCCACTTTTCATAGTGTATCAGCCTACTTTCAATGTTGAATATTACAGAGAGCACTTTACGCTTTCCTTTATGAATGTTCTTTACATCTATTTGCCGTTTTATTAAATACATATATTTTTTTATATTCTTTCCATGCTAACAGTGTGATGGGTCTTATTAAAGGGAAACAAACGCCTGAAAGTAAAAGTGGAGATGTACACTCTTAACCCTTTGGGTGCTAGATTTCTTTAGTATCCAGCGGGTTAAATGACATATATTGCCAGCTATGGTCTTTAAAATGCATCTTTGTGGCGGAATTTTGAATCCGAAATTTGGATCAGAATTCTAAATCTCAGTATGAAATTTTTTTGTACACGAGTTAGTATCTCAAATTGAATTTGGATCAGATTTTTTGAACCTGAAACATTGCTTTAGGAAGTTGAATCAGTAATTTTGATGCAGGAATTTCTTACATTTCTGACATTAGAAACATGTCCAATTTCACAGCTTTTAAAGGGATAGTAATACTTCAATTTTACTATCCCCCATCTTGTAGCACTTAAACTGAATTAAACGAGCCCAGTGGCATCTCTCAAACCTTTATGGTTTGAGAGATATCCACTTTCAAAGTTCCTTCTCCACCTATGTCAGCGTTCTAGCTGACAGCAGGGGAATCCAGTCCTGGGACCGGCAGAGGCTCTTCAGCAGAGCCGGGATCACGTTCTGGAAGAAGAAATCCTTCACTGAAATGGTCTTCTACGTAAACCAAGCACACGTAGAAGACCATTTCAGTGAAGGATTTCTTCTCCCAGAACGTGATCTCAGCTCTGATGAAGAGCCTCTGCTTACTCAGGAACCGGATTCCCCTGCTGTCAGCTAGAAAGCTGACGTCAGGGGAGAGGGAACTTTGAAAGCGGATATCTCTTAGACTATAAAGGTTTGAGAGATGCCACTGGGCTCGTTTAAAACAGTTTTTTTAAGGGCTACAAGATGGGGGATAGTAAAATTAAAGTATCACTATCCCTTTAATCTCTTGAATGATGGCAAGAGCTCAAGTGCGTTGTTTTGCAATGCATTGGAGACCCATCATTCATTCAAGGGGTTAACCCTTTCAGTGCCTGAGGGCTATGCAACGCATTGCAAAGCAATGCGTTGCATACCCCTCTGACACTGAAGGGTTAAAAGCCCTATATAAATCAGTGGGAATATTTTATTTGCTCCAGAAATACTTCCCTTTAGCTGTCTGAATAAGGACTTTCTAATATACACCATAACTTAGTTGATGAGGCTAAAAAAAAAAAAAAAGACTTGTCCTTCAAGTTCAGCACCTTGACAATATCCCCTGTTGATCCAGTGGAAAAAAACAAAAACATTGAAACCATTTCCAATTAAGCCCAAAGTGGGTAAAAAAAAAAAAAAATTCCCGACTCCAAAAGACAGTCTGCTGTTTACCTGGATCAATATCCTATCTGCGTTGAAACCAACTGTCATAATTCATCATATTGTTCGGAGTTGGAAAAGCATACATTACTTTTTAAAAGCAACTACAGTATCCGCAAGCAAAGCATCCTGAGGTGAATAATCGCATCACTTAACTACCCTTACTGTAAAAAAAAAAATCCCTGCCTTTGCTTTAGTCAGAAGTGCATTTCCTCTAGTCGTAATGGATGGCCTCTTGTTTTTTTTTTTGGTTTTTTTTTTTACTCGCCTCTTTTACTAATGAAAGCGTTGACAGCTTTATTTCAGAGCCATAGAGCCACAGTTTGCTGAGTGTGGCACAAACTGCAATAACGATGTAAAGAAAATCATTGCTCTGAGTTTGCTGCCCATCACTTTTCCTTCTGAGAATGACAGTAACTTCACCAATACTACTTGAGGCCGATTGCTGCTTCATCCCTTTTGACACACCTATAACAAAAACATTGCGATTATCACTTGATCTGAAGGCTTCTGCATCAAATAGAATTTGAACAGATGTTAGATGGAGGTGCTGGAGCTGCAATCCTTTGCGCTTGTGAAACGTATTTCTTTGCAATATGTGGCACACCCCTCTGGTACTTACAGGGTTAAAAGATATAGGTTTTCCTCTTTATTTTTATGTTGGTTTCCCTATAACCCTCTGAGTGCCAGACGGGGATGCAACACATTATGAAGCAATGTGTTTCACTCCCCCTCCCCTCCTTAAAAGCTTAACCCTTTGCGTTGCGTACCCCTCTGGTACTCAAAGGGTTAATACGTTTTATTTTATTTTTACTAGCCTGCAGGAGAAGGTTATACATACTGCAGATTAAAGCAAACATTGACCTAAAGGTATTTTTCTAACGTAGACAATGATACGGTGCTGGAATGGACAGCGACAATCTTTCCGTAACGGTTCAAGTTAACCCTTTATACCAGCCAGCTGAGTGGAGTTTCATATCCTCTCTGTTCCTTTAAAAGGTTAAAATGATGCACTTGGCTTGCTTCAAAATTAATCAGCATTTTAAAATATGACCCTTTTGTACACATATTTAGCTGATTCATAAGGGAAATAATAATAGATTTGATTATTGGTTTACTTTGAGTCCAGGATTTGTCAAAGGATTTTCAAGTTGCTTCATATTCATACAAGTGTCAGCTGAACAGAAGAACTTACACTTTATAGTGATAGGCGATTTGGCAAAGGCTTTTAAAATCACTTATATTTGTTATCCATTCTATATCTAAAATTATGCTGTAAGAGAGCTTTTATTCATACGTCAGTTTATGCAAATTAGGCACTAGCCGCTGGTACAACCTGGTGTGTCAGATACTGACATTCTACTCTCTTTCCCAACTGCCACTTTTTACCAGGGAGTATTCTATAATTTGCATAAGCTGACAAATACAAATATTTATAACTGCTAGTGTTGAAGGCCCGTGTTCACGGGCCAGGGTGCTGTCCGGTGACCTCGGCTGTTGTCCTGGGGACGTGGACGGGTGGTAGGCCGTTTGCGGCACCCCGCTCTGGATCAGCCATGCCTCGGACTGGGGGCCAGCATATTTGGGCAGTCTGCTGCACGTGACTGCATCGTTCCGGCAGTCTGTACCGCACATGTGCGTGTTACATACACTGGGAGCGATGCATCCTAGCAAATGATATCATAGGATAGTTTTAAATAAAGAATGGTTAACCTAACCCTTTCAAAAGCGTGCAAGTCATTATACGGTGTTCCACTTTAAAAACATGCCAATCGTGGTTCTTTATTTGGTAGGTGTTATTTGGCAAAAATCCTGATTTTTATGTGCATTGAGTTACCCCCTTTGTATGCCACTGGGACATGCAGCTGGTGGGTACTACAACTCACATTGTCTCCCAGTAAACCCCTGACTGGGGGCAAATGGTATTTATTTGTACTCTCCTAACAAGAAGAGAGCCGTTGTTTGCCTACCGCTGCCATAGACTAGTGGTTACCAAGTCCTGGTTCTCGGAGTACAACAACAGGTCATTTTAAGGCTATCTGTAACTGAGCTCATTCACATTATTAAGTTGGGATATCCTGAAAACATAAGCTGCTGCTGTTCTATTAACCTTTTGTGCCAGAGTGGTACGCAACGCGTTTCAAAGCAATGCGTTGAGTACCCCTCTGGCACTCAGAGGGTTAAGGCTAATGTTGAGAAACACGGTCTTGGGCAGTCATTTTTATGTGATTCTTGTCTAATGGAATCAGAGAGATCACAGTGGGGAAAGTATCGAGCGGATACCCGCTTTGCAATAATAGTGATATGTATTAATAAGAATCCACTCTATAACATGCACTGGAAAATATTTCTTAGTCCTATTCGTGCCATATTGCTAAGATACTTCTACTGAAAATTCTCACCGTAACGCTGACTGTGCCAAAGGGAGGGTAGTGACGGGTTCGTACACCTCCCCACCAATAGCTTCTGATTCTGCAGAGTTGTCTGGCTGGCAGAAATTGTCCTAATTCATGCAGATAACACATGAGCATTGGTACCGTGTTAGCAGTAGAAATACAGGTGGCAAATATAATCAAATTGATACCTTTATTGGCTAACTAAGCAGATTTAGGAGGAAAGCTTTCAAGACCTCTTAGGACTCTTCCTCAGGCATGTTAACATGTCTGAGGAAGATACCTAAGAGGTTTTGAAAGCTTGCCTCCTAAATCTGCTTAGTTGGCCAATAAAGGTATCAACTTGACTATATTTGCCTCTTGGTTCATGCAGTCATACAGAGAGGAAAGGTATTTATGAATGATTCATATTGCTGATGTTTCTAAGGGCTATCATAGTTAAACCTGTTGAGATGTGAAAACGTTTTGGACAGGATTGCAAGTCCGATGATGAAGGTTGCTTTGGAATTTGTAGAATATTTTCCTTTCCAGTATTAGGTTAAAGGGATAGTAATGGTTAACTTTACGTTGATTTAATATTGTAGACATTAAAAAAAGGTTAACATCGATGTAAGTCTGATCTCTCAAACCTTATGGTTTGAGAGCTATAACTTGGTAAAGTTACCTTTTCCTGGCTGTTTCACTCAAGTCTGCCATCTAGCTGACAGCTGCAGATTCCAGTCATTTGACCAGACAGAGGCTCTTCAGCAGAGATGAAATCACGCTATTTAGAAATAAATACTTCATTGGAACGGTCTACAAAGTGTGCCTGCAAACAAGGCACACTTTGTAGACCGTTCCAGTGAAGTATTTATCTTAAGATATCGTTCTATCGGCACTGCTGAAGAGCCGCATCTGGTCAAGCGACTGGAATCTGCTTCTGACAGCTTTACAGCTCGTCAAGCAGAAAGGAGAGGGAGCAGAGAACTTTATTTTCCTATATCTCTCAAACCCATAACGGTCTGAGAGATACGAATAAGTGCAAGTACTCTCTCTTAATTGTATCTACCATATAGTTAATACATTTTTTTAATGACATTACTATCCCTTTAAGTGTCACATTCCTCTTGTACAGTGAAACGGTGTCTCCGCATAGTCTATTCTGCAGGAGAAATACCATCTTCTGAAGCTACAAGTCCAGTGGTATTATTCTCATTAACCCCTTGTATGCTACAGAGCGCTGTAATGCAGTGCATCGCAGTGTGTTGTGGACCTCTGTAGCATTGAGGAGGTTTAAAGAATTATTATTTTTAAATTAAAATGTTGGTTTTAACATTTACTCATACAGTTGATAAGTAAACATGTCCATGTATTGGTACAGCATTAAGCAGTATATGAGATTGCAGGTGCTGTTTTTAAGCAGTCCAGGGGAAGTAGTTTGCCTGTGTACTCATTTCCAACTAAATGGATTACGTTCTTCTGACCTGCAAATCAAAATAGCGTCCCCCAGGCTGTAACAAAAAAGTTTGCAAAATTCATAGAATACATTTGTAACCTGTTCTTCAATCCCCATAAGAACCATTCCACACCCTACTGGCCCATTAAGGGTTAAAGTAACACCAATTTGTATTATAAAATCGGACTTCTTTTAATGCAGTGTGAGTGCGTCTCATCTCTATAGTCTTGGTTCCGCGCCAGCAGATGATGATCTATGGCTGTGGAAAAACCACTGAAGCGTATCCTCTTATTAATTCCATCATTACAGTGTTGCTAAGAATCCTAGTGTAATTAATGGTTAATATTGTTTATTTATAAATTGCCAACCCATTCCGCAAAGCTGCTTGATGTTTACAACTGAGGCCTTGCTTTCTGGCTGCCGTTGTGACCCTAATTCAGTGTTGGGGAGCAGAGGACCCTCTGACTGAGCCCTGGTACAATTGGAAGCTGAGATTATGCTTCTCTACCACATCAAACACCTCCCCATTTGTGTATTGTAACACAATACTTTGCTATGTTTGAGGTTCAAATGGTTAAAGCATACATCCTTTTACACTTCCCCTTTTCCACCTTAAAGGGATAGTAATACTTGGAAATAATTGTATTTTATATTGTAGCCCTTAAAAAAACATGAAAAATGATATAAGTCTTATCTCCCAAACCTTTATGGTTTGGAAGATATTCACAAGCAAAGTTTCCCCTGAGTGACGTCACCGTTCTAGCTCTCAGATTTGAAATCCGGTCTGCAGACTGGCCCTGGCTCTCCAGAAGTGCCGAGATTGTGATCTTTAAAAATAATTTCTTCATTGAAATGGTCTACAAAGTGTGCTTACAAGCTAGGCACACTTTGTAGACCGTTCCAATGAAGTAGTTATTTTTAATGATCATGAACTCGGCACTGCTAAAGAGCTGCCCGCTGATCTGTGGACTGGATTCCATATCTGTCCACTAGATGGCAGACTTGGCTGAAACAGCCAGGAAAAGGGTACTTTATTTTACTTGTGAATATCTCCCAAACCATAACGGTTTGGAAGATAAGACTTATATCATTTTTAATGTTTTTTTAAGGGCTACAATATAAAATAAAAGTATTTTCAAGTATTACTATCCCTTTAAAGGAATAATAATGTTTTTTAATGAAAAAATATGTTGCAGGGATTTTCCTGTTCATAAAGATAAGGATACAGACACTTCTGAGTGAAATTGTATTCTAAAGTAATTACAGCTTGAATCTTTTTTGGGTGCAATATTTTCGTGACCTGAAATCTTGCAGTGATGCTGTTGCTACAACCTATGGAAGGTTATTGTCACTAACCATAGCTGTCCCCAGAATACTGTTACAGCAGCACCACTGTATGATTTCAGGCCATGGAAATACTGCACCAAGAAAAGGCTGAATAAGACATCTCTCAGTAATGTGTACTCTTATTTTACCCAGCAGGGAAAATCTTTATATAATATCCCTTTGCAATGCATTGTGTACCCCTTTGGCAGTCAAACTCAAATGGGAAGCACTCTCACCATCTTTAGTTAACTGCCTGGGTGCAAAATCTCATGGGGTCAACATAGACTCATAGAAACGAGTAGAGTCAGCACACACAGGTCTTTTTTTAAAGGGATAGTAATACTTTAATATTACTAATCCCCATAGTTTAGCTCTTTAAAAAATAATTCAATTGCTCCCAGGCTCATCTCTCAGACCTTTATGGTTTGAGAGATAACCGAAGGCAAAGTCCCCCCCTCCCTCCCCCTTCCCTGAAGTCAGCGTTGTACAGACTGCAGGGATATCGGTTTTATTTTTCGTCAGGCGGTTCTGCAGCAGAGCCGAGATCGCGTTAGTGAAAGAATTATTGCACTGAAACGGTCTTTTACATGTGCTTGGTTTGTACTTGGTTTGCAAGCACACGTAGAAGACCGTTTCAGTGAAATAATTTTTTTTTTTTTACTAACTCGATCGCGGCTCTGTTGCAGAGCCGCCTGCTGAAAAATAAAACTGGATATCCCTGCAGTCAGCTATAACGTTGACTTCGGGGAAGGGAGGAGAGAGGGGGGAACTTTGCTTACGGTTTTCTCTCAAACCATAAAGGGAGCAATTTAATTATTTTTTTCAAGAGCTACGCTATGGGGATTATTAATATTAAAGTATTACTATCCCTTTAAGTGAAAAAGTATGATAAGTGAAAAAGTAAATGTATTGTCAACTTTTCAGTGTAGTTCACATTTTCACACATTGAAACGTTGACAATTCAACTTACTTTTTCACTTAAAAAAAGACCTGAGTCTTCTGACTTTTTACTCGTTTCTATATACTTTTTTTTTCATACTTGGCGATACTTTACCTTTAACCCTTTGAGTGCCAGAGTGGTACAGAACCTCTCTGGCACTAAAAGGCTTAACTCCATGAGTGCTAAAGACGTATCTAATCATATGTTGGAGAACCCAGAGCATGCAAAGGGTTAATCTACTCTTGTCAAACCTCATTTAGACTTTGTATACATAACGTGCAGCTCCTTGGTGAATGCGGGGTGAAGAATCGGATTGCTTGTAACTGCCCGAATGAGCCAATGTAGATGTAATTGTGGCTGGCCAGCTTTAGCCATTTGTGTTTATTTTGTGGATTTTGGCTTACCGTCCAGGACTACAGATGTGTGGAATCCACGTGTATAAAATCAAATATTTATCTTCTACTATTCCGGCCGAATACAATGCTGTTAGAAAAGGAATATCCGTCTTAGTATTGGCTCCAGTTTGGAAGCCTTTTTATGTCTGTTCTGTGTTATTAAAATGTTCCCTATACTCCTATCTATAATGTTCATCTGCTAATAATCTGGAAATGTCTGTAACCCCCCCCCCCCGAATGCTAGAGACATCTACTTTAAAGTCTAAAAGGGGGATTAAAGGGACACTGTCACCTTAAAACAACTTTGGTGCTTCTGAAAGAGTTTTCAGAACCACCTATATGTTGTATTGACTGTTTTTTTTATTTAGAAAGCTGTTTTTTGAGTTAGTTAGACATATATTATGCTATTTACCTCCTCTGCTCGCTGGCATTTAACCCTTTCATCGCTGGAGGTGGAAAATGCAGACAGTGCTCTTTCAAAATCAACAGTTATTTTTTTAGGTGATAAGAGTCCCTTTGAACTTGTACAACTCATACAAATAACCCCCATTTACCTAAATCTAGGTAGAAATCCATTCTGCTTTGGATTGGTTCTCCAAAATGTGATCTCTAACTCTTACAGTAAGTGGGATGAGACTGAAGTCGGACATCTTGCAAAAACAATCATGTCTGCCCCGTGACCTTGATATGTAGTATTAATTATGGATTCATTTTGGGGACCCAATCCACACAATTGACTCGTGGTGGCCATGGGGATTTTTAACCCTTTTGAGCGCCAGGGAGGTATCCAATGCATTGTGTTGCATACCTCCCTGGCACTCAAAGGGTTAAAACGTTTTAGGAAGTGTCTTGGGTTATTATCGTGTTGGTGTTCCTTTAAGGAAGTTGGGTAGTGTCTTTCAGTATTAGATAGGATAGGCTTTTGCTGTGGAGCGCGTATTTGTAGTATCCTAGTTGACCACTTGAAGGATTACCTACTTCATTTATTTTTTTAATGTATCTCCAAGTAGAGACTGTAGGTTTGCGTGGAGTACAACTATAAACAGGCTTAGCAGGGCCGACTGAGTTTGTATCAAAACTTTATTTATAAAGGTGCATACAAAGGAGACGGAGAACTTGTTGCCAGGCCAAGTATGAACAGTCCTTAGGCATACCTCCCAAGTGTCCCTCTTTAGGAGGGACAGTCCCTCTTTTAGACCCAAATCCCTTTGTCCCTCTTTCACACCCTGATGTCCCTCTTTTTAGGAGATCAGATTGCATGGTGTGTGTATATAAGTGTATCATATTACTCTACAGCAATAAAACTCACATTATTGTTTGGTAAAACATCAGTATATGTGATTATAAATTAGTATGTGTAAATAAAATACTTTGGTCTTGTTCTAAGTCATTTATTACATTACACAAGGAGGTATCAATAGGTTATGAAATAGCCTGAAAATTATCGGTAATGCCCTGCCCACCCCAGCCCACGTTCCCAGCAACACCCCCTAAAACACAAGTGTCCCTCTTTGTCAGTTTGAGATGTTGGGAGGTATGCTTAGGTATAAGGATAAGGATTTCCTCATGTATATTAGTTTTACAGCTTCTAAGATCACAAATGACTAAATGTCAGTGGGGCTTATCTACTAAGATGCAAATCATTTTTCTCACATTGGCTTATTAATTAACCCTTTGAGCGCTGGCGGGGTCCACAACACATTTGCAATATGTTGCATACCCCTCTGACCCTCAGGGTTAAACCATAAAATAAGGGAATTTAACAAAGTGAAAATGGGGGGGGATCATGTGACAAGGCACAAACTGTTTAATGGTAAATAACTGTATATCTGAGATTGTGAAGTAGATAAAAGCGTGAATTGTACACAAATCAATGTGTAAATAGGCTGACATTTATTAAAATGAAATTGAATACAGAAGTAAGGATGACATTGGGACAGAATAAGCCAATTTGGACCTTAGTAAATATGTAATAGAAAGATTACCAAATGTTTTGTGGTGAATATCACTCATGTTTGTATAACATAACAAAATAATCTGTGGCCTAATTTAGATGTGGGCAAACAGTGGCTCTGTAACTGTTTCACTGTAATTCACTATATAAATTGAGGGGAAAATAATTTCCAGACATTTTGCATGAAAAATTACTGTACTTTTCTTAAGAAGAAATATTACCACAAAACTGTACTTTTTTTTTCCCCGCCCTTACCACAGCTTTAAATAACAACCAACCAACCAACAAAATGGCAGCAATTAATTGTCTCCCTCAGTCTACTCCAATGGCCCTCTGTGTTTAGTGCTTAGGCCTTTTTCTTTACTTATATTTTATCTCAGATTGTTTGTGAAACTTAATGTTTCTGGGTTTCGCAGACGTGTTTGTACACTAAAAAAAAAAATTCTGCAGCAGAAGAATATTTTTAAAAAAAAAACAACTCACTGTTTTTTTAAGCTATATTTTTGTATATTTAATTGCTATTACAATGTGTTTTGCTAACTACAATATTCTTAAAAAATGTTTTGCATGTTATTGACTTGAAATGTAAATAAATGACAACTTTGGAAAGTGTGTGTAGTGTATTTTTTTAGTGTATGTGTGTGTGTCTGTGTGTTAGTTCTCCAATGACCTCCTTAAAGGGATAGTAATACTTCGTTTTATCTTTATTTTATTTTGTAGGCATTAAAAAAACATGAAGAACAATATAAGTCTTATCTCTCAAACCTTTATGGTTTAAGAGATATTCACAAGCAAAGTACCCCCCCCCATTCAGCCAGATCAGAAGGGAGGTGCCCAGGTAGACTGCAGAGAGGGACAATCTTCAATTAAGATAAGGGAAAAACCTGAAAAACTTGTCAAGGGGGCAGGGCTCTCATTGTTCTCATAGGAAGAAGATTGTCCCCTTCTGTTATCTGTTTGGTCTATGGACTGCATTCCACATCTGAGAAGAGATGGCTTACAGTAGGTAAAAGGGGCGGGAGGGGAAACTTTGCTTATGAATATCTCTTAAACCATAAAGGTTTGAGAGATAAGACTTATATCATTCTTCATGTTTTTTTAATCCCTACAATATAAAATAAAGTTAAAACGAAGTATTACTATCCCTTTAACATCTATTTCAAGGATTATTTTGGATTCCAGTTTAAACGAACAGAGACACACAGTATCATATATTTTATAAGCAATAATCACAGCAAAAACTCATAATACTCAACGAGCATATAATAATACTAATCAGCAAATTAATGATCTTAGCGTGTATGGGAGAGCCCATGATGGATCTGACCACCGCCCATGCGATCTTGCACATACACGGACATCACCTTCTTGTTCCAGTTGAAGCTCTTAAAAAGCCCCCACGGCACCCCTCTGTTTATACCCTCTATCACAGACTGATCAGGATGCTTTGACCTATCGGATTACACGGTTGGTGTCAACAACCTACGTCACCATTACATTCCCAACTCGTGCTCTGCAGCTGTGAGGCGTAATGTAAACACAACCTCGTGTTCTGCAGTCTGCAAAAATCAGCACTTATTATTGTTGCATGGCTTTGAAGCTGTTACATTATGTAACATGATGAAGGCAGAAGTTTATAATAAACATATTATGCAAAGAAGACTTGCAAGAAACACATTAACCCCTTATTGACCCCTGATTAAACCATTGAGTGCCAGAGGGGTACAGAATGCATTGCAAAGCAATGCATTCCGTACCCCTCTGGCACTCAAAGACTTAAAGGGATAGTAATACTTAAAAACAACTTTAGTTCATATTGTAGCCTTTAAAAATACAAATTAAATGAGCCCAGCGGCAACTCTCTTTGTTTTGAGAGATAGCCGCTTTCAAAGTTCCACTCCCCTGACGTCAGTGCTCTAGCTGACTGCAGGGGAATCCTGTCCCTGAACAAGCGGCGGCTCTGCAGCAGAGTCGAGATCGCATTATAGAAACAGAAATCCTTCACTGAAATGGTCTTCTACACGTGTGCTTTGTATCCTTCACTGAAATGGTCTTCTACACGTGTGCTTTGTATCCTTCACTGAAATGGTCTTCTACACGTGTGCTTTGTATCCTTCACTGAAATGGTCTTCTACACGTGTGCTTTGTATCCTTCACTGAAATGGTCTTCTACACGTGTGCTTTGTATCCTTCACTGAAATGGTCTTCTACACGTGTGCTTTGTATCCTTCACTGAAATGGTCTTCTACACGTGTGCTTTGTATCCTTCACTGAAATGGTCTTCTACACGTGTGCTTTGTTTGCACATTTCAGTGAAGGATTTCTGTTTCTATATTGTGATCTCGGCTCTGCTGGAGAGCTGGTCCCGGGACCGGATTCCCCTGCAGTCGGTTAAAGCACTGACGTCAGGGGAGTGGAACTTTGAAAGCAGCTATCTCTCAAACCGTACAGGTTAGAGAAATATCACTGGGCTAATTTAATTTGTGTTTTTAAGGACCACAATATGAACTAAAGTTGTTTTTAAGTATCCCTTTAAGAAACTCAAGAACCCCTTATTGTCCCTTGATTAATCCCTTGGGATGGGACTGTATTTTATACATCCTCATGCAGCATCTGTAACCATAATCTAAAATACGGACTTCATTCCTCCACCCTTACAGTTATTTACAGTATTGGAGCCTCATGTGGCAAGTAAAGGAATGGAGACACTGCTGTTTAACTCCTCAGATAGTGGAGGCGTCACTAGCAGCTGAGGGATTAAGGGGGAGTGGGAAATAGTTAAATGAATATGCTCATCATGTAGTGCCACAAGTGTACACAGCATTATACATAATAAGGGTTTAGACCGTATAGGGTTACAAGTGGTTTTGCAAAGTGAAACACTGAAGGTGGGGTCCATGTTCAAAACCTTACAATTTATAGTGCACAGGGCCGGTCCGGGGCCACTGCTATATAAAGAATGAACAATCTCCTGCCGCCGCGCCCCCACCCCCCTATGGGCTGTTCAAACAATAAAAATGGGCTGCTCAGCCTTAAATGCCCGGGTCTATTTTTTGTCCCAGTCCGCGCCTGATAGTGCATATAATTTTGAAATTTGTACTGCCTCCTAGGACAAATTTGATATGAGCAGTAGCATGTTTAACCCCTTAAGGACTGCCTGATCTGGGGGGGGGGTTGTTAAAGGGATAGTAATGTTTCACAAAAAAGAAGATCCAATTCATCTTCATAGTATGTGGGCTATGGAGAGTGTTATTTAAATACTGTCAGAGTTGTAGTACAAGAGTAATTGAATGATAAAGTATCGCTCTCCCACCCCTTTTACCTAGTGTAACACTGCTCACCTCAGATGTGGAATCTGGTCTCTTAACCGGACAGATCACAGTGAGGGACAATCTTCTTACTGTGATCATAAGGAAAACCCTGCCCCCCTTGACAGGTTTATCAGGTTTTTCCTTATGCTCACTGAAGATTGTCCCTCTCTGTGATCTATCCGGACAGTCTTGCTGCTCTGAGGTGAGCAGTGTTACATCAGTAAAAGGGATGGGAGGGGGATACTTTATCACTCATTTACGGCTTAGCTGAAATTAGTTTAAATGGAATTGTGCTCTGTGCTGTATAAGCACAAAATGGACTGAGACTCTGAAAGGACCCTTATGCAGATAGAAAAAATGCTGAATAAACCAAAGTGCACTATAGGTGTGAAATAAAAAGTCCCATTGATTTAACCATTTGAATGCAGAGTGATATTCAACGCATTGCTTTTTCAGTGTGTTGCGTACCCCTCTGGCACTTCAAGGGTGAAATTGCACTTTTAACCCCTTGAATGCAAAAGAGGTCTCCAACCTGTTGATTCACAATGCTTGCAGACCTGTCTAGCATTCAGGAGGTTGTGTCCCTTTAAATCAATGAGTAATTTTGGAATTTGTATTTGTTCCCTTGGGTGCACTTTGTCTTTCTGGTCATCGGCAAAAAAGATTAATGTCTATAAAGCAATCAGGAGGAAAGATCATACTATAGAAGTCTTCTCTTTAAATAGCCTGTTAGTGCAGTTACTGTGAAATGCGTTGGGCTGCCTTGCAGAATCATGTTTTCCTCATTACTTTTTATACTCTGGGATTTATTTACATCTCAGGCTCCCCACAGCAAATAATCCTTGGCTTTCTAAGATCATCTCATGACCACGCTTCCCACCACATTCACAGACACAAATAAAAATCAGCTTGTAACACCTTTGGTGGTGCAAAGTTCTCCGAACACAATGCTTCTCAGTGCATTGAAGATCTCTCTATCTACCCACAATTCTGAATGCAGGTGTGGCAAACACAGCAGAAGGGGACATGCACTAAAGTGCGATAAAGGGCTGGGATGGTGATATGGTGGCAAATGTATGTAAGTGGTATATCGATGATATGCACTGAGATGTCTTTGCCATCATGTCCCTGTGGATCTGCCAGAATCGCCATGAATCCACCATGCCTTCGACAGGTTTACAAGTTTCCGCATGTAATTCAGCAATGGTTTATTTGTATATGGAATTAAAGGGATAGTAATACCTGAAAATAAGTTTATTTTATATTGTAGCTAGGGTTGCACCGGTACCGATACTGGTATCGGTATCGGTGCCGATACCAGCATTTGCGCGAGTACTTGTACTCGCGCAAATGCGGCCGATGCCAGCACCGATACCCTGTGTCAGGGTCGGTGCTGCAGAGAGGGAGCCCGGGGAGCTGCTCACAATGCTCCCCGGTCACCTCTCTCACTCCTACAGCGTCGGAGCATTGCCGCGGGTTACCATGGCAACGCTCCGACGCTGACCTCTGCCGGGGCTCGCGAGAGAACAGCGAGCACCCGGCAGAGGAGAGTAAAGGAGGCAGGAAGAGGCAGACAGTGGGGTCAAAAGGAGGAAGGATCAGGAGACCAAAGGAGTGGGGGCAAGAAGAGGCAAAAGGAGGGGTGATCAGGAGGGAGAGAGAGGCAAAAGGGTGAGTCAAGGAGGAGTGGGAGAAAGGGGGATCAAAAGCCAAGACAAAAGGGGGCTCAAGGGGGTAGAATGAAGCAAAAGGTGGGAGAAAGAGTGGAAAAGGGAGAATCAAGAGTCAAGAGGTGGTGTGTGTGTGTGTGTGTGTGTATATATACATATATATATATATGTATATATACACACATAATATTTTTCAAGTACTCACCAATACAAATTACCAATACTTTTTTTTTGCGGTCATTTGCCAGTTTTCCAAGTACCTAAAACATGTAGGTACTTAGAAAACTGGCAAATGACCGCAAAAAAAAGGTATCGGTAATTGGTATCGGTGAGTACTTGAAAAAAGTATCGGTACTTGTACTCGGCCTTAAAAAATTGGTATCGGTGCATCTCTAATTGTAGCCCTTAAAAAAACATGAAAAATGATACAAGTCTTATCTCCCAAACCTTTATAGTTTGGGAGATATTCAGAAGTAAAGTTTCCCCCAGAGTGATGTCATTGCTCCACCCTTCAGATTTTTAATCCGGTCCCCCGACCGGCAGTGCCTCTCCAGAAGTGCTGAGATCACCATCTTTAAAAAGAATTTCTTAATTGGAATGGTCTACAAAGTGTGCTTTCAAGCCAGGCACACTTTGTACACAGTTCCAATTAAGTAGTTATTTTCAAAGATCGTGTTCTCGGCACTGCTAAAGAGCTGTCCGTTGCTCTGTGGACCGAATTCCAAATCTGTCCACTAGATGGCAGACTTGGCTGAAACATCTAGGAAAAAAGAACTTTACTATATTTTACATATGAATATCTCCCAAACCATAAAGGTTTGGGAGATGAGACTTACATCATTTTTAATGTTTTTTTAAGGGCTACAATATAAAATAAAATTATTTTCAAGTATTACTATCCCTTTAAAGGTTAATAAGCCATTGTCATTTTAATATGGGTATTTTTGTGTTAATGTGGCTATTCACCACATGCACTAAGATCCCATATCAACCTCTGCTGTACGAGCTCACAGTCCCAACATCACCAACCTGAGGTTGGTGATGTTTGGATCTTACTATAGCTCTCTATGGAACCAGAGGACCATTTGCTGTTTCTGCTAAAAAAGCAGAGATAGCAGCTTCCCTCCCTTAACCCTTTCAGTGCCATGGGAATTTGGACTGCACTCCCCTGTGGCACCAAAAAAGGTTCCAAAATTAGAGAACGACAGAGAAACTACTGTATATATCACAGCTCCTCTACCCTTCTGTACTGACTGAGCCAGCTATCTGCTGATCAGCTGATTCAGGTAAACACAGGACTTGCAAGACACTACTGAGTGTTTATTACTAACTTTCCTGACCAACTTTAACTGATGAGCAATGTACCCATATCTTGCTTGGTGGGATGGTTTCTGCAGGAATGGGAGTACATATATGTTTGAGTTAAACACAAACAATGTAATCCTGTAAACTGGCACTCATAGTAGAACATAGTAACATAATAGATAAGGCTGAAAAAAGACATGCATCCATCAAGTCCAGCCCATGCGAAAAACACCCCTGTTGATCCAGAGGAAGGCAAAAAAAAAAAGCCCTCTGGAGCCATTTCCAATCTAGTCCCAAGTGTGTTTGTGGGGGGGAATTATTCCTTCCTGACTCCAACTGGTAGTCAAATAGTTCCCCGGATCAACATCCTATTTGCTTTGAAGCCATCTATCATAACTGTCAATATTGTTCTGTGCTAGATATGCATCCATTGCTTTTTTTTAATGCAGTTGCATTATCTGCAAGCACAACATCCCGAGGCAAAGAATACCATAGCTTTACCGTCCTTACTGTAAAGAATCCCTGCCTATGTTTTAGTCGAAAACGCCTTTCCTCAAGTCTTAATGGATGACCTCTTGTTCTTAGCTCAGCTCTTTGCATAAATAATTCATTGGATAGCTCTCGGCTGAGTACAAGTTATAAAACTAACTTTAACTAATTAAAATTTCAAATGGGACATAATAAAGAAAAGAAAGATAAAATAAAAATGAAAAGTTTTACCATGACCATAATACCCTTATGGACACAAAAGGAAAGCAGTAGGGACATTTATAATTGACATGTTTCTTATTTCTGAAAATGCCAATTACGGTTCCCACTTTATATATTGCAGTTAACCCCTTAAAGGGATAGTAATTCTTCGTTTTATTTTGTAGGCATTAAAAAACATGAAGAACGATATAAGTCTTATCTCTCAAACATTTATGGTTTGAGAGATATTCACAAGCAAAGTTTCCCCTCCCGCCCCTTTTACCTAGTGTAAGCCATCTCTTCTCAGATGTGGAATCCAGTCCATAGACCAGACAGATAACAGCAGGGGACAATCTTCTTCCTATGAGAACAATGAAAGCCCTGCCCCCCTTGACAAGTTTTTCAGGTTTTTCCCTTATCTTAATTGAAGATTGTCCCTCTCTGCAGTCTACCTGGGCACCTCCCTTCTGATCTGGCTGTGCAGTGTTACATCAGTAAAAGGGGCGGGAGGGGGATACTTTGTCATTGAATTACTCTTGAACTACAACTCTGACAGAATTGAAATAACACTCTCCAAAGTCCAAATACTATGATGATTAATTAGAGCTGCTTTTATTATGAAACATTACTATCCCTTTAAGGATCCATAACATGCTGTGACAGTCATGGGAAAACGTCCTTTAAGGACACATGATGTTCTGGCACGTCATGGAATTCGGGGACCCTGGAATCCACTGGACAAAAAAAAATGCTAAGGGGTTAAGGAAATAGAACAGTTTTACCACTTTAACTACAGTGGCTCTTTCTAACACTTAACAGTTCCCTTGGTAAAGTATAATAAGCACTCTTGATAAAGCTTTTAGTGAAACCGTTCGAGCAGTAAGGCAGAGGTTATGATCGTCTCTGCCTTCTAGCGTCTTTTTCTTTCTTTCCTATCATGTACGACTGACGCGTGTTTTAAAAGGGAACTAGAGGTCATACTCCATAGTGGTATTACTAGTTCCTTCTAGTTTTCTATAATTGCTGTTCTAATTACCGTAAAATCTCAGGTATAATACGCACCTGTGTATAATACTCAGGTGTATATTATACCTAAGATTTTAGGGGAAAACAAGAGTGTCTATGTATAATACACACCCTTGTTTTCCCCTCTTAGGGAAAAAAAAAGTTAAGCTGTCCAGAACCCTTCCCTCCCTCCCGCGGCCCAATGCGCTGTGACAATAACGCTTACTTGTCTCCACTGCAGTCCTCGCTGACAATGAGGCTTAGCGTAGGTACTTCCTTCCACTGAAGTACCCATCTTCCCAGCGGGCGGCAAGCTTGCATTTGCCGCCCGCTTCCCTCATGGGCTTTCAGGACCTTCCGCCTCCAGCCAATGGTAATAGAAGCAGAAGGTCCTGAAAGCCCATGAGGGAAGCGGGCGGCAAATGCAAGCTTGCCGCCCGCTGGGAAGATGGGTACTTCAGTGGAAGGAAGTACCTACCCTAAGCCTCATTGTCAGCGTGGACTTCAGTGGAGACAAGTAAGGGTTATTGTCACAGCGCATTGGGCCGCAGGAGGGAGGGAATCTGTCAGCTCAATTTTTTTTTTTTTTTTTTAAATAACTCTCGTGTATAATACGCACCCCCCACTTCACATAAGGTGAAATGGGGTAAAATTGTGCGTATTATACCCGAGATTTTACGGTAATTGACCATACATCTTCTTTAAGATATGTTTGTATAAAATACAGCGCAATGATTTTGCTGAATCTAATAGAGGGATAATCAGTCTTGAATCTCTGCTTTATCCAGTTGGCAACAGAACGCTCTTAACCCCTTAAGGACCAGCGGTCCCGGGGTGTGCGGCCCTTTAAGGACCACATAGGAAACTTTTGACGTGACGTCCCACGTGACTGATCACGCCAAATGGGGAACTGAAAGAGATCGCTCTGATCTTGGAGCGATCAACTTCAGTCCCCGCGCTCCTGTGAGTAAAAGTACGTGACTTGCCAGGACCGTCACTGGTCCTTAAGTGGAGGACCAGCGTGACAATCCTGCCATGTCAATGGTCCTTAAAGGGATAGTAATACTTCAGTATTACAAATTCCTATATTAAAGCCCTAGTAAAAAAACCTATTGCCCCCAGTGTCATCTCTCAAACCTTTATGGTTTGAGAGATGAACACTTCTAAAGTTGTCCTCTCCCTCCCACTTCCCCGTAGTCAGCATTTTAGCCGACTCAGGGAAATCCACTCAGAGATCATCAGGCGGCTCTGCAGCAGAGCCGCGATCGCGTTAACTAAAAAAAAAAACTTTCACTAAAACGGTCTTCTACGTGTTCTTGCAAACCAAGCACACGTAGAAATCATTTCAGTGAAAGTTTTTTTTTTCGTTAACGCGATCAGGCTGTGCTGGAGAGCCGCCTGAAAGTCGTACGACTCTGTTCCATGCAGTCAGCTAAAATGCTCACTACAGGGAAGGGGGAGGGAGGGGGCAACTTTAGAAGTGATTATCTCTCAAACTATAAAGGTTTGAGAGATGACACTGGGGGCAATTACTTTTTTTTACTAGGGCTTTAATATAAGGATTTGTAATACTGAAGTATTACTATCCCTTTAAGGGGTTAAGGTAAAAGAAGGATAATTAATCTTAAATTGCTACCCCAACCAGTTGTTAATGCAACCCTCAATATATACTCTTATAAGTTACAGCGTAACAATTTTATTAACCCTTTGATTGCCAGAGAGGTATGCAACGCTTTGCAAAACAATGCGTTGCGCACCCCTCTGGCACTCAGAGGGTTAAATCTATGATGAGAAATGATTAATAATGCAGTAACAGTGTTATTGTCCTATTTTTCTTTGTTTATATTACTCCACTAACATAATTATGGCGTTCATCAGCTCGATTTATTGGAATAATTAAATAATCGTTGGCTATTCACGTTCTTGCTTCTTATCACAGACAGTTATCAGTGGTTACAATTTCATAATCAAGGGATGTAATGTATTGGTTATGAATTAAGAAGAGTTCCCCTATAATTGTGAGATGTTGAAACAGACGTAAGTACACACAGACATGAGCAATCAATCTACATCCTGATGGCCAGAAAGCATCATAATAACACTTAAAGGGATAGTAATACTTCGTTTTAACTTTATTTTATTTTGTAGGCATTAAAAAAACATGAAGAATGATATAAGTCTTATCTCTCAAACCTTTATGGTTTATGAGATATTCACAAGCAAAGTTCCCCTCCCGCCCCTTTTACCTAGTGTAAGCCATCTCTTCTCAGATGTGAGTCTGGTTGTATGACAGGACAGATAACAGAAGGGGACAATTTTCTTTGTATGAAAACAATGAAAGCCCTTCCCCCCTTGACAAGTTTTTCAGGTTTTTCCCTTATCTTAATTGAAGATTGTCCCTCTCTGCAGTCTACCTGGGCACCTCCCTTCTGATCTGGTTGAACAGGGGGGGGGATACTTTGTTTGTGAATATCTCTTAAACCATAAAGGTTTCAGAGATAAGACTTATATCGTTCTTCATGTTTTTTAATGCCTACAAAATAAAATAAAGTTAAAACGAAGTATTACTATCCCTTTAAGTCATTGTAACACCAGTGAGACATTACAATATGTAACTATATGGAGTGATGGGTAATTAAGCCATACTCTGTAGTGGGAAACTGCTAGAAGGGATAATAAGGGACTATATTCAGGATTACACCGCGACAAATAAGATTACTAGCAGGAATCAACATGGTTTAATGAAGAATAGATCTTGCCAAACTAATCTTTTAAGCTTCTATGAAGAAGTAAGTAGCAACCTTAATAATGGTAAGGCAGTTGATGTAGTAACATAGTAAATTAGGTTGAATAAAGACACAAGTCCATCAAGTTCAAACTTTGCCTCATACCCTAGTGACATGAGAACTGTATAGCTTTCCTACTACCAAATAAGTTAGTCTTTATCAGTCCTTCCAGATCAGCCTACTGATAAACAGTATAACTCTGTATATTCCCTTTTGAAAGAAATGTATCTAATCTTCTCTTAAATGTATCCATTGTATCTGCCATAACCACCTCCCTGGGCAATGAATTCCACAATTTAACAGACCTTACTGTAAAAAAAACCCCTTCCTCTGCTGACGTTTAAACCTCCTTTCCTTTAATCTCAAGGGGTGTCCCCTGGTCACCTGATCAGGCCTTGGAATAAATAGCTCACCACAGAGATCCTTGTATTGACCTCTTGTATACTTGTACAATGTGATCATGTCTCCTCTTAGTCGTCTTTTCTCTAGAGTAAATAAACCAAGTTTGTATGTAAGTCCCTCTGTAGAGAGAAAATATCCTGTTCTGAATTATTGACTTTGCATAATTTAGTATCATCTGCAAATATTGATATTTTAATTTCTATATCTATTTCCAGGTCATTTATAAACATGTTAAAAAGCAGCGGACCTAATACTGAACCCTGAGGTACTCCACTCTCCACTTTAACTGTACTGGAGAATTGTCCATTTACAACCACACACTGTTCCCTATCCTTCAGCCAGTTTTGTATCCAATTGCAAAGGTTATCTCCTAGCCCCAATTTCCTTATTTTATACACCAGCCTTCTGTGTGGCACTGTAGCAAATGCCTTTGCAAAGTCTAGATATACTACATCTACTGCCTTGCCATTGTCAAGGTTGCTACTTACTTCCTCATAGAAGCTGATAAGATTAGTTTGGCATGATCTATTCTTCATAAAACCATGTTGATTCGTGCTAATGATTTTATTTTTTGTGTTGTAATCCTGAATATAGTCCCTTAGTATATCTAGATTTTGCAAAGGCATTTGATACAGTGCCACACAGAAGGCTGGGATATAAAATAAGGAAACGGGATAATCTTTGGACAGAAAACTGGTTGAACGATAGGGAAAAGTTGGAGTACCTCGGAGTTCAGTAGCTGGTCCACTGCCTTTTAGCTTGTTTATAAATGACTCGGAAATAGATATAGAAAGCATAATTTCACTATTTGCAGATGACACTAAATGAACATACCTGAAAACTTTGTTCCTTGCTGTCCCTGGATGGGATTCCTGTGGTGCCGGTGGGGGGAGAAAAATTACACAATTTGCTTAAAAAAAGGGAGTGTGCGTAACAGCGGATGGGGCGGAGCTAAATCGGCTAGTAAAAAATAGGCTGAGGAAGGAGGAGAAGTTGCAGGGAGTAGGAGGAAAGACTTAAAAAGAGCAGAAGTGGGTAGAGTTTCAATAGAAACTCCCCACATCCGGAGACTCAACCCCTGCCCTGGAGACCCGGTAGTGTCTCCGGTGCAAATCTGGAGAGTTCCCAGCTTTGTAAATTATTCAGGGTAATAAATTCAGAATAGTACATTTGTTGTCTCTTGAGGGATTTACATAAAATGGCAGATTGGATCGATAAATGGAATACGAAGTTTAATGTAGGAAAGTGGAAACATGCATTTGGGAAGAGAAAATCCCATTGCTACTTATGAACTAAATGGAATCATTTTAGGAAATTCGTTGCTAAAGAAAGACCTGGGAATCCTTGTAAACTACAAACTCGGAAACAGTGACCAGTGTCAAATAGCAGTAGCGAAAGCAAACAAAGTCCTGTCATGCATAAAAAGGGGTATTGATGCAAGAGTGGATAACATCATTTTGCACTGTACAAATCTTTGATAAGACCTCACATTCAAGTACGTAGTGCAGTTTGGGGCACAAATTCTGAAAAAGGATATTCTAGAACTGGAGAGGGAACAGAGAAGATCAAAAAATGAATTAAGGGAGTAGAGGACTTTGCATATGAAGAATGACTAGATTTACTTCAGAGAAAAGGCTACTAAGCGGAGATCTTGTTACAATGTACAAGTATATGAGAGCTCAATACAAAGATCTCTCTAGTGAGCTTTTCATTTCAAGGCCTGATCAAATAAATGGGGCCATCCCTTAAGATTAGAGGAAAGGAGGTATGTACTTCAGCATAGGAAGGCAGACAGAGCTGACCGGGTCTGTACCGTAGTTATAGCTTCTCTCAAGCTTCCTCCGATGAATGAGGCTGTCTGTCTCTAAGCTGGAGCGATCTCATTGGCCAGAAATCGATCTCTGCCACACAATAGACATATTTTGGCCCTTTGGATACCAGAGGAGTACGCAATGCATTGTAAAGCGTTGTGTTGCATGCCCCTCCTGTACTTGGATGGTCAACCCATTCATTCCATATACTTATCCATTCAAACATGCCTGAAGAAGAGAACAAAGTTGCCTTGAAAGCTTGCACTCTAAAGCTACTCAGCCAATAAAGGTATCACTTTTACTCTACCAGTCTCCTCCTTTTTCTATGGTTAACACAGTGCCGTATAATCCTTCTCGACTCCAAAATGAGTATTAATTTATTCACCAGAACTTGTGCTTTACTTCTAATATGCAGTATAAACCTGTATGTTCCCTTCTGCTAGAAATGCATCTAATCTTCTTTTAAATATATCCATTGTATCTGCTATTACCACATCCTGAGCATGGAATTCCACATTTTAACAGACCTTATTGGAAAGATCCTCTGCTGAAGCTGAAATCGCTGTTTTTAGAACACTCTAGGCCCTGAACCCAATGGTTCCACTTTGAGGCAGCCCCTTTACAACTCACCCTCTGCACCCCCCGTTGTTAGATGTCACCCCCTTCTCCAGCAAATGTCTTTTATGAGTGAATCCCCGTTGCATTTCTGTCACTAGCATGCCCTAGCCAGTTGACCAAATGCATTAATTCCCTTCATTGCTGAAGGGGCAAATATCATAGAAAAGGGTAGAGAATGGAAATGATTAAATATTTAAAACGTATGACAGACACCGATCACACTCTTTATTACTATAGAAAGCAATAGAAACATATTGATTTTAATAATTACTTTACCTTTAAATGGGGCTTTCAAGAGGCTTAAAGGAAAATTAGCATGTGCTAATAAGGCCCCAATTATATAACTATAGCCGTTTCATTCTAATAGTCCCTATAACATTTTGTTGTGCATTTGTTCAAGAGCTAGTGTTACCACCCAGCCAATATTTTACCGGCAGGCTGGTAAAAAATTGGCTTCTGTCCAATGTTAAGTCTATGGACGGAATGCCGTGGCCGGTATTTTTTGGAAGAAAAGGTGGCAACCCTATCAAGAGCTAATATCTTCAGTACCTCCTGGATGTGATGTTTAGAGGTGGAGATGACCGTTACTACCAGGACCACATGATGCAAACTCTGCCCACTGTCCATGGCAACCTTAAAGTGGAACTTTCATCAAAATTAAAGTGCCCGACCAAATCATTGTTCATATAGCGATATACATATAAATACTTTTATTATGCTGAATAAGTCCGGCATTATTGAAAAATATAACTTGTTTAGCAAGCATCAGCTTCAGGGATCTTGCTCTGTGCTCCTGCACTGTCAGTCCCTTCCTGTACCTTAACCCCTTAAGGACCGGGAAAATCTGAGGTCGTTTTCCCTTAAGGACCGGCGCAATTCTGACCTTTTTGACTATGTCTTTATTCAACAGTGTTTTCCCTCTAAGTCTTTTATTCCACCCCCACCATTTTTGATTTTTCTCTTGGAATCAATTTGCCACAAAGGGTTACATTTTTATGGAGACTGCATGAAAAGTATGACCGGTCAGTCATACCTACAAATTGCGCAGTTTAAAGTGGCCACTGTCCCCCCTGGGTGAAAATCCCCATGTCCCTTTTTCCCACCCTATTTTGACACTTTTTTATCCCTGGTATTTGGTGGTGTATATAAGTGTATTACATGGCTCCACAACAATCACACTTGCAATATTGTTTAATTATATGTTTTTTTTTTAAATATAATTTTTTTTTTGTAAAAAAAAAAGTGTGTTGTGTTTAAAAAAAAAAAAAAGTATATAATTGCAGGTCAAAAATTAACCTGCATTTAGCCAGCCTCCTGCACCAGCAGTGAAGGGGTTAATACCCCCAGCTGCTGTATTTTTTTTAACCACTAGGTGTCTCCTCTCTACTTCTCCCCCCTTACTTTGATAGCAAGGGAGACAGAGGTAGAGGAGACACTCAGAGTCAGCATGCTTTGCATGCTGCCTCTGTCTCTCACAATGCCGGTACATGTGATCGCTGCTACAGCGATCACATGAACCGGCACAAGCAAGAAGGGCTGAGACTGAACGCACCGGCCTCGGAGCACTCAGTCTCAGCCTGGAATTAATGATAGCAGCGTGCACGGAGGCACGCTGCTATCATTTAAGCCATGACGGTCCTGGATCGTCATGGGTCCTTAAGGGGATAGCAACCCATGATGGTCCAGGACCATCATGGGTCCTTAAGGGGTTAAGGTACAATGGAACTTCCCATACCAATCCTGGAGGAGATCGGGACGGACAGCGCCAACTCACATATGCCTTTTTGTCAACATGTCTGTGCTGTTGCCTGCTTGATGGCTGCTGAACAAGTTGTATTTCTCAATAATGCAGGACTTCTTCAACATAATAAAAGTATTTATATGCATATTGCTAGGTGAATAATGATTTGGGGGGCACTCTAATTGTGATGAAAGTTCCACTTTAAACTTTTATGGACCAAAGAGATGTGCAGTTCATTCCTTTACAATGCATTAGACACCCCCCTTATGTCTTTAAAAGGTGACATAATCTCACAGACCCTGCTGCTTTCAGTCTGAAAACACTGCAAGCAACTGTCATGTCCGCCTCCATGTACAAGACATGCAGAATTGATTGAAAATGTTATCTCAACAGAGGCACAAGGGTAAAATTCACAGGGGCCATTAGAATTTTCTGGCCATAGCAAGGTAAGCATAGTGTTATTACTTTTAGGTGTTAGACTTCTTTTAAAAAGGTGTATTAACCCCTCTGGTTCTCAAGGGGTTAAAGAGTGGGATTAACATCTCTCACACTCTATTAGTATAGAAAGCAATAGAAGCGTATTGATTTTAACCACTACTATAACTTTAAAGGGTTAGTAACATCTATTTAAAAGTCTTTCTCTGAGTCTTATTTATATTAAAAATAACAGATTGCGCTATGTGTAAGTCCTTACTTGTGTGTAGTTCAAAAGTTATGAAGAGATAAATATACCCCTCCCTCCCCTTTTCCCCAAGTCGCTCTCAATCTGCAGTCTAGTCTGGACGGCTGCAGCGAGGGACAAACTTCAGGAAGTAAGTATAAGGGAGATCCTGCCCCCTTGATGAAGGAGAACAGGATTTCCCTTTGCTTACTGAAGATTGTCCCTTGCTGTAGCCGTCCTGACCAGACTGCAGCTTCAGAGTGACGTGGAAAGAAGGGGTGGGCGGGCGGGCGGGGGAACTTTATCTCTTCATAACTTTTGAACGACATACAAGTCAGGACTTACACATAGCGCAATATGTTAATTTTAATATAAAGAAGACTTTTAAATAGACATTACTAACCCTTCAACGTCCAGTGACGTGCCAGGACCGTGACTGCTATTTTTCCATGAAGGACCAGTGACGGTCCTGGCACGTCACATATTTTTTGCAGGAGCGCTGTGAATAGTAGCGAGGACTGAGATTGATAGCTCTAAAACTGGAATGATCACTATCAGTCCTCCGTTCAGCGTGCCGGCACACGTGTTCAGTCACGTGGGCTGGCACGTCAAACTTTGCTACCACACACCCCGGAACCGCTTAAGGGCAAGGGTGGACTGAGCAGTCGGGCATTCGGTCATGGACCGAGGGCCCACTGTCAGGGGGCTCTCATCAGGGCTTGCCTTGCACTTAGTTATCTTCCCTCAAATGCCGATACAGGTCTGTCTGTGCGTGCCTTCTCCAGTACAGACTTCTATATTCAGTTTCTGCATGCTCAAATAATGCAGCGCGCTAGGATATGATGTCATATTGTGGTGCGCTGTATTATTGGGCGTATCGAGGAGCGTGATGGAGCTGGATATAGATGTCTGTGTCGAAATAGGCACATAACCCTCGCTTAAAAAAACACTGCTGGACCACCAGGGATCATCGCGAGACCCACCTTCTGAGTCTTAAAAGCAGACAAGAGGGACGAGGGGGCCTGGGGGAAGTGTGTGTTTGTGTATATACATATATTTTTACCCTTTGGGTGCCAGAGGGGTTTGGGATGCATAGCAAAGCAATGCATTCGGTACCCCTCTGACACTCCAAGGATTAAGTGATTTGCAAGGGAGATGTCAAATATTTTAATTGTGTTTGGAGGATTTGGCCCCACAGGTATCATGGTATCACTATGTGCTGTTCTATGACTACCAGCAAATGGAGCTTAAAGGGATAGTAATGTTTCATAATAAAAGCAGATCTAATTATTCGTCATAGTATTTGGACTTTGGAGAGTGTTATTTCAATTCTGTCAGAGTTGTAGTTCAAGAGTAATTCAATGACAAAGTATCCCCCTCCCACCCCTTTTACTGATGTAACACTGCTCAGCCAGATCAGAAGGGATGTGCCCAGGTAGACTGCAGAGAAGGACAATCTTCAATTAAGATAAGGGAAAAACCTGAAAATCTTGTCAAGGGGGGCAGGGCTTTCATTGTTCTCATAGGAAGAAGATTGTCCCCTGCTGTTATCTGTCTGGTCTATGGACTGCATTCCACATCTGAGAAGAGATGGCTTACACTAGGTAAAAGGGGCGGGAGGGGGACACTTTGCTTGTGAATATCTCTTAAACCATAAAGGTTTGAGAGATAAGACATATCATTCTTCATGTTTTTTTAATGCCTACAAAATAAAATAAAGTTAAAACAAAGTATTAGTATCCCTTTAATTCATTGTTTTTATATCTATGTGTATTTTATACACTATTAAATTTTTATGAAGACTAAAGTTTGGAGCAGCTTATTTTTCATCTAATCATCTGTGGAAAATCCTTGTGTGAATTCCTGAGCTGGGACAGGTTGAATCTCCCAACAAGTGCTTTTGCTGGTTGTGATAGACGTCAAGTACCAGCCACTACAAAGTGTGAGTACAATCTTTTTTTGTTATAAAGTTTATTGAAGCCTAAAACTTTAACAGGCACTATTAGGGCGCCCTCTGTTGTGTTTCTCTTCTGTTACAATAAAGTTATAGAAAATATGAGAGTCTCTAGAACAGCTTTTCTTTCTTCTCTTGACTCTATACACAACGTCAGCCGCTGGCACTCGACTCCCAATACATGTAGACAGAAAACAAAAAGAGGCGCGCACATTCTAAATGCAGACTGTGATGTCAAAAGAATTCCTCCACCAGATAACCTGGTTACTCACGTGTACATGAGGCAAAACCCAGGGCCGGACTGGGAATAAAAACCAGCCCTGGAAAAAACTGCTGACCAATCCCATAGCATTGCGTCATTATACCAGCCTCATAGCATAATGCCATTTTTTTTCTTGTTTATAAAAGGGGAAAACATGCATTTTAAAAGACATCTGAATGCCACCACCAGAGCAATACAGAGTTATGTCACCTCCAGAGTAATAAAGAGTTTATATATATATATATACACACACACACACACACACCACCTCTTGACTCTCGATTCCCCTCTTTTGCCTCTCTCCCACTCTTCATTCCCAGCTTTTGCTTCGTTCTCCCCCTCTTGACTCTTGAGCCTCCTCCTTTTGCCTTTTTCTCCATTTTGATCCCCCTTTCTCCCCCTCCTTTTGCCTCTTGGTCCCTCATTTTGCCTCTTGATTGCCCCTCCTTTCACCTCATGATCCCCCCTCCATTTGTCTCTTCTTTTCCCACTCATGACCCCCCTATGCCTATTTCACCTGGTCTTGATTCCCCCTCTCCTCAAGTTGCCTCTCTTTACCCCTCTTGATCTTCCTTTTACCACTCTACCCCTATTGATCCTCCATTTTGCCTCTTTCCCCCATTGTCTTTTCATCCCCCCTTTTGCCATTCTCCTCCTCTTGATCCCCTTCTTTGCCTCTTTCCCCCTCTTGCCTTCATCCTTGTCTCGATCCCCCTTTTGCCTCTCTCTGCCCCCTTCCTGATTCCCCCCTTTTGCCTCTTTCTTGCCCTTTTGCCTTTTTCTCCCCTCCCCCATTTTCCTCTCTTGATCTCCCCTTTGCCTCTTTCTCCCCCTCATTAACTTTTGATCCCCCTTTTGCCTCTCTATCCCCTTCTTGACTCTTGATCTAAATATTTTGTCTTTTTCTCCCCCTCCTTTTGCCTCTTGGTCCACCCTCCTTTTGCCTCTTTTTTTTTTCTCCCTTTTGCCTCTTTTTCTCTCTCTTGCCCCCCCGCCTCTTTTATCTGCTATTGATCCCCCTTTTCCCTCTATATAAAACCTCTTGATCCCCCTTTTGCCTTTCTTGCTGTCTTGATCCCCCCCCTCTTGCCTGTGACCGTGTCTGCTGACGCGGTCTCTGCTCCCAGCCTCCCGCTCAGTCTCCGCAGACAAGTGCTTAAGGTAGGAGCGGCCGGCCTACCCAGTACGCAGACGCAGTGCTTCTCACACTGCTTCTTACGTCACTGGGTCTAGGCCCGGCCTGCCTCCACTCATTATATGCGACGTGCGGCCGTTCAAACCTCGCAGCCGCCGATGATTAGATTTGTAAAGTTGCTGCATTTATTTAAGCAGCCTCGGCCGGCCCCCAGTGCTGGTGGCCTACCGGGATTTTTCCCGGTATCCCGGTAGGCCAGTCCGGCCCTGGCAAAACCTCGCCTCACAGTATATAAGCTTATGTACCGTGAGGCGAGGTTTTGCCTCATGTACATGTGAGTAACCAGGTTATCTGGTAACAGGTATTTATTTGGTGGAGGAATTCTTTTGGCATCACAGTCTGCATTTAGAGCGTGTGCGCCTCTTTTTCTTTTCTGTTTTTCTGTAGAATAGCTTTAATTTGACTTTATGCATAAGGCCTTAAAGGGATAGTATTACTTCAAAATTACTAACCCTTATATTGTAGCCCTTAATAAACTGAGTTAAATGACACCAGCGGCATCTCTCAGACCTTTATGGTTTAAAGCGGAACTAACACCGCTAACAAACGTCTGTAATAATTCCCTATCTGGTGACTAGCTGCTTAGTAGCGCTAGTCGCCAGAATTATTACCTCTTCATGAAGAAATTTGAAGTGATCCTCGGCTGACAGGCAGGACAGAGCGCGGACATCTTGCCCTAGTGACGTCCACGCGCCTGCGCTGTCAGTCCCTTTCAGAGCCAAATGGCTCCTAGCAACGCCTCCTACAGCCGTCTGGGACTGACAGCGCAGGCATGCGGAAGTCACTAGGGCAAGATGTCCGCGCTCTGTCCTGCCTGTCAGCCGAGGATCACTGCAAATTTCTTCATGAAGAGGTAATAATTGTGGCGACTAGCGCTACTAAGCAGCTAGTCGCCAGATAGGGAATTATTACAGACAACGTTTGTTAGCGGTGTTAGTTCCGCTTTAAGAGACAGCCACTTTTAAAGTTTCCTCTCCCCTGCTGTCAGCTTTCTGCTGCCTGCAGGAGAATCCAGTCTCTGAATCAAGCGGAGGCTCTTCAGCAGAGCCGATATCTCGTTATGGAAGGAAAAATTATTAATTGAAACAGTCTTCTACATGTGCTTGGTAATCAAGCACACGTAGAAGACTGTTTCAGTAAATCACTTTTCCTTCCATAACGAGATATCGGCTCTGTTTAAGAGCCTCCGCCTGTCCCGGGACCGGATTCCCCTGCTGGCAGCAGAACGCTGACAGCAGGGGAGAGGAAACTTTGAAAGCGGCTATCTCTTACACCATAAAGGTTTGAGAGATGCCGCTGGTGTCATTTAACTCAGTTTATTAAGGGCTACAATATGAGGGATAGTAATTTTGAAGTAATACTATCCCTTTAAGGGATTTATTCATGAAGCTATAGAATTGCAATTCTGGAGCAAACCAGCTGCACCATAGGGTTAAATTAATATTTCCACGAATTTAAATGCAATTTTTAACCTGTTTTATACTAGTGAGGTTTCCGGCACATTGGTTTACATTGTGTTCTGTAGCATTCAAGGGGTTAAAACTCAATTTAAATTAATGGAAATATACAGAATTTCAACACCATAGTGAAGTTCGTTTGCGCCAGAATTGCACCTCTGTAGCTTTATTAATAAGTGTTTATAGTGCCTTACAACTGAATTGCAACAAAATGATACAACTGAGCTTAAAATTGAATTAGAGCTACACAAGTGATATGACTGAGCTTACAATTAAAATGGAGCTACAGTAGAATTTTAGCGCCATTTTATTTGTAAGCTCTGTGGAATCACTATTGTGGCTCCAATTCAATTGTAAGCTCTGTAGTATCACTAGTGTAGCTCCATTTCAAATGTAAGCTCTGTAGTGTCACTAGTGTAGATCCATTTCAAATGTAAGCTGTGTAGTGTCACTAGTGTAGATCCATTTCAAATGTAAGCTCTGTAGTGTCACTAGTGTAACTCCATTTCAAATGTAAGCTCTGTAGTATCACTAGTGTATCTCCATTTCAAATGTAAGCTCTGTAGTGTCACCTGTGTTGCTCCATTGCAGTTGTAAGCTCTGTGCTCTCATAAATGTAGCTCCATTTCAACTGTAAGCTCTATGGTATCTCTTGTGTTACGCCATTTAATTTGTAAACTCGATGGCATAACTTGTGTAAAAAGAAATTTCAAGGGTTATACATAATTCAACATGAGACAGTAGTTCCAAATTATAGACTGATTATTATTTTCAAATATACAGCAATTACAGAAGAAAGACCGGCAAGTAATGTACAATTACATACTTACAAGCAATTCTAATGAGCGCGCCCCCCTCCCTCACTAGAGACCACTTTTTGTAGTCTCTAAAGGTAACCCACCCTTGTTGTTGCCCAATCAGCGGTCTCCGGCAGTCTTATCTTGTCCGTCCAGCTGTCTGTCCTTGAAGGGGCTATATTAAAAGGCTCTATTGTGTATTGTGTAGAAAAAGCTTACCAAACTGACCTTGCAAACTAACTCTATTTTTTCAACTAATTTAAAACTCATATTTTTCTAGTGGAGCGAAAGTATTCATGCATATGCACTGCTTTTAAAGGTACAGTACACTTATTAGAAAAAGATTATAGAATATAGCTTTTTCCCCAACACTTGTGTAGGTTTATTTCAATTGTAAGCTCTGTGGTTTCATTATTGCAGGTACATTTCAATTGCAACTGAAACAGAGCTACACAAGGATACCAAAGAACTTACAGTCAAAATGGAGCTACATTAGAATTGTAGTTCTAGTGTAGCTACATATCATTTGTAAGCTCTGAGGTATCACTTGCTTTATCATCTCAGAGCATTAATGCCAGTTATAAAATTGACAAAAGGGGGTGGACTGTAGTGTTACTTTGGGGGCGCGGGGCATAAATGTGGGTGGGGTGTAACAAGGGGCAGGGTAAAGGGGGCCCATGACCTCCGTTTGCCCGGGGGCCTTGGGTGCTGTCAGTCCGCCCCTGGTTAAGGGGTTAAGGGGAGCTTTCGAGTGACTTAACTTCTTAATTAAATCAGTGGCAATTTGGGGAATTTTTGTTAGTCTGATATGGTACATTTGATTTGCTCCAGAACTGGTCCTCTTTTCTTTCTGAATACTGCCCATGATGATGTCATCTGTCATCAGCTGGGGATTTCTCGGAAAGAAAAAGCATGTGTCTTCTTGTAGATTAGGGAAATCAGAAGTCACGTGTAGGAATGATGATGCCAGTTCAAAGAAACAGAAACCAAATATACGTCATGTTACTTTTCTATTTGTTGTGTACTTTACAATGTTTGTCGATTAACCCTTTGAGAGCCAGAGAAATGTCCAATGCATGGCTTCACAATTTTGTAGCTTTTTGTTTTTCCTGATAAGAAAAACAAGATATCTCCTCTTGATGGGAAATTCTTTGTTCAGAAATGATTGAGGCTCAAGGTAATGGCCAGCGTTCTCAGCTGCTTCATTAACCCTTTGAGTGCCGGGGGGTAGGCAACGCATTGCAAAGCAATGCGTTGCCTACCCCTCTGGCACTCAAAGGGTTAAAGAGTTATCATAGCACAAATTAGTTTGCTTCCTTTTTAATTTATCCTATATAATAATTTGCTAAAACGTGTGTAAAGAAGCGTCATGCGCAGTAGACACTGCTGCGCGTGCTGCAGTCATGCGCAGTAGAGACTGCCCGCGCCGTGGCTGATACAGAGCTGGACGCCGGAACGTCCAGCTCTGTATCAGCCGCGGTGCGGGCAGTCTGTACTGCACATGACTTCCCCGTGACCGGGCGGCAGTGGCACTGTGGCCCGTGTAACGGGCTCTTCAACTAGTTTATTAATAAATAAATAAAAATCTATAAAAGTGACCACTAGGTGGCCTTTTTTCAGTAGTGCTTACCGAGAATGTCCGTAGATCGGCTGTAAAGCTTTTTCACATACTGAATAAGAGAGGTATTCTCTAAAGCTGTAATACATTTTGGAAAAAAAAATGTATCTCCAAGCAATGAAAGTACACTAGTTTTCTCAGCATGGGAAGATGTACAATATACATTTTTCTTATAAGTAGATATTATGACTCTTATTAGGACATAAAAACAATATAACTATTATGATGAATGTCTTTCCCTCCTCTCTTCCCTTTGTATTCTTTCTGCCCCTAACCTGAGTCGTCTTACTCTCTCTCACACCCTCACTGATACCCTCTCTCTCATACACATACACTCACTAACTTACACTCTCTCATACACACTCTAAAATCGCTCTCTCATTCACACAGTCTCACTGACTCTCATACAAACTCACACTCACTAACACTCTCTCTTACACATATTCATTCAACAACTCTCTCTCTCAAACACACACTCACTAACTCACACACACTCTAAAATCACTCTCTCATTCACACAGTCTCGCTGACTCACATACAAACTCACATTCACTAACACTCTCTCTTACACATATTCATTCAATGACTCTCTCTCTCTCAAACACACATTCTAACTCACACACACTCTAAAATCACTCTCTCTTTCACACAGCCTCACTGACTCACATACATACTCACACTCACTAACACTCTCTCTTACACATATTCATTCAATGACTCTCTCTCTCTCTCTCTCTCACACACACACATTAATTCACACACTCACTCTCTCTTACACATCTCACACTCTCATAAACACACATATACTCACTGACTCACACTCTCAAACCCACACTCAAACCCAAACTGACTCACTGTCTATCATAAGCACACACTGACACTTTGTCATACACACATACTCACTGATTCACACTCTCCCACATACACATGCATACACATTTTCTCATGCATGCACACACAGTCACTGACACACACAGTCACTGACAAACTGTCACGGTGCCCGTGATCCTTGTCTGTCACTCTTGATTGTGGGCGCTCCCATTGGCTGAGCTAGTTTGGCTCGCCCATTGTGGTCTTTTTATACCTGGCCTTTGGCACCTGTCAGGTGCCCTTTCATGGTGTTCCTGAGCCAGTGTTGCTGTTGCTGTGTTCCAGTGTTCCTGCTTCCTGTGTACCGATTTGGCCTGTTTGACGACGCTCCTTGTTTCCTGCTCCGTGATCTGACCCGGCCTGGCTGACGTTCCTGCTTGTGACCTGATCTGGCTTGTCTGAGAATCCTGCTCCGTGATCTGAGCCGGCCTGGCTGACATTCCTGCTTGTGACCTGATCTGGCTTGTCTGAGAATCCTGCTCCGTGATCTGACCCGGTCTGGCTGACTTCCTGCTCCGTGACCTGAACCGACTCGCTGCTGACCTTGTCTCCGTTCCTGCCGCTGCCGCTTGGTGTCACCTAGGTGACATTCTGACTTCCGCTGTGCTTGTGGCAGGGCTGATCATGTCATAACCTCCGTTTACACTTGCAGAGCCGTGCCTCTGTTCGCTGAGCCTCCGTTAACACTTGCAGAGCTGTGTCTCCATTCCCTGTGCCTCTATTAACACTTGCAGAGCCGTTGTCTCCATTCACTGAGCCTCCAGTAACACTTGCAGAGCGGCTGTCTCCATTCACTGAGCCTCCATTAACACTTGCAGAGCCGTTGTCCTGATCTTCCGCTACACTTCCTGAGCAGGTTACCTCACAGAGCCTTTGTATAAGGCGGTGGCTCATTCTGTCTATCTTGCAGTATAGTCGGTCTCTGTTACCGCACCCGCGGGAGGCGCTATTGGCTCTAGCTCTTACAGTGTTTGGTCTCCGTTCAATGCCCGTGGGGGCTATTGGCTCTAGTAGCTTTGCTCTTGCAGTGATATTAGTCTCCGTTAAACGCCCGTGGGGGCTATTGGCTCTAGCTCTAACAGTGTAGTTTGTCTCCGTTGCTACGCCCGTGGGGGCTATTGGCTCTAGCTCTTGTAGTGTGGTTATCTCCGTTGCAACGCCTGTGGGGGCTTGTGGCTCTAGCTCATCTCTGCAGAGTATTTGGCCTCAGTTTCTGTTCTGCCTGAGCAGCAATCTGACGGTGTTGTTTCATCTAGCACCACTTGCTGCTCCATTACCACCTTGGGCGTGTCAAACACCACAACAGAGACTGACTGATTTACATGTACTTTAACCATTGAGTACCCTTATGTTTCTATGCCTGTCCTGTGACAGTATATGTATATTGAGTGCATGTGTATACTGGGCCTGAGAAGGCATCTGTAAGCCACTGTTCTTTCTATTATTCTGTATTGCCTATAGAGGGCGGTCTTTCTTGTTTTATTAATAAACTGTGCTTTATTCTAACCTGCTGGTCTGAGTGTCCTACAAAACCGTTACACACACACACACACACACACACACACACACACACACACACACACACAGTCACATACTCACACTTGCTCTCATACACACAGAAAGAAACACACTCCTACATACACATGCATGGAAGGAGACATGACAGTTGCAAGCAGCACAACAGTATGTCAAACTCTGCTCATTGCACATGGTATTGGACAATATATGAAAAATATGCTTTTCTATAGAGTAAAATAAGGATACTCCTAATGTTTGGAGATGTTTCAGTCAAACAATTTTGCATTTCCTAATAACTTATGTTAAAAACATTTCACAGCCAGGTGGCACTGTTGTTAATATGGAAAATTTGTGTCTGTAAACCACAGCTTTTCACAGTCTGTAATTGCAACAGCGCCACATGGCTGCAATGTGTCTTGAACCCAAGCTATCAGGAAAATGCCAAGTTTTCTAACATAGAAGTGTGCAAACATGATTCACATTTATAAACTAAAATAATAAAAAAAGCTCAAATGAGAGCTCAGTATTCTAGCCCACTGGATTGCAAGTGTAGCAGTGTAATCCTTCTGTATTGTTTGTATACTGGTCCTTTTAACTAGCACTGAAGAGGACAAGTTTCCTTTAAGGGTTTAACAGGGCAGAGAGCGGGAGAGTATTTAAAGGAGCAGTAAGCTTGTTTGGTTGTTTCTTTTTTATTAAAATCTTTTGTAGGGCTTTTCCTGCTGAATAAAACAATGGACCTCCCACCAATGTCAGTTGTTTTATCTAAAGGAGCAGTACACTTGTTTTTATGAAAACACATTTTTTACAGAGCATTTCCTGCTGAATCAAACAAGGTCACTCCCATCGCTGTCAGATGTTTTATTCAAAAATTATAGCAGTTTAAATAATCAGGAAGTGAATTTACTGTGTTTACTTCCTGATAGTTCTAACTGACAGGAAGTGAATTTACTGTGTTTACTTCCTGATAGTTCTAACTTACAGGAAGTGACAGGCAGTTTCTATCACATTCTATGGAGAACTGTATGTCTCTGACTTTTCTGACTTTCCTCTCCATTAGAATCTAACAGGAAAGCTAATTAGAATTCGACCACTAGAGGGCACTGCTAATGTAAAAAAACATGGGTTTAAACTGTAATAACTCTAGAAATATAAATCTCTCCGCAGTGGGAGTACCCTTATTTTACTCAATAGGAAAATCCCTACAATATATATATTTTCATAAAAAAAGTTTACTGCGCCTTTAAATATAATAATAAAAGTTTAGATTGTCAGGAAGTGAATTACAATGTCATTGCATCTTGAAAGTCCTAAATAGCAGCATGCAATGTCTGTAACTTTCTATGGAGGCCTGTTTGCCAGTAGGTAACAGGTGGTACGGTGTTACCTTAGAAAAAACAGGAAACTGATAAAGTGAAAGTGATACCTTTACTGGCCTAATGAGTAGTTCTAGGATGCAAGTTTTCAAGACAACCGAGGTAAGTAGAATGAAGGCTGAATGCACAGTACAAGACAGGTTATACATTCATGCACAAAATCTCAAAAAAGCTCCAATCAATATTAAAGGGATAGTAATACTTCGTTTTATCTTTATTTTATTTTGTAGGCATTAAAAAAACATGAAGAACGATATAAGTCTTATCTCTCAAACCTTTATGGTTTAAGAGATATTCACAAGCAAAGTATCCCTCCACCCCCCGTTCAGCCACATCAGAAGGGAGGAGCCCAGGTAGACTGCAGAGAGGGACAATCTTCAATTAAGATAAGGGAAAAAGCTGAAAAACTTGTCAAGGGGGGAAGGGCTTTCATTGTTCTCATAGGAAGAAGATTGTCCCCTGCTGTTATCTGGTCTATGGACTGCATTCCACATCTGAGAAGAGATGGCTTACACTAGGTAAAAGGGGCGGGAGGGAAAACTTTGCTTGTGAATATCTCTTAAACCATAAAGGTTTGAGAGATAAGACTTATATCATTCTTCATGTTTTTTAATGCCTACAAAATAAAATACAGTTAAAACGAAGTATTACTATCCCTTTAAGTATTAACGGTGGATTCAAAAGTATATTCCCCAAACCTCCGCTCTCCTCTTAAAAAACAGCCCCCCAACCTGAAAAAACTGGTGGTAAAGATTTTCCATAAAGCGGAACTACCACCGCTAAACAACTTGATGTCTAATAATTCCCCTTCTGGCGACTAGCTGCTCAGTAGCGCTAGTTGCCAGAATTATTACCTTATTAAAGGGATAGTAATTTCATAATAAAAGCAGCTCTAATCAATCATCATAGTATTTGGACTTTGGAGAGTGTTATTTCAATTCTGTCAGAGTTGTAGTACAAGAGTAATTGAATGACAATGTATCCCCCTCCCTCCCCTTTTACTGATGTAACACTGCTCAGCCAGATCAGAAGGGAGGTGCCCAGGTAGACTGCAGAGAGGGACAATCTTCAATTAAGATAAGGGAAAAACCTGAAAAACTTGTCAAGGGGGGCAGGGCTTTCATTGTTCCTATAGGAAGAAGATTGTCCCCTTCTGTTATCTGTCTGGTCTATGGACTGGATTCCACATCTGAGAAGAGATGGCTTACACTAGGTAAAAGGGGCGGGAGGGGAAACTTTGCTTGTGAATATCTCTCAGACCATAAAGGTTTGAGAGATAAGACTTATTCTTCAGGTTTTTTAATGCCTACAAAATAAAATAAAGATAAAACAAAGTATTACTATCCCTTTAAATAGAATTCTCTATTCTTCCCGGGCTGACAGACAGGACGGAGCACAGACATCTTTCAACAGTGACGTCTGCATGCCTGCACTGTCAGTCCCTTCCAGTCTCGAGCGGCTCCTAGCAACGCCTCCTAGAGCCGACTGTGAACATAAGGAAAACCCTGCCCCTCTTGACAGGTTTTTCAGGTTTTCCCTTATGATCACTGAAGATTGCCCCTCTCTGCGATCCATCCGGACAGTCTTGCTGCTCTGAGGTGAGAAGTGTTACATCAGAAAAAGGGTCGGGAAGCGGAAACTTTATCATTCAATTATGGTTTATTTGGTGGAATGCAGGAAACATGCACAATCACTATTTCCAGTGTTAAAACCATTAGCAGATAGGTTTGAGCACGTTTTTGTTGAATTTCACATGAAAAATCAAGATTAGTGAAAAGCTGTGCATATTTTTTGTGGGCGTGGTCAGAAATAACGGATCTATCTGAGTGGAATAACGAATGCACGTAACGCAATGAAAGATTTTATGGGTCTATGTAGTTTTGTCTTAAAAACTAATGTTTCATATGCAATTCAAGAAGCATTCGATATATAGCTTCCTGCATTAGAATATGTGCAATATCGGTTTGCGCATGAAAAATGACTTTTCTTCCATTCCGCCAATTGTATTTTAGATTGATCACCACTGTGGCAAGAGAAGGACAAATCTTGAGCCTATAACGATCACCATTTAGTTCATGGTGAGGAAAAGCCTGCAAGTTATAAAGTTATATCCTGTATATAGAGGAAAAGAGTTGTACCACTTATTTCACCTGAGATGGAATGCTTATTTGATAAATAGAGGTTTTCTTTTGGGGGGGGGGGGGGGTGAGATACTGGCTCCTTTTTAACTCTCTGAGTACCGGAGGGGTACACAACGCATTGTAAAGCAATGCGTTGTGTACCCCTCTGGCACTCAAAGGGTTAAAAATTAGTTATAAACAAAATGAAAATAATAAAAATACATTACGAGTGCTTTAGGATCAGCACTTTTTTCCCCTGTAAAGTATCCGTTGATAAAAACAATCGCTTTACTGCAGATTGATTCTTTTTTTTAAAAAAAAATTGTAACTGTTGGATGCATGGGACACAATTCAGGTCGTTAATGAGTTAAAAGAATAACAAAAACCATTCAATTTCAAGGTTTCTGGCAGTAAAAGAGAAGCGATAACTTATGCTAGCAAATATAACGATGCCCATTGCAGAACTAAAATATGAGAAATGGTCATTGTTTACAAAATTTACAGCAAGTCTTTGCTGCTCTCTAGTGACCAAATGTTAAACTGCAATATAAAGATGTTATTTTCGATTATTTGTTTGGTTCTTGAAAAATCATGTTTTGTCTCTCACATCCCTATTTTGCCCAGGGCCTAATATGTCAGTCTGGATTCCTGCCCATACATGTGTGTGTATGAATATATTTTAGATGACACAGATTTTTTTAGGTCTTATTCATGAAGATAAAGGGGTACAATCCAGGAATGAACCAACTGCACAGTGGAGAGAGAGAATGAAAGTTCCCATTAACTGATAACCCTTTGAATGCTAGAGCGGTCTGTGATTTTACTGTTTTGCAATGCACTGGAAACCTTTCTAGCAATCATGGGATTAAGAACCTAATTTTAACCAACGGGAATTTGCAGCATTTTGATTTGACTCCTATGATGGTGTTGGTTTGCGCCAGGATTGTGCTTCTTTAACCCCTTCACGACCGGCCGATCGGGGCGGTCAGTTATGGACCACGGAGCATTTTTTTTGTTTCTTCCGGTTCCGGACTCCCCGAATGGCATGGAGCCATGATGATCATAGTACGTCATGGGTCGTTCAGTCAGATTGACCAATGACGTACTATGACCGTCAAGGGTCGTTAAAGGGTTAACACAATATATTAGGCCTTTTGTTTTATTGTTTTTATTTGAAAGGGATAGTAATACTTAAAATGTAAAAAAAAAATATGTTGTAGCGTATTTCCCCCTGAGTAAAACAAGTGTACTCCCACTGCTGAAAGGTGTTTCATTCAAAAGTTATTAATTTTCAAAGTTGAATTTTTAGGTGCAATATCACAGTGGCCTGAAATTGTACAGTAGCGCTGTTGCTAAACGATCCTATGGACAACTCTGGTCCTGGGACCATAAATCTCCATAGGATGGTGTAGCAACAGCGCCACTGTACAATTTCAGGCCACTGTGATATTGCACCTAAAAAAATTCAACTGTTTTTTTATTAATAACTTTTGAATGAAACACCTTTCAGCAGTGGGAGTACTCTTGTTTTACTCAGGGGGATAAACCCTACAACATATTATTTTTTACATTTTAAGTATTACTATCCCTTGAAGCACATAGGGAAAACTATTGTCGCACAGCGATTAAATAGAAACATAGAATTTGACGGCAGATAAGAACCATTCGGCCCATCTAGTATGCCCACTTTCCTGCTGTAAAAACCGCATACCTTGTTTGGTCCTTGGTCTTGACTTATGTTCAGGACATACTGTATTATATAACTGAAAGGCCTGTGAATAAGGTATTCATTTATTGTGAAGAGCGATTTCACAAGTCATAGTATAATATATCGATACCAAAAAGAAAAAAGAGGAACTGTGAATGGCAAAAACTGGTATGGTAATTGACGTCTCTCTATCTGACCTAAAAAAAAATGACTAGTTCAAAGTCTTATTAGTAATGTTGACCAGTAGACAAAATGTCATTGATACTTAGCTTTTATTATAAAATTAAAAACCTCAATGGTAACGTTAATCCCCATATCATTCGGGTAATAGAGTAAAACAAGAGCACAACAGAAAGGTAAGTATATGTAGCACTATATGGATCGGTACGGGCCATGTAAATTAGTTATGACCAATCAATTTATTGGCAGGTGTGGTAATAATCACTGACAGTTTCAAAGTAGCAAATTAGTCTGGGGTTTGTTATCCCTGTGAATACACACTGGTTCAAAGGCGCAGCGTGTGATAATCGGGATGGGAATGGTGTCCTAAAACAAAGCCGTATCTCATACATCCAGTTATATATAGAGCCCTGTGCCAGTACAGATAGGCAACTCTGGAGTGATCGATCCTTCTATATGAGCTTACTGAGTCCGTAAAAGCTCAGTCTGCACAAGGAATAATCCTTACTGATCTCAGTTACGATCATCAGAGTAACTGACAAAGTATCACGGCACCATTGATTTGAGGCAATTGCTTAGCGTGTCGGAAAGATCCGCTATCTATTATTTGAAAGAAATTGATGGTTAAACCACTATCTGAGGATCGATCACACCAGAGTTGCCTGTCTGTACTGGCACAAGGCTCTGTATATAATTGTATGTATGAGATAATGCTTTGTCTCAGCACACCGTTCCCATCCCGATTATCACACGCTCCACCTTCAAACCAGTGGACTCGCCTCTTACCCTGTCAAGTCAGGTAATAAGAAGCCAGGAAATGCCAAAGCTTAGTGAGGTCACAGAAAGCACCAATAAGCATACATACAGTCTCTGTCAATGTTCGGAACAGATTGCCTGTACCCTGGATGTTGTCTTGGGCTGGAAAGACTATTTTTATTCAGGCTGTTGTGTGTCAAATCATGTCTATTTATCAATGAAAAGTTTACAACACATCATATCATTCCTTTGAGACTTAAAAACTCTCCTGTGCGAGTAATTGCTACGAATGGTACCCCACTGAGAGACGGACTGGTTACTTAACCCAGCATATTTCTTTATGCCCAAGTGGATGACCTACATTAGGAAGATGTTTTCTTTCAGGAGATCATTTTCCTACAAATACTAATCATTCTGGGCTTCCCCTAACTCTAAAACCACCACCATAGAATTGATTGGAAGATAGGGCAAATTGAGTACTGGAGCCCATTCTGCTAAGCACACTGTTTACCATCCAATGTCCTGGCTAAAGATCTCACCAAAGTTTGTGCCTGAGCATTACAAAAAATTCACTGTTTTACAAAAAGTATGCTAAGACGTTGCCTCTAGATGGGCAGACAGTTGCTCCATAGACCTCCTGCTTGAAACCGCTCCCCTTAAGAGACAGATTTACATTATTCCTATACCCGAGACCAAAGCAGTGGAAGAGTATATTCAGCTGGGGATGCCAAGCTGGTGCAGAATTCTTTTTCATTCAAAAGAAGGATGGCTCATTAAGGCCATGCATAACAAAATTACAAACAGCTATCTCCTGCCAATTGATAGCGTTTGCAGGCAAGCAATCTTCATCAAGTTGACCACTGTGCGACTAGAAAACGGATCTGTATTGAAGGCGTTACTCCGTCGTTCTCCAAAAACTATCGTAAGGCCCACACTCCCTCAACATGTGGGATCACAGTATACAGGGCAGGCACATCACAGGACATCCATCTCTATGAATCTTTCCAGTGTATTTCTTCCAAACTCCTTATCACCTGTATACTATCCCTCAGGTATGAGGACAACAGCCTCACCAATGGCTGCAGGTACAAATCTATATACTGGGATAAATTATCTGTCATCGACCCTATTCCCGATACTATCGGACGTCCTGGGGGCTTCTCTCTATTTTTGTGTAATTTAGGAAGATAATAAAAAATAGGTACTGTACAACCTTCACTGTATAAATGTTCAAATTCCGCCTTATTTAATACTCCATTATCTTTTGCTTTTTCCAGTAACCCTTTTAATTCTCCTAAATATTCTTTAGTGGGGTTCGATTTTAAAATAGTGTAGGTATTATTATCTGTTAAGAACCTATATGCTTCCTCTAAATAATCTTCTGTATTTAATACACAGATCCAACCCGCCCCCTTGTCCGCCTGTCGGATTACAATCGTGTTATCTTCCTTTAGATGTTTTAGAGCCTGTTTCTGTTTCATAGAAAGAATGTTGATAGCAATGGCTATCTTCACTTCGATAGTGGTCATTATAGTAGTGGTCATTATAGGAGATGGAAAGAAAATATTCCTTATGGACATCTCAAGAGAGTGAGGCACAATTGTACCAGAGAGATAGATTTTCAAGAAGAGGCACAAGTAGTAAGAAACAAATTTTTGGAGAAGGGATATAATAGTCAATTATTGGATCAGGCGGAAGAAAGAGTTAAAAAGATACCGAGAGAAGATCTTACGCAGTATAAAGAGAAAAAGAAAGAACAGGGAGACTGGACACCCTTTTTACCACCACATACAACCAGAAAGCCCATCAGGTGGAAGAGATCCTCAGAAAACACTGGCATATACTAAGGGAAGATCCTATATTGGGGGCTACTTTGGAAGAGAGACCAAAACACTCGTTTAGGAAGAATAAGGATATCAAACAAATAGTGGCTCCTAGTGATATATATATAAATAAACAATAAGAAAGAAGCCGGTGGGGCTGGGGATTGCTTTCTATCTGTGGGCAAAGGGATGTATAAACGTGGGAAAAGGGGTTGCCTGGTATGTATTCATTACCCCTTTAAGAGGTCTGAATCCAGGTTGATGTTTGAATCCAAAGTGACAGGTGCAAAGCAATGCATTCCATACCCCTCTGGCACTCAAAGATTTAAATTGTAAGCTCTGTGGTATTACTAGTGTAGCTTTATTTAAATTGTAAGCTCTGTGGTATTACTAGTGTAGCTTTATTTAAATTGTAAGCTCTGTGGTATCACTAGTGTAGCTTTATTTAAAGGGATAGTAATACTTCATTTTAACTTTATTTTATTTTGTAGGCATTAAAAAAACATGAAGAATGATATAAGTCTTATCTCTCAAACCTTTATGGTTTATGAGTTATTCACAAGCAAAGTTTCCCCCTCCCGCCCCTTTTACTGATGTAACACTCTTCAGCCTGAGCAGAAGGGAGGTGCCCAGGTAGACTGCAGAGAGGGAGAATCTTCAATTAAGATAAGGGAAAAAGCTGAAAAGCCTGTCAAGGGAGGCAGGGATTTCATTGTTTTCATAGGAATAAGAGTGTCCCCTTCTGTTATCTGTCTGGTCTATGGACTGCATTCCACATCTGAGAAGAGACTGTTTACAGTAGGTAAAAGGGGCAGGAGGGGGAAACTTTGCTTGTAAATATCTCATAAACTATAAAGGTTTGAAAGATAAGACTTATATCATTCTTAATGTTTTTTTAATGCCTACAAAATAAAATAAAGTTAAAACGAAGTATTACTATCCCTTTAAATTGTAAGCTCTGTGGTATTACTAGTGTAGCTTTATTTAAATTGTAAGCTCTGTGGTATTACTAGTGTAGCTTTATTTAAATTGTAAGCTCTGTGGTATCACTAGTGTAGCTGCATTGCAACTGTAAGCTCTCTGGTATCACTTGCCTTACTTCACAACATTATTGCCAATTTTAAAATTAACAAAAGGGATAGGCTGGAACACTAAAAGAAATGGGCCGCTTGATAGTACCCCGTACCCTAGGTTGCCAGCCTTCCCCTGATATCTTGTGAATATTATCAGAAGAGTTTTAAACATTATCTATAAGGACATTCCATATGAAATTGTAATACTTTATCTTTTTCAGACTGAAAAGTATTTGTATTTTTGTGTATATTATATATATGCATACAGCGATATGCACATAGTTATACTTTGATAGTGTCCCAGTCGAAGCACTGAGAGTATTTGTTAGGGGAGTTTGGTTTGATATCTGTGATAGCAGCAGGGGCCGATTGTAAGGGAATACCAGCCCGGGCATTTTTTTTTTTTAAATCAGCCCACTAGCTGCACCAACATCCCTATCGATGCCCCCTTGTGGTCCCTGTGCGGCATGGGAGAGCAGGCGCCAGGATATTATGTCATATCCTGGCGCTCTGCCACAGACCTCTCCATAATATCGTGGGGAGGTGAGGTGAGATCCTCTGATCTCCCCCACCGGCCCATGATCTGGCGGACCACCGGGGGACGCCCAATGCCCCGACAGGACAATCCACCCATGGATAGCAGATTATACTACAGCTGCATCAACTTTGGAACTTACTTTGCCTATAAAATTGTTGTTTTGGTGTGTATTTATAGATCGCTGATGTATATTCACTTTTATTTTCTCATCCTCCAGTCAAGAAAATATATATAATATATTTTTATACTAATCTAAGCAAAATCCAGAAGGAGCAATACAACTTCTGTATGAGGAAAAGCCACTAGATGGCAGTAGGTAGCAGCACAAAAGCCAGTAGTGCTTTATCAAATCTCTTTGTACACTGTTCTTTTTAGGCCAGTCACTTTATGTGCAGACAAATTCAAAATTACATAAGTAATTAGATAAGATGTTCCAGACTAGTGTGCTGTGGTTAGGTTGTACTTTCTGCAGAAAAGAGACAAAGAAGCTAAGTAAAGAGAATGATGGGGGGCATCACTTGTTCTTGCTAACTTCACTGCTGGTTGGCAGAGCCGATTTGTGAGGTCAAGGTTTTAATTTAAAGGAACAGTAATGTCTTTTTATGAAAAAAAAAGTGTTATTTGTCTTTTTTCTATTGACTGAAACAAGGGTACTCCCACTGCTACAATATTTGTCTGACAGCCAGCAGTGCTGTATTTATTGTATTTTCTGTTTCTTAGCTTCCTGGAGGTGGGAAAGCATCATTTCCCCACCTCCATACTGACCTTCAACACCTTTAAAGATAAAACTGAACTAATTATATTCCCTCCCTCTCCTAACAGTCCTACTCCAGATATTACCCTCACTGTCAACAACACTATCATCAAACCAACCCCTACAGCACGCTGCCTGGGGGTCACTCTCACATACAGTCAATCTCCAAATCATGCCGCCTCCACCTCCGCAACATCTCTAGAATCCGACCCTTCCTTAATGAAGACACCACTAAAATTCTAATCCAAACACTCATCATGTCCCGTCTTGACTACTGTAACTCACTACTAACTGGCCTCCCTCTTGCCCGCCTAACCCCACTACAGTCCATAATGAACTCAGCAGCACGACTAATCTACCTAACCAACCGCTTCTCCAACACCAGTCCCCTCTGCCAATCCCTACACTTGCTCCCATTAGCACACAGAATTAAATTCAAAATCCTGGTGCTCACCTATAGAGCCCTTACTAACACCGCACCCCCCCTACATCTCATCTCTCATTTCCAAATACACTCCCACTCGCCATCTTCGTTCTGCACAGGACCTTCTCCTCTCCACATCTCTCATTACAACCTCCCACTCCTGCCTACAGGACTTCTCCTGTACTGCACCCAAGCTCTGGAATTCCCTCCCCCGCCCCATCAGACTCTCCCCCAGCCTTCAGATCTTCAGATGCTCCCTGAAAACTCACCTCTTCAGGGAAGCCTATCAACTACCTACATAAATATTATCACCAAGAACCAACCATTCCCTGGAATACTACACTCACTAGCACTTCTCTCTCCCACCCACATCAGTCAGGTGTATCTATATCATTACTGTGTGTAACAGAAGCACTTACCTAGGTAGGAGTCCATCACACAGCAGTCAGGTGTATCTATATCATTACTGTGTGTGTGACAGAAGCACTTACCTAGGTAGCAGTCCATCATACAGCAGTCAGGTGTATCTATATCAATACTGTGTGTAACAGAAGCACTTACCTAGGTAGGAGTCCATCATACAGCAGTCAGGTGTATCTATATGATTACTGTGTGTAACAGAAGGACTTACCTAGGTAGGAGTCCATCATACAGCAGTCAGGTGTATCTATATAATTACTGTGTGTAACAGAAGGACTTACCTAGGTAGGAGTCCATCACACAGCAGTCAGGTGTATCTATATAATTACTGTGTAACAGAAGCACTTACCTAGGTAGGAGTCCATCATACAGTAGTCAGGTGTATCTATATAATTACTGTGTGTGACAGAAGCACTTACCTAGGTAGGAGTCCATCACACAGCAGTCAGGTGTATCTATATAATTACTGTGTGTAACAGAAGCACTTACCTAGGTAGAAACCCATCATACAGCAGTCAGGTGTATCTATATAATTACTGTGTAACAGAAGCACTTCCCTAGGTAGAAACCCATCATACAGCAGTCAGGTGTATCTATATAATTACTGTGTGTAACAGAAGTATTTACCTAGGTAGGAGTCCATCATACAGCAGACAGGTGTATCTATATAATTACTGTGTGTAACAGAAGCACTTACCTAGGTAGGAGTCCATCACACAGCAGTCAGGTGTATCTATATAATTACTGTGTAACATAAGCACTTCCCTAGGTAGGAGTCCATCATACAGCAGTCAGGTGTATCTATATAATTACTGTGTGTAACAGAAACACTTACCTAGATAGGAGTCCATCATACAGCAGTCAGGTGTATCTATATAATTACTGTGTGTAACAGAAGTACTTACCTAGGTAGGAGTACATCATACAGCAGTCAGATATATCTATAATAATTACTGTGTGTAACAGAAGCACTTACCTAGATAGGAGTCCATCATACAGCAGTCAGGTGTATCTATATAATTACTGTGTATAACAGAAGCACTTACCTAGGTAGGAGTCCATCACACATCAGTCAGGAGTATCTATATAATTACTGTGTGTAACAGAAGTACTTACCTAGGCAGGTGTCCATCATACAGCAGTCAGGTGTATCTGTATAATTACTGTGTGCAACAGAAGCACTTACCTAGGTAGGAGTCTATTACACAGCAGTCAGGTATATCTATATAATTACTGTGTGTAACAGAAGCACTTACCTAGGTAGGAGTCCATCACAGAGCAGTCAGGTGTATCTATATAATTACTGTGTGTGACAGAAGCACTTACCTAGGTAGGAGTCCATCACACAGCAGTCAGGTGTATCTATATAATTACTGTGTGTGACAGAAGCACTTACCTAGGTAGGAGTCCATCACACAGCAGTCAGGTGTATCTATATAATTACTGTGTGTGACAGAAGGACTTACCTAGGTAGGAGTCCATCACACAGCAGTCAGGCGTATCTATATAATTACTGTGTGTAACAGAAGCACTTACCTAGGTAGGAGTCCATCACACAGCAGTCAGGTGTATCTATATAATTACTGTGTGTGACAGAAGCACTTACCTAGGTAGAAGTCCATCATACAGCAGTGAGGTATATCTATATAATTACTGTGTGTGACAGAAGTACTTACCTAGGTAGGAGTCCATCACACAGCAGTCAGGCGTATCTATATAATTACTGTGTGTAACAGAAGCACTTACCTAGCTAGAAGTCCATCATACAGCAGGTGTATCTGTATAATTCGTGGATTTTCCTAACTTCTGTGATGGAAAGTCTGAATTTTATTAAAGACACGGAGGCCAATATTATGCTTTAACTTCCCCACTGCTTCCCTCAGCAGCAAAGGACAAATTTATTGAGTTACAGAAATCAAAACGTAAAACTTCCTTATGAGAAACTCCCCCTTTTATTCCCAACCAATCACAGTCCAACAGTCCCCTTCAAACAGTGACATCATCCAAAAACTGTCCTCTTCTTGCAATAACTGCGACCCAAAGACTATCACAGTGCCCGTGATTCCTTTTTTTTTATTATTCTACGCCATAGAATTCCGCACATTAGCAGCAGAGGTAGGTTGGAATAATGAGGCATTGGTGGCAGCCGTTGCCCAAGGTCTGGCCGACCATATCAAAGATGAGACTGCAGCTAGAGAATTGCCTAATGATTTAGACAAATATATTGATTATGCCATTCTGATTGACACTCGGATCCGTGAGAGACTTGTGGCGAAAGACTGTAGGCTACGGCCTAAAAGTGGTGGGTTCAGTAGTTCATTGTGCCCACCCACCCTTCCCTCGTTGCCTAAACCTAATGACCTTAAACAAAAATCCTGTGAACCTATGCAGGTAGGGTTTACCAGGTTAACCAAGGAGGATGGGGCACACAGCAGGAGGCAGGGGTTATGCTTATACTGTGGCAAAGCTGGGCATTTGCTAAGAACCTGTCCCGTACGTCCGGGAAATGAACACACCTAGGGTACCTTGGGGGACAGGCCCTAGGTGCTGTTCAACCGTCCCCAGATCCTATCATACAGAAACCCACGATCCAGGTGGTATTCTCGTGGGCAGATCGCTCAGTGGAGGTTCTGGCCCTGACTGATTCCGGCGCGGCCGGTTACTTCATGGATAGTGCCTTTGCTGAACTGCACAAGATTCCGCTGGTTAAAAGGGAATTGCCTCTAGCCGTTGAAGCCATTGACGGCAGACCACTAGAACCAGCTCAGATTACTTTTGAAACCATATCACAACCTATGACGATTGGGGTTCTTCACAGAGAAGAACAGCAGTTCCAGATAATTCATTCCCCCCACCATGCAGTCATTCTGGGGTTCCCTTGGTTGCAGTTGCATAATCCCCAGTTTGATTGGCAGAAGTGTGAGATTACTTCTTGGTCTCAATATTGTATGGAGAATTGTGTGACTCTGTTAAGATCCTGTGTGCCTCTCCCTCATTGCCAGTTGAATACCAACAATTCAGTGACGTTTTCAGTAAGGGAGAGGCTGGCACCCTGCCTCAGCACAGGTCTTACGATTGTGCCATTGATTTGCCCCCGGGAGTGGTGACCCCTAGGGGATGTACATACCCACTGTCATGCAATGAAAATCAAGCTATGGAAGAATACATTGAGGATGCCCTCAAGAGAGGGATCATTAGGAAATCTACCTCACCTTCTGGTGCTGGGTTCTTTTTTGTGAAAAAGAAGAATGGCGAATTAAGACCGTGTATTGATTACCGTGGCCTAAATAAGTTAATGCCCAAGAATGCCTATCTGATACCACTCATCATCCGAATTATTTGACAGGTTAAAAGGTTCCTCCATCTTTACGAAATTAGACCTACGTGCGGCCTATAACCTGATCAGGATAAAAGCTGGGGATGAGTGGAAAACGGCATTTAATACTAGATCTGGGCATTATGAATATCTAGTTATGCCGTTTGGTCTCTGTAACGCACCTGCGGTTTTCCAAGAATTTATTAATGATATCCTCTGTGATATGCTACAGTCCTGTGTTGTTGTCTACCTTGATGATATACTTATACATTCGGCTAATTTGTCACAACACATCACAGATGTGTCCGAAGTGTTGCTCCACTTGCTTAAAAACAAACTATTTTGTAAAATGGAAAAATGCGAGTTTCACAGATCCAGAGTGCCCTTTTTGGGGTTCATGATCGCTAAGGAAGGTATCGCTATGGATCAGGAGAAACTCACGGCAGTTCTACAATGGCCACGGCCCAAAGGGTTAAAGGTGATCCAGCACTTCTTGGGGTTCGCTAATTATTACAGAACGTTTATTAAGAATTTTCCCACTATTGTTAAACCACTGTCTGACCTCACACACAAGGGTGCTAATCCTTCCCAATGGTCTGAGGCAGCCAAACATGCCTTTGAGACACTGAAATCCGCTTTTGCAGCTGCTCCGGTGCTATCCCACCCCAACCCGTCTCTTCCATTTACGCTTGAGGTCGATGCCTCAGAGATTGGGATGGGGCAGTACTATCTCAACGCCCGGTGGCAGGGGGCGCCCTCAGATCATGTGGGTTTTTCTTTAAGAAGTTGTCGAGTGCCCAAAGTCACTATGAGATAGGTGACAGAGAACTACTGGCTATCATTCTCGCCCTGAAGGAATGGCGTCACCTATTGGAAGGTACCAGAAGTCCAGTATTGATTCTCACTGACCACAAAAACCTGACTTATCTTTCAGAGGCTAAAAGATTGTCCTCTCGTCAGGCCAGATGGGCCCTGTTTCTATCCCAATTCAATTTCATAGTGTCATATTTGCCGGGTTCCAAGAATGTTAGGGCTGATGCCCTGTCTAGACAATTTGAGCCTGAGACTGATAGGGACGAGGTCCCAGTACCCATTATACAGCCTGACCGTACTAGTATCAATTCGCCACTGGGGGAAGAGATTCTGGCCACCCAGGCTACGGCCTCCCCGGAAACCCCAGTGGGCAAGTGTTTTGTTGCTGAGCCATTTTGTACTTGATTACTTGAAACATACCACTCGTCTAAGGCTGCTGGGCATATCGGTAGGGATCAATTAATATGGTCTCTCTCACAAGTTTTCTGGTGGCCCTCTCTGAGGGCTGACTGTTCTGCATTTACCGCAGCCTGTGCCACCTGTGCCCGTGCCAAGACCCCTAGACACCTCCCTGTGGGCCTACTCCAACCAGTGCCCAATGGTGAACGTCCCTGGTCCCATGTATCCATTGATTTCATGGGAGAGTTGCCAGTATCTAGAGGGTATTCATTCATACTGATGGTGGTTGACAAGTTTTCTAAAATGGCTCATTTCGTGCCCCTCCATGGCCTTCCCTCTGCCCAGGAATTGGCTGTTGTTTTTGCTAAAGAGGTGTTTCGGTTGCATGGGGTACCTAGAGTTCTGGTGTCCGACCGTGGAAGCCAGTTCGTGTCCAGATTTTGAAGAGCATTTTGTGAACAAATGGGCATTCAACTGTCCTTCTCCTCTGCCTACCACCCCCAGACCAATGGGGCCGCTGAGCGTGCCAATCAGGGACTGGAGCAGTTCCTGCACTGTTTTGTCACAGATCATCATGATAACTGGGCCGACCTGTTGCCGTGGGCAGAGTTCGCCAGGAACTGTGTGGTTAATTCATCGTCCGGGAGCTCCCCGTTTCTCATCAATTACGGGTCCCAGCCTTGTTTGCTCCCAGACTCCTTCCAGTCACAACAGATTCCAGCTCTGGATGAGCACATAGAGCAACTCCGCTCCACTTGGGCACAGGTTCAGAGGGCCCTCAGTCAGTCTTTCCAGCGTCATCAGCGCCACGCCAATCATAGACGGCTGTCAGCGGTCTCCTTCCAGGTTGGGACAGGGTATGGCTATCCTCCAGAAATCTCAAGTTGCAAGTTCCGTCCAACAAACTGGCTCCACGGTTTATTGGCCCGTTCAGGGTGATCCGTAAAATTAACCCTGTCTCATATGCCTTGGATCTCCCTGTGTCCATGCGCATTCATAATTTGTTCCATGTATCGCTCCTGAAACCTCTGGTATGCAACCGTTACACAACTACTCCTGTGGTTACCGGCCCGGTAGAGGTGGAGGGTCAGGAGGAATACGAAGTTCAAAGTATCATTGATTCACGCAGATTTAGAGGAAAATTGCAGTACTTGGTCCATTGGAAAGGTCATGGTCTGGAGGAACGTTCTTAGGTTGAGCAAAAGGACCTTCATTCTCCTAAGTTAATGTGTATTTTTCACTCTAAATATCCTCAGAAGCCAGGTCCCTGTTCTACGAGGGGGGGGTCTTTGAGAGAGGGGTACTATCACGGTGCCCGTGATTCCTTGTTTTTTATTTTTCTGTCAGTTATCCAATGTGAGGTCCTCATTGGTTGCCCTGTATTTAGCCCGCCCGGTATAGCCTTAATATACTGGGCTCCTGCACCCTCTCACTGCCCTTTTGTGGTGTTCCTGTGCCAGTTCTACGTTTGCTTTGAGGTTTCCAGTGTACCGATATCAAGGTGCCCGTGATTGATGCATTTCCTTGTCTGTCACCAGTAGGGGGCTTCTATTGGCTGTCTGCATTTAGCCCGCCTCATATTGCCTATTTAAACCTGGATTGGGCACCCTTTGAGTGCCCTTTCGTGTTGTTTCTGACCTTTTTGCTATCACTATGTCCAGTGATGGTTGGGCCTCTGTTCCTGTGTTCCTGAGTTCCTGATTACAACTGTTCCAGTGTCTCCTGCATGCTGAGTTGTTCCAGTCCTGGTTCTGGCCTAGTACTCTGGGGTTGCAGTTCCTGCTGACCTTCTTCTCTGCTGTTTCCTGACCTGACTGATCGCTGCTGGTTCCTGTCATCTCCTCGCCTGCCTCCTGTGATCCTGGCGACCTTCTGCTTGGTCGCGTCGGCGACATTGCTTGTTAGTCCCAGCGTGCGGACGCTGGTTTGCTCCAAAGCCTTGCGGCTACATGATTCAGTTGTTAGTCCAGTGTGCGGACACTGATTTGCTCCTAAGCCTATCGGCTACACTATTCAGTGGTTGGTCCCAGCGTGCGGATGCTGGTTTGCTCCAAAGCCTTGCGGCTACACGATTCAGTTGTTAGTCCAGTGTGCGGACACTGGTTTGCTCCTAAGCCTATCGGCTACACTATTCAGTGGTTGGTCCCAGCGTGCGGATGCTGGTTTGCTCCAAAGCCTTACGGCTATACGATTCCCTGTTGGTCCAGTGTGCGGACACTGGTTTGCTCCAAAGCCTATCGGCTACACTACTCAGTGGTTGGTCCCAGCGTGCGGACGTTGGTTTGCTCTAAAGCCTTGCGGCTATACGATTCACTTGTTACTCCAGTGTGCGGACACTGGTTTGCTCCAAAGCCTATCGGCTATACGATTCAGTAGCTGGTCCCAGCGTGCGGACGCTGGTTTGCTCCAAAGCCTTGAGGCTATCCGATTCAATTGTTAGTCCAGTGTGAGGACACTGGTTTGCTCCTAAGCCTTGCGGCTATATGATTCCTCTGTTGGTCTCAGTGTGCGGACACTGGGTTGCTTACGATCCTGTCACTCTGTCATTATCATCTGACAGCTATTGATACCTCTGGGCTGCCTTGCCCGGTATTGGTAAGGCTGGTAGAACCTTTTGCCACATTCCATCTGAGGTTGCCTTACCCGGTATTGGCAGGGCCGGTAGAGCCTACACTGTGTACTTATTGGGGCTGCCTTGCCCGGTATTTAGGTAAGGCCGGTAGAACCTTGACGCTATTCCATCTGCAGGTTGCCTTACCCGGTATTGGCAAGGCCGGTAGAGCCTATTATTCCATTATCTCAGACTGTCCTGTCCGGTATATTGACAGGACCGGTAGAGTCTGCATACTGTCTTTGCTATTTACTCATGATATATATATGTATGTGATTGCCATTCTAGTGATCATTTTTATTATTTCAATAAAATTGAGTTTTTACCTAAAACTTGTGTCTGAGAGTCATAGCAAACCGTGACAACCGACTTGGCTTGCCTGACCACTCTCCTGTTCCTGCGCCTGTGTACCTACCCGGACTGCCTGACTACTCTTCAGTGATCATTCCTGTGTACCGTCCCGGCCTGGCTGACGTTCCTGCTACCGTGTACCGACCCGGATTGGCTGACGTTCCTGCTCCTGTATCCTGACCCGGCCTGGCTGACGTTCCTGCTCCTGGATTCCGACTCGGCAGTCTCCCGTTGTGGTCCTGGTTGCCTCGGTGCCTTACTTGTTTGGCACCTCTGTCCCACAGGCTTGCCTAGTCTTCCATTTGGCTTTACAGAGCGCCTCGGGCCTAGTCCTCCTTTCCGCATACCGGTTGCCAGTGTTGCCTCCGTGATAACACCAGTACATTGCCATTGGCTACGCTCTGTCTAAACTGGTTGCAAGTGTTGCCTCCGTGATTGCACCGGTACACTGCCATTGGTTCGCTCCACTCTGTCTAAACCGGTTGCAAGTGTTGCCTCCGTTATTGCACCGGTACATTGCCATTGGTTATTCTCCACTCTGTCAAAACCGGTTGCAAGTGTTGCATCAGTGATTGTACCGGTATACTGCCATTGGTTCGCTCCACTCTGTCAAAACCGGTTGCAAGTGTTGCCTCCATTATAGCACAGGTACATTGCCATTGGTTACGCTCCACTCTGTCAAAACCGGTTGCAAGTGTTGCCTCCATGATTACACCGGTATACTGCCATTGGTTCGCTCCACTCTGTCAAAACTGGTTTCAAGTGTTGTCTCCGTGATAGCACTGGTACATTGCCATTGGTTACGCTCCACTCTGTCAAAACCAGTTGCAAGTGTTGCCTCCGTGATAGCACTGGTATACTGCCACTGGTTCGCTCCACTCTGTCAAAACCGGTTGCAAGTGTTGCCTCCGTGATAGCACTGGTACATTGCCATTGGTTACGCTCCACTCTGTCAAAACCGGTTGCAAGTGTTGCCTCCGTGGTTGCACCAGTACATTGCCATTGGTTACACTCCACTCTGTCATAACCGGTTGCTATTGTTGCCTCCGTGTCAGCACTGGTAGCACTCCTGTTTACTTCAGTGGACTGGTATCGCTGTGAACTCTGTCTCTGGCATTTTCAAGAAGCAGCTTGTTGCCAGAACATATGGTACTGTTTTCCTTTCTTGATGAACGTTAACTCCTGCATTGCTGTAACCTGGAAACCTTATCATCTGCCTGACCCATGTCAGCATAAACTGTTTGTCTCCTATACTTATGCTGGACCTGTGTGGGCCTAATTAACCTGTCGTGTGTCTGTACTATAAGATTTATATTACAGGACCTGTGAGGGTTCTTTATGTATTATTGTATTTAATAAAACTGTGTTTTTATCCTAACTCTGTGTCTGTGAGTCAAAAAAAACGTTACAAAGACATCATCAGCCATAACCAGCAAACAGGAACACCAACAGCGGCATCCACCGGAATCGAAACAGGAACTCCAACATTAGCGTACATGACAAATGCATAACCCGCCTTTCCAGGTACCACCAGGAGACATCAACCTGAAAGAACAGAAAACAGTGAAAGGGAGGGAACAGAGGGAGGGATAATATTCGCCTCCGTGTCTTTAATAAAATTCTGAATTTCCATCACAGAAGTTAGGAAAATCCACAAATTTTATGTCAGACCGGAGGCTTCATATTATGCTAGTTCATAGCTGACCTACAACTTGACTAGCCACATGTACAACAGGCTTAAAATAAAATTCCTTGAAAGTGGACTCCCTCGACCAATCCGCTGCTCGAAGCACATCCTCCAAGCGACCACCAACATGCATGGCCATAGACGCCATAGCACCTCTGGAAGAATGTGCTCCAAACAGGGAGACGTCGATACCGGATAATTGCATTACCCAATGCACCCATCTTGCCAAGGTGGCCGAAGACACCGGGAGATGGGGTTTGCGAAAGGAAATTAACAATTGAGTCCAACCTGGAGTCCTCAAAGGGGCCGTCCAACGCTCATACTCCTGAAGGCAGTGAACCACACACAACTGCCGTCACTCAGGAAAGGCAGGATAGGTCACCACTCTTGCACTAGTCTTAGTGCACCTGTGAATGACAAATCGTGCACTCTCCGGAGTGAAAGACCTAGAATGAAGGTCCAATGCGTGAACGTCGGACACCTTCTTGATGGAAATCAGGCATAGCAACATAGTCAGTTTGGTAGACAACTGCTTCAAAGATAACAAAGCATTCGGAGGCCAAGCCGCCAGGATATCAAGTACAACAGTAACGTCCCATAGGGTCTGATAGTGAGACTGTGGCGGTCTGGAAAACCGGATACCACGCAACAGACGACAAACAAGTGAGCATTGTCCAACAGGAGCACCATCAACGTAGCCATGTCCAGCCGAAATGGCCGATCGGTACGTATTAATCGTCCGATAAGCTTTACCTGAATCGAACAGGGAGGATAAAAAGTTTACTACCTGTACTGGAGATGCCAAAACAGGATCCAAACCCCGTTCCAGACACCAATGAATCCAAGCTGACCAAGCTGACTGGTACATTGCTCTGGTACCAGGTGCCCATGCCTCTTCCAAAAGGAACTGAGCCAACGTTGAAAACTGAGAGGCTCCAACGGAAGCCCCGACAGGAGCCAAACCATCAACTGAAGAGAGCCTGCTACAGTCAACTCATGAGAGACCCCTTCTGGATTCACCAGGAGGGACGTAAACAGAGGCAGTAAGCGAGGCACGTCGCAAGACAGTTCCAATAAGAGAGGGAACCACGGTTGGGCTGACCAAAATGGAGCCACTAGAGCTACCGTGGCCCCCTGCCATCTGATCATAAGAAGAGTCCTGGAGATCATAGCAAAAGGAGGAAACGCATAAAGACGGTCCCTCCCCAAGACTGAAGAAATGCATCAACTGCATGAGCCTCTGGATCCGGCCGCCAACTGAAAAACCATGGCACCTGACAATTCAGACGGGACGCAAACAGGTCCACTGTGAACGGAACCCAAAGGTTCGATATGTGGGAGAAAACCTCGCGATGTAACATCCAATCGCTGCTGTCTACCAGGTACCGGGAATGTCAGTCGCCCACCACGTTGGATAACCCAGGAAGGTATTCTGCCTGAAGCGAAATGTTCCGATCCAGGCAGAAATGCCAAAAGTCCCGAGCCAAGTCTGCCAAGGGTTTGGACTTCGTCCCCCCGAGGTGGTTGATGTACCGCACGGCGGATACATTGTCCATGCAAAGCAAAACACAACAATTCACTTGACCTTTGGCCAAACTCTTCAGGGCGAAAGACCCAGCCAAAAGCTCCAGGCAATTGATGTGGAGCTCTGCCTCCGAAGCGGACCATCTCCCTCTGGTAGTAACCGCACCTCTCCTGGCCCCCAGCGTACGAGACTGGCGTCGGACTCTATAACGATGTTTGGCGTAGTGGCAAAAATTCCAGGCGTCTAAATGCTTGAGCCACCAAACCAATTCTTCGCGGACGTCGGACGACAAAGCAACGACGTCTGTGTGACGGAGACCGCAACGCAGATGTTTCGCTTTCAACCTCTGCAGGGCCCGATAATGAAGGGGGCCTGGAAAGATTGCCTGAATAGAGGCCGACAGAAGACCCACAATCCGAGCCAAAATCAGTAGAGATATACGGTCCTTCCAGAGAACCGACCGCAACTCCTTGCGAATAGACTTTACCTTCGACCCCGGGAGGCTGAGCGTAGTCTCGACTGACTTGACCACGAACCCCAGGAACTCCAAACGTTGAGTCAGAACAATGGATGACTTGTCCCAATTGATCAGGAACCCGAGCGACGTCAACAGTCGAATGGTCAAATCGATGTGATCCTGAAGGATGGATCAATCCTGGGACATGATAAGCATGTCGTCCAGATAAATGATGATCCGGACACCGCGGCATCTGAGGAAATGCACCACAGGCTTTAAGAGTTTCGTAAAGCACCATGGCGCCGAAGAAAGGCCAAAGGGAAGACAAGTGAACTGCCATTTCCGGCCCCTCCACATGAATTGGAGGAAAACTTGAGACACAGGATCCATGGGTACCGTGAGATACGCATCCTGCAGATCTATCTTCGCAAGCCAATCCGCCGGAAGGAGCAGATCGCGGAGACAGTGAATGCCCTCCATTTTGAAATGGCCATACAACACAAAGCCGTTCAGAAGGCGAAGATTGATGACAGGATGAAGACCTGAATCCTTCTTCCAAACTAAAAAGATGTTGCTGACGAAGCCACTTAGACCCTATGGAGTCAAAGTGATCGCCCGTTTCCGAAGGAGCTGGGAAATTTCCCGGTCCACCAACAGATCGTCTGCTTGGGAAAAAAGGAAAGGGGTAGGAGGTGATACCTGGACCGGAGGAGAGTAGAACTCTATCCGATAGCCAGACACCTTCTGAAGGACCCACAGATCGGAAGTGATGGTCGCCCACATATGGGAAAAATGGGAGAGTCTGCCCCCCACCTTCCCTGAAGGAGACCCGCGAGGGACCATAACACTTACCGGAGTAGGGTCTTGACTTGAAGGAGCCTCTGGATCCCCTGGACTGCCAAGGCCTGCCACGGGTGGGAAAGAAGGGACCTCCATACCGCTGGTCTTGAGGAGGTTGGCATCGATACATTGGAACATTTGAGGTCTGGAACCTGCATTGTGGTGGTGCGGGACGGCCGGGGGAGCGACCTCTGCCTCGCCCGGCCCTTGCAAAAACCTTTGGGTCTAATACCTTCTTTAAGGAAGAATGGGCCTTATCTAGGGCAGTGAAGGTAGATACAAACTTGCCCAGTTCTTTGATGAAATTATCCCCAAAGAGTAGCCCCGAAGCGGCAATACCCGGTTCGGTATTCGCCATCTTAGCTAATTTTGGGTCTACTCTCATCAATACGGCCCTACGCCTCTCAGATGAGAGGGCAGAATTTGTGTTGCCTAGGAAACATATTGCTCGTTGAGCCCAGCGCCTAAGGACGTTAACATCTACTGGGGAATCAAAGGTCAAAGCCGCCTCAGTCAACTCAAAGATCTTAGTTAAGGGACCAAAGACATCTAAAAGATGCTAGATATCGATCTCTGACAATGAGATCACTCCAGCTTAGAGAAAGAAAGCCTCCGTCATTGGAGGATGCTGGGTAGTGGGACGGGAGCAGAGGCAGTGCTGCAGGCAGGAAGTAGACTGCCGGACACTTTTTAAACATACAATTTTGCGCTGATAATGTTTTTTTTTTTAAAAAATGAACAACGTTTTAAATGTTTTGGCTAAATGCTCTAACTAATGAGCATTACTTATATATAGGTGAGGGATCCCCTTTAACAGTTTGAACCAGAGGTTCTCAATATTTTTATCCTCAAAGCACCCCTAACACACATTGTGGAGATTTTGGGGCACCCCTAAAATATTAGATATCTTTTGCCAAGGGTGTAGCAAAGGTTCCAAGTATATAAATATATTTATTCTAAGCTCACAATCAGAATAATACTATATATGCCTATCAATTTCTATAAATATACATCAGTCAACGTTCACATTTTTTCAAAGTCTTTATAGAAAATAGGGGCACTCAAACTTGATGTCTATGGCGGCCTAAAGTGCTACTTCACCCTGGTTGAGACTCACTGATCCGAGCTGTAGCCTGTACTGTGACAAGGAATTTATGTCACATTATTCCACACAATAAACATACTTTGGCCCTTTGAGCTCAATGCAACATAACCACTTTTTTAATAGGCTTCCTATACCATCGCTTGCAAAATTAGTACATTGTATTAGGTATAACAGGAACGCTTTAAAAGCCCTACTTAAACCTGTGAGTAGCATGCATTGCGCTCCTCTCTGGCACTCAAAGGGTTAAATGAATGGCCCTTTTTAATTGTCCCCATCTTGCAATATGTTTTCCCCAGATTTACTAACTCCTTCTATGTATCTCAGCCTGAGTGAGCATTTTTATTAGTATTGCATACTTTTTAGAATTATTCCAATTTTGAAGAGCTGTGGGTATTTTTTAATAAATGCAATTTTTTAGGAGCAACATTACTTTATCATTATTACTCAAAATGAACTCAGTTATAAGCTGTTTGCTTTGCTCTGCTCGTTTAAAGCTCAATATTTGAATGCCAGCATTGTATCCAACACATTGCAGCACAATGCATTAGATACCATAGGCCTAGAGTGAGTTCAATCACCAATAGCAATCCTTCTTCCAAACTAAAAAGATGTTGCTGACGAAGCCACTTAGACCCTATGGAGTCAAAGTGATCGCCCGTTTCCGAAGGAGCTGGGAAATTTCCCGGTCCACCAACAGATCGTCTGCTTGGGAAAAAAGGAAAGGGGTAGGAGGTGATACCTGGACCGGAGGAGAGTAGAACTCTATCCGATAGCCAGACACCTTCTGAAGGACCCACAGATCGGAAGTGATGGTCGCCCACATATGGGAAAAATGGGAGAGTCTGCCCCCCACCTTCCCTGAAGGAGACCCGCGAGGGACCATAACACTTACCGGAGTAGGGTCTTGACTTGAAGGAGCCTCTGGATCCCCTGGACTGCCAAGGCCTGCCACGGGTGGGAAAGAAGGGACCTCCATACCGCTGGTCTTGAGGAGGTTGGCATCGATACATTGGAACATTTGAGGTCTGGAACCTGCATTGTGGTGGTGCGGGACGGCCGGGGGAGCGACCTCTGCCTCGCCCGGCCCTTGCAAAAACCTTTGGGTCTAATACCTTCTTTAAGGAAGAATGGGCCTTATCTAGGGCAGTGAAGGTAGATACAAACTTGCCCAGTTCTTTGATGAAATTATCCCCAAAGAGTAGCCCCGAAGCGGCAATACCCGGTTCGGTATTCGCCATCTTAGCTAATTTTGGGTCTACTCTCATCAATACGGCCCTACGGCTCTCAGATGAGAGGGCAGAATTTGTGTTGCCTAGGAAACATATTGCTCGTTGAGCCCAGCGCCTAAGGACGTTAACATCTACTGGGGAATCAAAGGTCAAAGCCGCCTCAGTCAACTCAAAGATCTTAGTTAAGGGACCAAAGACATCTAAAAGATGCTAGATATCGATCTCTGACAATGAGATCACTCCAGCTTAGAGAAAGAAAGCCTCCGTCATTGGAGGATGCTGGGTAGTGGGACGGGAGCAGAGGCAGTGCTGCAGGCAGGAAGTAGACTGCCGGACACTTTTTAAACATACAATTTTGCGCTGATAATGTTTTTTTTTTTAAAAAATGAACAACGTTTTAAATGTTTTGGCTAAATGCTCTAACTAATGAGCATTACTTATATATAGGTGAGGGATCCCCTTTAACAGTTTGAACCAGAGGTTCTCAATATTTTTATCCTCAAAGCACCCCTAACACACATTGTGGAGATTTTGGGGCACCCCTAAAATATTAGATATCTTTTGCCAAGGGTGTAGCAAAGGTTCCAAGTATATAAATATATTTATTCTAAGCTCACAATCAGAATAATACTATATATGCCTATCAATTTCTATAAATATACATCAGTCAACGTTCACATTTTTTCAAAGTCTTTATAGAAAATAGGGGCACTCAAACTTGATGTCTATGGCGGCCTAAAGTGCTACTTCACCCTGGTTGAGACTCACTGATCCGAGCTGTAGCCTGTACTGTGACAAGGAATTTATGTCACATTATTCCACACAATAAACATACTTTGGCCCTTTGAGCTCAATGCAACATAACCACTTTTTTAATAGGCTTCCTATACCATCGCTTGCAAAATTAGTACATTGTATTAGGTATAACAGGAACGCTTTAAAAGCCCTACTTAAACCTGTGAGTAGCATGCATTGCGCTCCTCTCTGGCACTCAAAGGGTTAAATGAATGGCCCTTTTTAATTGTCCCCATCTTGCAATATGTTTTCCCCAGATTTACTAACTCCTTCTATGTATCTCAGCCTGAGTGAGCATTTTTATTAGTATTGCATACTTTTTAGAATTATTCCAATTTTGAAGAGCTGTGGGTATTTTTTAATAAATGCAATTTTTTAGGAGCAACATTACTTTATCATTATTACTCAAAATGAACTCAGTTATAAGCTGTTTGCTTTGCTCTGCTCGTTTAAAGCTCAATATTTGAATGCCAGCATTGTATCCAACACATTGCAGCACAATGCATTAGATACCATAGGCCTAGAGTGAGTTCAATCACCAATAGCAATTATGAAGCCAAAACAGAACGTACACTTTGGGAGACCACTTTGCAGGAATGATAAACAAGACTGTTTGTCTTAACACAATAAGTGGTTCTCAATGCAAAGTCTGTTCCAGGAACACAGAGAAGTGGAGCTGCCAGGAATTTACAAGAGACTTGTCCAATTGTAAGGAAAATGCGTGTGGGCTGGGAGCAGGTCCCTGATTTCTGAAAATCCACATTCCGTGAACAAAACTAGAGAAAACCAATAAATAAAACATGACTTATTAATAGCCAGTTTCTTTTCCTGTTTTGATACAAGTCACAATGCCATTTAGTGGACAGACATAAATGGCCCAGAGAGGTTTCTAAAGCTACGTGGAAATCCTCCAAGTTGAAGTACTGTGTAGCAATTCTAGGGCAAACTCTATAACCCGTAGCATTGGAGTCACTATTCATTAGAAAGCCACGGTGCAAACTATTTCTTTTGGTCCCCTAACCCAAAAATATTTTCATAGAGGTATTATCAGAACCTATTGGATTCCCTTGGATGATGAGCCATAGAATAACTCCACAGTCCTGCGTCACAGCTAAGTACGAAAATATTCCCAGATTTCCCGTTAATAGATCTTAACCCTTTGAGTGCCAGAGATGGATACCTCTCTGGCACTCAAAGTGTTAAGCCCTTGAGTGCTAGAGTAGAAGAAGACCTCTCAAGAATTCAAGCGGTTAAAGAGATATTAATGTTTCACAATAAAAGCAGCTCTAATTAATCATCATAGTATTTGGACTTTGGAGAGTGTTATTTCAATTCTGTCAGAGTTGTAGTTCAAGAGTAATTCAATGACAAAGTATCCCGCTCCTGCCCCCTTTACTGATGTAACACTGCTCAGCCAGATCAGAAGGGAGGTGCCCAGGTAGATTGCACAGAGGGACAATCTTCAATTAAGATAAGAGAAAAACCTGACAAACTTGTCAAGGGGGGCAGGGTTTTCATTGTTCTCACAGTAAGAAGATTGTCCCCTGCTGTTATCTGTCTGGTCTATGGACTGCATTCCACATCTGAGAAGAGATGGCTTACACTAGGTAAAAGGGGCGGGAGGGGAAACTTTGGTTGTGAATATCTCTCAAACCATAAAGGTTTGAGAGATAAGACTTATTTCGTTCTTCATGTTTTTTTAATGCCTACAAAATAAAACAAAGATAAAATGAAGTATTACTATCCCTTTAAGAGGCTCATTTCAATCAATTTGAATGGTTACCTGATCCCTCTAGTGGTTTGCCCCAGAACTGCCACACTCTGGACGAGATGATCAAAAAGTTGTCATAGTGAAAAAATTGTCAGATCATGAGTTGGTGGTAAAAGAAGGACAATATTTTCAGAAGTAAATTTGTCATGTTTGAAAATGCGTCTAAAGAATTAAAAATGACAGTAAGAAGATCTTGATGAATATTGCCTTTAAAAATTCTGATGTTAAACAATGTCTTTGATTTTGTCTTTGAAATTAAAATTTTCAAAGAATCAAAGACATGTTTTGTGTTTGAAATGACAAATTGCTTCTCACTTCTGCTAACAGGACTTTAATTTGTCTTCTCCAAGTTTAGACCATTTTTATTTTGTTGGGTAAATATAACGTTAATCAGACAAAAAAGTGACATTGAAACAAATTTTTTTTTCCTGAAAATACCTTACAATATGATGGTAGATTAAACCGCACCCACTTTTAAGACAGCTTTTTCCTTTGACGGAGATGGTGGAATAGGATACAACAATGACAGAACCATATCTGAGAATTGGCAGACCGTGGAGCAAGAACTTTTTTATTCTGATTACAGACGATTTCAGTTACCACCACTTTCTGAACATCTTGCCCTTTGTGTTTAAAGGGATAGTAATACTTTGTTTTATCTTTATTTTATTTTGTACGCATTAAAAAAACACAAAGAAAGATATAAGTCTTATCTCTCAAACCTTTATGGTTTGAGAGATATTCACAAGCAAAGTTTCCCCTCCTGCCCCTTTTACCTAGTGTAAGACATCTCTTCTCAGATGTGGAATCCAGTCCATAGGCCAGACAGAAAACAGAAGGGGACAATCTTCTTCCTATGAGAACAATGATAGCCCTGCCCCCCTTGACAAGCTTTTTAAGGTTTTTCCCTTATCTTAATTGAAGATTGTGCCTCTCTGCAGTCTACCTGGGCACCTCCCTTCTGATCTGGCTGAGCAGTGTTACATCAGTAAAAGGGGAGGGAGGGGGATACTTTGTCATTGAATTACTCTTGAACTACAACTCTGACAGAATTGAAATAACACTCTCCAAAGTCCAAATACTATGATGATTAATTAGAGCTGCTTTTATTATGAAACATTACTATCCCTTTAAAGGGATAGTAATACTTTGTTTTAACTTTATTTTATTTTGTAGGCATTAAAAAAAACATGAAGAATGATATAAGTCTTATCTCTCAAACCTTTATGGTTTAAGAGATATTCACAAGCAAAGTTTTCCCCTCCCGCCCCTTTTACCTAGTGTAAGCCATCTCTTCTCAGATGTGGAATGCAGTCCATAGACCGGACAGATAACAGCAGGGGACAATCTTCTTCCTATGAGAACAATGAAAACCCTGCCCCCCTTGAGAAGTTTTTCAGGTTTTTCCCTTATCTTAATTGAAGATTGTTCCTCTCTGCAGTCTACCTGGGCACCTCCCTTCTTATCTGGCTGAGCAGTGTTACATCAGTAAAAGGGGCAGGAGGGGGATACTTTGTCATTGAATTACTCTTGTACTACAGCTCGGACAGTATTGATATAACAGTCTCCAAAGTCCAAATACTATGATGATTAATTAGAGCTGCTTTTATTATGAAACATTACTATCCCTTTAAATATATAGCTCATCATAAGGCTGATGTACAGAGTAAACTGAAATAATTCCAGAGAGAACCTGCAGTGCCACGAATAAACATTTACCAAATTCCCATTGATTTCAATGTGCCTTTTAACCCCTTCAGTGTTAGGGAGGTTCCCAGTGCATTACTTTGCTAAAGTTGATTCTACTCATGCTTACAGATTATGAACGTTTTAATGCGTGATGTTCTGCACATGGGAAGAACCACATATTTAAACTTAACTGTCTCAGAACTGAGGGCTAATTTTTTTCATTTTAACCTTTTGGTTACCAGAGAGGTATCGAGTTGGATACCACTCAAATTGAAAGTAATCAGAATGCCAAAAAGATTGATCTCTTTGTGAAATTTGATGTGAATTCCTTCAGTAAATTTTGGGAGGACTGGTGAGACTAAGCAATGACAGCATACAAATGACAATAAAACTAGAGGAAAGGTACTTGCAGCTAGAAAAAAAGACAGGGATTTTTTACAGTTAGGGAAGTAAAGTTGTGCGATTCTTTGCCTCAGGATGCTGTACTTGCAGATAATGCAACTGCTTTCAAAAAAGTAATGGATACAATCTAGATCAGAACATTATTGATAATTATGACAGTTGGCTTCAGTGCAGATAGGTTGTTGACAGTGGTGTAACAATAGGGGTCGCAACTGTGACCAGACTCGTCACTCCAGAGGCCCGGCTGCCCCCTGCGACCCCCAACCTGGCGCTCACAACTAGCTGAAGTCTGTGCCTTCTTCGCCACAGACCTCTATCAGCAGTTGAATGCCCTCTCTGTCTTCGACACTCTAGTTATGCAGAGCGCTGGGAGATGACATAATCTCCCAGCGTTTTGCAATACTGGAGAGAGGACCGTGTGGCAGCTCCAGCTTCTAATAGAGGTCTGTGCAGAAGGAGGAACAGACCTCTACTGCTGTGCCACTGGACCACCATGGAGATAGGAGATGGACACCGATGACAATGTGGAGTGGTGGACATTGGGGCAATGTGGAACTGGACATTGGAGTCAATCTGGGGAGGTGGACATTGGGGCAATGTGGAGATAGACATTGGAGGCAATGTGGAGATGGACATTGGGGGCAATGTAGGGGTGGCCAAAGGGGGCAGTGTGGAGGTGCCCAATGGGGGCAATGTGGTTGGGGGGCCCATGGCAATTTTTGCTCCAGGGCCCAGTGACTTCTAGTTATGCCTCTGGTTGTTGATCCAGTGAAATATCTGACTGCCTTTTGGAGTCAGGAAGGAATTTTTTACCCAATTGGAGCTTCATCGGAAATGGCTTCAGTTGTTTTCTTTTTTTGCCTTCCTCTGGATTAAGGTATTTATGGGTGATGTGGCAAAGGGCTGTACTTAATGGACAAATTTTTTTTTTCAACCTTACCACCTATGTCACTAGGTTACTCATTTTTTTTCTTGGTACAAAAAGCAAAATAAAATAGCTTGCTTTATGAAAAGCTGCATGTTCAGACGCAAACTCTCCATGAATTTAAGGAACTCAGCTGAGATATGGAAAAGAGGGTCATCTCATTGTCAACATAGAAAATCAAAAGGTTTCTACAGACAAAGTCAAAAGAACAGAGCTCAGCCTACGGGGGAAAATGAAAAATGCACAAGGCACATTTTTAAGAAATAAAAGATGTTATCACGGAGATGAATGGTGAGCATTTTATCTGGTATTAAAAACAAAGTTTTGACCTTTTATAAGCTTTTATATGATACTAAAGCTATAGATAAGGATTTTATGAAAGATGCATTACACTGCATGTCGATGATTTAAATGAAAATGATAAATGTGTTTTAACCTCAATCTTAACTGAAAAGGAACATTTTTAAGAAAAATAAGTTTCCTGTACTGGATGGTATAACCACCAACTCTTATCAAATTGGAACATTTTAATGTATGCTATTTCATGAATTTAGTGATAAATGTTTTATTTCAAAAAGCTAGCCAGCTCCTGGGATGAGGGCATAGTTGTCACCCTTTCCGCCGGGTTTCCCGTCCGGGTTCTCCGCTTCCTGCCTCTGGTCCTTGCGCAGGGTTCCGTCGGCTCTTGACACCGCTTGACTGGTTCTGTCCTTCCGGCCGCCGCCACCTTCTGTGTGCGCGCGAGCACCTTGCTGGCATTTTCTTGTCCTGCAGTCAATGTCACTTGTGGGTGACGTAGCACGCAACGTCTATATCGGGTTCCCGGTTCCTGGCTTCAGTGCACTGTTATAGTGTCTCTGAAGCCAGCTAGACCGGTTGTTGTGCCTGCCAGCGTTGAGCCCTGTTCTTCCTTGCGCCTAGCCTCGGTCCTAGTTCCTTCTCTTAGTCCCAGTGTATGACCCTGCTTGCCCAAGACCACCCCTTCTGCCTGCTGAATAAAGACCACTCCTGCCTACTGTGTATGACCCTGCTAGTCCAAGACCACCCTTCTGCCTGCCGAATAGAGACCACTTCTTACTTACTGTGTATGACCCCGCTAGTCCTAGACCACCCTTCTGCCTGCTGAATAAAGACCACGCTTGCCTACTGTGTATGACCCTGCTAGTCCTAGACCACCCTTCTGCCTGCCGAATAGAGACCACTTCTTGCTTACTGTGTATGACCCCGCTAGTCCTAGACCATCCTTCTGCCTGCTGAATTGAGACCACCCTTGCCTACTGTGTATGACCCTGCTAGTCCTAGACCATCCTTCTGCCTGCTGAATTGAGACCACCCTTGCCTACTGTGTATGATCCTACTAGTCCTAGACCACCCTTCTGCCTGCTGAATAGAGACCACTCCTGCCTACTGTGTATGATCCCGCTAGTCCTAGACCTCTCTTCTGTCTATACCAGACATATCAGCCCATAGGGTAGGTCCAGTCTGGTCTAATCCTTTCGTCCCTTTCCACCCGGTCTCTCATGACTTAGACTAGTATCTAGTCCCTTTTTTCTTCTTTGGAGAGTTTCAGCCACTGTTGTGGCCTACGCTCCCCAGCGACGACCCCTACTCTTCGCTCCCCAGCCTGCACTCTCCCCTGCAGGAGAGATTGTGCTGTTTATTGTCAGGCTATCCTGGGCTTACTTCCTGCTCCTCGGGAGTTAGCCATCCAGCCTTGTGGCTGGCAACTGTATCCGGCCGTAGCCGCAGCAAAGCCTGACAATAGGCAGCCCACGCACGACCAGCCACGCACCGTAGCGACGCTCCCCAGCACTCCCTCTCTTGCATGATTCCTGCAATTGGGTGACAATTGTCACCTTATTACCCAAAACGTGATAAAAGATATATTAACTGCTTGAGTGCCAGAGGGCTTTCCCTTTGACTCTCAATGGGTTAAAAACTGTCTGTCATCAGCTGTAGTAATTACAACTTGGCACATGTGTATATATGTTATATATATTTGTATATATATTATATATATTAAAATATTATGATATCCAATGAAAATGCCCAGAAAATGTAAAAACCACAAACACTTTATTCTAAAAATATGTAAAAAATACCCCAAAACTCCTGTGCAATAGGAGAGACTTTTCCTGGGTTAGGTGCAAGACAGGTGTGTCAAGAAGCCATGGTGAAACTGATCAACGCGTTTCGCGCATACAGTACTTACTCATGATCATCATGGGAAATGTGACACCAAGTGATTGAAAGTTCGGTATGAAGAGCAGCGTCTCCTTTATTATTTGGATCACGTGTGTATATATTCCCTGTTATTATATATTGTTAAAAGTTAAATATAATATAAAGTGGATTTTATATCTATCTATCTATCTATCTATCTATCTATCTATCTATCTATCTATCTATATACTCAGTTTGTACTGAATTGTGTATATGTGATGTATCAGTATTAGTAAATACAACAGGATATGGGCATTTCATAATACTCTGGACGTTATGCATTAAAGGGATAGTAACGTTTAATTTTAACATCCTTTAATATTGTAGGTATTAAAAAAAGAATGACATTGATGTAAGTCCTGTCTCTAAAATCACTATGGTTTGAGAGATATAACCTTCTAAATTCCCCCCCCTCCAGGCCGTTTCACAGAAGTCTGCCCTCTAGCTGACAGCAGGAGATTCCAGTCATTTGACCAGCCGGCAGCTCTTCAGCAGAGCCGAAATAGCTCTATTTAGAAATAAATACTTCATTGGAATGGTCTACAAAGTGTGCCTGGTTTGCAAGCACATGTTGTGGATCGGTGCAATTAAGAATTTATTTCTAGATAGCGCTATTTTGGCCCTGCTGAACAGCCGTAGACTATCCCTTTAAAGCGTGATAAAGAGGTGATAAAGTGTTGATGACTTATCTGCTGATATCACTTCTCATGGTCCTATGTTATTCTACAGAGCCTATGCACTAAGATTTCTCCAATTTTGTAGATCACCTTTATCACACGTTAGTGCATAACCCTCCATGTGTTGGGGTATACATATTATAGTGTGACATTTATTAATATAAAGGGTCCTATGCAATCTATGTGATTTATTATGGCAGACAGTTTGACCTAGGTGATATTGGAGTAGATTGGTGTGTTTTTAGGAGTAACATTTTTACAAGCCTCCCAATTTACTTAATTTGTTCTGTTTTGTCATGCATAAATGGATGCTTTTTCATCTAATTAGTATAGTTGTATAATATGTGATAATTAATAAAATATTTTGACTTATGTAGGATCATTATTATATTTTGAGTTATATTGTGTTGATATTAGCACTCGGTCTGTATAATATTTGGAGATATAATACTTAATGCAGATGATAAGATTCTTGCAAAAATACCAGCTAACCAGCTGAAGAGTGTTATAAATCAGATTATTCATAGCAAATAGATGTTTGTTGCTCCCAAAAGGACAGTTCACCATAATCTTAAAATGCTGAGAGATGTCATATAGTATTCAAAACATTACAAGCAGAAGCTAGCAATTCTATCCTTAGATTTTAGAAATGTTTTTGATCATGTGTCATACGAATGTCTTTTTAATGTCTCAAAAACTGGGGATCCCAGAAGCTTTATTGAAACTATACTACTTAGATATTAATTCCTGTTTTATGATGGAAGCTTTTAACCATAACCACTTAACAACCCTTGGCGGTCATAGTACTATGACCGTCATGGAGTTCCGGGCTCCCACCGCGGCTGCACGCCGTTCGGGGAGTCCGGAACCAGAAGAACAAAAACAAAATAAAATGCTCCGTGGTCCTTAACCGACCGCGCCAATCTGCCGGTCGTTAAGGGGTTAATGAAACACTAACACTTAAAATGAACTGTGGTCATACACTTAAAGGAGCAGAAAACTTTTCTATGAAAAAATAGGTACTTCCACTGCTGAAAGATGCATATTTCCAGAGTCATTATAGATTAAGCTCTTGTTTTTTTACATTAACAACAATGACTGCTAGCAGTGAGATTCCAGTTAGTTATTCAGATGCATTCTATGGGAGAGTGAGTCACTAACAAACAGTTCTCCACAGAAAGTGATATAAACTGCTGAATCACTTCCTGTCAGAACTATCTGGAAGTAATCACACTGTAATTCACTTCCTGATAATTTGCACTCTTGATTGAATGAATGAATATTATTATTATTCTTTTTTTATATAGCGCCAACTAATTCCACAGAGCTGTACAATCAGATATGTTAATATAACTCCACAAGTATAAGAAGCTCTTTACAATTATAAAATTTTAATAAAATAATTCACCCCAGTGGAAGTAGTCTTGCTTTACTCAGAAGGAAAATATTTATGTATAACACATGGGTTATCATTAAAAAAAAAGATTAAGCTCCTTTAAATATCCGGTTCTTCATGCTAATAGCATCTGCAAAAAGTCTCTGTTTGTTTTCTGATACTTCAACTCTAGTCTTACAAATGTTCCTAATTGGCAGGGATTACTGATTTTTCCAGGCGTCCCTTTTGTTTGTCCAGGATTATATTTAAAGGGATAGTAATACTTGCAAATTACTAATCCCCATATTGTAGCTTTGTTAAAAAGAAACTTATTGCCCCCAGTGTCATCTCTCAAACCCTTATGGTGTGAGAGATGATAGCGCTCAAAGTTCCCCCCTCCCTCCCCCTGAATGCTGACTGCAGGGATATCCGGTATTACTTGCATCAGGCGGCTCTGCAGCTGAGCTGAGATTGCGTTTATAAAAAAGAAATCTTTCACTAAAACGGTCTTCTACGTGTGCTTGCAAACCAACTTTGTGCTCTATCATCTCTCAAACCATAAGGGTCTGAGAGATGACACTGGGGGCAATAAGTTTCTTTTTAACAAAGCTACAATATGGGGATTAGTAATTTGCAATTTGGACTGAGGTTAAAATAACAACCCTTCTGAATGTAAGAGCAATGGACACTAAATACAGTCAAACAACTGGCTTTAGATCTTCTCTTTCTATAAATACAAACAGTGTAAGCAACATTAACTCTTTGTGTGCCAGAGAAGTATCCAAAGGATTGCAACTTCTCTGGCACTCAAAGGGCCAAATCAATTATCTATGAAAAGTGCAATTTGCACATCTGGTACAAAACAAGTTTAGGATTATATTTTAGGGATTTAATACATGAATAATTAATGTTTACGTATGCTAGCTATAAGAACGTAATATTAAAATTTACATCAACCTTTTTTTTAATTTTTGGGGGTTAATGTTCCTTTAACTGTGGCGTAAAACAGTTTTGTCCATTGTTTTGATCTGTGTAATAGAACCGCTTCTCTGTTCACAGACAAGGGAGTCAGGGTACATGGATCATATTGTAATACTGTGTTCAGATGCTCTCTCCCTGAAAATAATTTTACAAAGAAAGGAACATTTTTATGCTGCTATTGGTTTTAAATTGCATTTAGGGCGAGATGTTCAAAAAGTCGTCATAAAGAAAAAATTGTTGGATCATGAGCCGGTGGTAAAAGACGGACAATATTTTCAGATGAAAATCCGTTGTGTTTGAAAATGTGACATAAAGACTTACAATGATGGTAAGAAGATCTTGATGAACATTAAAAAAATTAACTTAAAATTTCTCATGTTAAAAAGTCTTTAATTTTGTCTTTGAAATTAAATTTTTCAAAGAAACAAAGACATTTTTGTCTATAACCTCTTAAGGACCAGCGGTCCTGGGTTGTGTGGTCCTTTAAGGAGCAGATAGGAAAGTTTGATGTGCTGTCCCACGTGACTGATCACATGTGCCAGCACGCCGAAGGGGGACTGATAGAGATTGCTCCTGTCTTGGAGCGATCAATTTCAGTCCCCGCTACTACTCACAGCGTTGTGAGTAAAAAGTACGGGATGTACCAGGACCATCACTGGTCCTTAAAGGAAAAATACCAGTGAAGGGGTTAAAGGAATAGTAATGTTTCATAATAAAAGCAGCTCCAATTAATCTTCATAGTATTTGGGCTATGGAGGGTGTTATTTCAATCCTGTCAGAGTTGTAGTTCAAGAATGGAGGCATTTACTCGAGGGTACTTCCATGCCAGTCCTAATCCTCACGGATCATAAAAACCTTACCTACTTGTCTGAAGCTAAGCGCTTGTCTCCAAGACAGGCCAGATGGGCCTTATTTTTCTCTCATTTTAATTATGTGGTCTTGTACCTGCCAGGTACTAAAAATGTCTGGGCTGATGCCCTATCCAGACAGTTCTCGGGCGCTAAAGAGGAGAGTCGTCCTTGTCCTATTATTTCTCAGGACAGAGTACTGGCCGCCATATGTACCAGCATAACATCTCCCCTTGGGGAGAAAATATGGGCCGCCCAAGTAGATGCACCTGCTGAGACTCCCTCTGGGCGTTGTTTTGTACCTACTGACCTCCATATCAAGGTGCTTGCAACCTACCATAAGACTAACATCCCGGAAAGAAGCAGCTCCTTTGGTTGGTTTCCTGTCTCTTCTGGTGGCCAGAACTCAGCAATGATGTTGCTGCCTTTGTCACTGCCTGTCCAGTCTGTGCTCAGACTAAATCACCCCGTCACCTTCCAGTGGGCCTTCTTCAACCCATACCCAATGGGGAGAAGCCATGGTCACACCTTGCCATGGACTTCATAGTCAACCTTGTTTTGTCTAATGGTCACAATGTCATCCTCATGGTTGTTGACCGATTTTCTATGATGATTCATTGCATACCATTCAAAAACTTCCATCCGCTAAAGAGTTGACTACAGTCTTTGTCAAAGAGGTCTATCAGCTACATGGGGTTCCCAAAGTCATAGTTTCTGACCGGGGTAGCCAGTTTGGCTCGAGATTCTGGAGGGCTTTCTGTGCACAACTAGGTATCCAACTTTCCTTCTCCTCGGCCTATCACCCGCAATCGAATGGGGCAGCGGAAAGGGCTAATCTGGCCTTGGAGCAATTCCTGCAGTGTTACATCACAGACAGCAGAACAATTGATCGGACCTGCTACTTTGGGCGGAGTTTGCTCATAATAGTGCTGTCTCAGCTTCTACCCAGCTCTACCTTTTCATGGTGAATTATGGGTATCAATCCTCCATAGTTCTAGATTCCTTTGCTCCCCAGGGTATCCTGGCATTGGAGGATCATCTCCAGCAAATCCGTTCCACATGGGTGCAGGTCCAAGAGTCTTTGCAACGCTCACAACAGTCCCAGGAGCTCCATGCTAATCATAAACGCCTACCCGCACCATCCTACCAGGTCGGGGAAAGGGTCTGGTTGTCCTCCAGAAATCTTCATCTCCGAGTACCCTCTCAGAAACTGGCTCCCCGTTTTGTGGGTCCTTTCCGTATCCTCCGACCTGTGATCCCTGTGGCCTATGCCCTAGTCCTTCCTCCCAATATGCGGATACACAATGTTTTCCATGTCTCGCTGCTGAAACCTCTGGTATGTAATCGTTTCAGTACGGTCACTACTCGACCTCATTCGGTGCCCGTTGACGGCCATGAGGAGTACGAGGTCCGATCCATAGTTGACTCTCGTAGGTTCCAAGGGAATCTTCAATATTTGGTCCATTGGAAGGGTTACGGTCCAGAAGGTCGCTCATGGGTTCCAGCTGCAGACGTGCATGCCCCCGCCCTCCTCCTTGCTTTCCATGCACACTTTCCTCATAAACCTGGTCCTGCCCCATGTGGCAGGGGGGGGCGTTGGGGGGGTACTGATCAGCTGACCTCTCTGATTACTCACCTGACTGTTATCAGCCAACCCTCCCAGGGTATTTATAGCAGCTTGGCTCACTTCCTCATTGTCCTTGTGTTTGTTTGCTGACCTGTTGCTGCTGGCTGCTGTGGATTTTCCTGTGTTCCTGTTTGCTGTGTTCCGGACCACTTGGCTTGTTCCAGACTTAGCTGATTTCTGTTCTTCTGACCATCGGCTTGTTCCTGACATCGCAGACTTCTGGTTTCCTGACTCCGGCTCGGCTGACTACCTGGCTTGATTCCTGACCCTGGCGTGTCTTTTGGTTTATGCTCTTGGCTAATGCTTTTGTTTTTGTTACACTAATAAAGGTGTATTGCATTTTACCTTTTTGTGACCTGTTTGGTTCCTGTTCACTAACAGGCTCATTTTGTTTGTCTGCCCTTGCTCTATCATCCGGTCAATGTTCTGTGTGTTTTGGGGGGCTCAGGGGACTTTGGGCACTGTTGGGATACTTTTTTTAGGGAAAACTACATTTCCCATGAGCGCCTGCTTCTCACGCTCGTTTCTGATTGGCTCCCATCGCGGCAGCCATTTTATGCTTTCCCTTCACGAGTATCCTATGCAGGGCTTGGACCCTCCTTCTCTCCTCAGCAGATTAACCATTCGCCTGCCATATCAGTGCAAATTTGCGATTTCTGGGGTGAAATGTTAATATTACACACTGCGTTTATGTTGATTTATACTTATAACATTGTGACACTGTTAGGATGTCAATACTGTTGGATCTTGGGACTAGACATATGACTAAGGATACTGGGGTGTCTGTGACCCCCATTGCGTATTGCTCCTTATGTCAATCAGGGTTACCTAGAGAATGCTCAGGTCGTTTATACCCAGCATGCGCTGCTGCCCTTGTGTCTCTTACAGGAACCCCCAGCCACGCACTAGAGCCAATGTGGATGCAAGAATTTAAGGCTACTACCAGAGACTTGAAGTCTACATTACAACTTCTTCCATCCCAGTTGCAGGAGTTCTTCCAGTCTTGGCAGCCCTCTACTCCTGTCAGGTCTTCCCTGCTAAAACCCCAGGGAGTGCCTGAAGTATCAGATTCCTCCAAGGAGGAATTGTTGGTGGATTCTGATGAAGGGGAATGTTCTGCAGTGGTCTCTTCACAATTCTTTGGGGACTCCTTTGAGGCTAATCATGATCCCTCAGCTGAGGGCCTGATTAGGACTGTGTTAAATACCCTAAACATTCCCTTGGTTCAGGAGGTCCCCACGTATCCCTCTGATGTGTTTCAGGAGCCTAAGTAGCTGTCTGCCTGTTTTCCACCCAACCCCACTCTTGACCGTCTGGTGTCTGACGAGTGGGAATCTCCTGACAAAAGCCCTTCTCTATCTAAGAAGTTTGGTAAGCTGTATCCCTTCTCTGAAGCGACATTAGCTCAGTGGGGTCATACACCCAAGGTGAATTCCCCTGTTTCTAGACTCTCTAAGTCCACTGCTTTGCCTGTAGCTGACGCATCTGTCCTTACAGACAGGACTGACAAGATGTTTAAGACTTCCCTGAGGGCCATTTGTGATACGGCTGGTACTTCCTTTCGCCCAGCATTCGCCACAGCTTAGGTGAACTGGGCCCTTGTGGTTCGGACTGAACAGCTGACTGTAGCTGTCCATCAGGGAGCTCCTAATGCTGATATGTTGCAGCTCCTTGCCAACATCTCTGAGGCTCAGCATTACATTTCTGCTGCAATAATTGATGTCATCCGTTTGGTGGCCAGAGTCTCTACCATGTCTGTGGTAGCCAGACGGGCTCTTGGCTCAAGATCTGGTATGCAGACACTACTTCTAGGAAAGACTCACTTTCGTTACCCTTCAAGGTACCTCTCTGTTTGGGTCAGAGCTTAAGGAATTCCATACTACTGCTTCTCACTCCTGCTAACAGCACTTTACTTTGTCTTCTTTAAGTTTAGACCATTTTTATTTTGTCGGGAAAAAATGACATTAATCAGACAAAAAAGGTGACGCTAAAATAATATTTTTTTTCTGAAGATACCTTACAATATGACGGTAGATTAAACCACGCCCACTTTTAAGACGGCTTTTTCCCTTTGACATAGATGGCAGAATTTGATGCAAAAACAGACAGAAACATGTCTGAGAGTTGACGAACCATGGCGTAAGAACTTTTTTATTCTAAATACAGACAATTTCAATTTCCACCACTTTTTGAATATCTCACCCTTAGACAAAAGCAGATATTTAGCTACTGAAGACTCGGAAGCCCTGTCTGATTGCAGAGTCCAAAGTGTGGATTCTGTTAGAACGTTTGGAATTGTTTTTATGGGTCCATTATTACTATAAGTTTTCATAAGATGTGGACAAAGGAAAGTGCACTAGATGATAAAATTAACAATAAAAATTTGTGTCAGTAAAATTCTTCCCTCTAACCTATCTTAGGTTTCATATTAAAGGGATAGTAATGTCAGAAAAAAGTAGTAACTTTATGGTAGATACAATTAAAAGAGAGTACTTGCACTTATTCGTATCTCTCATACCATTATGGTTTGAGAGATAAAGGAAAATAAAGTTCTCTGGTCCCTCCCCTTTCTGCTTGACGAGCTATAAAGCTGTCAGAAGCAGATTCTGGTTTGTGGATCAGACAGTGGCTCTTCAGCAGCGCCAACATAGCGATACCTAAAAATAAATACTTCATCGGAACGGTCTACAATGTGTGCCTAGTTTGCAAGCACACTTTGTAGACCATTCCGATGAAGTATTTATCTTTAGATATCGTTATATCGGAGCTGCTGAAGAGCCACATTTGGTCAAGCTACCAGAATCTGCTTCCTACAGCATTACAACTTGTAGCTTGTGAGCTACCTGTTGGAGACCCCAGGCCTAACGTGAAATCCAGCCCTGCTTACATTCTTATGTCTAGCTACAAGACTAAGCTGAATAAATGAACTGATTTAGCTCTCTGCCAACAAATCGGCTTTACTACACTGTCATAATATCACTTCTCCTGATCAGCAACTAAAGGGGATTACTCCCTGCTTATACTATAAGGGCAGTATGCACAGAAGAAAGCAGGAGCAATTCTGGAGCAAACCAACTGCATCACAGTGAAGAAATTAAAAATCCTATGATTTAAATTAGGCTTTTAGACATTTGCCGTAGAGGTTTCCAAATCATTGCAAAGCTGCACTATTATTTACACTAAAGCTGCAGTTATTTACACATTTAGCCAGTTAATTCACCAGTTTATGCTAATACTGGCCAGTTTATTTAATAGCTGTTTTTTTTATACAATAGCTCAGTGGTGTTTGACTGGTTGGGAATGACAAAAGTTGTAGACCCCAAAAACTGGTGAGCTAAAGGTTGTCTAACCTTGCCGCTGACTAAGTATATTTTCAAGGTCAGAAGGGTGGAGATTCTTCTCTGGTCATGCAGAGACTTATGAGTGCCTTCTTACTGCTAATCCTTCTTCCTATACAACCCAGTATCTGATTAACTTTTACCACTGCTGTTCTGCATTGCTTGCCCACCTTCAAGTCATCTGAAATAATATCTCCCAAGTCTATTTCCTCTGATGTTGTATATTTTAAAAACATAGGAAAATGTACTGAATAGGCAAGCTGGTTCTTATCAGCTGTCAAAATCTATATTTCTATGTTTCTTAAGGGTGTCCGGCATTCAGATATGCCTCTGGCTGTGTCCTGCTGACTGTATGAAAGTATGTCCATCTTATTATGGATTGACATGAGTCTCATTTAGTTGGTGGAGCCACATGTAGCTTAAGACTGCATTTTGATCTTAAAGGGATAGTAATATTTCATAATAAAAACAGCTCTAATTAATCTTCATAGTATTTGGGCCATGGGGAGTGGTATTTCAGTACTGCCAGAGCTGTAGTTCAAGAGTAATTGAATGATAAAGTATCCCTCTCCTACCACTTTTACTGATGAAGAGAGGGACAATCTTCAGTGAGCATAAGGAAAAACCTGAAAAACCAGTCAAGGTGGACAGGATTTCCTTATGCTCACAGTAAGAAGATTGTCCCTTGCTGTGATCTGTCCGGTCCCAGATTCCACATCTGAGGGGAGGTGGCTTATAAAAGGGGCGGGAGGAGGGATACTTTATCATTCAATTACTCTTGAACTACAACTCTCACAGTATTGAAATAAAACAGCCCAAATACTATGAAGATGTCACGGTTCCCCAGAGATATTCAGGAGTCAGTACGGTATAGTAAAATGCAATTGATTAAAATATGAGTAAGGTAGTACACAACAGAAATATAGCGAGAACAAGCAGAGGGTCCTAAGCCAGCAAGCACTGCTGTCAGATATAGTAGGCTGCCCAGATAGGCCACACTGCTGGAGACTAGGCCTCAGCCACTGGTAGTCTTTGCTGGAACCAGGAGCAGGAACTGGAACACAGGATCTTGATCCGATGTAGAGAGGAGCTACCTAACTCACGCCTGCAGTTAGCAATGTAGCAGAGGATACCTGACTCTCGTCTGCAGTCAGTATGGAGAAAGCGGAAGCTTCACCCACGCCTGCGGCCAGTAACTAGCTACTAGAGCCCCAGGTCCGCACCAGATTGGGTGTCTTCTATCTACAGGGGAATAACAAGAGAATAGTTAGACAGAGCCACAGGTCAGCACCAGAGAGGGTAGTCAGACAAGCCAGGACATACACAGTTCAGGTAGTCAGCCAGAGCCACAGGTCTGCACCAGATTGTATGGTCAGACAAGCCAGGTCATACACAGAGCCCAAGGACACAGAACTGCTTTGTACAACAACGCAAGGGCAACTGAGTCAGGATTCAGACTGCCCTTTAAACTCCTCGTCAGGAAGTAGGTAGGAGGAGCAGGCTCAGAGGAAGGAAGTAGGTAGGCAGAGACTACAGGAAGCATGGCATAAAGCAGAGGCCTTCTACACTATCCCTTTAAGAATGTATATTGTTCCCCCAGATCCTGCCCCTGGGGATTCAAAATACCTTTCTTTTTTTAAACTCCTCACTCTTTTTATCCCCTACTCTTTTTCACTGAATTCACTGCCCTCTATTGTCAACCCTCTCTCTCTCTGTGTGGAGCTACTGTCTACGCTCCTTATCTGATCTTACAGAAAGTGGAGAGACGAGGGAGAATAACACTTTAATAACTTCAGAAGGGCATTAGATAGAGGGAGACTGATATCAGATACACATTTAAATTCTGAATAGCAGATTTAAATGAAGATGTTTTCATTTTTACCATTTTTTTTTACATGTTTTTCTCCTCTTTCTCTGTGCCCCAAGCTCTCTTCTCTGTGTACCCTGCTGACTGTATCCTTCCTACTCATGCTCCCTTTCCTCCCAACTTGCCACATTGTCTCTGATCTTGTTATCTCTCCAACTCTTTCTGCTTAACACTTCATTGTTTCTGTACCCCCCCACTGTCCATTTTCCAAATCTCCCATAATACCTGGCAGCCCCCCTACTGCCTTCCTGTGTGTACTCCTTCACTTTCAGCCACCCAGAGGTCATTGGTAGCATTTGGTTCCCCATCTCTTGTTGAACAACAGCTTCTAATGTAGTCGGAGATTCCATTCCATCCGGAAATATTTGCTGAATGGTTATTTTTTTGATTCACCATTCCAGCTGGTCAGTTCTCCAATTTCATTCTGGCTGAGGGTCAGAATGGGATTACAGATTTTTATTTTTTTAAAACACCTCTTTAGAAAACTTTCGGATTGACCCCAAAGTGAAGCTACAAGGAAGCCCAAGGAAAGCATCTGAAGTGTGTCCAGTTTCCTTGGGCTGGATCAGGTAAGGGAAACCACAGGAATAAGTTTACTCCTTGCCCCCTGCCTTATTCCCCATGTGTCCAAAAAACCTCGGCACATCCCCATCACCTGCAATTAGCTCATCCATTGTCAGATCACAGAGATATTGCTGCACCAGAAAAGGAGAGGTATTATTAATCAATCAATCAATCAATCAATAAATAAATAAAGCCCCTGCCACCTCACACTGTCCCCTACTACCCCATTCACACAAATAATTAACCCCTCCTTTGTCAGATCTGAGCAACCTCTCTGCTCTCAATATTTAAAGGATTCTTATTTTGTGAATTGCTGATCTGAAGGATAATGCTTCCTGCCAAATCAATTAGCCTGACAGCAGGACCATTATTAATAGTTAATAGCTGCTAGCGGCTGCCACTGTGAGTCACGGCTTCATCATTATCCTTCATTAACAAAGCTTGCTCACAGTTCCCGCTGAACTCTCCTTGAAAAGTGAAGAAAGTCCATTGTCTTGCACAAGAAGCTGCCTTATTTTGTAGTGGAAATAACCATTTGGTTTTAATGACATAGACACAAAAATTAGAGTATTTTATAGGTGAATAATGCATTCTGTATATTCTTTCATTATCTCTCTTTAACTCCTTGGTGCTAAATACATCTCCAGCACATTGCCAGTCATTCATTGTCTGTCTTTGTTGCACATATTGCAGTTGCCCTTTCTAAATCCCTAAGTACGCTTTCTCAACAAAAGCCACAGTAACATTGCATGGATAATAAGGTACATTGTTTGCCAGATGTATTAGACATGGAGTTTGGGCAATTTAACATTGCTGATTGGTTATGTTCATGCATATGATATTGGTAGTTGCAGGAAATCCCATTGTTGCATTTCCAAACCTCCCAAGTGTCCCTCTTTTGGAGGGACAGTCCCTCTTTTGGACCCAAATCCCTCTGTCCATCTTTCCCACCCTGATGTCCCTCTTTTTAGGAGATTGGATTGCATGGTGTCTATATAAGTGTATCATATTGCTCCACAGCAATAAAACTCACGTCATTGTTTGTTTAACCCCTTAAGGACCAGCGGTCCTGGGGTTGCAGTCCTTTAAGAACCACATAGGAAACTTTGACGTGCTGTCCCATGTGACTGATCACGTGGGGCGGCACGCCGAACTGGGGACTGAAAGACATCGCTCCGGTCTTGGAGAGATCAACTTCAGTCCCCGGTATTACTCACCGCGCTCCTACAGGAGCGCGTTGAGTAAAAGTACGTGACGTACCAGGACCGTCACTGGTCCTTAAGTGCCGGACCAGCGTGAAGGTCCTGCCACGTCAATGGTCCTTAAGGGGTTAAATGTCAGTATATGTGTTTATAAATTATTCTGTGTAAATAAAATACTTTGGTCTTGTTATAAGTCATTTATTTGGTAACACAAGGAGGTATCAATAGGTCATGAAATATCCTAAAAATTCTTGGTAACGTCCCACCCACCAGCCACGCCCTCAGCAACATCCCCTAAAGCAAAAGTGTCCCTCTTTGGCAATTTGAAATGTTGGGATGTATGCATTTTTATGGTAATATCTTTGACAGGATTAACCCCTTAATGACCAGCGATGGTCCTGACACATCACCGGGGTCCGTACCTTAAGGTCTGGTGACAGTCCTTAAGGCACGTCATGGGTTTTGTGTTCACAGCGCTCCTGCGGGAGGCAGAAACTGACTGCTCCAGATTCAGACTCTCGTCTGGATCATTGGTACACGTGACCAGTCACGTGTGCGGTCTCGCCGAATGACATCTATGTGGTCCTTAAGGGTTATTCAACCCCAGAACTGCTGGTCTTTAACAGGTTAATGTGCAACACAGGACAATTGTCTATATTATGTTTTTCATGGAAATTACATGCAGGTCTTGGCTTAATCCCTTTGGGACCACACTTTGCTGCATACCTCACCCCACCCCCAGAGTCCTGTAGCAAAAAATCATGTCTGCCTTTATGGACATAAGATCGAATACTTATTAAAGGAGCAGTAAACTTTTTTTTATGAAAAAATATATATATTGTAGGGATTTTCCTATTGAGTAAGATAAGGGTATTCCCACTGTCGAGAGATTTATATTTCCAGAGTTATTACAGTTTAAACCCATGTTTTTTTTACATTAGCAGTGCCCTCTAGTGGTCAAATTCTAATTAATTTTCCTTTTAGATTCTAATGGAGAGGAAAGTCAGAAAAGTCAGAGACTATCCCTATAGTGGACACCCAACCTGGTGCAGGCCTGTGGCTCTGGCTGACTACCTGAACTGTGTATGACCTGGCTTGTCTGACTACCCTCTCTGGTGCTGACTTGTGGCTCTGTCTGACTATTCTTACATTTGTCCCTTTTACCTAGCAGACACCCAATCTAGTGCGAACCTGGGGCTCGGCAGACTAGCTCTGATACTGACTGCAGGCGTGAGTCAGGTATCCATTTCCCTATACTGACTGCAGGCGTGAGTCAGGTATCCATTTCCCTATACTGACTGCAGGAGTGAGTCAGGTATCCATTTCCCTATACTGACTGCAGATGTGAGTCAGGTATCCATTTCCCTATACTGACTGCAGGCGTGAGTCAGGTATCCATTTCCCTATACTGACTGCAGGAGTGAGTCAGGTATCCATTTCCCTATATAGACTGCAGGCATGAGCCAGAAATCACTACATACTGATGGCAGACATGAGTCAGTATTTTCGCTACGTCAGATCAAGATCCTGTGTTCCTGTTCCTGGTTCCTGCAGAGACTACCAGTGACTGAGGCCTAGTCTCCAGCAGCGTGGTCATGCTTGGCAGCCTAATATTCCTGATGGCAGTGCTTGCTGGCTTGTAACCCTCTGCTTTTTCCTATTGTATTACTTGTGTACCACCTTTCTTATATTATAATAAATTGCATTTAACTATACCGTACTGACTCATGAACATCTTTGGGGAACCGTGACAAGATTAGATAAATTTAATTCAAAAGAGAACATACAGGGTTATACTCTTTATTAGTAGGAAAAAGAAGAAGCTCCATTAAAGACTTATTTGGTAGCAGGAAAGCTTATATAATTCTCATTTCTCTGGGTTATGAGGCAAAGGTTGAACTTGATGGATGTGTGTCTTTTTTCAACTAAATTCATTATGTTTCTATGTTACGATCTGCCACACGAACAACCTTGGAGAAGGGAATGCTCAATGCAATCTCCAATGAGTGGTCGATCCACGTGCACAATTTATTCCATTAGATCTTTCATTGCCACAAATATTTGGCTGATGCTGATGTCGGCTGGTTGTCAGCTTCTGCCGCCTCGCAACAGGATCGGTGATGGGGTGGGGGACATAGGAAAAGGTGAGTGACAGAATAAGGGCAAAGGAAATGCATTAGGAGGCTGCTGATTTTCTGTTGCCTTTGTGAAAGAGCCATAATAGAAAGTCCGTAATGACCAAGAGATAATTTGCCGTTTCTTAGAAAATTTAGAAGAAAAAAATATGTACTGTGTTATTAGATCAGAGCCGCCCTGAGCTGATGATTAATGATAAAGCTTAACAAATTGGAAAATGTGAACTTCGAACCTAATAGAAAAGACCAAATACACCAAAAATAATTACTATGCTAATTGTTTAATTGCATCCTTATCCGGCTCCTGTATTTAATTTTATTCTATTAGATCTTTCATTGCATATGATGTTACAAACTTCATTTAATTTATTTCTGGGAACAAAGGCAGATGGCGATTAATTGTCTCAAAAAGGGCACGTACGCTACCTCTGGAAATGAGAAATTTCCCGTGTTTAATGCAGTGGTGGGAAACCGGTGGCCCTCCTTCTCCTGTGGCCACGTATCTGTCCTATGGTACAGGAAGACGAGATCATTTTCAGCTGCCACATCACAACCCCCATTTCACCCCAAAAAGAAGCAAATCCTCTATCATTTGCCTCAGCGCATACCTCCCTATACATTTACACTGTACAATGCTTTGGAAAAACCTCTATCATCCATGGAGATATTCTATTTTTTTAAACCCCAGTTGCGAAGTTTGTTCGTCAATGAGTGTGCATGCCTCTCTGTCTGCATAATAACGTGTCCATGCATCGTAACATCATCGTGGAAATGGGGGGCAACCACTGAAATTCAGAACAGGATTGCAGATGTTAGAACAGGAACAACAGGAGCAGGAATTACTGTAGAAATTCTCTTGGGGGGGAAAATGAATTTAAAGGGATAGTAATATTTCACAATAAAAGCAGCTCCAGTTAATCTTCATAGTATTTGGGCTATAGAGAATGTTATTTCAGTACTGTCAGAGTTGTAGTACAAGAGTAATTGAATGATAAAGTATCCCCCTCCCGCCACTTTTACTGATGTAACACTGCTCACCTCAGAGCAGCAAGACTGTCTGGATGGATCACAATTTTCATTGAGTATAAGGAAAAATCTGAAAGACTTGTCATAAGGGGCGGGGTTTTCCTTATGTTCACAGTAAGAAGATTGTCCCTTGCTGTGATCTGTCCGGTCAAGAGACCAGATTCCACATCTGAGTGGAGGTGGCTTACACTAGGTAAAAGGGGTGGGAGGGGGATACTTTATCATTCAATTACTCTTGAACTATAACTCTGACAGTACTGAAATAACACTCTCCATGGCCCAAATGCTATGAAGATTAATTGGAGCTGCTGTTTTTGTGAAATATCATTATCCCTTTAAAGGGATAGTAATGTTTCATAATAAAAGCAGCTCTAACTAATCATCATAGTATTTGGACTTTGGAGAGTGTTATTTCAGTACTGTCAGAGTTGTAGTACAAGAGTAATTCAATGACAAAGTGTTCCCTTCCCGCCCCTTTTACTGATGTAACACTGCTCAGCCAGAGCAGAAGGGAGGTGCCCAGGTAGACTGCAGAGAGGGACAATCTTCAATTAAGATAAGGGAAAAACCTGAAAAACTTGTCAAGGGGGGCAGGGCTTTCATTGTTCTCATAGGAAGAAGAGTGTCCCCTGCTGTTATCTGTCCAGTCTATGGACTGCATTCCACATCTGAGAAGAGATGGCTTACACTAGGTAAAAGGGGCGGGAGGGGAAACTTTGCTTGTGAATATCTCTCAAACCATAAAGGTTTGAGAGATAAGACTTATATCGTTCTTCATGTTTTTTTAATGCCTACAAAATAAAATAAAGTTAAAACGAAGTATTACTATCCCTTTAAGGCACATCTCTAGATATGAGGGCTACATATGCTGTCCTATAGTTGAATGGGGTTGAATGTCACTGGTTTAACATTTTGAGTGCCAGAGGGGTATGAATATCAGCAGGAGTGGGACACCATTTTGGAAGTGACTCCAATGACCTTCATGTTGAGATCTATAATTACTATTACAATGTGATTTGATAAGTGCAGAGCTTGCTGCACAGAGTGTGACACAACACAATAGAAAGGGATACAGCAATATACTGGGACTGACATGCACCAAGAACAGAGAGATCTTAGGTGTGGATTGCTGTTAACGGTCGCAAAGATAACATATGGGGATCTGAAAGAGACTGCTCCGGTCCTGGAGAGGTCAATTACAGATCCTGCTAGTGCTTACAGTGCTCCCGCACGAGAGCTGTAAGCACAAAATACGTGACGTCAGGACCGTCACCAGTTCTTTAGGCAAGGAAACCAGTGATGGTCCTGACATGTCACTAGTCCTTAAAGGCATAGTAATGCTTCAAAATAAAAGCAGCTCCAATTAATCTTCATAGCATTTGGGCCATGGAGAGTGTTATTTCAGTACTGTCAGAGTTGTAGAGTTCAAGAGTAATTGAATGATAATTTATCCCCCTCCTGCCCCTTTTACCTAATGTAAGCCACCTCCCCTCAGATGTGGAATCTGGTCTCTTGACCGGACAGTTCACAGCAAGGGTCAATCTTCTTACTGTGATCATAAGGAAAACCCTGCCCCTCTTGACAGGTTTTTCCTTATGATCACTGAAGATTGTCCCTCTCTGTGATCCATCTGGACAGTCTTGCTGCTCTGAGATGAGCAGTGTTACATCAGTAAAAGGGGTGGGAGGGGTATATTTTATCATTCAATTACTCTTGAACTACAACTCTGACAGTATTGAAATAACACTCTCCATGGACCAAATACTATGAAGATTAATTGGAGCTGCTTTTATTGGGAAACATTACTATCCATTTAAGGGTTTAAACATTGAATATAGATTGTCATATTGAATGGACTATGTTGTTTTCCCCAACAGATAAATGTTCCAGAATTATTTTTGTTCAGCGCAGTCAAAGCAATGTATCACTGACCAGTCAGTCAGGTCAAGAACATTCTTTTACAAGCTTTGATAATAAAACAGAAGTTCAGAACATGTTTACAAGTTCTCTCTGTGAATACCAAAATAATAATGCCAATGAATGTTTTCATCTGACATCTGAAAGGCATTGTCTGAAGAAGAAGTGGATGAGCGAGCATCTGAAAAACCAATTACGTTGAACAGATTTTGTTGTGAAGGTCAGAGAGAAGCTGTTAGGTCTCACAATATCTGCTTTTAACTTCTTTTTTTTTATTTCCAAAGCTTTATTTAGAAAAACCAAAATATACAAAGGATGTTAACAAGAACAAGGCTTCAAGGAAGCCACAGGGAGAAGAATGATCACATAACAAGTATGTTGCTGATGAGAAGTCAACAGAATCCAAATTGTCTGCTTTTAACCTAATTCTGTAGATCACATGGCCCAGTTATGATGTGCTCAGATCACGGAACGAATAACAGGTAAAAATAAAACATATTCAAGTTATTCATCTATAAAGTGTTTTTGTTTAAAAAACAAATCATTTAATCTTTTTAGTGTCTTTTACACTGTGTTTTCCTATTACTTATATCACAATTGTTGAACCAAGCTGCATTAGGAAAAAGGTTTTCTATAGTAAATTTTTCTCCCACGTTATTTTATTTTGTACACTTTATCCACCATAGAAATTTTTTTATAAAAACACCTATTGTTGGACTTTTCCAACAGAATTAGATTAAGAAGTTAAAAGCAGACATTGTGAGACCTAACAGCTTCTCTCTGACCTTCACACCAAAATCGGCTTCACTGTGCGTATGCAACAATTACTGCAAGCATACGTCAATGAGTTCCCTGCATGTGCATGTCAGTCTCAGTATATTGCTGTATCCCTTTCTATTGTGTTGTGTCACACTCTGTGCAGCAAGCTCTGCACTTATCAAATCACATTGTAATAGTAATTATAGATCTCAACATGAAGGTCATTGGAGTCACTTCCAAAATGGTGTCCCACTCCTGCTGATATTCATACCCCTCTGGCACTCAAAATGTTAAACCAGTGAAATTCAACCACATTCAACTATAGGACAGCATATGTAGCCCTCATATCTAGAGATGTGCGTTAAAGGGATAGTGATATTTCACAAAAACAACAGCTCCAATTAATCTTCATAGTATTTGGACTTTGGAGAGTGTTATTTCAATACTGTCAGAGTTGTAATACAAGAGTAATTGAATGATAAAGTATCCCCCTCCCGCCCCTTTTACCTAATGTAAGCCTCCTCCCCTCAGATGTGGAATCTGGTCCCTTGACCGGACAGATCACAGCAAGGGACAATCTTCTTACTGTGAGCATAAGGAAAACCCTGCCCCTCATGACAGGTCTTTCAGATTTTTCCTTATACTCACTGAAAATTGTGATCCATCCAGACAGTCTTGCTGCTCTGAGGTGAGCAGTGTTACATCAGTAAAAGGGGCGGGAGGGGGATACTTTAAATGAAAGCAGAAATTGTGAGACCTAACAGCTTCTCTCTGACCTTCACACCAAAATCTGTCCAACGTAATTGGTTTTTCAGATGCTCGCTCATCCACTTCTTCTTCAGACAATGCCTTTCAAATTTCAGATGAAAACATTCATTGGCATTATTATTTTGGGATTCACAGAGATAAACCCCATCCCAGTTAGTCTTTAATTAGGTGTGCTCCTTCAGTCTCACGTAGACGCACATGCCTGTGCCTTATAAATCCATACTCGAGCACCTCAACTCACATTCATAGAGTTCAAGAGTTTAGTTTAGTGCCTGCTTGCATCCTGTCATGAATCATATTATTTTTCTCGCCCCTTGTATAACAATACCATAGTTTATCTTCCAGTTCATCAATCCATATTCTTTTCTGCGACAAGGAGCAAATGTCAATTGTCTTCCTCGGCTGTCCACAGCCTCAAGCACAGTCTGCCTCAAGCTAAGTCACTCACTCCGCTGTACTAAGCTCCAGTCTGCATTAAGCCTAGTCGCTCTGCTGTTCCAAGCTCCATTCTGCCTCAAGCCTAGTCACTTCACTGTCCCAAGCTCCATTCTGCCTCAAGCCTAGTCACTCTACTGTTCCAAGCTCCATTCTGCCTCAAGCCTAGTCACTTCACTGTTCCAAGCTCCATTCTGCCTCAAGCCTAGTCACTTCACTGTTCCAAGCTCCATTCTGCCTCAAGCCTAGTCACTCTACTGTTCCAAGCTCCATTCTGCCTCAAGCCTAGTCACTTCACTGTTCCAAGCTCCATTCTGCCTCAAGCCTAGTCACTTCACTGTACCAAGCTCCAGTCTGCCTCAAGCCAAGTCAGTCCACTGTACCAAGCTCCAGTCTGCCTCAAGCCAAGTCAGTCCACTGTACCAAGCTCCAGTCTGCCTCAAGCCAACTCAGTCCACTGTACCAAGCTCCAGTCTGCCTCAAGCCAAGTCAGTCCACTGTACCAAGCTCCAGTCTGCCTCAAGCCTAGTCACTCCACTGTTCCAAGCTCCAGTCTGCCTCAAGCCTAGTCACTTCACTGTACCAAACTGCAGTCTGACTTAATAGTGTACTGATCCCCAGCATCATTACACAGTGTGATGTATTCATTATCAGTGTACAGATCACAAGCGTTATTACACTGTGTGATGTATTCATTATCTTTACACAGTGATAAGTGTTCACAGTCAGCATAAAGGTTTCCAGCATCATTACACAGTGTGACATTTTTATTATCAGTGTAAAGGTTCCCAGCATCATAACACAGTGTGACGTATTCATTATCAGTGTATATGTTCCCAGCATCATTATACAGTATGATGTGTTCGTTATCACTGTATAGGTTCCCAGCATAATTTCACAGTGTGATGTATTCATTATCAGTGTATAGATTCCCAGCATCATTTCACAGTATGATGTGTTAATTATCAGTGTTTAGGTTCCTAGTATCATTCCACAGTGTAAAATGTTTATTATCAATATATTGGTTCCCAAAATCATTACAAAATGTGATATGTTCATTATCAGTGTATAGATCTCCAACATCATTACACAGTGCGGTGTGTTCATTATCAGTGTATAAATCTCCAACATCATTACACAGTGTGGTGTGTTCATCATCAGTGTATAGATCTCCAACATCATTACACAGTGTGGTGTGTTCATTATCAGTGTATAGATCTCCAACATTACACAGTGTGATGTGTTCATCATCAGTGTATAGATCTCCAACATCATTACACAGTGTGATGTGTTCATTATCAGTGTATAAATCTCCAACATCATTACACAGTGTGGTGTGTTCATTATCAGTGTATAGATCTCCAACATCATTACACAGTGTGATGTGTTCATTATCAGTGTATAAATCTCCAGCATCATTACACAGTGTGGTGTGTTCATTATCAGTGTATAGATCTCCAACATCATTACACAGTGTGGTGTGTTCATTATCAGTGTATAGATCTCCAACATTACACAGTGTGATGTGTTCATTATCAGTGTATAGATCTCCAACATCATTACACAGTGTGGTGTGTTCATTATCAGTGTATAGATCTCCAACATTACACAGTGTGATGTGTTCATCATCAGTGTATAGATCTCCAACATCATTACACAGTGTGGTGTGTTCATTATCAGTGTATAGATCTCCAACATTACACAGTGTGGTGTGTTCATTATCAGTGTATAGATCTCCAACATTACACAGTGTGATGTGTTCATTATCAGTGTATAGATCTCCAACATCATTACACAGTGTGATGTGTTCATTATCAGTGTATAGATCTCCAACATTACACAGTGTGATGTGTTCATCATCAGTGTATAGATCTCCAACATTACACAGTGTGATGTGTTCATCATCAGTGTACAGATCTCCAACATCATTACACAGTGTGATGTGTTCATTATCAGTGTATAGATCTCCAACATTACACAGTGTGATGTGTTCATCATCAGTGTATAGATCTCCAACATTACACAGTGTGATGTGTTCATCACCAGTGTATAGATCTCCAACATCATTACACAGTGTGATGTGTTCATTATCAGTGTATAAATCTCCAACATCATTACACAGTGTGGTATGTTCATTATCAGTGTATAGATCTCCAACATTACACAGTGAGACGTATTAGTTATAGTGAATCATTACTTACAGTTATGTGTTCACTGTAACTATACAGATCTCCAGGATCATTAAACAATGTGTAGTGTTCACTATCAGTGACATGTAATAGTGTATTAACCTTCTAGTGTCATGTAGTTGTGTATTAACCTGCCAGTGGTGTGTAATATTTCATTCAACTGGTGGAATGTAATGACACATTGCTCTGCTGATGGCATTTAATCGTGTGTTGCTCTGGTGGTTGTATGTAATGATGTGCTGTCCTTCAGGGGGTTGCTGGAGGCATATAATGGTGCACTACTCTGTTAGCATCATGTCCATTTTTATCACTTTTCTGGTGGTAGGTAGTCGTGCATTGCTCTGCTGGTAGCACATAATGGTAAATTGTTCTGCTGGTGAAATTCAGTAGTGCATTACTCTGCTGTTGCCATGTAATGGTAAATTGAATAGTTGATGACATATAATGGTAAATTGCACTGCTTTTGGCATATCACTATGTAAAATTCTGCTTTTGGCCTGCAATGGTGCATTGCTGTGCTGGTGGCATGTAATGGAAATTGTTCTGCTGGAGGTATTTAATGGTGTATTGCTCTGCTGGTTGCATGTAATAGTCAGTTGTTCTGCTGGTGGTATATAATGGTGTACTGGTCTTTTGGTGCCATGTAATTATCTATAATGCTCTGCTAGTCTCATATAATACTGAGTAAAAAGTTCATCAGCCTGGCATGACCTGGCAGCATACCAACCCTTTTATGTTTCTAGTCTGCGTGTGTGTCACTCACTGCATGTGTCAGTCTCTGTGCACATGTCTGTCTCTGCACATGCATGTACTTCCTTTTACATATGCACTCAACACAATCATCACATCTGGATGTCACCATAAGCTTCCACATCTCTGCACCCAATCACAACCTTCATCAGTACTTTTTGATCAGACTTTGTTATTACACTATTCCCAGATCTTACATTGTCAGTTTGCCCAATCACAGCTTTGGCCACTAAGCCTTGTGTACCAAGCAACAGTGGAGCAATTCTTGAGCAAACCATCTGCACCGTAGGGAAAAAGAACAAGAGGTCATCCATTAAAACTAGAGGAAAGGAGTTTTTGAGTAAAACAAAGGCAGGGATTTTTTACAGTAAGGGCAGTGCATCTTAGAATTCTTTGCCCCGTGACGCTGTGCTTGCAGATACTGTAACTGCTTTAAAAAAAAGTAAAGGATACCTATCTGGCACAGAACAATACTGAGAATTATGAAATAAAACATCCTCAAACGCCCATTGATTCAAATGGTGTTTTAATCTCTTGAATGTTAAAGAAGACTTCAAATCATTGAGATGCAATGCATTGACGACTTCTTTAGCACTCAATGGATTAAAAGCCCATTTAATTCATTTAGAAGATTTATGTGTGCTCTATGGTGCAATCGGTTTGGCCCAGAATTGCTACATCGGCTTCACTGTGCGTATGCAACAATTACTGCAAGCATACGTCAATGAGTTCCCTGCATGTGCATGTCAGTCTCAGTATATTGCTGTATCCCTTTCTATTGTGTTGTGTCACACTCTGTGCAGCAAGCTCTGCACTTATCAAATCACATTGTAATAGTAATTATAGATCTCAACATGAAGGTCATTGGAGTCACTTCCAAAATAGTGTCCCACTCCTGCTGATATTCATACCCCTCTGGCACTCAAAATGTTAAACCAGTGAAATTCAACCACATTCAACTATAGGACAGCATATGTAGCCCTCATATCTAGAGTTGTGCGTTAAAGGGATAGTGATATTTCACAAAAACAACAGCTCCAATTAATCTTCATAGTATTTGGACTTTGGAGAGTGTTATTTCAATGCTGTCAGAGTTGTAGTACAAGAGTAATTGAATTATAAAATATCCCCCTCCCGCCCCTTTTATAAGCCACCTACCCTCAGATGTGGAATCTGGGACGAGACAGATCACAGCAAGGGACAATCTTCTTACTGTGAGCATAAGGAAATCCTGTCCACCTTGACAGGGTTTTCAGGTTTTCCCTTATGCTCACTGAAGATTGTCCCTCTCTACATCTTTTACCTAGTGTAAGCCTCCTCCCCTCAGATGTGGAATCTGGTCACTTGACCGGACAGATCACAGCAAGGGACAATCTTCTTACTGTGAGCATAAGGAAAACCCTGTCCCTCATGACAGGTCTTTCAGATTTTCCCTTATACTCACTGAAAATTGTGATCCATCCAGACAGTCTTGCTGCTCTGAGGTGAGCAGTGTTACATCAGTAAAAGGGGCGGGAGGGGGATACTTTAAATGAAAGCAGAAATTGTGAGACCTAACAGCTTCTCTCTGACCTTCACACCAAAATCTGTTCAACGTAATTGGTTTTTCAGATGCTCGCTCATCCACTTCTTCTTCAGACAATGCCTTTCAGATTTCAGATGAAAACATTCATTGGCATTATTATTTTGGTATTCACAGAGAGAACTTGTAAACATGTTCTGAACTTCTGTTTTATTATCAAAGCTTGTAAAAGAATGTGCTTGACCTGACTGACTGGTCAGTGATACATTGCTTTCACTGTGCTGAACAAAAATAATTCTGGAACATTTATCTGTTGGGGAAAACAACATAGTCCAGTCAATATGACAATCTATATTCAATGTTTAAACCCTTAAATGGATAGTAATGTTTCCCAATAAAAGCAGCTCCAATTAATCTTCATAGTATTTGGGCCACGGAGAATGCTATTTCAATACTGTCAGAGTTGTAGTACAAGAGTAATTGAATGATAAAGTATACCCCTCCCACCCCTTTTACTGATGTAACACTGCTGAACTCAGAGCAGCAAGACTGTCTAGATGGATCACAGAGAAGGACAATCTTCAGTGATCATAAGGAAAAACCTATCAAGGGGGCAGGGTTTTCCTTATGATCACAGTAAGAAGATTGTCCCTTGCTGTGAACTGTCCAGTCAAGAGACCAGATTCCACATCTGAGGGGAGGTGACTTACATTAGGTAAAAGGGGTGGGAGGGGGATACTTTATCATTCAATTACTCTTGAACTACAACTCTGACAGTATTGAAATAACACTCTCTGTGGCCCAAATACTATGAAGATTAATTGGAGCTGCTTTTATTTTGAAGCATTACTATGCCTTTAAGGACTGGTGACATGTCAGGACCATAACTGGTTTCCTTGCCTAAAGAACTGGTGACGGTCCTGACGTCACGTATTTTGTGCTTACAGCTCTCGTGCAGGAGCACTGTAAGCACTAGCAGGATCTGTAATTGACCTCTCCAGGACCGGAGCAGTCTCTTTCAGACCCCCATTTGGTGCCGTATGTTATCTTTGTGAACGTTAACAGCAATCCACACCTAAGATCTCTGGTTCTTAAAGGGATAGTAATGTTTGCAATTAAGTATATCGCAAGTCTTCTTTTTTGTTAATCTAAAACATTGCTCTATATTTTGCAACTTACTTTTATGTAGTTCTCAAGATAATAAGTGGAGAAAGATCCCCCTCCAACCCTTTTGGCCCCCTCCCACTAAATATGCGATCTGGTCCCGAGAACGGACAGATGCAGCGAGGGACAAACTTCAGTGATTAAGTATAAGGAAAACCTTGCCCCACTTGAAGAAGGAGGGTAGGATTTTCCTTTATTTACTGAAGACTGTCCCACGCTGCAGCCATCCTGACCAGACAAAGAGGCAATGAGACGTGGCCAGAAGGGGCAGGAGGGGGTTCCTTCTACGTTTAATACCTTTTGAACTAAGTAAGTTGCTAAAAATAGCTCAATGTGTTACATCCTATATAATAATTTGCTAGGATGATTGTCAGAAGCCGTCATGTGCAGTAGAAACTGCTCGAATGCTCAGAATGCTGGGAGTTCTGTGCTGGGAGCATTCTGTGTGGAATGCTGGTGGTTCTGTGCTGGGAGCATTCTGTGTGGAATGCTGGGAGTTCTGTGCTGGGAGCATTCTGTGCAGAATGCTGGTGGTTCTGTGCTGGGAGCATTCTGTGTGGAATGCTGGGAGTTCTGTGCTGGGAGCATTCTGTGTGGAATGCTGGGAGTTCTGTGCTGGGAGCATTCTGTGTGGAATGCTGGGAGTTCTGTGCTGGGAGCATTCTGTGCAGAATGTTGGGAGTTCTGTGCTAGGGGCATTCTGTGTGGAATGCTGGGAGTTCTGTGCTGGGAGCATTCTGTGCGGAATGCTGGGAATTCTGTGCTGGGAGCATTCTGTGCAGAATGCTGGGAGTTCTGTGCTGGGAGCATTCTGTGCAGAATGTTGGGAGTTCTGTGCTAGGGGCATTCTGTGTGGAATGCTGGGAGTTCTGTGCTGGGAGCATTCTGTGCGGAATGCTGGGAATTCTGTGCTGGGAGCATTCTGTGCAGAATGCTGGGAGTTCTGTGCTGGGAGCATTCTGTGCGGAATGCTGGGAATTCTGTGCTGGGAGCATTCTGTGCAGAATGCTGGGAATTCTGTGCTGGGAGCATTCTGTGCAGAATGCTGGGAGTTCTGTGCTGGAGGCATTCTGTGCGGAATGCTGGGAGTTCTGTGCTAGGAGCATTCTGTGCGGAATGCTGGGAGTTCTGTGCTAGGAGCATTCTGTGCGGAATGCTGGGAGTTCTGTGCTGGGAGCATTCTGTGCGGAATGCTGGGAGTTCTGTGCTGGGAGCATTCTGTGCAGAATGCTGGGAGTTCTGTGCTGGGGGCATTCTGTGCATTTGGGCAGTCTCTACAGCACATTGGGTTGGTTACGGCAATAAGCAGAGCGGGACCGGCCTTTTAACCCTTTGAGTGCCAGAGCAGTACGCAAGGCATTGCAAAGCAATGCGTTGCATACCCCTCCGGCACTCAATGGGTTAACATCTCACAGACCTTGGCCCGTGTACACGAGCTTTTACACTAGTTTACTATAAAGAAGACTCAGCAATCTACTTTATTGAACACATTGCTATCCCTTTAAGGTGTTAAGCACCAGGGAGGTGTGCAACAGGTTGTGAATCAATGCGTTGCATGTCTCTTCGGTCCTTAAAGGGTTAATCCTTGAATGTTAGTGAAAAACAATGCATTTACTTATTTTTTCTGAGTAGAAGAATAATTGTTTTTCTTGAGAAATAGTTCCTAATATTTTCCTGTATCTTACTGTTCAAAACAATCAATTGCTTTTTCCCTTTGTGGGCATTGCAATGCGTTGTGCACCCCTCTGGCACTGAAAGGGTTAAGGGTCATGGAAAGAAAAAGGAATTTGAAAAAGGCGCTAAATTGTATCTGCTGAGATTTACCATTACTCTAAGTTTTGCTTAGTAAATGAGAGTAAATATGAGCAAAAACGTGTTAACTTATTCTTTTGTGTAAAACCCCTCTAGTAAATGTGAGCCCTTTTGTCGTATAGTTTAGAAAATATGGTTAACTATATTCCTACCATAACTGTAGAAATATATAGGTAATGGATGTAGCAAAGAAGCACTCACAGGACTTCAAAATGTAGAAGAAGAAAGAAATGTTATTGTCAACGTTTCAGTCATATCCCTTCCTCATATTCTGAGGAATAGTGATGAGCGAGCATGCTCGGCCGAAGCTCGGTTCGGCTCGAGCATCGCTCTGCTCGGCACATGGCGGTACTCGTACGAGTACCGCATGTGCTCGCCCGCCATGTTCGGGTCTCCTCCCCGCACGTTTCGCGGCTGCTGCGCAGCCAATAAACGTGCGGGGAGGCTCTGACATCAGTGTAATGCCAGCAGCCATGTTGGCTGCTGGCATTACACTGATTGGCTGGCCAGAACCCGTGATCGGGTGCTGTATAGCACCCGACGCGCGAGTTCGGCTCATTCTTAGCCAGGGAGAGATGCGATCAGGCAGGGAAAGTCAGTGTAGGGAGAATAAAATTGTTGGAACTCTTTCAAGACCCAAAAGTCCTTTTTAGGACTGTTGTGTGTGGGGGCAGCATTTATATTTTGTTTGGGGGGGCACAATTTCCTTTTTTTTTGTGGGGGGGATATTAGTAAGGTGACATATAATACTAGATGCACAGGAAGTCAGTGTAGGGAGAATAAAATTGTTGAAACTCTTTCAAGACCCAAAAGTCCTTTTTAGGACTGTTGTGTGTGGGGGCAGCATTTAATTTTTTTTGGGGGTGGCAGAATTTCATTTTTTTGTGGGGGGGGACATGTTCTAAGGTGACATTGTACTAGGTGCACAGGGACAAATATTTCACAGTGCAGTGACAAGCTGACATATTCTGTTAGGTGCACAGGGCCAATTATTTTACAACACAGCGACAAAAAGGGCCATTTTAAACGTGTGCCTAGCCATAGATTATTGTCACATTCTGTTTAGTGTGCAAATTCACAAATTAAGGTCACATATTCCGTTCACTGTGCCTAGCCGCAGATTAGCGTCACATTCTGTTTCGTGTGCCTAGCCGCAGATTAGCGTCACATTCTGTTTCGTGTGCCTAGCCGCAGATTAGCGTCACATATTGTTTAGTGTGCCTAGCCGCAGATTAACGTCACATATTGTTTAGTGTGCCTAGCCGCAGATTAGCGTCACATATTGTTTAGTGTGCCTAGCCGCAGATTAACGTCACATATTGTTTAGTGTGCCTAGCCGCAGATTAGCGTCACATATTGTTTAGTGTGCAAATTCACAAATTAACGTCACATATTGTTTAGTGTGCAAATTCACAAATTAACGTCACATATTCCGTTCACTGTGCCTAGCCGCAGATTAGCGTCACATTCTGTTTCGTGTGCCTAGCCGCAGATTAGCGTCACATATTGTTTAGTGTGCCTAGCCGCAGATTAACGTCACATATTGTTTAGTGTGCCTAGCCGCAGATTAACGTCACATATTGTTTAGTGTGCCTAGCCGCGGATTAGCGTCACATATTGTTTAGTGTGCCTAGCCGCAGATTAGCGTCACATATTGTTTAGTGTGCAAATTCACAAATTAACGTCACATATTGTTTAGTGTGCAAATTCACAAATTAACGTCACATATTCCGTTCACTGTGCCTAGCCGCAGATTAGCGTCACATTCTGTTTCGTGTGCCTAGCCGCAGATTAGCGTCACATATTGTTTAGTGTGCCTAGCCGCAGATTAGCGTCACATTCTGTTTCGTGTGCCTAGCCGCAGATTACCGGCATATATTCCGTTTAATATGAAGAAGGTGGGTAAAAAGGGACGGGGAAGTGGACGTGATCCTGATAGTTCAAGTAAATATACAGCAAATACTGTTTGGTAACAATTTTTCGCCTAAAATCGTTTTTATCTTCCTTTTTGTGTGTTTTACGGTCAGTCTGTAAAAATGGCGTACTACGGGCGAAACATCATTCCCAGCAGCGACGTTGGAGTCCAAGATGCATCCAGACATCCTCCCTATGCTGTCCCTGAACCATTTCTGTGGTGTTTCCATCATTTTCTGACCTTTTCCTATGAACCAGGCACCCTCCCCTCATCAGAGCAGGGGGTGCCTGGTGTAATGCTCGAGTCCTCCCATTGACTTCAATGGGGCTCGGGTGCTCGGCTGAGCACTCGAGCCTCCGGGGGCGCTCGGCCAGAGCACCCGAACACCCGAGCATCGGGGTGCTCGATCATCACTACTGAGGAACATTTCTCCTTTCTTCATCTATATTTGGAGTCCTGTGAGTGTGTCAGTGCTACCCCCACATCTGTACCAGGGCCTCCAGATACTCCAAGTCTGTGTACAATTATAAAGTAGCAATTCATGGTTCTTAGACAAATAATAAATTTAATGATTTGATAACAGGGTTGACTGTACAAAATATTAAGGTCCTTTTTATCAAGATACAAGGTGACAATGTAAACCAGGCCTGTACACATACTCTCATTCCGACTACCATTCAAATACATGTTGCATGAACCATAAGTAAATGTGTTGGAGTGTCAGAAAATGGAATCCTATTGAAATGTCGCCCTCTATATGGCAACCTTTAAGTGTATAACATCAGAATGTCGCCCTTTTGATTTAGGCAACATTTTTAACAAGCTGTTTTGATGATCGCCAACTAGAGGGCGACATTTCAACTGTGAACCTCAGAAAATCAAATGCGAATCGTGCAGGGATCAGTATCGTGGTGCAAAAGAATCAGATGAGTACCCTTTAACTCAATGGAAGTACACTGTTGATCCCCTAGCATTCCCTCTCCCTGAGCTCAGAACAGAGACCGTCAGGTTATGAGTACAGCAACTTCCACCACTGCCACCAGAGGTCCCTTCATCTGCAGGCTGTACTGTAACAGCATTGTCCTTTTTCTCTTTGTGGCTTTCCTGGCTCCTATCGGTTAATTTTCTCCAGCTGTACCATATTTAGAGAATCCATGGAGGCCCCTTCAGGGGAACCCTGCCAAGTGTATCTCTTTCCCGCAGTCTGTGAATGTTTAGACCCCAGTAGGCTGAAGGAAGCTCAGGCATGGTGTCTCGTTCACAGAGCACATGCTGTGCTTCATCTTACTGAAGTTTTGCTCCAGCCCCTTTAAGTACATTCCCAAACCCTCAAGGGGGATCCTGACTTTCTAACAGACTGCTACAAATTAAAGATCCAAAGCACAATGTTGCTGAGGAGGAGCACCCTGTTACATTGATAACAGGGTATTCTGATATTGCAATATTTGTAAAACGTAGGGATGGAGACAACGCCTGTGGTTCTAGATGGACAAATGTATTTAAAAAAATATGAACAGAAAAAAAATAACTTAATAATTGTAGTGTAATAATATAAATTCTCTAGACAAGGGTTAGACAACCTTTGAATCACCTGAGGGGAGATTCACTAAGAGGTGATAAAGTGGAGATGAATTCTCCAGTTCCTCTGTTATTCTATGAGCCTAGATGCTAAAATGTCTTCAGCTTTGGAGATCTCAGTGCATAGGCTTTAAAATTTAACATAGGAACTGGAGAAGTGATATCACTGGACAAGTCATCTCTACTTTATCCCCTCTTAGTGAATCTCCCCCCGGGTGCAGGGCTGGATTTACATCTTAGGAGCCTGTAGGCACAGATACCTGAAGCGCCCCCCCCCCCCCCCCGCCATCTCCACAATGCTCCAAATCTCCATATTGCCCTCACATTGCCCCCCATCACACTCACATTGCCCCCATCATCTCAACATTGCCCTCACATTGACCCCCATCAACATCAGCTCCACATTGACCCCCATCAGCTCCACATTGACCCCCATCAGCATCAGTCCACATTGACCCCCATCAGCTCCACATTGACCCCATCACCATCAGCTCCATATTGACCCCATCAGATCCACATTGACCCCATCACCATCAGCTCCATATTGACTGACCCCATCAGCATCAGTCCACATTGACCCCCATCAGCTCCACATTGACCCCATCACCGTCAGCTCCATATTGACCCCATCAGCATCAGTCCACATTGACCCCCATCAGCTCCACATTGACCCCATCACCATCAGTCCACATTGACCCCCATCAGCTACACATTGACCCCATCAGCTCCACATTGCTTGCCCCCCATCATCCCCATATTGACCTCACATTGCTCCCATTATCCCCAGATTAACCCTTTGAGTGTCAGAGTGGTACGCAACGCATTGCTTTGCAATGCGTTGCGTACCACTCTGGCACTTACAGGGTTAAGCCTCATTCATCCGTTTCTTAACTCCCTGGTGGTCCAGCGGCTGGAGAGATCTGTGCTTGTGCACAGACCTGTAGCTGCTGGAGCTCCCGCGCGACCTTCCCTTTAGTAATGCAGAGCGCTGGGAGATTTTATCTCCCAGCGCTCTGCATTGCTAAAGAGCTGGGAGAGCTCACAGCCTACAAGGCGGCGGCTGGCGGCTCGGCCCGGCTCGGCATGACAAGCCGCGCCAAGTAAAAAAAAATAAAAATAAAAAAAAAATAATTGTAGTGGCAGGCGCCCCTCTGTAGGGTGCGCCTGTAGGCAGATGCCTACTCTGCCTTACGGGAAATCCGGCCCTGCCCGGGTGTTAGTGACTATAACTCATGTCACTCCAACCAGCCAACGATGTGGAACCTTGTTGCAATCATCTTTTCCATCTGCCCCTTGAACACAATTCTGCATGGTCAGAGGGTTCCAGCTGTGTTCCAGGGCACGTTCATGCATCCATGACACGTCTCTCACATTCTATCAAAATGTGTGTCTTTTCTGTTACGCATCTACTGGCGCTAATCTCTAATCTTGATGTAAAGCAGAAAAAGGGCTTCATCTGTAGTTTAACCCCTTGGGGGCTGCAATGAGAGACTAGCCAAACTGGGTTTGTTTACATTAGAGAAGAGACGTCTAAGGGGTGACATGATTACCATTTAGAAATGCATTCAAGGTCAATATAAAGAACTATCCAATAAATTATTTATGCAAAGAGCTGAGCTAAGAACAAGAGGTCATCCATTAAGACTAGAGGAAAGGCGCTTTCGACTAAAACAAAGGCAGGGATTCTTTACAGTAAGGGTGGTAAGGCTATGGAATTCTTTGCCTTGGGATGTTGTGCTTGCAGATAATGCAACTTCATTCAAAAAAGTAATGGATGCCTATCTAGCACAGAATGATATTGACAATTATGACAGATGGCTTCAAATCAAATAGGATATTGATCCGGGGAACTATTTGACTACCAGCTGGAGTCAGGAAGGAATAATTCCCCCCCCACACACACTTGGGACTAGACTGGAAATGGCTTCAGAGGGCCAGATCAATAGGGGTGGCATGGGCTGGACTTGATGGACGCATGTCTTTTTTCAGCCTTATCTACTATGTTACTATGTAATGTGTCGAATACCTCTCTGGTTGTCAAGGGGTGAACTGTTTGAGTCTGTGACTAAAGTTGCACCACAGTACAAGTAATTCTGGGGCAAACCAACTGGACCGGGGGGGGGGACAAATAACATTTCCAAAAATGTGAATAGATTTTCTGATTCAGTAAAGAGCTGCCAATTGTGACAGAATCAGCACATACCTCAAATGTGAGCACAGACTGCACCTAGACCTAACAACCGCCCACTGAAGACTAGCCACATAAGGGCCACATACAAGAAGATAAAAAAGAGGAGAAATTCAGGGGTCAAATAAAAATTCCTGCTGATTTATTTGAATCTTTAAACCCCTTGAACACTAGAGAGGTCTCCAACTAGCATTCAAGAGGTTAAAGGAACCAGTGAAATCAATGAGAATGCTGGGAATTTTTATATGTCCCCCTCCCATGGTGCAGTTGGTTTACTCCAGAATTGATCTGATTTTCTTAGTACATCAGCATCTGGCGTTTTTATTTTTTTTTCTGTTGGGCTAATTTATTCTTCATTTCTCCCTTATGGTGCAATTATTCTGTTCCAGAATTGGTCCTTTTTATCTTTCTGAATGTGGTCCTAGATGGGAAAAGGATTACACATGCAAGAAATATAATAAATTGGCTGGATGTGTTACCATGTAGTGTGCCCTTGAATTCCGTGTTCTGCTAGTTAAACGACTGATTTAATGCTCAGTAACTAAGGATGGAGTTTCATGTTCCAGACGCACAGATCAGGTAATCAGAGGCAGCTCATGTGACCTGAGAGGCTAATTAATAACGATGCGCACGATGCATCACGCTATATTCTTTTGAGTCACCTTGATGACATTTCATCTTTCACAATTTGCAAAATGTTAATAAAGCTAAGAAGCCATAACCTATCTAGAAATACGTCTGCCACCGCGTCAAAGTAAGCTCTTCATTTGTCAAAGGGATTAAAATAGAGATTAGTAATACAGGGCCTCTGAATCACATTCATGCACATTATTACGTTACTTTGTGGACCCTGTTAGTGGTAATAACAGCAGATACAGACAGGGCTGCATTTACAGCTTTGAAACAAGAAACTCTTTTGACAATAGGCCCATCCATGGCCACATTCACTACTCATCTTATGACACCTATTGCTGCATGATAGGACTCCTGGACCTCATCTTGGTTCACTGCAGTACTGACAACTTTTATGGACTCAAGCACTCTGCATGGTTCAGCAGAGTCGAAGTAGGGGGCGTTTGAGGCCCAAGAGTCTGGTTGGTATGAGTAATGTCCGCCTCCATGGACATGATATGCAGTCCTGATTAATGATGTAGTCTCCATAGCTGGGAACTCTCCAAATCTGCCCTGGAGACTCAGGTTTTTAGAGTTAAAGGGATAGTAATGTTTCACAATAAAAACAGCGCTAATTAATCATCATAGTATTTGGACTTTGGAGAGCGTTATTTCAGTTCTATCAGAGTTGTAGTTCAGGAGTAATTCAATGACAAAGTATCCCCCTCCCGCCCCTTTTACTGATGTAACACTGCTCAGCCAAAGCAGAAGTGAGGTGCCCAGGTAGATTGAACAGAGAGACAATCTTCAGTTAAGATAAGGGAAAACCTGAAAAACTTGTCTAGGGGGGCAGGGCTTTCATTGTTCTCATGGGAAGAAGATTGTCCCCTTCTGTTATCTGTCTGGTCTATGGACTGGATTCCACATCTGAGAAGAGATGGCTTACACTAGGTAAAAGGTTTGAGAGATAAGACTTATATCGTTCTTCATGTTTTTTTAATGCCTACAAAATAAAATAAAGTTAAAATGAAGTATTACTATCCCTTTAAAGCGGAACTACCACCCCACCATGACCTTATCTGTGTGTGTGGCATTAATGTAGTTATAAAGCACTGTGTAATTTTAAAAATCAGAAAACTGATCGATAAGATCGATGTGACACGTCACCTGGCGTGCATGAGCTTGTACTAGACTGGAATTAACTTTCAGCCACATTTTGCCCATAACTGAGCCAGTGGTGCAAACACAAAGCATACCGTTTGTACCACTGGCTGAGTTATGGGCAAAAGGTGGCTGAAAGTTAATTCCAGTCTAGTACAGGCTCGTGCGCACCAGGTGACGTGTCACATAAGGGCAGGACAAGGAGGACGGGGGCGGGATAACAGAGAACGATGGGAGTGAGTAAGTAACCACACGGTGACCAGATTGACATGCGCAGTAGCGCTCACAATGCTCTACACGTCACAAGGTTAAACTTTAATGTTCTTTTGTGCCCTATCGATCAGTTTTCTGATTTTAAAAATTACACAGCGCTTTATAACTGCATTAATGCTACACACACAGATAAGGTCATGGTGGGGTGGTAGTTCCGCTTTAAAGCTGTACTTTCATACTCTTTAATGTGCCCCCCAAATCATTTTTAATATAGCGTTAAGTGTATCTTTACTGGTATTAGCCTTAGTGAGTCTGGAATTATTTCGAAATTCATCTTTTTTGGCGATTCACCGGCAGGGATCTTGACGTAGAGGAATCTGTGCAGTGCACCTGTGCGCTCCATCCCGTACCTTAAGGTACAGTGCAACTCCCCCTGACCAATCAAAGAGGAGACAGGGACGGACTGCACAGATGCTTTTTCGGCACGATGTCTGCACTGTCATCTGCCGATGAGTCTCCGAAGAAGTTACATTTCTAAATAATCCTGGACTTACTAAGGATAATAAAAGTATGGCTATGCTTAACGCTAGGTTAAAAATTATTTGGGGGTCACTTTAATATCAAAGCATGAACGTTCTGCTTTAATTACCAGGTCTCTGGGGACAGATACTGATTCTTCGATGAAACGCTAACCATTTCTCCTCCTTCCCACCCTGTTCCTCCCTCTAGCTCACTCACTTCTCCTCCTTCCCACCCTGTTTCCCATCCTGTTCCTCTCACTTCCCTCCCACTTCTCCTCCTTCCCACCCTGTTCCTCCCACTATCCAAACCACTTCTCCTCCTTCCCACCCTGTTCCTCCCACTATCCAAACCACTTCTCCTCCTTCCCACCCTGTTCCTCCCACTATCCAAACCACTTCTCCTCCTTCCCACCCTGTTCCTCCGTCTAGCTCACTCACTTCTCCTCCTTCCCACCCTGTTTCCCACCCTGTTCCTCCCACTTCTCCTCCTTCCCATCCTGTTCCTCTCACTTCCCTCCCACTTCTCCTCCTTCCCACCCTGTTCCTCCCACTATCCAAACCACTTCTCCTCCTTCCCACTCTGTTCCTCCCACTATCCAAACCACTTCTCCTCCTTCCCACCCTGTTCCTCCCTCTAGCTCACCCACTTCTCCTCCTTCCCACCCTGTTCTTCCCTCTAGCTCACCCACTTCTCCTCCTTCCCACCCTGTTCCTCCCACTTCTCCTCCTTCCCACCCTGTTTCTCCCACTTCCCTCCCACTTCTCCTCCTTCCCACCCTGTTTCTCCCACTTCCCTCCCACTTCTCCTCCTTTCCACCCTGTTCCTCCCAGTATCCAAACCACTTCTCCCCCTTCCCACCCTGTTCCTCCATCTAGCTCACCCACTTCTCCTCCTTACCCCCCTGTTTCCCACCCTGTTCCTCCCACTCCTTTTCCTTCCCATCCTGTTCCACCCACTTCTCCTTATTCCCACCCCATTCTTCCCACTTCCTGCCCACTTTATGACATAGGTTCTAAGTCAAACCCCACCCACAATTAAGCCCCAATCGTTTTGTGAAGCGATTCATGTCCTTTATCTCCCTGTCCTGGTGCTCAAGAAGTAAAAGTTCCGAGGTATGGTAATCTTCTGGACAAATGTAGTAGAGCCAAATTCATAGTGGCCATTAAGATTTTCTAGATACAGTGAGGCTTAAAGGGATAGTAATGTTTCATAATAAAATCAGCTCTAATTAATCATCATAGTATTTGGACTTTGGAGAGTGTTATTTCAATTCTGTCAGAGTTGCAGTTCAAGAGTAATTCAATGATAAAGTATCCCCCTCCCACCCCTTTTACTGATGTAACACTGTTCAGCCAGATCAGATGGGAGGTGCCCAGGTAGACTGCAGAGAGGGACAATCTTCAATTAAGATATGGGAAAAACCTGAAAAACTTGTCAAGGGGGGCAGGGCCTTCATTGTTCTCATAGGAAGAAGATTGTCCCCTTCTGTTATCTGTCTGGTCTATGGACTGCATTCCACATCTGAGAAGAGATGACTTACACTAGGTAAAAGGGGCGGGAGGGGAAACTTTGCTTGTGAATATCTCTCAAACCATAAAGGTTTGAGAGATAAGACTTATATCGTTCTTCATGTTTTTTTAATGCCTACAAAATAAAATAAAGATAAAACGAAGTATTACTATCCCTTTAAGTACTAAGAAGACTAGAAGCAAAAACTGCTCTGCGGTTGAAAAATAAAAATGCCCATTGATTTAAAAAGGAGTTTTAACCTTTTAAACGTTAGATAGGTCTCCAATGCATTCAAGAGGTTATTGGTTCGTTCCATCATTGCCTCAGTTCTTCATAGTAGACATGTTAGTGTTCTTTTAAGAACTACTGGTGTGTTATCACTCAAAATTACAGTGATCTCACCCATGGTAATTACTAATTAGGAGGAGATAATTGGTATGATTTTGTTACTAGTGTTATTAAAATAGATATTCCTGACCTCCCTTTCTTAGTGGCAAAAAACTATTTTGACTATTTGACATGAAAATGTGTCTAATAATTACAATTACTAAGAAAACATTGCCCAAATCCACGGTTACGCTTCTCATTTTCTGGGAATTGTTAGCACAGTTGGTGTTTTATTTACAAATCTCGCCTGAACATTGCAAATTACCCTGTTAGTGACGCACAATTACTGAACGGCAGCCATGAAACAAGGCACATAAGGAGATTTTAGCATTACATGGAAGCTGATGCATTAAAGGGATAGTCATTTTTCACAAAAACAGCAGCTCCAATTAATCTTCATAGTATTTGGGCCATGGAGAGTGTTATTTCAATACTGTCAGAGTTGTAGTTCAAGAGTAATTGAATGATAAAGTATCCCCCTCCCGCCCCTTTTACCTAGTGTAAGTCACCTCCCCTCAGATGTGAAGTCTGGTCCTGGGACCAGACAGATTACAGCAAGGGACAATCTTCTTACTGTGATCATAAGGAAAACCCAGATTTATCCTTATGCTCACTGAAGATTGTCACTCTCTGTGATCCATCCGGACAGTCTTGCTTCTCTGAGGTGAGCAGTGTTACATCAGTAAAAGGGGCGGGAGGGGGATATTTTTTATCATTCAATTACTCTTGAACTACAACTCTGACAGTACTGAAATAACACTCTCCATGGCCTAAATACTATGAAGATTAATTGGAGCTGTTGTTTTTGTGAAACAGTACTATCCCTTTAAGTAGGACTGAAGCAATTCTGGGGCAAGCCAAACGCACCATAGGCAAGAAATAAAATGCTTGAATGAATGAAATGGGACTTTTCGCAATGCGTTGAAGGCCTCTCTAGCAGTCAAGGGGTTAAAACATTGTGTTTTTTTAAATCAATGGGAATTTTTTTTCTCCCCTATGGTGCAGCTGGTTTGAACCAGTCCTTTTTAACCCTTTGAGTGCCAGAGAGATACTCAACACATTGCTCTACGTTGCATACCCCTCTGGCACTTAACGGATTAAACCATCAGCCTTTGTAATTTGCATTAACAATAATCCCAAATATGATAGAAGCACTCCTGATACCTTAGCATGGATAGGTTATTCAGAGAATAAGGGAACTGTGCTTAGAGATATAAATACACGCACATCCTATAGAATAATTCGCTAAGGATGTTTGTCAGAAGCCGTCATGCACAGTAGAGACAGCTGAGTGTGAGGCAGTCATGCAAAGTAGAGACAGCTGAGTGTGAGGCAGTCATGCACAGTAGAGACAGCTGAGTGTGAGGCAGTCATGCACAGTAGAGACAGCTGAGTGTGAGGCAGTCATGCACAGTAGAGACAGCTGAGTGTGAGGCAGTCATGCAAAGTAGAGACAGCTGAGCGCGCTGCAGTCATGCCCAGTAGAGACTGCCCACGCTGCGGCTGATATGAAGCGGGGCGCTACGAATGCAGACTGGAGTCCTCTCTGCGCACCTTCCTCGGACCAAGCGGTCCCAGGAGGGTGTGCAGAGAGGGCTCCGGTCTGAATTCGGAGAGCCCCGATCTGTATCATCCACGGCACGGCCAGTCTCTACTGCGCATGACTGCAGCGGTGGCACAGTGGCCCATGTAAACAGGCTTTTCAACTAGTATAATATAGATACCAAAGAAATCTCCCAACAGCAGCAGACACTCTCCTATATACAGAACTCTAACGAGATTAGCTAGGTGTAAAATCCAAGAAGGAAAAACAATTTAAAAGAAAATAAAAAATAAAATGTAACTTTTATTAGTGCCCTATTAAAAAAATAGCAAATTTGAAACCAAAATGCCGTCCCTAAGTGTATAGCTAAAGTTCCTTAGCAAACCCAACGTTAAGCGTCATTAGACTCTTCACAATCCTATCTCTCACTGTTAACATCCATGGATCAAGGGCTGTATAATTTGCTCTTACGTTTAGTACCTGCAGGTAATAAACAGCCCTGAATCCTGATAGTATATATATAGCGATTGAACACCTGTGGAGAATCTCTGTCTTCCTGAGATGAACTAGTAAATGGCTGGGTATTGCATTCCCATTCCAGCCAAGACAGGTTATGAAATCAAGACTCCACCTGCCTGCCTATACTAAACTGGTAGACAGGAGAAGAGAGTGGCCGCAAACGTTAATCACCCAAAAATTAATTAAGCAATGCACTCATTGCATACCAATCATAGCGGTTAAAGGGATAGTAATACTTCGTTTTATCTTTATTTTATTTTGTAGGCATTAAAAAACATGAAGAACGATATAAGTCTTATCTCTCAAACCTTTATAGTTTGAGAGATATTCACAAGCAAAGTTTCCCCTCCCGCCCCTTTTACCTAGTGGAAGCCATCTCTTCTCAGATGTGGAATCCAGTCCATAGACCAGACAGATAACAGCAGGGGACAATCTTCTTCCTATGAGAACAATGAAATCCCTGCCCCCCTTGACAAGTTTTTCAGGTTTTTCCCTTATCTTAATTGAAGATTGTCCCTCTCTGCAATCTACCTGGGCACCTCCCTTCTGATCTGGCTGAGCAGTGTTACATCAGTAAAAGGGGCGGGAGGGGGATACTTTGTTATTGAATTACTCCTGAACTACAACTCTGACAGAATTGAAATAACACTCTCCAAGGTCCAAATACTATGATGATTAATTAGAGCTGCTTTTATTATGAAACATTAATATCCATTTAAGATGCAATCAATCTCGACTATAAAGATTGCCACCAAGGGAGTAGACCGCCCAGTGCTCTATGAACCCAAACCCCTCAGGCTTACAATAACTCTTCAGCCAAGTATATAAACCCCTAATCTCCTGTTACCTTTATGATGTAGCTCGTGGCAAAGGTAGTATTTTAGAAAATGTTATGTTATATGTGTTATATATGTTATATATGTTATAGGTCCTCTGCTTAAACTTATATCCTAAATCCATGAAATCCTTCCTAACTGACCTCCATTTTCCACTGACTTTTTTATTGGTACCAACATGTACCATGACAGCTGGGTCATACCCAGCTCCTCCCAACAAACTATCAACCTGATCTGCAATATGTCTAACCCAAGCACCTGGGAGACAGCAAAATGTTCTATTGTAGCATTCCTGGTGACAGATTATCCTGTCTGCCTTCCAAATAATAGAATCCCCTACCACCACCATCTGTCTAGGTCTGCCTGAGGTCTGGATCCCATCAGTGATAGAGGGGCTGTTCTCTCTGCTGTTAGAGAGAGCAGTTCTCTCCAGCAAAGGCATTCCTGTGCCAACATCCCCAACATCATCACTCAATGTAGCAAATCTGTTAGGTTTAGTAAATACAGGAGTGTCCTCCCTATTCCTTTGCCTAGTGATAATTTAACCTTGCATCCTATCATGGTGCCCATGCTCCTCTTGCGACATTCTGTCAGTCTACACTCTGCTTCACTCCTATTGGCTATACTGTGCTTGTCCCGCCCAGTATGGCCTTTATATGCTGGGTTCTGGCACCTCTCCGGTGCCCTTTCGTGGTGTTCCTGTACCAGTGCTTGTTCCTGCTCTCAGTATTCCCATTGTACCAACCCGGCCTGCCTGATTACTCTCCATCTCGTCTCCTGCCTGTGAACGACCCGGACCGCCTGACCATTCTTGTTCTCCTGCTCCGTGTACCGACCCGGCTTGGCTGACGTTCCTGCACAGTGTACCGACCCGGCTTTGGCTGATGTTCCTGCTCGGTGTACCGACCCAGCTTGGCTGATGTTCCTGCTCCGTGAATCGACCCGGCTTGGCTGACGTTTCTGCTCTGGCTGCCTCTGTGTCGCCTTGTTGACATTCCTGTTGGTTAGGCATTCATGATGCTCCCGATTAGTTGCGACCTCAGGGCGAGTTGCTCAGTTGCTCAGTCCGTTTACTGCTACAGCAGTGGGCAAGTGGCCTCGTCTCCGTTACTGCTCCGGCAGAGTGCTAGTGGGCTATCTCCGTTACTGCTACGGCAGAATACAAGTTGCCTGATCTCTGTTACTGCTACGGCAGAGTTCTATGTTGCTCAGTCTCTGATACCGCTCTGGCAGTTCACGTTTGTCTGCTTACCTATTACAGGGCGTTACTCATCCTTAAGCTCTCTATCCTAAGTGAGCTCCTTCACAGACCTCTCATCACATGGGACTGTTTACACTCGCTGAAGGCCGTTAACCCATGCAGTACAGATACCCTGGGAATCCTTCTTATTCTGCCTGACCTGTGTCAGTATATTCTGTTATGGACTCTATGGTTATACTGGACCTGTGTAGGCATATGTATATGTAACCTGTCTTGTGTCTGTATTGTTCTCATAAAATGCTACAGGACCTGTGAGGGTTATTGTGTTACTGTTCTTTCAATAAAACTATGTTTTATCCTAAACCACTGTGACTGTGTGTCAAACAAACCGTTACAGTACGAAAGGGCCACTTGCACACTGCCGTAGCAGTAACGGAGACTAGGCCACTTGCACACTGCCGTAGCAGTAACAGAGACAAGGCCACTTGCACACTGCCGTAGCAGTAACAGAGACTAGGCCACTTGCACTCTGCCGTAGCAGTAACGGAGACTAGGCCACTTGCACTCTGCCGTAGCAGTAACGGAGACTAGGCCACTTGCACTCTGCCGTAGCAGTAACGGAGACTAGGCCACTTGCACTCTGCCGTAGCAGTAACGGAGACTAGGCCACTTGCACTCTGCCGTAGCAGTAACGGAGACAGGCCACTTGCACTCTGCCGTAGCAGTAACGGAGACAAGGCCACTTGCACACTGCAGGAGCAATAACGGAGACAAGGCCACTTGCACTCTGCCGTAGCAGTAACGGAGACTAGGCCACTTGCACTCTGCCGTAGCAGTAACGGAGACTAGGCCACTTGCACTCTGCCGTAGCAGTAACAGAGACTAGGCCACTTGCACACTGCAGGAGCAATAACGGAGACAAGGCCACTTGCACTCTGCCGTAGCAGTAACGGAGACTAGGCCACTTGCACTCTGCCGTAGCAGTAACGGAGACTAGGCCACTTGCACTCTGCCGTAGCAGTAACGGAGACTAGGCCACTTGCACTCTGCCGTAGCAGTAACGGAGACTAGGCCACTTGCACTCTGCCGTAGCAGTAACGGAGACTAGGCCACTTGCACTCTGCCGTAGCAGTAACGGAGACAGGCCACTTGCACTCTGCCGTAGCAGTAACGGAGACAAGGCCACTTGCACTCTGCAGGAGCAATAACGGAGACAAGGCCACTAGCACACTGCCGTAGCAGTAACGGAGACTAGGCCACTCGCCCTCTGCAGGAGCAATAACAGAGACTAGGCCACTTGCACTCTGCAGGAGCAATAACGGAGACTAGGCAACTTGCACTCTGCAGGAGCAATAACGGAGACTAGGCAACTTGCACTCTGCAGGAGCAATAACGGAGACTAGGCAACTTGCCCTCTGCAGGAGCAGTAACAGAGACTAGGCCACTTGCACTCTGCCGTAGCAGTAACGGAGACTAGGCCACTTGCACTCTGCCGTAGCAGTAACAGAGACAAGGCGACTTGCACTCTGCCGTAGCAGTAACAGAGACTAGGCCACTTGCACTCTGCCGTAGCAGTAACGGAGACTAGGCCACATGCACTCTGCCATAGCAGTAACGGAGACTAGGCCACTTGCACTCTGCCGTAGCAGTAACGGAGACTAGGCCACTTGCACTCTGCCGTAGCAGTAACGGAGACTAGGCCACTTGCACTCTGCCGTAGCAGTAACGGAGACTAGGCCACTTGCACTCTGCCGTAGCAGTAACGGAGACTAGGCCACTTGCACTCTGCCGTAGCAGTAACGGAGACTAGGCCACTTGCACTCTGCCGTAGCAGTAACGGAGACAGGCCACTTGCACTCTGCCGTAGCAGTAACGGAGACAAGGCCACTTGCACACTGCAGGAGCAATAACGGAGACAAGGCCACTTGCACTCTGCCGTAGCAGTAACGGAGACTAGGCCACTTGCACTCTGCCGTAGCAGTAACGGAGACTAGGCCACTTGCACTCTGCCGTAGCAGTAACAGAGACTAGGCCACTTGCACACTGCAGGAGCAATAACGGAGACAAGGCCACTTGCACTCTGCCGTAGCAGTAACGGAGACTAGGCCACTTGCACTCTGCCGTAGCAGTAACGGAGACTAGGCCACTTGCACTCTGCCGTAGCAGTAACGGAGACTAGGCCACTTGCACTCTGCCGTAGCAGTAACGGAGACTAGGCCACTTGCACTCTGCCGTAGCAGTAACGGAGACTAGGCCACTTGCACTCTGCCGTAGCAGTAACGGAGACTAGGCCACTTGCACTCTGCCGTAGCAGTAACGGAGACTAGGCCACTTGCACTCTGCCGTAGCAGTAACGGAGACTAGGCCACTTGCACTCTGCCGTAGCAGTAACAGAGACTAGGCCACTTGTACACTGCAGGAGCAATAACGTAGACAAGGCCACTTGCACTCTGCCGTAGCAGTAACGGAGACTAGGCCACTTGCACTCTGCCGTAGCAGTAACGGAGACTAGGCCACTTGCACTCTGCCGTAGCAGTAACGGAGACAGGCCACTTGCACTCTGCCGTAGCAGTAACGGAGACAAGGCCACTTGCACACTGCAGGAGCAATAACGGAGACAAGGCCACTTGCACTCTGCCGTAGCAGTAACGGAGACTAGGCCACTTGCACTCTGCCGTAGCAGTAACGGAGACTAGGCCACTTGCACTCTGCCGTAGCAGTAACAGAGACTAGGCCACTTGCACACTGCAGGAGCAATAACGGAGACAAGGCCACTTGCACTCTGCCGTAGCAGTAACGGAGACTAGGCCACTTGCACTCTGCCGTAGCAGTAACGGAGACTAGGCCACTTGCACTCTGCCGTAGCAGTAACGGAGACTAGGCCACTTGCACTCTGCCGTAGCAGTAACGGAGACTAGGCCACTTGCACTCTGCCGTAGCAGTAACGGAGACTAGGCCACTTGCACTCTGCCGTAGCAGTAACGGAGACTAGGCCACTTGCACTCTGCCGTAGCAGTAACGGAGACTAGGCCACTTGCACTCTGCCGTAGCAGTAACGGAGACTAGGCCACTTGCACTCTGCCGTAGCAGTAACAGAGACTAGGCCACTTGTACACTGCAGGAGCAATAACGTAGACAAGGCCACTTGCACTCTGCCGTAGCAGTAACGGAGACTAGGCCACTTGCACTCTGCCGTAGCAGTAACGGAGACTAGGCCACTTGCACTCTGCTGTAGCAGTAACGGAGACTAGGCCACTTGCACTCTGCCGTAGCAGTAACGGAGACTAGGCCACTTGCACTCTGCCGTAGCAGTAACGGAGACTAGGCCACTTGCACTCTGCCGTAGCAGTAACGGAGACTAGGCCACTTGCACTCTGCCGTAGCAGTAACGGAGACAGGCCACTTGCACTCTGCCGTAGCAGTAACGGAGACAAGGCCACTTGCACTCTGCAGGAGCAATAATGGAGACAAGGCCACTAGCACACTGCCGTAGCAGTAACGGAGACTAGGCCACTTGCCCTCTGCAGGAGCAATAACAGAGACTAGGCCACTTGCACTCTGCAGGAGCAATAACGGAGACTAGGCAACTTGCACTCTGCAGGAGCAATAACGGAGACTAGGCAACTTGCACTCTGCAGGAGCAATAACGGAGACTAGGCAACTTGCACTCTGCAGGAGCAATAACGGAGACTAGGCAACTTGCCCTCTGCAGGAGCAGTAACGGAGACTAGGCCACTTGCACACTGCAGGAGCAATAACAGAGACTAGGCCACTTGCACACTGCAGGAGCAATAACAGAGACTAGGCCACTTGCCCTCTGCAGGAGCAATAACGGAGACTAGGCCACTTGCACTCTGCAGGAGCAATAACAGAGACTAGGCCACTTGCACTCTGCAGGAGCAATAACGGAGACTAGGCAACTTGCCCTCTGCAGGAGCAATAACGGAGACTAGGCCACTTGCACTCTGCAGGAGCAATAACGGAGACTAGGCAACTTGCACTCTGCAGGAGCAATAACGGAGACTAGGCAACTTGCCCTCTGCAGGAGTAGTAACGGAGACTAGGCCACTTGCACTCTGCAGGAGCAATAACAGAGACTAGGCCACTTGCACTCTGCAGGAGCAATAACAGAGACTAGGCCACTTGCACTCTGCAGGAGCAATAACGGAGACTAGGCAACTTGCACTCTGCAGGAGCAATAACGGAGACTAGGCAACTTGCCCTCTGCCGTAGCAGTAACGGAGACTAGGCCACTTGCACACTGCCGTAGCAGTAATGGAAACTAGGCCACTTGCACTCTGCCGTAGCAGTAATGGAAACTAGGCCACTTGCACTCTGCCGTAGCAGTAACAGAGACTATGCCACTTGCATACTGCCGTAGCAGTAACGGACTGAGCAACTGAGCAACTCGCCCTGAGGTCGCAACCAACCGGGAGCGTCACGAATGCCTAACCAATAGGAATGTCGCCAAGACGACACAGAGGCAGCCAGAGCAGGAACGTCAGCCAAGCCGGGTCGATTCACGGATCAGGAACATCAGCCAAGCTGGGTGTAACGGTTTTTTAGGACACTCAGACCAGTAGGTAAAAATAAACAGCGTTTATTGAATGAAAATAAATGAAAATAATCGCCCCCTACAGGTGACAGCAACAATTGCACAGGGAATACAATTGTACATAGAAAGTAACTATACTGAACAGGAGGCACACTCTAAGCAGTATAGATAATAGCAAGCTGGACACAAATGGGTTATTAAGAACAATTAGGCCATCTCAGCTGTGGGGTTTGGCACGCCCAAATGGTGTAGTGATGTACTGAGAATATGTGAATAACACAGAGTTCATGCGATGGTAGGGTAGAAGGTGTTCACTGACCAGCAGAACAGTGACCCAATATAGCCCCACGGGCGTACCCAATGAGACAACTGATACTGCAAACGGAGAATAGCCTGAGATGCAAAGCTGGCGTTTAGCCCCCATTGGCGTATAACCGGAGACCAACAGTGAGCATAAATCGAGCCAATAGCCCCCATGGGCGTATACCTTCGGAACCTGCCAGAGCTTGGAGCCTGCCCCTTGCTTTCTCTCAGAACCAATAGTTGCAATGGATACCTCCGGTAACCAACGTAATACCGAGAGCCTAAGGAGCCCAAACCGGACCGACAAGACTTGACTACTCTGCAGTTGTATATACGAGTCGCCGTCCACGCTAGCGGCCAACTCAGCAGACGTAGCACAGTAAGGTAAAGGCTCTATAACTGGAATGGAGGCTCTGCAAGTGAGAGGCAGCACTGCAAGGGTTAAAGAGTACGTTTAACAATCCAAGGCTCGGTATGGTAAATAAGCTCTGCAAGCGTATGGAGGCTCAGTACAAGGAGCACAGCTCTGCAAATCAGCAAGGAACTCTGCACTGGAGAAGGGCTACACCGGAGTGTAATGGTCACACTGCAACAGTATTCAGCACAGCAGGAGTCAGAATGTCGCGGCGGTGACAACCGGAACACGCAGGTCGCTGGAACAGGCCGTAGTTGATCACGAAGCAGGAAGTCAGCCAGACCGTGTCGAAGCACATAGGAGGTTCTCAGACAAGCCGGGTCAAACACGATCAGGAACACTGGAGCGTAGTCAGGACAGGCCAAAGTCGGTACACAGGAATCCGGACACAGGAACACAGCAACAGCAAGACTGGCTCAGAAACACCGCGAAAGGGCATCTGACAGTTGTGATGGTCAGGTATAAAAAAGTCACCAGGGGCGGGCCAAACCAACTCAGCGAATCAGAGTATGCCACAGACGAGAGTGACAGGAGGATCACAGGCACTGTGATAGTACCCCCCTCTCAAAGACCCCCTCTCCCTGCCGGAGGTTTAGGTTTCTGAGGATATTTAGAGTGGAAGTTGCGCACAAGTCTGGGCGCATGGAGGTCCGTCTGGTCAACCCAAGAACACTCTTCCGGGCCATAACCCTTCCAGTGAACCAAATATTGCAACTTCCCTCTAAGTCTCCTAGAATCAATAATGCTCTGAACCTCGTACTCCTCTTGGCCCTGGACGTCCACCGGCCCAGGAATTACCGGAGTGGTAGTGTAACGATTGCAAACCAAGGGTTTTAACAGAGACACATGGAACACATTATGAATATGCATAGATGCTGGAAGTTCCAATGCATAAGAGACGGGATTAATTTTGCGGATGATTTTAAAGGGACCAATGAACCGCGGAGCCAGCTTATTGGAGGGTACCTGCAGATTGAGGTTTCTGGAGGAGAGCCATACCCTGTCCCCAACCTGGAATGAGACCGCTGGCAGCCGCCTACGATTGGCATACCGCTGATGACGCTGGAAAGACTGACTGAGGGTCCTTTGCACCTGTGCCCAAGTGGAACGGAGCTGTGCCATATGCTCATCCAAGGCAGGAATCTGTTGTGACTGGAACGAGTCCGGGAGCAAACACGGCTGAAACCCATAATTGATTAAGAACGGGGAGCTCCCGGACGATGAGTTGACTGCACAATTCCTGGCAAACTCCGCCCATGGCAACAGGTTGGCCCAATTGTCATGATGATCGGTAATAAAACAGCGCAGGAACTGTTCCAGTCCCTGATTGGCACGCTCAGTGGCTCCATTGGTCTGGGGATGGTAGGCGGAAGAGAAGGACAATTGGATGCCCATCAGGCCACAGAATGCCCTCCAGAACCTGGACACGAATTGGCTCCCACAATCCGAGACCACAACTCTGGGCACCCCGTGCAAGCGAAACACTTCTCTAGCAAAGACTATTGCCAATTCCTGAGCCCATGGAAGCCCGTTGAGGGGCACAAAATGAGCAATCTTAGAGAACCTATCAACCACCATGAGGATAAACGTATACCCCCTTAGAGACTGGCAATTCTCCCAGAAAGTCGATAGATATATGAGACCAGGGCCGTTCTCCATTAGTCACTGGTTGGAGCAGGCCCACTGGGAGGTGCCTGGGGGTCTTGGCATGGGCACGGGTGGCAGTAAAAGCGGAACAATCGGCTCTGAGCGTAGGCCACCAGAATAATTGTGACAGAGACCATACCAGTTGATCCCTGCCGATATGCCTAGCCGCTTTTGACGAGTGATAGGTCTCCAAGAGACGGGTACGGAATGGCTTATCCACAAAGCATTTACCAACTGGAGTCTCAGGTGGAGCCCTAGACTGAGACCCCAAAATCTCCTACGGTCCGGCTGAATGATAGGTACTGGTTCTTCCTCCCTCTCAGTGTCCGACGCGAACTGTCAGGACAAGGCGTCTGCCCTCAAGTTCTTAGAACCCGGAAGGTAGGATACTATAAAGTTAAACCGGGACAAAAAGAGTGCCCATCTGGCTTGTCGAGAAGACAATCTCTTAGCCTCAGAGAGATATGTCAGATTCTTGTGATCGGTGAGGATTAGTACTGGGTTCTTAGTGCCTTCCAACAGGTGGCGCCACTCCTTCAGTGCCAGAATAATAGCCAATAGCTCCCTGTCGCCAATCTCATAGTGGCTTTGTGCGCTGGACAACTTCTTAGAGAAGAACCCACAAGGTCTCAAGGTGCCACCTCCCACAGGATGCTGGGAGAGTACTGCCCCAACCCCAACCTCAGAGGCGTCAACTTCCAGGGTAAATGGCAGGGAGGGATTGGGATGGGACAGCACTGGGGCAGACGCAAAGGCAGACTTTAAGGTCTCAACGCATTTTCAGCAGCCTCGGACCACTGAGAGGGAGTAGCGCCCTTATGTGTCAAATCCGACAAAGGTTTCACAATCGTGGAAAAGTTACGTATGAATTTTCTGTAATAGTTGGCAAACCCTAGAAAACGCTGAATCGCTTTTAACCCTTTAGGGCGAGGCTATTGTAATACTGCTGCCAACTTATCTTGGTCCATAGCGATTCCATCTTTGGAAATTACGAACCCCAAGAATGGTACTTGAGACATATGGAATTCGCATTTTTCTAATTTACAAAACAGTTTATTTTTAGGAAGTCGAAGCAAGACTTCCGTGACATCTTTAATATGTTGGGAGAGGGTGGCGGAATGAATCAATACATCGTCCAGATATACCACCACACAGGACTGAAGCATGTCACGCAGGATATCATTAATAAGCTCCTGGAATACCGCAGGTGCATTACATAAGCCAAAGGGCATTACCAGATATTCGTAGTGCCCTGTTCTGGTATTAAATGCCGTTTTCCACTCATCACCTTCCTTGATTCTAATTAGATTGTAGGCGGCCCGCAAATCAAGATTAGTGAAGATAGAAGAGCCCTTCAATCTGTCAAACAACTCGGTAATGAGTGGAATAGGGTATGCGTTCTTGGGCATCAGCTTATTAAGCCCCTGGTAATCAATACATGGCCTGAGTTCGCCACTTTTTTTCTTTACAAAGAAGAATCCGGCCCCAGCCGGGGAGGTAGATTTGCAAATAATTCCCCTCCTGAGGGCGTCCTCAATGTACTCCTCCATTGCCCTGTTCTCCTCACACGACAGTGGATAAGTGCGTCCTCTAGGGGGAACCGCACCTGGAGACAAATCAATAGCGCAATCATAGGGTCTATGTTCGGGCAATGCGCTAGCCTCCCCCTTGCTGAATACGTCACTGAATTCCCCATATTCGGCTTGCACAGAAGGGGAAGTACACATAATCTTGACAGGGAATGATAGACAGTTCTTATTACAATATTCGGACCAGGAACTAACCTCACATTTTTGCCAATCAAATTGAGGATTATGCAGAAGCAACCATGGGAACCCCAATATGACTGCATGGTGAGGTGAACGAATAATTTGGAACCATACTTCCTCCTTGTGGAGAGCCCCAACTGACATTGAAATTGGAATGGTTTCCATCGTAATAAATGCGGGTTCCAATGGTCTGCCATCAATGGCTTCAACTGCCAAGGGAGACTCCTTTTTACATAAAGGAATATTATGCAATTCAGCAAAAGATTGGTCCATAAAGTACCCGGCTGCACCAGAGTCTACCAGTGCCAATGTCTCTGGATGGTGGGTTTAACAGTACTCAGATCTAGGGACTGTTGTACACCACCTAGGGCCTGTCCCCCAAGGTACCCTAGGTGCGTGCGTTTTCCGGCCATATCGGACAATTGCGCAAAAGGTGCCCAGGTTTGCCACAATATAAACATAGGCCTTGCCTCTTACGGAGAGACCTCTCTTCTTTTGAGAGTCTAGTGAAACCCAGCTGCATTGGCTCTGCTGCCTCTGCTGGATGCTCAGTAGGGAAGGGTGGAGAGGGTGGGTTAAAAGAACTGCCCTGCCCATGGTTTCTGGAACTAGCCCTTTTTGCCAACCGTCTCTCGCGGATACGAGAATCAATGAGCATGACATAGTCAATGAATTCGTCCAGGTCACTAGGTACATCTCGGGCAGCTATCTCATCTTTAATTGGTTCGGAGAGCCCCTTAGCAAATGCTGCCACTAACGCTTCATTATTCCAGCCCACCTCTGCTGCCAGGGTCCGGAATTCGATAGCATAATCGCCCAGAGTGCGTTCGCCCTGCTGTACTTCCATTAGCCTCTTGGCAGCGGAGGCAGCCCTGCCAGGAACCTCAAACACTCAGCGGAACTTTTTCACAAACTCATTAAAGTTCAGAGTGCAAGGTTTGGCACTCTCCCACAATGGGTTCGCCCAAGCCAAAGCTTTGCCCGTTAGTAAAGATATCATGAATCCGACCTTGCTCCGGTCGTTAGGAAATGCCTGGGGCGTCAACTCCAAATATATCTCCAACTGATTGATAAAGCCCCTGCATAGGGAGGGTTCGCCATCATATCTCAATGGTAACGGCGCCGCTGCCGTTAAGACTCTGGCACAAGTAGGAGGAGCTACAGGCTGATTATCCGGTGTCAAGACTGGAGGGACCACCGGATTTGGACTAGGCTTGTCAAGGTGTACCGTACGCTCAAGTAGGGTCTGTAAAGCCAGTGCCAATTGATCTAGGTGCTGCTCATGGACATCCATTCTCCATTGGATGTTTTGTGTGTTACTTTCACCCTTACTGTCTGAGGTCATGGCCCTTTCGTACTGTAACGTTTTTTTAGGACACTCAGACCAGTAGGTAAAAATAAACAGCGTTTATTGAATGAAAATAAATGAAAATAATCGCCCCCTACAGGTGACAGCAACAATTGCACAGGGAATACAATTGTACACAGAAAGTAACTATACTGAACAGGAGGCACACTCTAAGCAGTATAGATAATAGCAAGCTGGACACAAATGGGTTAATAAGAACAATCAGTCCGTCTCAGCTGTGGGGTTTGGCACGCCCAAATGGTGTAGTGATGTACTGAGAATATGTGAACAACACAGAGTTCATGCGATGGTAGGGTAGAAGGTGTTCAGTGACCAGCAAAAGCTTAGCAGAACAGTGACCCAATATAGCCCCACGGGCGTACCCAATGAGACAACTGATACTGCAAGTGCGAGAGTATGTAGCCCCCACGGGCGTAAACGGAGAATAGCCTGAGATGCAAAGCTGGCGTTTAGCCGCCACGGGCGTATAACCGGAGACGAACAGGGAGCATAAATCGAGCCAATAGCCCCCACGGGCGTATACCTTTGGAACCTGCCAGAGCTTGGAGCTTGCCCCTTGCTTTCTCTCAGAACCAATAGCCGCAATGGATACCTCCGGTAACCAACGTAATACCGAGAGCCTAAGGAGCCCAAACCGGACCGACAAGACTTGACTACTCTGCAGTTGTATATACGAGTCGCCGTCCATGCTAGCGGCCAACTCAGCAGACGTAGCACAGTAAGGTAAAGGCTCTGTAACTGGAATGGAGGCTCTGCAAGTGAGAGGCGGCACTGCAAGGGTTAAAGAGTACGTTTAACAATCCAAGGCTCGGTATGGTAAATAAGCTCTGCAAGCATATGGAGGCTCAGTACAAGGAGCACAGCTCTGCAAATCAGCAAGGACCTCTGAACTGGAGAAGGGCTACACCGGAGTGTAATGGTCACACTGGAGCAGTCCTCAGCACAGCAGGAGTCAGAATGTCGCGGCGGCGACAACAGGAACTCGCAGGTCGCTGGAACAGGCCGTGGTCGATCACGAAGCAGGGAGTCAGCCAGACCGGGTCGAAGCACGTAGGAGGTTCTCAGACAAGCCGGGTCAAACATGATCAGGAACACTGGAGCGTAGTCAGGACAGGCCAAAGTCGGTACACAGGAATCCGGACACAGGAACACAGCAACAGCAAGACTGGCTCAGAAACACCACGAAAGGGCATCTGACAGTTGTGATGGTCAGGTATAAAAAGGTCACCAAGGGGCGGGCCAAACCAACTCAGCGAATCAGAGTATGCCACAGACGAGAGTGACAGGAGGATCACAGGCACTGTGATACTGGGTCGGTACACAGAGCAGGAACGTCAGCCAAGCCGGGTCGGTACACGGAGCAGGAATGTCAGCCAAGCCGGGTCGGTACACGGAACAGGAGAACAAGAATGGTCAGGCGGTCCGGGTCAGTTCACAGGCAGGAGACGAGGTGGAGAGTAGTCAGGCAGGCCAGGTCGATACATTGAGAATACTGAGAGCAGGAACAAGCACTGGTACAGGAACACCACGAAAGGGCACCAGATAGGTGCCAGAACCCAGCATATAAAGGCCATACTGGGTGGGACAAGCACAGTATAGCCAACAGGAGTGAAGCAGAGCATAGACTGACAGAATGTCACAGAAAGAGCACGGGCACCGTGATACATCCAAAGCCACTCAACAAATAAAAGTATAATTTTTACTCTAATAGTCTCATGCATTTTCTGTGGCTAACACAGTACCACACTTTACCCACAGTATAAGTAGTTAGCAGAGCAAACTTTATATAATATTATGCACAATTCAAAGCGGAACTATCACCACTAAAAAACTTGAGCTCGAATAATTCCCCATTTGGCGACTAGCTGCTCAGTAGCGCTAGTCGCCAGAATGATTACCTTGTTAAATAGAATTATCCATTCTTCCCGGGCTGACAGGCAGGATGGAGAGCAGACATCTTTCCATAGTGACATCTGCGCGCCTGAGCTGTCAGTCCCAGGTGGCTCTAGGAGGCATTGCTAGGAGCTGTTCGGCTCCAAAAGGGACTGACAGTGCAGGCGCGCAGACGTCACTATGGAAAGATGTCTGTTCTCCGTCCTGCCTGTCAGCCCAGGAAGAATGGAGAATTCTATTTAACAAGGTAATAATTCTGGTGACTAGCGCTACTGAGCAGTGGGGAATTATTGGAGCTCAAGTTTTTTAACGGTGCTAATTAGTTGCTGTGCTGGGCCAATGTTGCTAGACACTGTGTTATGAATGAATCTAGGCAGAGTTCACAGATGCTGGGGTAATATCTAACAGTACAGGAAGGGGTAAGATTGACTTAGAACAGAGTGAATTAGCATACTGTGCAGAAAATTAGGGTAACGTGCCACATTGTGCCATAATAACATAAGAATGAATTCCTTACAAACTTCGTTTTACAGAAAAACGATAAGTACAATATTTGATTTTAATGTTTATAAACGAAACAACATTTTTATTAGGGTGACAGATTCACTTAAAAATGTAAATATTAACATAAACCTATTGCAATTAACCCTTTGAGTGCCAGAGAGGTATCCAACGCATTGGATTGCAATGCGTTGGATACCTCCCTGGCACTCGGAAGGTTAAAATATATGGTTGTATTTACTACTGCAAAAAAATCGATTTATACTGTGTTTAATAAATATTCCCAGTGGAGTAAGAATGAGAAATTTGCGATGAATATTTCGTTTTTAAATATGTTTAACCTGTTGAATGCTGGAGAGGCCTGCAACACGCTGCGTTGGATACTTCTCCAGCGTACAAGAGGTTAAGTCAATCAGCATCTAAGCGGCTGGCAGAGTTTATTGTGCTCAATGACACTAACGCGTTTTGTTTTACATGTTTTTAATCTAGACTCTGCTTGTTTCCATATTGGTTTAAAACATTATTCAGATGTAACTCTGAATGTCATTTTGCACACGGCATGATCTGAACATTAACCCCTTAGATGCTGGAGGAGATAAAGCATTGGAGGCATCACTTGTTTCCAAGGTGTTAAAGGAACGCTGACAGAAACATGAAGTGGGGTTATATACAATTTAACCCCTTAAGGACCCATGACTTGCCAAGACCGTCATGGGTACACTTTAGTTAAAGCAGAACTACCATGTCTGACTAACTTTATCTGTGCTGCTAAAAACAGCCCTAGTCGTCCTGAAAGTATGTATTAAACTTCCCAGAAGTGTTTGTATAAACTGTAATCTGACCCGTTTCCAGGGACCCAGAGCGCGTACACAGCAGCCATCTTGCCGATTTCATTCCATTGCGCATGTGTGACTTGTAGCTTGCCGTGTCTGTCAACTTCTAAGCGCCTGCCCACAGCCTGTTTTTTTTTCCTTACTCGTGCACGCTAGCGTGTCACGTGGTGCACTCCTGTATAACGCAGGACCAAGCACTCAGTCAGTAGGAGGAATCAGAGAGCCGATCGGCTCTATAACAGACATGCGCACAAAGCCTTCCAATGGGAGAGACACTATCAGGTACAAATTTAGTTTGTTGTTTATTGTTTTTCAACGTGTTTTTTTAAAAAAAGATTTACGCAGCACTTCTAAACAAGGGAATATATATCAGTACAGACATAATCAATTTTTGGTGGTAGTTCAGCTTTAAGGACCAGCAATGGTCCTGCTACGTCATGGAATTCAGGGTCTCAGTGCGGCTGCATGCCGATTGGGGACCCCTGGTTCCAAATCGAAAAAAAAAAATACCCCGTGGTCCTTAACGGCCAGTCGTTAAGGGGTTAATATTGCATTCCACACCAACATTTGAAAAAATTCTAGATCTGTGAACTTGCTTATATAACCCTTTGAGTGCCAAAGCGGTAACACATTGCGTTGAAATGCGTTGGATACCTCTCTAGTGCTGCCTATTGTATCCCTATTCTTCACAGTAATGATGTCCATGTTCAGTTCTCAATGCCTACCAATAGTGGACCTACCACCTTAAATTTGTTTTTACGTAAAGCTGCCTATTTGTCATTGTAACTAAGTCAGTCCAGCAGATGTATAGTTTAGGAAATGTCATACTTTTATTTCTAGAAAAAGTGAAAGTCTCCAGGTGCAGCACAGTGCTTTATTAGCTTATAGAATATCACTGAACCCTAAATTACCATCAGTAACATATGAAATGTTGAAAAATGTCATTAGCAAATGATGCATCACTGAAAAGCTTAATTAGCATATAAACATAATTGATATCATACAGATACTGCAATTAGCATACATTGGCATACGGTGCCAAGTATAAATATCTCTTTAACTGTGCACTTGCTGGTCTTTTGGATATCATGACACAAAGGCAGTTTTTAATGCAGTTTTCAAATATGCAAACTTGAATTAAAGTTTCTCTGTTTGAGCACAGGTAGGTCAATCAAACTGAATGAGGCACTGATGAACTCACTTGTGCTTAATCAGTGAAACCCCTAAATCCCACGTCACCGTGGTGTGTTCCCATGTCACCATCATGCATTCCCATATCTGCATTTTCACATCACCATCGTGCATTCTCATGTCACCATTGTGCATTCTCACATCACCATCGTGCTTTCCCATTTCACCATCGTGCATTCTCGTGTCACCATCGTGCATCCTCACATCACCATCGTGCATTCTCGTGTCACCATCGTGCATCCTCACATCACCATAGTGCATTCCCATGTCAACATTGTGCATTCCCACGTCACCATAGTGCATTTCCATGTCACCATTGTGCATTCCCACGTCACCATAGTGCATTCCCACACCTGCATTCTCACATCACCATAGTGCATTCTCACATCATCCTGTGTTCTCACGTCACCATTATGCATTCTCACGTCACCATCGTGCATTATCATGTCACCATCGTGCATTCCCACGTCTGCATTCTCATGTCACCATCGTGCATTCCTACATCACCATCGTGCATTCCCATGTCACCATTGTGCATTCCCACATCTGCATTCTCACATCACCATCATGCATTCCCATGTCACCATAGTGCATTCCCAAGTCACCATTGTACATTCCCACATCTGCATTCTCACATCACCATCGTGCATTCCCACATCACCATAGTGCATTCCCATGTCACCATTGTGCATTCCCACATCTGCATTCTCACATCACCATTGTGCATTCCCATGTTACCATTGTGCATTCTCACGTCACCATTGTGCATTCTCATATCACCATCGTGCATTCCCATGTCACCATAGTGCATTCTCACATCACCATCATGCATTCCCATGTCACCATAGTACAGTCCTATGTCACCATTGTGCATTCTCATGTTACCATCGTGCATTCTCATTACACCATTGTGCGTTCTCATTACACCATTGTGCGTTCTTGTATCACCATCGTGCATTCCCACAACACCATTGTGCATTCTCACATCACCATCGTGCATTTTCATTACACCATTGTGCGTTCTCATGTCACCATTGTGCATTTCGTATCGCCATCTTGCATTCCCACGTCATCATCATGCATTCCCACGTCATCATCGTGCACAAATGCCCAAACACTTGTGGACAAAAGCATGTATATAAGAACACACATTGGGTCTTTATGCACCTGACAAAGTGTAATGCTTGAAATTGGTGTTTTAACCACTTGTATACTAGAAGGGTCTCCAATGCATTGCAAAGCAATGCATTGGTGACCTTTCTGGCATTCAAGGGGTTAAAAGTCCCATTTAAATCAATGAAACATGACATCCAGAACTGATTGCAGATGTAATGGCTTGGACAAATGCACAAGGACAAAATGTATTGGGGCCATTGGGATTATCTGGCCATAGTAAGGTAAATATTGGGTTAATAGGAGGTGTTTCATTTGAATGTTTTCATCAATCTGTGGGGAGATACACACAGCCTATATGAATACTGTTTGACAAAAGTGCAACAAGCTGATAAATGATAGATTGGATTGGACTCTGAGTACCAGAGAGGTATCATGCACATTGTAACACAATGCATTGGATACCTCTCTGGAATTCAAAGGGTTAAGCAGAGCATTCAAAACATGTTTACCAAGGAGAAGTACACTGATGACTAAGGAACAGAACAGAATATGCTGGTCAGAGAAAAGCAAAATCCATTTTCTCAAGGTCACCTTCAGAGGTTTGAAAACACAAAATGTGGAACAGACTTTCCCCAGAAACAACTGTGCACAGACCATATATCAAGAAAACCTACAAACAGAGGCACTCAGCTAGACACAAATATACAATCCTTTAGTAACATAAATTAAATCAAATAAACTCCATATATTAAAATCAATTAAAAAAAAGACAAAGAAGAACATGGTGTCTCTAAGGGGGCGAGATGTTCAAAAAGTGGTGGTAACTGAAATTGTCTGTAATCAGAACAAAAAAGTTATTTTGTAGGATAGGCGGGGCCAATGTGATCGGATGTGTTCTGTCTCTGCTCCGCGGGCACCTAAAGGAGTGTGAACCCTGTTTTCTACCACTAAACATGGAAGACCCAAGAAGACCCCTAAGCACCAGGGCCAGCCGAGGGCTGGGAAAAATTTCCCTCCTCAGCCCATGAACTCATACTTTACCCCCTTGACGGCCACACAGCTGGAAGCCTCAGGCAAGGCTGACGCCTCCTGTGATGCACCATCCTCACACAGCTCCTTGGATGGAGTGTTACAGAGTGACAGCAGACCTTCCATTCAAACCCAGTCCCCTTCTGATGGAGGTATGGTGACGAAGGCGGATTTTGCCACGTTTACGCTACAAATTAAGAAAGACTTGGCTTCCGTGGCGGATCAGGTCCATTCAGCGGTGCACAACGAGCTACAGGAATTCCGGGAGGATCTGAGGCAGCAGGGGTTGAGAATCCAGACTCTTGAAGAGGACCACTCCTCCCTTCAAAGCTCACTGCGGGCTTTAGATATGAAGCTGACCTCCCAGGGCTCCATGTTATCCCAACTGGCACAGCATGTCATTGATCTTGATAACAGAGGATGCAGAAACAACTTGCTGATTTGAGGCTTACATGAATCGGACGGTCCGGAGGATAACTGACAAATTACAGCTGGTGTGTTCAATTATGTATTGGGCCGCGAATCCTCCTCTACATTGGTCTTGGATAGGGCACACAGGGCTCTCAGATCTAAAGACCTCCTGGGTGCCGCACCTCGGGACATTATCTGCTTTGTATACTCCTTTGGGCTCAAAGAGGACATCTTGTCGGCTGCTAGGAGGAAGAGTGTACTAGAATATAATGGTTAACCGATCCAAATCCTACCTTATGTGGCATGGGCCATCTTACAGCTACACAAGCTTCTAAAGCCTCTGACCGAACGCCTACGCCAGGCCGATATTTCCTATCGATGGAGCTTCCCTTTTTTCCTGTCTGTGAGGCATGCCTCTAATACTTATGTGATCAAGGACCCGGACCATGTTCCCCTCATGTGTGAGGCACTGAACTTGGAGGTCCCCGACCTGTCGGCCTAGAGGATCTTTCTTTCTGGGGACTCACCCTTACCCCTGTTGGCCCTGCGGAATCCGCTTTGGCTTCCTAGGCCTCAACACAGACGCCATTGCAGACTGAATCCAGACGCGGTAAGGCCTGGACCTGCTGGGGACGCTGTACCTGTGGCTTAGGGGGGTTATGTGGCTCACGTACCTGAGATTCTGCCTGTTCCCTGGGCTGATTCTTCTTTTATCCCTCCAGACTTTGTTTTTTGCCCCATCCACTGTTTTTCCCCTGCCAACCCACATACTTGGGCTGAAAGGCGAAGTCCGAGGGCTATATGTCATCTTCCTAGCCATGGGGGCACTACTGCCTGCGTTTCAGTCCGCAGGGTTTACCACTGAGGGTCTTGGACACTTAATGCTGCTTGACATGTTGTGGTGTGTAAGATATGCTGAGAAGGGGCTCCTACTTGGGCTTATTGGGATCTTGGCTCTGCCCGGTCTCCAGCTGAGCTGACTCCTGGGGACTCCATTTGGGGGCCTGGTATACCACTCGGGTCTACTGTGTTGGGCCTAAACTTATTCTGAACCTTAAATGTTCAACTTCCACCCCTCCCATTCCTCGGTCTCCTCGCTGTCTATTTACCATGTCGTAGGGAGGAGGAGGGTGGCGGCGGACACAACTGAGCCCTGGTAATGTAAATGATGTGACTGAGCGAGGGGGGACTGTGGGTTGGGTTGGTGGTGCTGGGGTGGGGTATTTGTATATAACTACATTATGAATGCAGGTTTTTCTATTTCTTGCATCTTTTCAAACTGGTCACTGTTGCATTTTACGGCTGTATACCCTATTGAGAAGATCTCCCCACTGCACATTTGGGATGATAACCTTGCAGATGCTGTTGGATACTCTCTGTTTGGGGCTCAGCATTTGCTGCGGCGTGTGGGGGTTGCCGTCTGGCGTTGTGGTCGTGGCTCGTGACCCTTGTCGGGGGAAAGACTGTCTTGTCCCTGTTGATGGTTGCGTGGGGCGTCAGTGGCGCTGGTCGGCGTCCCTCATATGCTGCGATGGACGTGGGGTTTCAATTTTTGATCATTTATGTTTTGGTGACCCCTCTCTGACCACTGTGGATGATGACACAATGTGGGCCTTGCTGTCCCGTCGGCTGGCTACTGGGCATGATGTGCATTCTGTCCTGTTTTGGCCCTCATTGCCCGCGGTACCAGGGGAGGGAGGTTGCACCCTCCATCGTGCCCTTGGGACCTCATGCCCATGCTCAAATATTCCTGTTTGCATGTTTTCACTCATTTTTTCTTGTTATATTTGCTTGCAGTGTCAAATGGTTCACCTTTCTACACTGTGCGCACTGATCACACGCGTTAACTGCTGTATTGTTGATGTTTGTGCTCACGGGGCGGGGATGGGGTCATTTTTTGATTATCCACATGTGTTGGGGTTTTTCACCCCAATATTAAGCCATGGCTGGACCGACCGATCATATATTTTCCCTTAATGTCTTTCATACAACAATTTTTTGTCGTTATCCCTTTGAACATACGGCCCTATGTATGTATTTTTACACTTCATTACCCCCTCAACCCTTTGAGTGCCAGAGGTGTACGCAATGCATTGCAAAGCAATGCGTACTCCTCTGGCACTCAAAGGGTTAATAACTGACCTAAAAAAAATGTTAAAGGTTGCCCTGTAAATTCCAGACTGCATGTTAGGGGTGCCTTGATACAAAAAGACTGGGAACCACTGGTTTAACCTCTGTATTGACAACAAATGTGTTCCTGTTAACCCCTTAAGGTCCAATGATCCAGAGGTGTCTGGTCCTTTAAGGACCAGATAGACGAGTTTGACGTGCCGTCCCACGTGACTGACCACGTGGGGCGGCACGTCAAAAGAAGGACTGAAAGAGATCGCTCTGGTCTTGGAGGGATCAACTTCCGTCCCCGGTATTACTCACCTTGCTACTACAGGAGTGCAGTGAGTAATAGTACGTGACGTACCAGGACCAGTGACCTTAAGTGCCGGACCAGCGTGACGGTCCGGGTACGTCACAGGACACAAAGGGGTTAATTGCAGTTGGTATTGTTTGATACAGAGGGGGACATATTTTCAGATCTGAGGGAACGCTTCATGATGTAGTAGAAAGGGGAGGCAGAGGGGAAATTTTCAACTGGATTTGAAAGACAAATATGCAGGTAAATGATTTTAAAAATATACTATGCATTAAAAAAATTTAAATGCAACAATCGTATATTGATTTATTACTTGACATTATTATCCATTTCAGTTTTTTGCCTTATTACCATGTCTGCTATTACAGTTTTGAATAAAAGTTGGTTGTATAGACTTGAATTCTTTCATGCTGTTTTCTTCTATGATGTTAATCACAGTAACTACAGTTATTTCTATAATTAGAACACACCTGCCTTATATATTCAAGGTCAATACAAAGAACTATCCAGTGAATTATTTAAGCAAAGAGCTGAGCTAAGAACAATAGGTCATCCATTAAGACTTTAGGAAAAGAGCTTTCAACTAAAACAAAGGCAGGGATTTTTTACAGTACGGGCGGTAAAGCTATGGAACAGATAGTAATGTGTCATTATAAAGGAAGATTCTATCATTCCTTATACATTGGCAACAGTGCGGAGCGTTATTACAATGTTCATATCTCTCCACTTTTTGTGTAATTATATTATAATGTTTCCCTCACCCGCCCCTCTTACAGATGCCAATCTTCTTCCCTCCGATCTGAAAACTGTCCGATTAACCGAACAGATCGCAACAAGGGACAGTATTGTGTCTATTAGTAAAAGAAAAACATTGCCCCATTGACGAAGGAGGGAGGTTTTTTCCTTATGTAGATACAAGATTGCCCCTCATCATGATCAGGTTGGACCGACTACAGTGCAGAGTGTTATTACAGAGTATAGGGAATGATCGAATCTTACTTTATAATGAGACATTACAATCTCTTTAAGTCTCAGTTTGGTATTCTATTACCTGTGCTGTGACACACTACCGACAGCTAAAAAACACAAAGGGTGCAAAATTAGCTCCCACTGAAAACAATGAAACAGCATATCAAGTTGCTATACAATTACATATGGTGGCTAGTAACACATGTTGAGGGACTGAACTTGTGTTATTTTAGCACCTAAGAAACCTATATTTTGAAATATAAAGTTCTTAAGCATTACCTTGTGATGTCAGTAATGACGTAGCCTGCTGTACAAGCTGTACCACTGCTATGAAGTCCGTCCCCTGTCATGGAAAGCTCCACCCACCACCCATCCCAGCACTCCTCAGGACTGCGTTCCAGGTCGTCAGAATGCTGCCTAACTATATATTGGTAGCCTGATTTTTCTACCAAAATCCTAGTGAAGTAGGCTGGTCATAGTGATAGCAAATGTGTTATGGACATCCAAATTTTAAAAAAAGTATGTTCTGTATTTAGAGAACGGCCCTGATACAGGTACGACTGGGTTGCAAACGACTGCACCGCATCCAAAGAACCAGTGTAGGCAGAATCTCGTATAAAACAATAATCTCTTTATTCCAACAATAGAAAATATGTATAAAAACAAAAATATTCTTGGACATTCATAGATCCTGTCTCACGTCCTAAACCAGTGCAAGCTTACATAGTCCACGCGTTTCGCGCTACCTGCGCTTATTCATGACTATCAAGTCATGTTACATAGTTACATAGTTACATAGTAATTTAGGTTGAAAAAAGACTTGCGTCCATCCAGTTCAACCCTTTTCCTATTCCTGTTTACCATCGCTGACCCAAAAGAAGGCATCCGACTCCAAATGGCAATCAGATTTCTCCCTGGATCAACAAGCCCTAACTAAATATTAATCCCAATACTAACGTGCATAGCCCTCTATATTATGCTCTTTTAAATAAGTATCCAGGCCCCTTTTAAAAGCATCTAATGTATTTGATAGCACCACCTCCTCCGGAAGTGCATTCCATACCTTTATTGTCCTTACTGTAAAGAAACCCTTCCGCTGTTGTAGACTAAATCTCCTTTCCTCAAGTCTAAGCGGGTGGCCCCTTGTCCTGTGTACTGTTCTGTTAATGAACAGGTCTTTTGAAAGCCCTTTATATGGGCCTTGAACATATTTATATAGTGTTATCATATCCCCTCTAAGACGCCGTTTCTCTAGTGTGTACAAGTTTAACTTTTCTAGCCTTTCTTCATAACTAAAACATTCCATTCCCCTTACTAGTTTTGTAGCCCTCCTCTGCACTCTCTCTAGTTCCATAATGTCCTTCTTCAGAAAGGGCGCCCAGAATTGAACAGCATATTCTAGGTGGGGTCTTACCATGGACCTGTAAAGAGGCATAATTATATCTTCCTCCCTTGAGTCAATACCCCTTTTAATACATGTCAATATCTTATTGGCCTTTGCAGCTGCCAGCTGGCACTGCATGCTACTGCAAAGTCTATTGTCTACCATTACTCCTAAATCCTTTTCATTAGTAGATTTCCCCAGAGAAACACCATTTAAACTATATGTTGCATTTTTATTATTATACCCAAAATGCATAACTTTACACTTGTCTATATTGAATCTCATTTGCCATTTGCCTGCCCAGTTACTCAATTTGTCCAAGTCCTCTTGTAATGAAGACACATCCAGTTCAGACTTTATTGCCTTACTTAATTTTGTGTCATCGGCAAACACTGATACATGGCTTCCTATGCCCTCTGGGAGGTCATTAATAAACAAATTAAAAAGAAGAGGACCCAGGACAGATCCCTGAGGCACTCCACTTATCACGTTTATCCAACTGGAGAACTTGCCATTTACTACCACTCTTTGCATTCTATCTTTCAGCCAATTTCCAATCCACTCACAAACATTTTGCCCTAGTCCTATTTCATTCAATTTGTACAGTAACCTCTTGTGTGGAACCGTATCAAATGCCTTGGCAAAGTCTAAATAGATCACGTCAACCGCCTCTCCCTCATCTATATTATTACTTACTTTTTCATAAAATGCGATCAAGTTCGTTTGACAAGACCTATCTTTCACAAAGCCATGTTGGCTATTGCTAATGATATTCCTGTTCCAGCAGAATTCTTGAATATATTCCCTTAGCAACCTTTCAAACAGCTTCCCTACCACAGATGTCAAGCTTACGGGTCTGTAGTTTCCTGGCTGGGACTTTGATCCCTTTTTAAATATGGGCACCACATCTGCTTTACGCCAATCCATGGGCACCATACCAGAAATAAAAGAATCCCTGAAAATCAGATATATCGGTCTGGCCAGGGTCTGGCCTAGCTCCCTAAGTACCCGTGGGTGTATACCATCTGGCCCCGGAGCCTTGTCTACCTTGACACCATTCAATTGTTTTAACACTTTTTCTTGTGTTAGCCAGTCCCATGCTTGCTGTGCCTGTTCTGTAAAAGTAGTTTGCAGATTCTTGTCCAATGGGTCTTCCTTGGTAAAAACAGAAGAAAAGAAATTATTTAAAATATCTGCCTTCTCTCTGTCACCTTTGACCATCTCACCCGTTTCAGCTAACAAGGACCCAACATTATCAGACTTTAATTTTTTGCCATTAATGTATTTAAAGAATTTTTTTGGGTTGCTTTTGCTCTCCTTAGCAATATTTTTTTCATTCTCCAGTCTAGCTAATTTAATAGCCTTTTTACAGGTTTTGTTGACATTTTTGTATTCTGCAAATGCCTCTGCTGATCCCTCAGCTTTGTAATGTTTAAATGCCGCTTTCTTGTTATTTATTTCATGAATTACTTTACTGGTTAGCCACATTGGTTTCAATTTGCTTCTTTTGTATTTGTTTCCAACAGGGATAAATTTATATGTGTATTTTTGCAATATTATTTTGAAGGCATTCCACTTACCTTCTGTGTTTTTTCCTGAAAATATTTTATCCCAGTCAACGAGACCAAGGGATGAATTAAACCTGCTAAAGTTGGCCTTTTTAAAATTCAGTGTTTTGGTGGAACTCGTATCAAATTGTTTTTTTGAATTAATCTCAAACGATACCATGTTATGGTCACTATTCCCCAAGTGCTCCCTTACTTGGATGTTAGAGATAAGTTCTTCATGGTCAGTTATTACCAAATCCAGACATGCATTCCCTCTGGTTGAGGTCTGCACTAGTTGTGACAAAAAATTGTCATTCAACAAGTTCAGAAACTTGCTGCTTTTAGCAGAGTTAGCTATTCCATTTTTCCAGTCTATTTCTGGATAATTAAATGTTGATAACCAGTAACTTTTAAATACACCTTGACCAATCAGAACAAACATCCAATTAGTAGTTAAAGGCAACTTTGTCTATGTTGCTAGCTAATCACATTCTATACATACTATCGATCTCCAAACTAGACTAACATGAAACTGATTCCAAATTAGATAGGATTCGGCATTCTTCCAGTCCACTCGATACATAAGGTCATCTCTACAAAATACATATAAGCATATCCAGATGAATCCAAAGTCTATAACAAATTTTAACAGCATGAATGCCGGAACGGCACGGAACATTTTAACAACATGAATGCCGGAACAGCACGGAACATACCACATAACTCGGAGCTCCATGCTGAACCGGCATCCAAAAAGTCTAAAGTCCATACAGACATGTCTAAATAAATATTAAGATCTATAACAGGTACGACTGGGGCAATTGCTACAGATAAATCTTTGCGTACAGGCAGCCTTCCTCAGAACGAAGGGGCAGGCTTAGAGAAGAAGACAGGCGGTTCTTCAGAGGGAGAGTGCTGTCAATCATTTTTAACTTCAGCAAGATGGTGATTTTCTTGTAAACGAAAACCAAATTAGGTACATTTTAAGCCTGGGTAGATAAATCCTTCAGATTAAATTGTGTGTTTCAGCAGACTTGGGAGTTATAAACAAGAGTTAATACCGTCTAGGGATACTGAAGCTGGGTGAATTCAAAATGTACATTTTTGGACTCAATATGTTATTGTGAATTTGTGTATAGATTTGTTTATTCATCTATGAGCCTATTTGTTGCCTTTTTGGGGTTCTAGAAGCCCCTCGTCCATCCCTGGGGAGCAGGTATTCTGTGAGTAACCGTTGACATAGCTGGGAACATTGTCTTCTGGAGTCCCTGGAGGGAAAGGGATATTAAATTGTGTGATTCGTATCAAAAAAGGGCTTACTCACATCTGGGGATGGGGCTCAATGAAGTATCACAAGAGTGGGTGGAAAGTGGGAGGAACTGGGTGGGGAAAGAGGAGAAGTTGGCGGGAAATGGAAGGAATGGGTTGGGAAGGAACGGAAGTGGAGAGAGTTTCATAAGAAACTCCCCACATCCGGAGAATAAGTCTCTGTCCACAGAGACCCGGTTATTCACTGTAAAAAACAGAGTCTTTGGGGCAGATCCAGAGAGTTCCCAGCTATGCCCATTTAATCCTCAGATTGTCTGTCTCTCCATTATTAATGGAATTGAATGGTGTGAGTACCCTGGTGCTTTGGTGGAGGACTTCTACAGTACGAGTGCTCTTCTTTGTTTCATATTTCATTTTACAGTTACCTGGGCAAGAAAAAAATGTAAAAAAACAAGGCTATATGTTATGAGGTAGGAGCATGTAGAAGATTCATTATGGACCTCTTTAACCCTCAATAGCGCAAAAGAGCAAAGCGGCACCAATTCACAATGCAGTATATAAAAAGATGTAATATATAACTCACCAAGTCCATCACAAGTCCCACAACAGACCTCCAAGATGTCCTTAACACAACAGAAATAAGGATAGGATCGTACTCTTGAGACATTTGCCACGAATCTCAAGAGTGTGATCCTATTCTTGCTTCCACTTCAACCCTCTACATATAATGTATGTTTCCCTGGCACCCCTTGCCATTCTCCTTTTGTTTTTTGCCTCCTTTTAAGTCAGGCATTTACAACATGACCAACATATCTTTACATACTCTCCTGTGATCTGCTTCATGAGCTGTTCATTTGAAAGGAGCCGGGGCCTTCACTGAGGAGGAAAATGGAGAGGACATCAGAATGGAGGCACGGCCACCACTATGATCAAGAAGATGTTGTGTGTCAGTCGGGGAATTGAAGTTTTGGGCCATATGTTCAAAGTAGTAGCGAAATAGCTTTTGTCGTTTGTAAAGACTTTTCAAAGTACAGTGTTGTTGGGATCATTAATATTTTCAGAGTGTTGGTTGTGTTTGGAAATATGTCGTTTGTCCTGACTGAAATTGTAGTATGTAACGACAAAAAAAGTCTTAACTAATGACAAAAATGTCTTTAAAAATGTCTTAACTAAAGACAAAAATTCTCACATTCAGAACACATTCCATCCACTTTTTTCTTAACGTACAAATTTTGTCTTTTGAAAGACATTTTTTTGTTGTTAGTTAAGACAAATTTTCTTTTCCTCTATACGACAATGGAGAATAGTTTAGCCACGCCCTTGCTCCGACCCTTTGCCCGGCAATTCTGGAGTTGTGTCGTACACAACGGACATTACTAGTTTTTTGTCGTATACTCTATAGAAAATATGTCGTTCATGCACACAATTACTTATTTTTGTCTTTCATATGACAATTTCTTGTCGTTATCCCTTTGAACATACGGCCCTTTGTATGTAAGTGCAGGGTCCAACCTAGAAGTATGAAAGCTCTCATTCTACACATTTTACAGCCACCATTCAGATCTGAACAGCCCAGCCATCTCATGCACTTTGTAGCCAGACTTCCTGTTTAGCTGACCATCATGCACTTTGTAGCCAGACTTCCTGTTTAGCTGATCATTATGCACTTTGTAGCCAGACTTCCTGTTTAGCTGATCATTATGCACTTTGTAGCCAGACTTCCTGTTTAGCTGACCATTATAACTTTTTTTTTTAAATGTGCAGTAAACTTTTGTTATGAAAAATATATATTGTGGGCTTTTCTGTTTCTGAGTAAAATAAGGGAATTCCCACTCCTGAGAGATGCATATTTCTAGTCATTACATTTTAAACCAATGTTTTTTTTTGTTTTACATTAACGTTGTAATTAGATCTCTGTGCATTGGATCAATGGTATTGCCCTGCGAGGACCTGGAGATCCTCACAGGGCATTACCATTGGCTGGCAGCAGAAGGTCCTGACAGGGCATTGATGGAAGCAGGCGGCAAATACACGCATGCCATCCACAGTGAGGAGGAATCAGACTTCAGTGAGCTTCAGTGGAAGTAAGGCTAATCTTCTGAGAGTAGATCGCGCTGGTTTACTTTTGAAATGGCGTACTTAAAATGTTGCGTCTTAAAGTGTCGCTTTGTTTTGCCGCTTCATTCCGAATGGCGCATTTAGCATGTCGCGTCTTAAAGTGTCGCAAACTCTACATGTCGTGTCATTCCGAATGGCGCATTTAGCATGTCGCGTCTTAAAGTGTCGCAAACTCTACATGTCGTGTCATTCCGAATGGCGCATTCACCAAGTCACACGTTAAAGAGTCGCATACAGATGCATTAAGGATGCAATAAAGGCGCAATAAGGACGCAATAAGGGCGCAATAAGGACACATTAAGGACGCAGTATGGGTGCAATAAGGACGCATTAATGATGCAATATGGGTGCAATATGGATGCAATGTGGGTACATTATGGGTGCATTAAGGACGAAATATGGGTGCAATATGGGTGCATTATGGGTGCATTAAGGATGAAATATGGGTGCAGTATGGAAGCAATATGGGTGCATTGAGGATGTAATATGGGTACAATATGGGTGGAATATGGGTTCAATATGCATCCTTATTGCACCCATATTGCATCCCTAATGCATCATTATTGCGCCCTTAAGTTGCGTCTTTATTGCACCCATATATTGCTTCCTTAATGCATCATTATTGCGCCCGTAAGTTGCATCCTTTTTGGACCCATATATTGCGTCCTTAATGTGTAATTATTGCTCCCTTAACTTGCGTCCTTATAGAGCCCTTAAGTTAAGCCCTGCTGCGACATGTGTACTTAATGCACCCATATTGCGTCCTTAATGCATCCTTATTGCACCCATATTGCGTCCTTAATGTGTCATTATTGCACCCTTAAGTTGAGTCCTTATTGCCCCCATATATAGCGTACTTAATGCATCCTTAATGCATCATTATTGCTCCCTTAAGTTGCGTCCTTATTGAGCCCTTAAGTTAAGCTCTGCTGTGACATGTTGTATATGCAACTCTTTAACGTGTGATATGGTTACTGCACCATTCGGAATGATGCGACATGTAGAATTTGCGACACTTTAAGATGCGACATGCTAAATGCACCATTCAGAATGACGTTGCCAAAGACATGTGACACTTTAAGACGCGACATTATAAGTGCGCCATTTCAAAAGGATACCATTGCGTTGGGGGGAGGGGCAAATCTGGCAGTAAGGGGGAAAACAAAGGGGCTTATGATACATAGACACTCTTGTTTTCCCCTAAAATCTTGGGTATAATATACACCTGCGTATTATACACAGGTACGTATTATACCTGAGATTTTACTGTAATTTGATCCAAAATTGTTCCAGACTGACTTTATACATAAGGCCCAAAACGTATTTCTCTGTTCTATACATATTATTCGTCATCCTGAATTTTAATGACATTTCTTATACACACTAAGAATGGTGTTTTCTCCCATCCATTGCTAGATCTATTTCTTCCTAAACGTTCTGACGACAGTGACAAATGGCTGAAGGATTTGACCTGCATATCCTTAATATCACCCTTGGCATTATCTGTGCAGCGCTGGCGCGGTGCCATGTTACACGTTCCAGGCAATTAATACAGCAGATGTTCACATTTATTGTTTTTGGAAGCTGCGGGTCCGGGCTTTGTCTATCAATGTTTATATTTGCATACTCGGCGGTTCATTCTGACAGGTCTTCCATCTTCATTTCCATGCCTTTTATCTGCTTCTACAGCAGGGAGCGAGGGGGAATCTACTTGGAACTGACTTTGATAACTGCAGCAGGAGGTATCAGTGCCACAATGGGAAGATGTTTGACAGGTTAACACCTTCCTTGCCAGAGCGTTCAGTACAACTCTGCTTCCTTGTTGCAAATTTACCATATTTATCAACTTTCAGATTAGAGAACACTTTAGCATATTAACTGGATTTAACCCTTTGAATGAGGGGTGATCAATGTCTATAAATAAGGTGCTAATTTTATGGCATAAGGTAGCAATTCTGGGGCAAATTAACTGTAAAAAGTGACAAATAAAATGCCCATTGATTTAAAGGGGTCTCTTAAGCCCTTGAGTGCTAAAGAAGTCTCCAACGCATTGCGGAACAAGTATTGGAGGTCAGCAGGAGCAAGAAGAATGTTAGCATTACTAGTAATGAGTAACTCACCAGGCATTGGGCACAGCAAAGCAGCAAGGCAGGGAGAACATTGTCACTAACACCAGGTAGGCAAACAGCTCTCTGATCTGAAGTTCTCATGTGTAAGGGTGTGTCTGACAAGTCACCTTCACACAGTCACAGGATTCACATGCTCCTACAGTAGTAGAAACATAGTTGCATGCTGTGTTGAGCATGGGGACAATTTCAGCATTTGACACAAAATATCAAAATAATGTCACTAAGGTGGCGCAAAAATTATGGAAACAAGAGGTATAACAACTCCTCAGCAGCCTGGCCCTGAACTCCTACTCCACAAGTTCCAAAATAGATATATCCCAAACGTGGCTTGGCGCTTTTGAGAAGTATTGGGAATTACGATGTGTTAGTAACCACACAGGAGACAGAAAATAGACAAACGATGATGGTTTTAATAATCACGTTGGATATATAATTACAAAAACAAATCACCCAAAAATTCACAATATAATAAAATCCCACGGGCGAAAATTGCAATATCAGTTCTAAAACACCATGGAATTAATCACACCTATAATAAAATGATGGGATAAGTCTCTGGGACACCTCAAACACTAAAAAAGTTTTGTTGTCACAGATATATCCCTCAATATATTCTCAACATTAAATAGCCACTACAATGTGATAATCCATGGCATGGCAACAACTTGTAATACACATGAAACAATGTAGGACTAAACTTCTACTCTCCCACTACCCTTTCCAAAAAATCCTACAATCTATCCCTCTCTATACACCGGTATACTCAAAAGGTTAAAAATAAAAATAAAAAATGCAAAAAATTCAAGTAAGCAGAGTGAAGCTGGTCCCGAATAGTCAACTTTCTTCAATTGTAAGAGGAACAAACTCAATAATAAGAGGAACAACACTACTAATGTTAATATCTTGAAGGGCGACCAACAATAATATCAGACACTTTTAACTCCAACGTAACTTAATATGGCAGAAACTCAGATATTCATACACACCAAACCATCCATGTGTGCGTTCTACACATGCCAAAAGTTATCTTTCACTTATCTGTATTTCTTTGTGTCTACTCTGTGTCACAGCTGGACCGCCTCTTATTGTCACAAAATATTTGTTTGCCCCCTCCTACCTCCCTACCCTTCATTCCCTTTGTACACATTGCCTCCTTCTTTCTTCCCTTTAGGAGGGGAGAAAGGAATGAAAAGGGGGGATGACAGGAAGAAATATGGAAGAAAGGAAAGAAGGGAATGGAGGAGGGACGAAGGCATGGGAATGAAGGAACAGAGAAGGGAAGAAAGGAGGAGAGAAGGAAAGTGAAAGAAGGAGAGAAGAACAGAAGGGAAAGAAGGGGGTGAAAAGGAAGGAAAGGAAGAAATCAAACAAGGGATTAAGGGAAAAGAGGAAGGAGAATGGAAGTGAATGAAGAGGAGAAGGATGGGAAGGAAGGTGGGAAACAATGAAGAGAAGGGGAAGGGTCCTACCTTTTACTTTCATCCTTCATTCTTTTTCAATCCCTCATTCCTTCACCCCCACCTTCCTTCATGGTGCTTGGAAGTGCTCCCTAAATTAGACAACACTAGGCCTCAGTGCAAGGAGGGTTTGGTGACCAGTAAACTCAGGGGAGGCTTTAGCCTGACTGCTGAATTATTTACTCAAAGAGCTCAGCTAAGAACGAAAGGTCATCCATTAAGACTAGAGGAAAGCTGCTTTCAACTAAAACAAAGGCAGAGTTTTTTTACAGTAAGGGAGGTAAAGCTATGGAATTCTTTGCCTTGTGATGCTATTCTAGCAGATACTGTAACTGCATTCAAAAAAGTAATGTATACCTATCTAGCACAGAACAATACTGAGAATTATGACAGATGGATTCAATGCAGATATGTTATTGAGTCAGAACGGAATTTTTTACCCACTTGGGGCTAAAGTGGAAATGGATTCAATTAAGTTTTTTCTATTGCCTTTCTCTCAATCAACAGGGATGATATGGCATTGGGCTGGACTTAATGGACGTATGTCTTTTTTCAGCCTCATCAATTATGTTACTATGTTGTGGTCAATGATAGTGTAAAGTAACAATGGGGAAATTCACTTCTAAATGATTTCTTGATTAGAATAAAGATGTATGAAGAAGTCCCCTCTGACTTCATGAATGTTGTAATAAATATATCACAAATTATGTAAGTAAGTTGTACTTAATAACTGTATGGAAATAGTAATGTAATTATCAGAAAGTAATGTACAATATCTTTATTTACTGGGCTGAGTGGCTCCACAAGTGTCAGCCTCTAAAGCCAGTGCCTGAGCTTCCACAGGGCCGGATTTCCCATTAGGCACAGTAGGAAGCCAAGTATTGAGGGGCCACACCCACATTTTGAATTGTGGGTGTGGTCAGTGCAATCTCAGTGTCCTTCCACCAGTTTAAATACCCCTTCACTGCTATTATTGAACTCATTGGATGCTAGAGAGATCATCAGTTCCCTGCAGAGTAATACATTGGAGATTTACAGTTGTGTTCAAAAGTTTGCATACCCTGGCAGAAATTGTGAAATTTTGGCATTGATTTTAAAAATATGACTGACCATGCAAAAAAACTGTATTTTATTTAAGGATAGTGATCATATAAAGCCATTTATTATCACATAGTTGTTTGTCTCCTTTTTAAATCATAATGGTAACAGAAATCACCCAAATGGCCCTGATCAAAAGTTTATATACTCTTGAATGTCTGGCCTTGTTACAGACACACAAGGTGACACACACAGGTTCAAATAATAATTAAAGGTTAATTTCCCACACCTGTGGCTTTTTAAATTGTAATTAGTGTCTGTGTTTAAATAGTCAATGAATTTGTTAGCTTTCACGTGGAGGCACTGAGCTGCGTAACAAGGTAATGGAACTCTATAAAGATGGAAAAGGATATAAAAAGATATCCAAAGCCTTGAAAATGCCATTCAGTACTGTTCAATCACTTATTAAGAAGTGGAAAATTCAGGGATCTCTTGATACCAAGCCAAGGTCAGGTAGACCAAGAAGATTTCAGCCACAACTGCCAGAAGAATTGTTCGGGATACAAAGAAAAACTCCCAGGTAACATCAGGAGAAATGCAGGCTACTCTGGTAAAAGATGCTGTGGTTGTTTCAAGGAGCACAATACAATAGTTGAACAAAAATGAGCTGCATGGTAGAGTTCCCAGAGAGAAGTCTTTACTGCACCAATGCCACAAAAAAAGCCCGGTTACAATATGCCCAACAACACCTTGGCACGCCTCACAGATTCTGGCACACTGTAATTTGGAGTGACGAGACCAAAATAGAGCTTTATGGTCACAATCATAAGCACTATGTTTGGAGAGGGGTCAACAAGGCCTATAGCGAAAAGAATACCATCCCCACTGTGAAGCATGGTGGTGGCTCACTGATGTTTTGGGGGGTATGAGCTCTAAAGGCGCGGGGAATCTTGTGAAAATTGATGGCAAGATGAATGCAGCATTTTATCAGAAAATTTGCATTCCTCTGCACGAAAGCTGCTCATGGGTTGCTCTTGGACTTTCCAATACGACAATGACCCTAAGCACAAGGCCAAGTTGACCCTTCAGTGGTTACAGCAGAAAAAGGTGAAAGTTCTGGAGTGGCCATCACAATCTCCTGACCTTAATATCATCAACCCACTCGGGGAGATCTCAAATGTGCGGTTCATGCAAGATGACCAACGACTTTGCATGACCTGGAGGTGTTTTGCAAAAACGAATGGGCAGCTATACCACCTGCAAGAATTCTGGACCTCATAGACAACTATTGCAAAAGACTGCACGCTGTCATTGATGCTAAAGGGGCAATACACAATATTAAGAACTAAGTGTATGCAAACTTTTGAACATGGGTCATTTCATTTTTTTTATTTGTTGCCATGTTTTGTTTTATGATTGTGCCATTCTGTTATAACCTACAGTTGAATATGAATCCCATAAGAAATAAAATAATTGTGTTTTGCCTGCTCACTCATGTTTTCGTTAAAGGGATAGTAACGTTTCATAATAAAAGCAGCTCTAATTAATCATCATAGTATTTGGACTTTGGAGAGTGTTATTTCAATTCTGTCAGAGTTGTAGTTCAGGAGTAATTCATTGACAAAGTATCCCCCTCCCGCCCCTTTTACTGATGTAACACTGATCAGCCAGAGCAGAAGGGAGGTGCCCAGGTAGACTGCAGAGAGGGACAATCTTCAATTAAGATAAGGGAAAAACCTGAAAAACTTGTCAAGGGGGGCAGGGATTTCATTGGTCTCATAGGAAGAAGATTGTCCCCTGCTGTTATCTGTCTGGTCTTACAACAAGATTCCACATCTGAGAAGAGATGGATTACACTAGGTAAAAGGGGCTGGAGGGGAAACTTAAGACTTATATCGTTCTTCATGTTTTTTTAATGCCTACAAAATAAAATAAGGATAAAACGAAGTATTACTATCCCTTTAAAAATGGTACATTTATTACCTTCTCCAAGGGTATGCAAACTTTTGAGCACAACTGTATCTAGTATTCAAGGTATCAAAAGTCTCTTTTGTGCTTATATGTTAAAGACTAAGAGTATTTTGTGTGACATGGGACTGTGGGCGAGGTCATGTGTGGATTGGGGTGTGGCCATGGGTGGAGCTAAGGGTACTTGGGAATACCTGGTAAGTAAAGATGGTTCTTCAGCATAGAATGCTTCAGCACTGGCGCATACACTCTGCCAGTGTTAGAAATTAGGGGAGCAGTAGACTTTTTTAATGAAAACCAATATGTTATAGAGCTTTTCCTGCTGAGTAAAATAAGGGCACTCCCTCCCCTATAAGCTGTTTTATTCAAATGTTCAAACTAACAGGAAATAAATGACAGTGTGATTACTTCCTGAAAGTTCTAACAGACAGGAAGTGACTCAGCAAGTTTCTATCACATTCTATGGAGAACGGTTTGTCAGCAGCTCGTCTCTCCTAGCGAATGTAGCAAAATAACTGATTGTAATCTCACCACTAGAGGCCACTGTTAATGTAAAAATATGCATTTAAACTATAATAACTCTGGAAATATTTGTCTCTCAGGAGTGGGAGTATCCCTGTTTAATATATAAGCTGACCATGCCTCACCTTTAAAAAACGACACACAGGAAATAGGCATATTTCAGGAGTGCACCAAAATCAAAGCAACCATGTAGTATGCATTTTTCATGTGTGTCCCTTTTTAAAGGTGAGGTATGGTCAGCCTATTTATATAACATGAAAAACCCTACAATACATATTTTTCATAACAAAGTTTATGGCTCCTTTAAATGCTGGCAGACTCCTTAGACCTGTCCCATAGACTGCACAGGAAAATGATGTTATATCACACTCTGTCTTCTATGCCATGTTCAGTATATAACGTTATGGACATCAAAACTTCTTAAACACAAGACTGCTGCACGCGTTTGATCCAATTAAAGGGTGCTCAAGGCTTAAACGGATAATCTGATATGTTCAATGTAACAAGCCGGGCACTCCACAATTAAAACTTAATTCTCTTTATTAAGATACATAAAAACTGTTGGTTTATGTCTGACGTTTCAGTCCTAAAATGGACTTTCTTCAGGGACAACTTCAATTACAGAAAACCCAACAGTACAGCCTTATAAAGGTTCCCCTAATTCAGCACTCCCTGGTTCCGCCCGTCAGATCACCTTGGTTACATCTGACGCCAGACCGTGGAGGGATGAATACTTAAAACATATATTAATTTATTCAACACTTCAAACATCAAACTTCTATACTTCAACGGGCATTGATTATGAAGTATAGAGGTTTGATGTTTGAAATATTGAATGAATTAATATATGTTTTAAGAATTCATCCCTCCACGGTCTGGCGTCAGATGTAACCTAGGTGATCTGACGGGCGGAACCAGGGAGTGGTGAATTAGGGGAACCTTTATAAGGCTGTACTGTTGGGTTTTCTGTAATTGAAGTTGTCCCTGAAGAAAGTCCAATTTAGGACTGAAACGTCAGACATAAACCAACAGTTTTTATGTATCTTAATAAAGAGAATTAAGTTTTAATTGTGGAGTGCCCGGCTTGTTACATTATATATATATAACGTTAAACAATGCATAGAGGAAAAGAGGAAACATGGATTGCCCCATCGCCTTCCTATTGATGCAGTCATTTTTAAGGGGAGGATTTGGGGCTAAAGTAGCTTATTAATGTTTTAATTATATAAAAAGTTATTGTAGACCATAAAATAGGAAATCCTTCACAATGCATTGGAGACCTCTCTATCATTTAAGGGGTTAATGGCCTTCTAGTGACCTCCTAATGAGCTTGTATAGTGAAGTACTCCTTATGTTGATTTTATTTTAGGATGCAAAGTTAATCTGTTATTTCTTATTCTGGGTGATTTTAGCTTTGAGTCTGTGTTGTGCATTGTAAGCAGTAAACTCTGCTGAACATCACGTTATCAGCGATCTGAGTTCCCGTGCAAGCTGTTTGTGGTTATGTCATGTGAATCCCCGTAAAGTTTCCATTCTAGATCACAATCAGACTGGAGGGATCAGCCTTTTTCTAAAGTAACAAAAAATATAAATCCTTACTATGAAAGAAATATATTAGAGAACTGCAAAATAAGGGTTTTTGTCAGGTACTGGCTGGGGTGTCTAAAGCCAGGTCTTATGTTTAAAGGGCAACTTTTATCTGATTGTTGACCTATCAGAAGATCTCTTTCCTCTTGGAACAAACCTGCAGAGTTAGCAGGGCTGCATTATGAGCAGAATGGGGCTCTGTGTATATACGTCAATGCTCCCATTGTGTTCCTATCCTGCTTAAAGGGGAACTACCACCCAACAAAATCTTTAGCTTCACTAAGTCCTCATCTGGTGACTAGCTGCTTAGTAGCGCTAGTCGCCAGAATAATTACTTTATTTAATAGATTTCTGCTCTCTTCCCCAGCTGAGAGGCAGGACGGAGCACGGACATCTTGCCACTGTGATGTCCATGCGTCTGCGCTGTCAGTCCCAGCCGGGTCTAGTAGGTGTTGTTAGGAGCCATTTGGCTCCAGCTGGGACTGACAGCACAGGCAGCACAATGGAAAGATGTCCGCACTCCATCCTGCCTGTCGCCCATGGAAGAGAGCAGAAATCTATTAAATAAGGTAATAATTCTGGCGACTAGCGCTACTAAGCAGTTAGTCGCCAGATGGGGACTTAGTGAAGCTAAAGATTGTGTCGGGTGGTAGTTCCGCTTTAATGCAAGTCCACATACACCTACTTTATTGGGCTGACATGGCATGTCAAGCTAGGAGGCTGTGAATGAGAACCAGAAACTTCTGGGTTACCTTTCAACTGAGAGGATCAGAAAACCCAAATGGTTGATGGCAGCTGTTTTGTAGCTGCACAGAGCAGCGCCAGGCTTTTTTTTTTTTTTTTTTACTACATCTGCTGTCATGAGAACTCATATGTTTTTCTCCACTTGCCCTGCAGATCCCAGAGATTTACAGGGCTGGGTGACATCAATGTCTCAATCAATGCTTATGGGAGTAGAAGCAACATTGCTATCATCTCCATAGAAGCCCTGTGTTTACAAATCCTCCATTAGTAGGTATATGTGGAGAGGAGAGAATTCTCAAATAAGCGCTGAGTAAGGCTCTCAACTACAAACTTGGAAACAGTGACCAGTGTCAAACAGCAGTAGCAAAGGCAAACAAAGTCCTGTCTTGCATAAAAAGAGGTATCGAAGCAAGAGTATATAACATTATTTTGCCGTTATACAAATCATCGGTAAGACCTCACCTTGAGTATGCAGTGCAATTTTGGGCACTGGTTCTGAAAAAGGATATACTAGAACTAGAGAGGGTACAGCAGAGAGCAACAAAATTAATTAAGGGAATGGAGGACTTGACATATGAGGAACGACTAGACAAACTTGGTTAATTTACTCTAGAGAAAAGAGGACTAAGAGGAGACCTTATCACATTGTACAAGAATATGAGAGGTCAATACAAAGATCTCTGTGGTGAACTATTTATTCCAAGGCCTGATCAGGTGACCAGGGGACACCCCTTCAGATTAGAGGAAAGGAGGTTTAGACTTCAGCAGAGGAAGGGGTTTTTTACAGTAAGGCCTGTTAAATTGTGGAATTCTTTGCCCAAGGAGGTGGTTATGGCAGATACAATGGATACATTTAAGAGAAGATTAGACACATTTCTTTCAAAAGGGAACACACAGGATTATACTGTTTATCAGTAGGCAGATCAGAAAGGTCTGATAAAGACTAACTTAATTGGTAACAGGAAAGCTATAAAATTCTCAATTTATGGTTTGAGAGATATTCGTATGTAAAGTTCCTCCCTCCCCTTCTCCTGACGTCAGCGTCTAGTTGACAGCAGGAGATCCCGGTCTGGGACAGCCGGCAGCTCTCCAGCAGAGCCGAAATAGTGATATTTGAAAAAAGTTACTTTGTAGGAATGGTCTACAAAGTGTGCCTGGTTTTCAAGCACACTTTGTAGACCGTTCCCATGAAGTAGTTCTTTTTGCATAACGCAATTTCGGCTCTGCTGAAGAGCCTCCTCGAGTTGCGCGACTCGAATCGCCTGCTGTCAGCTTTACAACTTTACAAGAGAATATCTCTCAAACCATAGTGGTTTGAGAGATAGTATTTCTCCCAAATAACTTATTTTTTAAAACTCTACAAAACAAGCATAATTTTTTATGGGACATCACGTCCCTTTAACAGAACAAATAAAAAATATTTATATTAATTACATATCAACAACAATAACAATAAACAATTATTGTAAAATATTGTTATTTAATATATAGTTTTTTATTTGTTCTGTCAAATAACAAATGTAAAATCAGTATCATACAAACTTACAAAGTGCAGTGCAGAGCAGACAGTGTGATATAATAGTGTACTAGAAGTATAAACAGGCCAGGGCACACTAATGTCCCATAAAAAAATCTTCTACTTTTGGAGATGTTAAAAATATAAACTATGTGCCAGAAAATCCTACCTCTCAAACCGCTGTGGTTTGAGACTTTAACGTTCCCCCCTCCCTCCCCCTCTCCTGACGTCAGCATCTAGCTGACAGCAGGAGATTCAAGTCGGCAGACTCGAGGAGGTTCTGCAGCAGAGCTGAAATCTCGTTATTTCAAAAAAAGTACTTCAAACTACAAAGTTTGCCTGGTTTGCAAGCACACTTTATAGACCGTTCCCATGAAGTAGTTCTTTTAAATTACGCAATTTCGTCTCTGCTGAAGATCCTCCTCGAGTCGGCCGACTTGAATCTCCTGCTGTCAGCTTTACAGCTGACATCAGGAGACGGGGAGGGGGGGATTTCAGTGCAAATATCTCTCTCAAACTATAGCGGTTTGAGAGAGAGGATTTGTGGAACATAGTTTATTTTTTTAAAGGGATAGTAATGTTTCATAATGAAAGCAGCTCTAATTAATCATCATGGTATTTGTACTTTGGAGAGTGTTATTTCAATTCTGTCAGAGTTGTAGTTCAAGAGTAATTCAATGACAAAGTATCCCCCTCCCACCCCTTTTACTGATGTAACACTGTTCAGCCAGATCAGAAGGGAGGTGCCCAGGTAGACTGCAGAGAGGGACAATCTTCAATTAAGATAAGGGAAAAACCTGAAAAACTTGTCAAGGGGGGCAGGGCTTTCATTGTTCTCATAGGAAGAAGATTGTCCCCTGCTGTTATCTGTCTGGTCTATGGACTGGATTCCACATCTGAGAAGAGATGGCTTACACTAGGTAAAAGGGGCGGGAGGGGAAACTTTGCTTGTGAATATCTCTCAAACCATAAAGGTTTGAGAGATAAGACTTGTATCGTTCTTCGTGTTTTTTTTTAATGCCTACAAAATAAAATAAAGATAAAACTAAGTATTACTATCCCTTGAAATCTAATCCTGTGTCTCTTTACATTTAGACTATGCCCTCTTGTCCTAACATTTTTACTCCTTTGAAATGTACTTCCCTCCTGCACTTTGTTGAATTCCTTCACAAGCAGAGCAATGCAGCCTTACACATTACCATCACGGCAATACACTATCACATGCCACCAGCAGAGCAATACACTACTATATGGAACCAGCAGAGCAATATACCACTACATTCCATCATCAGGGAAGTGCACTATTACATACCACCAGCAAAATAAAACATCATTACATACCACCAGCAGAGAAATACACTATTACATGTCACCAGCTGATCAATACACCCTTACATGACACCTGTAGGGCAATACACCATTACATGCCCCCATCAGAATAAATCAACATTACAAGTCACCAAACAGGCAATAAATCATTATATGGCACCGGCAGAGACTATGACATTAACAGAATGAGGAGTCTTATTACAAGGTACCTTTCTTTTTGGAAAATAACCCCTGTATAAAACATAAATTAACATGCCGTTGATTTTTCCCCCCCCACATTTGATTTGAATACGAAAACAAATAAAACTTTTAACCCTTTGAGTGCCAGAGCAATGCGTTGTGTACCTGTCAGGGTTCAGCAAATGGTACCTGCGTGTAGTCCGCTGTGCAATGGAGGGTTGGGGTTGGCTGCCTCCCAGCATTCTGGCCTTGCGGCGTCCTGTCCTGGTTCTCGTAAGTCTGTGCGCACGCCCAGCTTCATAGCCAGTCCCTGATTGGACGTGCTCACAGGACCTATTATATACGCTCCTGACGGGCTCTCCTGTGTCTCCTCCCCTCAGCTTACATATTTATTGCCCATCTGGCTTCAGTGCAGTTGCCCTTGTGTGGTATCTGCTGCAGTATCGTCTCAGTTCTGTTTCTTGTTCTGGAATCTGACTACTGGCTTGTCTGACTACCCTTCTGGCATCTGAACCCTTACATTGTTTTCAGTGTGTTGTTCTCATTTTGTTTGTATTTATAATAAAGACATTTTTATTTTATAGCTTTTCTAGTGACTCCTTGACAGTACCACTCTGGCACTCAAAGGGTTGAAGAAAAAAAAGAAAAAAGAAAGAAAAAAAAAAAGAAACATGCTTTCCTGAAATATCATAGGTTGATGAGTTCCTGGGCTCGGTATATTTAGATAATGTTGTTTATGCTAATGAAGTTTAATCTCAGGAACGCTGCACAGAGAGGCTGATTCCTGCATTATGCAAATTGCCCCAAGTCTAAATGTTCTATCCGATATCAATGTCACGAACACCTCGCTGGGTGACAAAATATAGATTGTGCTGATTTTAGAGGGTTCATCGCAGGAAAGTGACAACGAGTAACATCTGCCAAGACAGCTGGTAACATTAACAACATGAGACTGGGAGGCAGTAACCCCTTTGTGCGTCAGAGGAAAATATTTTAACCCTTTTATTTCCCAGAATGGTGTCCAATGCAATAGACATCCCTCTGGTGTGCAAAAGGTTTTCAGAAAACTTGCTGTTCGTGCTGCGTAGTGTTTTCCGAATCCTTTCAGTACTGAAAGAGTTAAAACGGTCACAAAAGGTGCACTAGAAGGGACAACTAAAAATGTCCATTGAGAAATCTCCAGCATTGGATACCTCTCTGGCATACGAGGGGTTAAATGCCGCATTTAAATAAATGGGACACAGTTAAATGTTTTATTTGTTCTCTATAGTTCAGGTGGTTTACCCCTGAACCTCAATAACTTGTTTTTAATACATTTTTTTACAATATTGCACATGTTGTTTTGGATCAGTTTTATTCTATAGAGACAGGTAATATGAGAAGATGTATTGTGTGCAGTGCGTTTGAATGTGATGGTGAGGGACTGCTGACCATACCTGGGAACTCGCCGGACCTGCCCTGGAGACTATGGTTTTTAGAGTTAATTACTGAGTGTTTGGGGTCAGAGATTGATTCTCCAGTGGTGGAGAGTTTCTTCTGAAATGCTGCCCACTTCTCCTCCTTCCCACCCTGTTCCTCCCACTTCTCCTCCTTCCCACCCTGTTCCTCCCACTTCTCCTCCTTCCCACCCTGTTCCTCCCACTTCTCCTCCTTCCCACACTGTTCCTCCCACTTCCCTCTCACTTCTCCGCCTTCTTACCCTGTTCCTCCCACTTCCATTGCACTTCTCCTCCTTCTTACCCTGTTCCTCCCACTTTTCCTGCTTCCCACCCTATTTCTCCCACTTCTACTTCTTCCCACCCTATTCTTCCCACTTCCCACCCACTTCTCCTCCTTCCCACCCTGTTCATCCCACTTCTCCTCCTTCCCACCCTATTCCTCCCACTTCTACTACTTCCCACCCTATTCTTCCTACTTCCCACCTACTTCTCCTCCTTCCCACCCTATTCCTCCCACTTCTCCTCCTTCCTACCCTGTTGCTCCCACTTCTCCTCCTTCCCACCCTATTCCTCCCACTTCTCCTCCTTCCCACCCTGTTCCTCCCACTTCTCCTCCTTCCCACCCTGTTCCTCCCACTTCTCCTTCATACCATGTTCCTCCCACTTATCCTGCTTCCCACCCTATTCCTCCCACTTCCCATCCACTTCTCCTCCTTCCCACCCTATTCCTCCCAGTTCCCATCCACTTCTCCTCCTTCCCACCCTGTTCCTCCCACTTCCCATGCACTTCTCCTCCTTCCTACCCTGTTCCTCCCACCTCTCCTCATTCCCACCCTGTTTCTCACACTTCCTGCCCATTTCTCCTCCTTCTCACCCTGTTCCTCCCACTTCCCTCCCACCTCTGCTTCTTCCCATCCATTTCTCCTCCTTCTCACCCTTTCCCTCCCACTTCCCATCCACTTCTCCTCCTTCACACCCTGTTCCTCTCACTTTCCATCCACTTCTCCTCCTTCCCACCATGTTCCTCCCACCTCTCCTCATTCCCACCCTGTTCCTCCCACTTCTCCCCCTTCCCACCCTGTCCCTCCCACTTCTCCTCCTTCCACCCTGTTCCTCCCACTTACCACCCATTTCTCCTCCTTCCCACCCTGTTCCTTCCACTTACCACCCACTTCTCCTCCTTCCCACCCTGTTCCTCCCACTTACCACCCATTTCTCCTCCTTCCCACCCTGTTCTTCTCACGTCTCACCCACTTCTACTCTTTTCCACCCTGTTCTGTCCACTTCCCACCCACTTACAGCCCACAAGAATGGCAAGCCCTGCCCATCCAATTAAATCCCCATTTTTATGTGTGCCATTGTCACTGCTCACCTTTATCTGTCTGTCTACCTATACACACGTGTGCATGTTTTTAGTTCATTAGTTCATCCTGTACTTGTCAGCAGTAGCTCTACAGTTCCAAATGGGAAAGCTAATTTCCTGCCCTCTCTGTCTTCCTGTAAGAATTTACAGAATAGCTTGCTCCTGGCAGCTTTCCCCATGTTAAACCTGCGCCTGTTCTGATTCTGTCTTGGCTGCGTTACAAAGTCTTCTTTGTTGACCAAACAGGAAAAAAATAAAAATCTCTTCCTCGCCTGTCAGTAGTGACTGGAAAAGCAGAAATGATTGTTTGTTATTCTTTACAGGTTATGAGCAGTGCCAAGCCATTGTGAAGACTAATGCGCCATCATTCAATCAGTATTACTATGGTTATTTGGGATAACTAAGAGCCGTATTCTGGAAGCTATGGAGGAGCATAGCTGGAACAAATCATCAGCACCCACAGGGGAGAAATAATTATCTCTAAAAAAAAAACCTCACATTGATTTAAATGGCCATTTTTAACCTCTTGAATGCTAGAGAGGTCTCCACGCATTCTAGGGGTTAAAAGCCCCATTTAAATGAAAGAGAAGTTTTATTTTACCCTCTGATGAGTTGGTTTGTCCCATAATTCATCCACTTTTCTTTAGGGCATCTAGTGAGACAGCAGGAGAACATTATCCATTGCATAAAGCGCAGCCATCACCAGGACAGTGAACTATCAGCAGTTCTGATTCGCTGGAGCTATGAGGTCCAGAGTCAGCTGATGTTTCCATCTGCCTGCTGTGATGTCACTCACCTGCACATCCAATGGGAATGAGGCTGCCACTGGCATTGTCACGCTTGCAGGAGACTGGAGGAAAGTCGGTGTGGGACCGCTAGAATTAGAACTGTTAGTTTGTTAGAAAGAGATGAAGCCATAAACTACAAAGAGTAAACTTTAAAGCAGTAGTAACATTTAATATGTAAAAATAATATGTAAGGTTTACCTTCCTGAGTAAAAATGGAGATTCCCACTCCTGATAGGTGTTTTATTTTATTGCAGGTCAAACTTGAATTTGTTTATGGTGCAGTATCTCAGCTGCCTGAAATGTTACAGTGGAGCTGTTGCTACACCATCATATGGAGGTTTATGGTCAACTGACCAGAGCTGTCCATAGGATGGTGTAGCAACAGCGCCACTGTACAGTTTCAGGCTACAGCACCTGAGTTGCAGTAACTTTTATATAAAACACCTCTCAGCAGTGGGCGTACCCTTGTTTTACTCAGGAGTATAAACCCTACAAAAGATATATATATTTCCATTTTACGTGTTAGTATTCCTTTCACATATAATTTTTTATTTTATTTGCCCTTCAGTTTTTATTTCAGTGATATTTTAATGTACTTTAATTGCTGGCTTTCTTTTTCTTCTGTTCTAAGTATTTGCAGTAAAGAAGCAGTAAACGTTTTAATGTTTTAATTAAAAAAATATATATGTTGTAGGGCTTTCGCTGATAAGTAAAACAAGGATACTTCCACTGCTGAGAGATGCATATTTCCTTTATTATTATAGTTAAAACTTGTTTTTTTACATTAACAGTGGCCTCTAATGGTCAGATTCCAGTTAGTTTTTATGTTGCATTAACTGGGACGGGTGAGTCACTGACAAACCGTTCTCTGTAGAATGTGATAGAAACTGCTGTCACTTCCTGTCAGTTTGAACTTTCAGGAAGTAAACACAGTAAATTCACTTCCTGACAATTTGAACTGTTATAACATTCAAATAAAACAACTGACAGCTGTGGGAGTACCCTTGGTATACTCTGCAGGAAAAGCTCTGTTACATAGGTTTAAAGCATTAGTAAAGTTTCCCAAAAAAAGCAGCTCCAAATAATCTTCATAGTATTTGGGCCATGGATCGTGTTATTTCAATTCTGTCAGAGTTGTAGTACAAGAGTAATTCAATGACAAAGTATCCCCCTCCCGCCCCTTTTACTGATGTAACACTGCTCAGCCAGATCAGAAGGGAGGTGCCCAGGTAGATTGCAGAGAGGGACAAACTTCAATTAAGATAAGGGAAAAACCTGAAAAACTTGTCTAGGGGGGCAGGGCTTTCATTGTTCTCATAGGAAGAAGATTGTCCCCTGCTGTTATCTGTCTGGTCTATGGACTGCATTCCAGATCTGAGAAGAGATGGCTTACACTAGGTAAAAGAGACGGGAGGGGAAACTTTGCTTTATGGTTTAAGAGATATTCACAAGCAAAGTTTCCACTCCCTCCCCTTTTACCTAGTGTAAGCCATCTCTTCTCAGATGTGGAATGCAGTCCATAGATCAGACAGATAACAGAAGGGACAATCTTCTTCCTATGAGAACAATGAAAGCCCTGCTCCCCTTGACAAGCTTTTCACCTTTTTCCCTTATCTTAATTGAAGATTGTCCCTCTCTGCAGTTGACCTGGGCACCTCCCTTCTGCTCTGGCTGAGCAGTGTTACATCAGTAAAAGCGGCGGGAAGGGGATACTTTGTCATTGAATTACTCTTAAACTATAACTCTGACAGAATTGAAATATCACTCTCCAAAGTCCAAATACTATGATGATTAATTAGAGCTGCTTTTATTATGAAACATTACTATCCCTTTAAAGTCCCAGGTGTTGTTGCCTGCTAATCTTTCTTCTAGTAGTAGTGCAGCTAGGATGTATGGGGAGAAAATAATGCATTATGCAGACCCAACAGTCTTTTTGGAATAGACACTAGAACATTGGGAATCTAAGAACTCCATCTTTCTGTGTCTCACTCCTTGTCCAGGGCTGACCCAGGTGAGGCCCTCCAACAGCTGAGAAGTACAATTTCCATCATTATGGGGTAGATAGGAAATGTAGCTCATGGAAAGCCTCTGGTTGCCTACTCCAACTCTAGACTCACTCTATTGTAGAGATGGGCAAAACGGCTCTTGTAAATAACACAGTATGTCAGGTTGCACCTGTCTTAAATGTATGATGTAAGTCTGTCTGTTTGTGTAGTATCTATTACTCAGTAGCTTCTCAGGCTCAGCCAGTCAGGTCAGGATCACATGCTGTCTGACTCTGTCACTTATCAGTAAAAAAATCATTTTTAACACTTTCCTCACCTCATATCCACACCAAGAGAACAACCGGCTAACAACTTCACCTCGTTCTCTCTGCCTGTTTGTCTACACTAGCTAATATCTATCATTCAGCTGCTTTCTTTAATGTGTGTATGTGATTATCATTGATTTTAATGTAGAGGTAAAACGGACAAAAGCTGAAAAACTGCACTTTTCACAGGAAGGCAGAAAAGTGCTGTTTTTTTTTCATGTTTAGCTTTTGAGGCAAAAAGTTTTGTCCATCCCTACTCTACATTCTACGTTCAGCTAAACATATTCACATGAGTAAAGACAAACGAACAGTTCTTAAAGGGATAGTAATACTTTGTTTTATCTTTATTTTGCAGGCATTAAAAAACATGAAGAACGAAATAAGTCTTATCTCTCAAACCTTTATGGTTTGAGAGATATTCACAAACCTCCTGCCCCTTTTACCTAGTGTAAGCCATCTCTTCTCAGATGTGGAATGTAGTCCATAGCCCAGACAGATAACAGCAGGGGACAATCTTCTTCCTATGAGAACAATGAAAGCCCTGCCCCCCTTGACAAGTTTTTCAGGTTTTTCCCTTATCTTAATAGAAGATTGTCCCTCTCTGCAGTCTACCTGGGCACCTCCCTTCTGATCTGGCTGAGCAGTGTTACATCAGTAAAAGGGGCGGGAGGGGGATACTTTGTCATTGAATTAGTCTTGAACTATAACTCTGACAGAATTGAAATAACACTCTCCAAAGTCCAAATACTATGATGATTAATTAGAGCTGCTTTTATTATGAAACATTACTATCCCTTTAAATATGCTGAAAACAAGTTAGGTACTTTCCCCTTATTACTGGAACAAATCTTTATATAACTTGTTATTGTACTTTTGTGGTGGGAGGCATTCTGCCAAAATGATGAGCTGGTTCCATGTGAAGTATGTCCGAAGCTCTGACCTTTACCAGGCTCAAGTGACACCCCTCTCTTTTCTTCTTATTGGTGAAATAAACAACAATGTCTATATATGCCTATGTATCCAGGGAGGGAAACTCTCCCACTCATTATTAATATGCTTACCTCCCATTTATTCTGCATTATATAAACTGTTGAATTATGATTAATAAATAAGATAAGAAATTATAGCACTAGACTCTTGAGTCTGCGTGTAGTCATTTCTTGTCTCCAGACGTCTGTGGCTTACAAGATCTCTGAGGAACGGTGAGAAGTCTGAGGTCCCTGGGGAGTGAAGTTATTAGACCAGAGATAAAGAAATTCATGATCATTGCCACTTACATTTGAGTCAAACATGAAAATGGTAATAATTCTTGTAGGAATCATGATTATATACATATACATCAATCACATCACACCAGTCCCCCACCAACATATACATCTGCTACATTCATTTGAGGTTGAACTCGCTTTTTTTTTTCTTTTTTTAATCTCTTTTAAAATAATGGTTAGCCACTAGTCAGCACAGCAGTAGGCTTACACAGAGAAAATCCAGGTTAGCCAAACAAAAGCAATGAGTAAATATTTTTTGCAGGACTCAAGCTTTCCAAATCAAGCCCTGATTAAGGCCAGAAAAAATGTTTTTGCTTTAATAAAGGAGGTTGTGCCAAGGTGTGTCCCCTACTTTCCCTTTTTCAAAACCTTGTCACAAATAGTGCACAGTACAGTCACTGATGACTGCTCTGTGACTGCCCCAAGGGAAAAATATTCACACAACCATGATTACAGGGTGGGGAGAGTGTGTCTCCCAAATCAGACCTGTGGTTGTGCATCAGGTATCATCTCACTGAGGAGATGCCTAGGTGTGAGTCTGCTTCCCCCCTGCTCACATGCTTTTTACACATACAACAGATAGCAACATGCTTACCTTTTGGTTTGTGAAAGAAGTATCTCCATACTGTGGACTTCATAACTAAGGGATTCCTGGGGGGCTGTTGACACTACTGGGGCTAGATGTTGATGCAATTGTACCACTACTGGCTGTCAAAGGTGCTACACTTCCAACAGCAGCAGAGTCACTCATCAAAGCTAAGGTTGTAAATGTTTATAACCTGTGTTGTTGCTGCTGTTAGTTTGTGTGTCTGAGTGAGGAAATATTGCACTTTTTTCAGTAAAAAGGGTAATGCTCATTGAAAAGTGCCATTTTTCTCCTATTTTGCTTTTCATGTAAAAAAGTTCGCCCATTCCTAGTAACAATCTACCATGTATCTGAATGTGGGACTTATTCAGAAGATGGAGTCTCAAACAGAGTGTGATGAAGGTGTGATAACGAGGACATAACTTCTCCATTGTGATAAACTCTCCAATTCCCATGTTTTCTGTGGTGTTGAACTAAGCTTTATTAGGTTGGAGAGGTGTCGATGTATAGTCTCATACGGGATATGTTATCTCCTCTAGATCACAACCAAGTGCATAACCCACCCAGATGTCACTGTCAGGCTCCTTTTATATAAGCAACACCAATGTACTAATGTTGCAGTATGGAAGGTCTACATCGCACCCTATGGGACTGCCAGAAGACCATCCACATGATCATTAATGGAGGTTTAGCTGATCATCACAACCTCCATTGAATGGCACTGGCTGTAATGAACACTCTTCCAGCTTCTGGAGAAGTGGTGGAATATTGGAGGATGTAAGTGAAACTACTCAAATGACAGGACAGTCACAAGAAGCTACAACAGTTCTGTCATCCATGTAAAAAAGGCCATAATATAAACCTCACAGAAATTCGAACTGTGATAACTTTTCAATAAAACATCTTCCAGCGGTGGGAATATCATTGTTTTATTTTGCATTAAAACTCATATAACACATACGCATTATTCTTTCATAATTAAAGCTTACTACTTTTTAACTTCTCATGTTTTCAGAAAAATTGCTGTCTGCAGATTTGACCTATTTAGCTAAAACATATAATCATTGTATGACAAAGTGCAAGTATGAAAAGTGCACTAAAATGAGATAAATATAGTGTAGGTAGTTGGGTCTGATAATGGCTACTCTGCCACAAAAGCTTTCAGTTAAAATTATTCTGTACCTAAGTGTTATTTTGGAAAAGCTGCCTGCACTTAAAACAACCCACCTTGTCTTTACTGTTCATAGAAAAAGGCAGCAAAAAGCCATTATTTGAAAAAAAGAAAAAGGGATGGGGGGGCGCGAATGTAACTTTTTTTTTTTTTTGCTACAGATCAATATCTGAATATTAAAATTACCTGATGTAGGAGTGAGGCTGATGTATTAACCTTTTACAATGCATTGCATGTCCCTCTGGCATCCAAAGGGTTAAGTGGAAATGGAAATCAACTACATCATATATTATTTCTTCATTCTTCGCATTGTAGTATAAGTAAGGATGGTTCCATGTTAGCTGTGAATAATGCAGGAAACAGGTAGAGTGAAAGTGATACCTTTATTGGCTAACTGATTACCTTTAGAGCGAAAGATTTCAAGACAATTCAGGTGTCTTCATCAGGCATATTAAAGCTATAACATTCCTGAAGAAGGGACCTAAATGGTCTTGAAAGCTTGTACTCTAAAGGAATCACTTTTACTAGTCCCCTGCTCAAAATTCTCATCGATTTAACCGAGGCTTTTAACCCCTTGAATGCTAGTGAAGTCTCCAACGCATTGATTGAGGCTGATGTATTAACCCTTTGAGTGCACGAGGGGAACGCAACACGCACTCAAAGGGTTAAGAAAACTGGGGAGAGATGCACTAAGGTGTTGTAACAATTTGATAATTAGGAGATAACATCTCCAGTGTGATAAACACTTCAATACCTATGCTGTTCTATGAAGCTTATAATCTAAATTCTCCAACTCGAGTAAAGATGGGTGAAACTTTTTGCCTCAAAAGAGAAACAGGTGAAAAATGGCACTTCCTTTCGAGCAGGAAATTTTCTGTGAAAAGTGCAGATTTTCCACTGTTTTCACACCTAACTCATTGCATTGAAATCAATGGTTAGAGTGAATTTCATCACCATGTGTCAAGTTTCCCTTCTTTTCCTGCAGGCATAGTATAAAATGAGTGTCCTGCAGCATTCCCTTCTGTGTTTGTGTTTGTTAGCAAGAGAAAAAAGCAGCACCATTTTTCAGCCATTATAGGCAAATAATGTGAAATTGGAGTGTAGCTTAGGGAGTCCTGTAGGAAGGACATTTGCTCTCTGTGCTTGGGGAGTCTTGTGGCACTCTGGGGGGGATAGGAAGGGAGAAAAGAGATGTACCAAAAATACCCCCAAATCGTGATTGACTGAGACAGACAGTTGTGATCCAAGTTCCTTCCTGATTTGGCTGTTATCCCTGTGCTAGTGGGGTCTGTGGGTGTGAGAAGGGAGCAAATGCGATTTACCCCAAATACCCCAGAATTTTGTGACTGAGCAGACACAGGCAGCCGTGATCCAAGTTCCTTCCTGATTTGACTATTATCTCTGTGTTAGGAGAGTCTGGTTGAACAAGCAGTTGAACAGGGAGTGTTTTTGTTTCTTTGTTTTTCTTGATAGTGACAGGGATAGGGACAGTTAAAAATAAGTAACAGAGACAGGAACCCTGGCAGGAGCTGTGACTGGGGCTGACTAATACTAGAAGAGGAAGAGTAAGTGCAAGATATCATATACAATCAGTTCCATTGTGTTTTCACTGTCAAAATACACACTTTAGTTTAATAATGTCCATCAAAAGCACTAGGGGCAGGGGAGGGTGGAAGGAGTAGGAGCACTGCAGGGACATGTGATTAAAGTGGTAATCCACAATCTAACTGCAGAAAATGTTGCTGCAATAAATATAATAAATTATTTTGACCCCTTGCCTATAACAGATTAACCAAGTGTTGCATCTAACAGTGAGACTAACAAGCACAACACCTATTCTCAAAGTAGTAAGAAGCCAATGTTGTGAAAATCCCTATAAGGGGATGTCACAGTATTTGAAGACTCTCAGACTTAAGGTTTTGTAAAAACGTAACTTTATTGAAAAGTTAAGGCAATCCCCGTAGGGTATCAACATATATAACAATACAACAATAAATGACAAGAGAATAGGTTCTACCGGCCTTGCCAATAATACCGGGCAAGGCAACCCGAGTGACAGTTGCAATAGCGATAGGCTCTACCGGCCTTGCCTATACCGGGTAAGGCAACCCAATTGAGTACTGAGTGTAGGCTCTACCGGCCCTGCCAATACCGGGTAAGGCAACCTTAGGATGGCAGCAAGAACAGGTTCTACCGGCCCTACCAATACCGGGCAGGGCAGCCTGAGGAAATACTGATAGTAGGCTCTACCGTCCCTGCCTATACCGGGTAAGGCAACCTTAAGATGTTAACATATATATGTTCTACCGGCCTTACCAATACCGGGCAGGGCAGCCCAAGAGAGGAGACCAAGCTGTCAGGTGACAATGACAGTAGTATGGAGAGGAACAATGGTCTCCTCAGCAGAAGTCTTTAACCTGAGAATACCAGACAACTGTGTAAGGAATTGGACAGCAACCTGTCCTCAGTATATGAGTAGTCAAGAGCAAACCAGCGTCCGCACGCTGGGACCAACAGTTACTAGAGCCACCAGGTTTAATGGAGTAAACCAGCGTCCACACTCTGGGACCAACAGTAATGAGCGCAACCAGGTTAATGGAGTAAACCAGCGTCCGCACGCTGGGACCAACAGAGTGAGCGCAACCAGGTGAATGGAGTAAACCAGCATCCGCACGCTGGGACCAACAGAGTGAGCGCAACCAGATTAATGGAGTAAACCAGTGTCCGCACGCTGGGACCAACAGAGTGAGCGCAACCAGGTTAATGGAGTAAACCAGCGTCCGCACGCTGGGACCAACAGAGTGAGCGCAACCAGATACTGGAGTAAACCAGCGTCCGCACGCTGGGACCAACAGTATAGGTCGCCGGAGCGAGAAAGAACAATGTCGCCTAAGCGACAGCAGATAGAGTGAGAGTCCAGAGATGAAGCGGAGGATACACCGGAGCGAGCACAGCTGCACTGACATAGTAACATAGTAGATAGTAACATAGTAGATAAGGCTGAAAAAAGACATGCGTCCATCAAGTCCAGCCCATGCCAATAACACCCCTGTTGATCCAGAGGAAGGCAACAAAAAAGCCCTCTGAGGCAATTTCCAATGTAGGTGTGTGTGTGTGAGTGTGTCAAATAGTTCCCCGGCTCAATATCCTATTTGCTTTGAAGCCATCTGTCATAACTGTCAATATTGTTCTGTGCTAGATAGGCATCCATTGCTTTTTTGAATGCAGTTACATTATCTGCAAGCACAGCATCCCGAGGCAAAGAATTCCATAGCCTTACCGCCCTTACTGTAAAGAATCCCTGCCTGTGTTTTAGTCGAAAGCGCCTTTCCTCAAGTCTTAATGGATGACCTCTTGTTCTTAGCTCAGCTCTTTGCATAAATAATTCATTGGCTAGTTCTTTGTATTGGCCTTGAATGTATTTGTAAATGGTAATCATATCACCCCTTAGACGTCTCTTTTCTAATGTAAACAAACCCAGTTTGGCTAGTCTCTCTTCGTAACTCAGATCCTCCAATCCCTTTATCAGTTTTGTTGCACGTCTCTGCACCTTTTCCAGTTCAGTAATGTCTTTTTTTAGAACAGGTGCCCAAAATTGTACTCCATATTCTAGATGAGGCCTAACCAAGGATTTATACAGAGGTAGGATAATATTAGCATCCCTTGCTTCTACACCTCTTTTTATGCAGGCTAGTACTCTATTTGCTCTTGCAGCAGCTGAGTGACTCTGCACACTGCTGTGAAGACTATTGTCTATCAGTACACCTAAATCTTTCTCTAATGAGGATTTCCCAAGTTGTTTCCCATTTAGAGTATATGTAGCAAGTTTGTTTCTACAACCCAAATGCATAACCTTACATTTATCTACATTAAATGACATCTGCCACTTTTCTGCCCATTCACTTAGTTTATCTAAATCCTTCTGTAGGGAAAAAACATCGAGCTCTGTATGTATTTCCTTACATAGCTTAGTGTCATCAGCAAAGATTGAGATGCTACTTTCAATTCCCACTTCTAGATCATTAATAAACAAATTAAAAAGCATTGGGCCCAGGACTGAACCCTGCGGTACCCCACTTATAACCCTAGACCAATTTGAAAAAGTTCCATTTACAACAACTCTCTGCCATCTATCATTTAACCAGTTCTCAATCCATGTACAGATACCACCACCCAAACCGAAGCCTTTTAATTTATGCAGTAACCTGTTGTGAGGCACTGTGTCAAAGGCTTTTGCAAAATCCAAGTATACTACATCAACAGCAATTCCCCTGTCCAAATTACTACTCACTCTTTCATAAAATGCAAGTAAATTAGTCTGACATGATCTGTTCTTCATGAAACCATGCTGATTCCTACTAATGATATTGTTTGTCTTCACATAGTTCTGAATACTATCAGTTAATAACCCTTCTAGTATCTTACCCACTATGGAAGTCAAGCTCACAGGTCTATAATTTCCTGGTTTGGATCTTGCTCCCTTTTTAAACAATGGAACTACATCAGCTTTCCTCCAATCACAGGGCACTATGCCTGATGAAAGCGAATCAATAAATATTAAGTATAATGGTTTTGCTATTACTGAACTAAGTTCCTTAAGTACCCTTGGGTGTATACCGTCCGGTCCAGGCGCTTTATTCACTATAACCCTTTCCAGTCTCTTTTGGACCTTGTCCTCAGTAAGCCATGTAGATGTTGGAGAAAATTCCATGGTTTTGTCTGTTTGCCCATAGCTTGTCATGACTGGTGACAGATGACTGGAACTGCTGGAGCCACGGAAGAGACCGGAACCGGCTGGAGAGACTAGCAGGCAGGAGACTCAGGAACTCAGGAACGATCAACTGGTGAGGTACTGGAACCCAGAAACACAGGAACACCGGAACAACGGAGTACTGGAACACAGGAACACCAGAACAACGGAGTACTGGAACACAGGAACACCGGAACAACGGAGTACTGGAACCCAGGAACACAGGAACACCGGAACAACGGAGTACTGGAATACTGGAACACTGGTATATCAGGCCCAAAAGCCTGACAAGCAGGTCAGGTAAAGTGATGTCAGAAACACCACGAAAGGGCAACCTGGGAGTGCCCAAACTGGGTATAAATAGGCTGAGTGAGGAGGGCTGATAACAGACAGCCAATGAGGAACTCCAGCAAGTGATAGACACAGGATAGCACGAATCACGGCACCGTGATAGGGGAAAAGTAAAAATAAAAAATTGTTTGAGACCTCTAAAAGCCTAGAGGAATATAAAATGGTGGGCAAGTATCGGTGGGCAATGTTGAGTTGACCTAATGATGACTGATGATGATGTAGATCTAGATTATATACCTCCAGCATCCTCCTCTTCTTCAGATAATGATGAAGTTAAGGGTGAGAGAGATGATGATAAAATGGACATAAAGTTTGTTGAAAGGCAAAGGCTCAGTCTTCCACTAGTGTGCATGTTTATAAACTCTTTGAGAAATCAGTTTAAAAGTCTGACACTGGCCACGTACAGATGCCAAAAAATAAACAATCATCCGGTCAGTCATCATCAGCATCATCATCACTTCCAAGCCACACACACTAGAGTTGAGTAATCAGCAACAACGCAAGTTATCAACATCCACAACCCTAGTTATGATGACTGCCTCTGCTGCTGCTGAAAGTGCAGCACCTTTCACACCTAGTAGTAGTACAATTACAGCAACATCTAGCCCCAGTAGTAGTAGTAGCCTCTCGGGAAACCCTCAGTCTATGAAGTTCATAGTATGGAGATTCATCACTAACGATCCAGGCTCAAACCTAGGCTTCTCCTCACTAAGATCCCAGTTGAAGCACAACCACAGATTTGACTGGGAGAGACACCATCAACATGTCAGAGGAGCCATAACTAGTGGCAGCAGAACCACTCCTAAAAGTTCCTGGGTTTCTGGGGCACATAATAGATGTGATGATGTTGATGTGTCATAGAGTGTGCCAAGGTTTCAATCCTTTTAAATAACACCTATGGCTCCTGATGCAGAGAAGTACGACTCTGAGTCTGCTGTAGGAGACAACAAGAATAATAAACTGTCCACACATGCTGCCACCACCACAACCACCTCTTCTAGTCATATTGTTAAAGCAATTAAGTCACAGGGTTCTTCTGTCATGTACTGCCAACCCACCCTTACTGAGTTCTTGGGAATGAGTCAAAAACTTTACAAAAATAATCCCAAAGTATGCCTGTGGTTCGGCATAGTTGTCAAGATGTTGGCAGATGACATACTGCCGTATTCTTTTGTTGAAAACTGAGGTTTTGTAGAACTGATGACATACGTAGCTCCTCACTAGAATTTTCCAAGCCATATTTCTTTATCAAGGACGGCTGGTTGTCGCAATCTGCTCCTATTTGAGCCAGCTATCGAGCCCCTTTTCCACCCTTTGTTTCCTATTGCCTATCTGCCCTTTATAGCCTGACCTCTTGCCATCTTTGACGCTTGTTCTTCTAGCTAGTTTCCTGATTCAGCATGTTTCCTGCTTCCTTGACCTTTCATTATAACCTCAGCTTGTAATCTCCCAGCTTCCAACTTGGCCCCTCAGGTGTATTGCCTGGCTTGAACCTCGGCTTCCCTCTAGTCTTCATCTTCTGGCTTTTGACTGATACCACATCTATTTTATCCCGCTTCAACTTCTAGGCTAGTGCAACCTCATCTCTTCATCTAACCTGAGGAGACTCTGCCTGGCATATTTCTGTTCACCTGTTTGCCTCCTTCCAGAGTGTTGACTCAGAGTGCACTTGTCAAACTTCTTACAGACTCCTCACAGGTAAATCTAGCCCATTCACCTCTTCCTTCTCCACTTTGCCTTCACCTTACCCTGCTCTCTGCTCTTATCCACTCTCTAGTAGTCTTCTGCTACTGCAGTTCTCCTCTTCCTTCTCCACTTTGCCTTCACCTTACCATGTCTTCTGCTCTTGTCCTGCCTCTACTAGTCTGTGGCTACTCTGCAAATTGATTACCCTTTCTTGAGTCTCCTCTCAGGTCTGTCTAGGCCATTCACCTCTTCTTTCTCCACTTTGCCCTCACCTTACCATGTCTTCTTCTCTTGTCCTGCCTCTACTAGTCTGGGGCTGCTCTGAAAATTGATTACCCTTTCTTGAGTCTCCTCTCAGGTCCATCTAGGCCATTCACCTCTTCCTTCTCCACTTTGCCTTCACCTTATCCTGCTCTCTGCTCTTGCCTGCTAGTGGTCTGCTGCTACTCTACAGTTCACCTCTTCCTTCTCCACCTTGCCTTCGCCTAATCTTGCCTCTGATTCCTTCTCTCTGCTTCTTCCTCTTTGGGTGTTCAACATTGTGTCTCTGGATCATCAACCTGGTCAGACTTCCTATCCCTCAGTCCTCAACAATAACTGGTCCTCCAATTCTGGTTGCTCCCTGGCTCAACTGAAGAGGAACAATCTGGTTTCATGACCAGCACCTTTTTACATGTCTATAATTAAGTACGTTTAGTACGAAATGCGTGAGACATTGAGTTTTTGTTCTCTATAGTCTGCTGTTTATGCTTGTATTGAAATAAAGTAGGATTTTATACAGATGTTCCTTCCATGAGTGCGTCTTTTCTACCTGTATTGATATTGGAGAGCGACCATCTCTCTGGACGGCACTGGAGGAACACAAGCACAGCCTGGTGAGTGATACAATCCGTTACCCCAGAGGATTAATGGTGCCGCCGTTTGCTACATTGTCAGCACCTTTGTACAGCTTCGACTGATGCAAAGGAGATTCAGTTGACTTCCTCTCAAGCCCCACTCTTCACTTTCATTCCCCAGCTGCAGTCTTTGAGCAGAGTATTAGGACGCTGTGCCAGAATTGTATAAGCAGATGGTTAGTTTGGTGGGCAAAGACCTGGAAACATCATACAGCAAGAAAATTCACCTTTCAAAAGATGTGTGGACAAATGGGCAGAATACAGACTGTATAACTGTCACTGCTTACGATACTTGCAGCATCAGGTGACAGCCAGTAATCTTGCCTTTGGTTCTGGCAGTATGATTAAAAGACAGCAGGATAACCATCGTAATGTGCATTCAGAGGTTTGATAGACAGTCCCACAAAGCCATTGATGTATTAAATAAACTAGAGCAGGTAATAGAGGAATGGCTTGTACCACACTCCTAAAAACTGGTTTTGTGTCTTCTGATAATGGCTCCTACATAATAGTTGCCTTGAGAACAGGTGGTATAGTGCATGTATCCTGCTTTGCCCATGTCTTAAATTTAGCTGTGACCAGATTCTTGGCAGAATATAGCCAGCAAAATCTGTGCCCATTTTAGCTGTTCCTACAGTGTACACAACGCATTATTATCACAGTGCCTGTGATTCCTGTCAGTCTCAGCTATGACAGATACTGATTTGCTGTGTTGGTTTGGCCCGCCCCTTGGTGACCTTTTTATACCTGGCTAGCAAGACTGTCAGGCGCCCTTTCGTGGTGTCTCTGTGCCAGTTATTGTGCTGTGTTCCTGTGTTCCGGATTCCTGTGTACCGACTTGGCTTGTCTTGACTATTCTCCTGTGTTCCTGCTCGTGTATGACCCGGCTCGTCTGACTACCTCCTCTGGATCCTGACCTGGTTTGGCTGACGTTCCTGCTTGTGTACGACCCGGCTTGTATGACTACCTTCAACGTGCTCCGACCCGGCCTGGCTGACTTCCCGCTCCGAAGAACGATTCCGGCTTTCTACAGTGACCTGTGTTCCAGTTGTCACCGCCGCGACATTTCTATCTACTGTTCCAGCTTTTGGTGTGACTGCCTTACCTGGTGTACTCTGATCAGCGCTGTGCTTTTACCGTTGCAGAGTTGGGCGTACCCGTGCCTCCCTCAGACTGCAGAGCCTTGCTTTACTGCTGATAAGCCTCGAGTAAATGTGCTAATTAATCCTAGCAGTGCCGCTGGGTTCCACTCTATCGCTAATCCTGTAAGAGTCTCTTTCTCAGTGAATACTACTGCTGAGCTGGCCGCTCTTCGTCGGCAGCTTCACACATCCTTGCAGAGTATTTACATCCGTTTAGGCCGGTTGGGCGCCTGAGACCCTTTCTCTTGTTCAGTAGCGATCCCGCTTTCCCGAGTGGTGGCAGGCACAGGCATCAGCATTCGTATTCCGGTAATCACGCCCGTGGGGGCTGTCGGCTCTAGCGTGTGCTATCCCATTATCCGGTTTAGTCTGAGGAGGCTTGGCAGCTATCGCCTTGAAGGCCGGTTCCAATTATGCCCGTGGGGCCTTATGCACTTGCACTAGTTGAAGCAGTTCCAGTAGGTACGCCCGAGGGGGCTACGGGGACTTTGGTGCTTCTTACTGAACACTGTGGCGGGGCAGTCCAGTATCCAGCCGGTGATAGTCTTGGTCTCCAGCATCAGCCTTATAACACCCAGGGCGTTCCAAACATTCACATCTGAGACTGACTGTTATCAAGGACTTAACCCCTGAGGGGTACACGCTATCCTATTTCTGTGTAATTGTACTTAATGGTCATTTGTGCATTTACCATTATATATATATATATATATTATCTGTATATATTTACCACCACTAGAGGGCGTGTTATTGCCTTATCTTATTTTAATAAAACTGTGTTCTTATTCACCCAATGGTCTGAGTGTCTTAAAAGAAACCGTGACAGTACGAAAGGGCCATGACCTCAGACGGTAAGGGTGAAAGCCAAACACAGAACATCCATTGGAGAATGGATGTCCATGAGCAGCGCATGGACCAATTGGCAGCAGTTCTGCATTGGCCTCGTCCTAAAGGGTTAAAGGCCATTCAAAGATTCTTAGGTTTTGCGAACTATCATAGGAAGTTCATCCAGAACTTTTCCACGATTGTCAAACCATTATCAGATTTGACTCATAAGGGCGCTTCTCCCTCTCAGTGGTCCGAGGCGGCGGAGACCGCATTTGTTACCCTGAAATCTGCCTTTGCATCTGCTCCGGTGCTGTCCCACCCTAATCCCTCTCTGCCCTTCACGTGGGAGGTTGACGCTTCTGAGGTTGGGGTTGGAGCAGTACTCTCCCAACGTCCCGTGGGAGGTGGCGCCTTGAGGCCTTGCGGTTTCTTCTCAAAGAAATTATCCAGTGCGCAGAGCCATTATGAGATTGGGGACAGGGAGCTGTTGGCCATAATTCTAGCTCTGAAGGAGTGGCGTCACCTTTTGGAGGGTACTCGGAATCCAGTACTAATTCTTACGGATCATAAGAATTTAACTTATCTCTCCGAAGCCAAAAGACTGTCTTCTCGACAAGCTAGATGGGCACTCTTTTTGTCATGATTTAATTTCCTAGTGTCTTATCTTCCTGGCTCAAAAAATATTAAAGCCGATGCGTTGTCTCGTCAGTTCGCTTCTGACACTGAGAGGGAGGAGGAACCTGTTCCCATCATTCAGCCAGATCGCATTTTGGCCACTATCCGTACCACCATTACCTCGCCTCTGGGGGAGGAGATATTGGCATCACAATTGAGGGCACCCCCTGAGACCCCTGTGGGGAAATGCTTTGTTGATGTGCCATACCGTGTTCGTTTGTTGGAGACTTACCACGCTTCTAAAGCAGCTGGGCATATTGGTAGGGACCAACTAGTCTGGTCTCTGTCGAAATTATTTTGGTGGCCTACCTTGAGAGCCGATTGTGCCGCTTTTACTGCAGCCTGTACCACCTGTGCCCGTGCTAAGACCCCTAGGCACCTCCCTGTGGGCTTATTGCAACCCGTGCCCAACGGAGACCGTCCGTGGTCTCATATTTCTATCGACTTTTTGGGAGAATTACCAGCGTCTAGGGGATTTACGTTCATTCTTATGGTGGTCGATAGATTCTCTAAAATGGCACATTTTGTGCCTCTGACTGGCCTTCCATCGGCTCAGGAATTGGCTGTAGTCTTTTCTAGGGAGGTATTCCGCCTGCACGGAGTACCCAGAGTGATTGTATCCGACCGAGGGAGCCAGTTCGTTTCTAGGTTTTGGAGGGCATTCTGTGGCCAGATGGGCATTCAATTGTCATTTTCCTCCGCTTACTATCCCCAAACGAATGGGGCCGCTGAACATGCCAATCAGGGACTGGAGCAGTTCCTGCGTTGCTTTGTCACTGATCATCATGACAATTGGGCTGACCTGTTGCCATGAGCTGAGTTTGCCAGAAACTGTGCGGTCAATTCATCATCCGGGAGCTCTCCGTTTCTCGTTAATTATGGGTTTCAGCCTTGTCTGCTCCCGGACTCCTTTCAGGCGCAGCAGATCCCTGCTCTGGATGAGCATTTGGCACAGCTTCATTCCACTTGGTCACAGGTCCAGAGGTCCCTCAGTCAGTCATTTCGGCGTCAGCAGAGGCGCGCTAATCGCAGACGTCTGCCATCGGTCTCCTTTCAAGTTGGGGATAGGGTATGGTTGTCATCCAGAAACCTGAATTTACAAGTACCATCTAACAAACTGGCTCCCCGGTTTATCGGTCCATTTAAGATTATCCGCAAGATTAATCCGGATTCTTATGCTTTGGAGCTTCCACCCTCAATGCACATTCACAATGTGTTCCATGTGTCGCTCCTGAAACCCTTGGTGTGTAATCGCTATACTACTACGCCAGTGATTCCTGGGCCGGTGGACGTCCAGGGCCAAGAGGAATATGAGGTGCAGAGCATTATTGATTCCAGGAGATTTAGAGGGAAGCTGCAATACTTGGTTCATTGGAAGGGCTATGGTCCTGAGGAACGTTCTTGGGTTGATCAAGGGGACCTCCACGCACCCAGATTAGTACGCAGCTTTCACTCTAAATACCCTTCTAGACCCAGACCTCGAGCAGGGAGAGGGGGTCTTTGAGAGGGGGGTACTATCACAGTGCCTGTGATTCCTGTCAGTCTCAGCTATGACAGATACTGATTTGCTGTGTTGGTTTGGCCCGCCCCCTGGTGACCTTTTTATACCTGGCTAGCAAGACTGTCAGGCGCCCTTTCGTGGTGTCTCTGTGCCAGTTATTGTGCTGTGTTCCTGTGTTCCGGATTCCTGTGTACCGACTTGGCTTGTCTTGACTATTCTCCTGTGTTCCTGCTCGTGTATGACCCGGCTCGTCTGACTACCTCCTCTGGATCCTGACCTGGTTTGGCTGACGTTCCTGCTTGTGTACGACCCGGCTTGTATGACTACCTTCAACGTGCTCCGACCCGGCCTGGCTGACTTCCCGCTCCGAAGAACGACTCCGGCTTTCTACAGTGACCTGTGTTCCAGTTGTCGCCGCCGCGACATTTCTATCTACTGTTCCAGCTTTTGGTGTGACTGCCTTACCTGGTGTACTCTGATCAGTGCTGTGCTTTTACTGTTGCAGAGTTGGGCGTACCCGTGCCTCCCTCAGACTGCAGAGCCTTGCTTTACCGCTGATAAGCCTTGAGTAAATGTGCTAATTAACCCTAGCAGTGCCGCTGGGTTCCACTCTATCGCTAATCCTGTAAGAGTCTCTTTCTCAGTGAATACTACTGCTGAGCTGGCCGCTCTTCGTCGGCAGCTTCACACATCCTTGCAGAGTATTTACATCCGTTTAGGCCGGTTGGGTGCCTGAGACCCTTTCTCTTGTTCAGTAGCGATCCCGCTTTCCCGAGTGGTGGCAGGCACAGGCATCAGCATTCGTATTCTGGTAATCACGCCCGTGGGGGCTGTCGGCTCTAGCGTATGCTTTCCCATTATCCGGTTTAGTCTGAGGAGGCTTGGCAGCTATCGCCTTGAAGGCCGGTTCCAATTACGCCCGTGGGGCCTTATGCACTTGCACTAGTTGAAGCAGTTCCAGTAGGTACGCCCGAGGGGGCTACGGGGACTTTGGTGCTTCTTACTGAACACTGTGGCGGGGCAGTCCAGTATCCAGCCGGTGATAGTCTTGGTCTCCAGCATCAGCCTTATAACACCCAGGGCGTTCCAAACATTCACATCTGAGACTGACTGTTATCAAGGACTTAACCCCTGAGGGGTACACGCTATCCTATTTCTGTGTAATTGTACTTAATGGTCATTTGTGCATTTACCATTATATATATATATATATATATATATATATATATATATATATATATATAATCTGTATATATTTACCACCACTAGAGGGCGTGTTATTGCCTTATCTTATTTTAATAAAACTGTGTTCTTATTCACCCAATGGTCTGAGTGTCTTAAAAGAAACCGTGACAATTATATTCCATAAAGAGCATAACAACCTGCCCCATCACCAGTTGAAAATAGAGGTCCCCACCTCGTGGAATTCCTCTTTATACATGTTAGAGCAGGGCTCAAAATGTCCACTCGCCACTAGCCAATGGCGAGTGAAAATTTAGCCCTGGCGAGTAGAAATTCAGCCCTGGTGGGTATGTTATGGCTTGCAGTGGCGAGTAACTTTTCAGGTCTGGCTAGTAGCAAAGGACTTAAAATTTTAAGACGAAAGAAGTAGACAGCGCAAAAAGACTCTTCTGAGTGTAGTATTTTCCAAATTCTTTACCCTTCACCTACACCACGTGCTTCAAATTGGGTACTCACTTGTAGTTGAGGTTATGACTGCCTCCCAGTTTTTTTCAGCATCCCTGTTAAACCCAGGTTGGTTATATTTCTCTGTTCTCTTCCAGATGTTCTCCACCTTGCATTCACTTCCACTATTAGGCAGTTATCACTATCACCCTCTTTTTTATTAGAGGGTATAGTATGTAAAGGATCTTTGATTAGTAGCTCTTGAGAAAGTAAGTTAGGCTTACAAAACGCGTCGAGCGTTATACTGATTATTTTTTATTATTGTTTTATAAGGATTATTTTATTCATGATTATTTTTTAAGATTTAGAGATTTTTTATATGATTATTTTATTAAATGGTTTTTCTTTACCAAACCTTCATACTGGTGCTCTGATTTAAATTATCTTTGGGACCACTTGTGAAAATGTATATTTCATATCTCCTACTTAATCACTATATCTGTGCAGAGACAATAGTGTCTTACATACTATACCCTCTAATAAAAAAGAGGGTGATAGTGATAACTGCCTAATAGTGGAAGTGAATGCAAGGTGGAGAACATCTGGAAGAGAACAGAGAAATATAACCAACCTGGGTTTAACAGGGATGCTGAAAAAAACTGGGAGGCAGTCATAACCTCAACTACAAGTGAGTACCCAATTTGAAGCACGTGGTGTAGGTGAAGGGTAAAGAATTTGGAAAATACTACACTCAGAAGAGTCTATTTGTGCTGTCTACTTCTTTCATCTTCTAGTATCGTTATTGGGAATCCCAACCCATTGTTCAGCAGCATTAGACCGTGAGACCCATCATTGGAGGATCTATATTCACCTTCTTTACGGACTTATTGTGAGAATAGTCATTGTATTAACTCTTTGATTTTTAATTTTGTTTTTGTGGCGCTTCCTAGTATACCTCAGGGTTGGCACTTGTTGTAGTTCCATACCTTTGAGATATAAATAAACTTAAAATTTTAAGCCCTGTGTTAGAGTGTCTGCACAAGCAGAATAAGGCCATTATCGAGTACACAATATAAAAATGGAAGGCTTTGGAGGGGGCATCTTTGTCCCCAGGGAGATGGCAACTAATATGTGATATATGTGAGCTGCTGAAGCCTTTTGTGGGGACCACCGTGCTGATTAGTCATGTAGGGGCAGGGATTAGTGAAATACTTCCACTGATATATCTACTGCAGAAAAAAACAGGAGCATGCATGAGGAATCTTACAATGATGACAACACAGACATGTACCAGATGGTCAAGGATATGATAACATGCATTGTAAAGGATTATCCCAAAGTGTCCATTAAAAGCAATGAAAATTATTTTCTTGCTACTTTGCTGGACCCCCTCTTTAAGCATAACATTTCTGTATTTGATCAGCTTGTGACAAGAAGTGATGATCAGCATGAGCATCTCTCAGAGGAATTGAATTCTGTCCAAAAGAGAGGATTTTACTCTTACCTGTTAAATCCTTTTCTCTTAGTCCATATAGGTTATTAGTAACTTTGGTAACTTTAATAGTCAGGAACAATTCTTGAAAAGAAGAGCAGGGTGGAGCCTTCCTCCTCTCCTTGCTGGTCCCCAGCCAGTCTCCTCCAGTAAGATTTGAGACACTAACTAATGACTAGGTAGCAAGAATGGAAAAGAAGACTCCTGTGAGCATGAACCCGAAAGGACTCCCACGTTCATTCACAAGAGAACCAAGCATGGTCCCTTGACAGGGTGGGAGACCAGTAACCTATATGGACTAAGAGAAAAGGATTTAACAGGTAAGACTAAAATCATCTTTTCTCTGTCATCCAATACAGGTTACTGGCAACTTTGGGATGTCCAAACATTGAGTTTCCCAGAGGTGGGAATGAAGGCAAGGACCAGGCGTAATTCCCCAAAGTCACCAGAGCATAAATGAGCTAGACATATCATAAAACAGCCCTATAATGAACAAAGTGTCAACGGACACAAAACTGGAGTATAACACACAAGGAACCTTAACACAGCACACAGAACTAGAGTCGACTGGGCTCAACAGTTGAGGAGTACTAAAGGTAATGAAGAAGACCCTAAACAGGCAAGACTGCCTCCAGGATCTTCCTACCGAAGCTGGCATTAGCTGATGCCAGGACATCAACAGGGTAGCATTTAGAGAAGGTGTGCATAGACGACCAGGTGGCCGCATGGCACAACTGACCAGCTGAGGCCTGATTCTTATAGACCCAAGAGGCCCCAATAGACCTAGTGGAATGAGCTGTGACACAAAATGGAGCAGGCTTCTTCTTCAGTTTGTATGCCTTACAAATAATTTAATCCAGGAGGCTATGGTAACCTTGGATGAAGGTCTACCTGCCCTGGTACCCTCAGTGATGATGAAGAGTGCGTCAGACTGAAAAATGGACTCAGTACGATGTACATAGAACTTAAAGCATCGCACTACATCCAACAAGTGAAGATCCCTCTCCTTGTCAGATGCAGGGTCAGGACAGAAAGAGCGCACCGCTATTTCCTGATTAATGTGGAATTCAGAAACCACCTTCTGGAGAAATTCCTGAGAAGTGCAAAGAACCACCTTGTCCTTGAGAAACATCAAATAGGGTGGATTAGAGGAGAAGGCATGCAACTCAGAGACACAGCGAACCGATACTGTCACCAGGAGAAAAGCCATCTTCCAAGTCAGTAGACATAAAGCAGCTCTAATTAATCATTATATTATTTGGGCCTTGGAGAGTGTTATTTCAATTCTGTCAGAGTTGTAGTACAAGAGTAATTCAATGACAAAGTATCCCCCTCCCGCCCCTTTTACTGATGTAACTCCTCAGCTTAGAGCAGCAGGGAGATGCCCAGGTAGATTGCAGAGAGGGACAATCTTCAATTAAGATAAGTGAAAAAGCTGAAAAATCTTTCAAGGATGGCAGGGTTTTCATTGTTCTCATAGTAGGAAGATTGTCCCTTGCTGTGAGCTGTCCGTCAAGAGACCAGATTTCACATCTGAGGTGAGCAGTGTTACACTAGGTAAAAGGAGCGGGAGGGGGATAGTTTATATTTCAATTACTCTTGAACTACAACTCCGACAGTATTGAAATAACACTGTCTATGGCTCAAATACTATGGAGATTAATTGGAGCTGCTGTTTTTATGAAACATTACTATCCCTTTAAAGGCAGGATGAGCATGGGCAACTCCCTGAAAGAAAACCTTGACATCCGGAAGGATGGCAATGCGTCTTTGAAAAAAAACCGATACCACAGAAGTCTGAACCTTCAAGGAACTCAAGCTGAGCTCCTTGTAAAAAGGACAGGGCCGTGGGAAGGTCGAAATCGAGGGAAAGATCCCTATCAGCGCAACAAGGGAGAAAAGTGGACCAGACTCTGTGGTACACTTTAGAGGAAACAGGCTTCAGTGCACTAAGCATAGTGGCCACTACAGCAGAAGTATCACGGTGCCCGTGATTGCTGCAGTTCCCTGTCTGTCACCAGTAGGGGGCTGCTATTGGCTGTCTGCAGATAGTCCGCCTTTCATTGCCTATTTAAACCTGGATTGGGCACCCTTTGGGTGCCCTTTCGTGTTGTTTCTGACCTTCCTGCTATCACTATGCTAGTGATAGCTGGGCCTCTGTTCCAGTGTTCCTGAGTTCCTGATCTCATGTGTTCCTGAGTACCTGTTTGTTATTGTTCCAGTGTTTCCTGCCTGCTGAGTTGTTCCAGTCCTGGTTCCGGCCTAGTCTCTGGGGTTGCTGTTCCTGCGGTTCTTCAACACTGCTGTTTCCTGACCTGACTGATCGTTGCTGGTTCCTGTCATCACATCGCCTGTCTCCTGTATCCTGGCGACCTCTTTCTCGGTCGCGTCGGCGACATTGTTAGTTACACCAGTATGTGGTTACTGGTTTGCTCCAAGCCTATCGGCTGTACAATCCTGTGTTGGTTCCAGTGTGCGGACGCTGGTTTGCTCCAAAGCCTATCGGCTATACTATCCTGAGTTGGCCCCAGCGTGCGGACGCTGGTTTGCTCCTAAGCCTTGCGGCTATACGAACACACTTGTTACACCAGTGTGCAGTCACTGGTTTGCTCTTAAGCCTTGCGGCTATATTACTTGTTTGTTACACCAGTGTGCGGTCACTGGTTTGCTCCAAAGCCTAATGGCTATACAGTCCTGTGTTGGTTCCAGCGTGCAGACGCTGGTTTGCTCCAAAGCCTCGCGGCTATACTACTTGTTTGTTACACCAGTGTGCGGTCACTGGTTTGCTCCAAAGCCTTGCGGCTATATTACTTGTTTGTTACACCAGTGTGCGGTCACTGGTTTGCTCCACAGCCTATCGGCTATACTATCCTGAGTTGGTCCCAGCGTGCGGACGCTGGTTTGCTCTAAAGCCTTGCGGCTATACAAACACACTTGTTCACCAGTGTGCGGTCACTGGTTTGCTCCAAAGCCTTGCGGCTATACTACTTGTTTGTTACACCAGTGTGCGGTCACTGGTTTGCTCCACAGCCTTACGGCTATACGAACACCCTTGTTACACCAGTGTGCGGTCACTGGTTTGCTCCAAAGCCTTGCGGCTATTCTACTTGTTTGTTACACCAGTGTGCGGTCACTGGTTTGCTCCACAGCCTTACGGCTATACGAACACCCTTGTTACACCAGTGTGCGGTCACTGGTTTGCTCCGAAGCCTTGCGGCTATACAAACTCGTTTTGTTACACCAGTGTGCGGTCACTGGTTTGCTCCAAAGCCTAGCGGCTATACAATCCTGTGTTGGTCCCAGCGTGCGGACGCTGGTTTGCTCCAAAGTCTTGCAACTTTACTAATCCCTGTTGGTCTCAGTGTATGTACACTGGGTTGCTTGCAATCCTGTCAGGTTGCCATTACCATCTGACTGCTGCTATCATCTCTGGGCTGCCCTGCCCGGTATTGGTAAGGCCGGTAGAACCTTATTGTCATATTCCATCTGAGGTTGCCTTACCCGGTATTGGCAGGACCGGTAGAGCCTACATTGTGAATCTATTGAGGCTGCCTTGCCCGGTAATTTGGTAAGGCCGGTAGAACCGTTATGCTATTCCATCTGCAGGTTGCCTTACCCGGTATTGGCAAGGCCGGTAGAGCCTAACATTCTGTTTCTTCAGACTGTCCTGTCCGGTATATTGACAGGACCGGTAGAGTCTGCATTCTGTCTTATTATATTCTGTATGTATCTGTATACATGTGTTTGCCATCCTACGTCATCAATTTATTATTTCAATAAAATTGATTTTTACCTAAAACTTGTGTCTGAGAGTCATAACAAACCGTGACAGTACGAAAGGGCCATGACCTCAGACAGCAAAGGTGAAGGTAATGCACAGTATATCCATTGGAGGATGGATGTGCACGAGCAACGTTTGGATCAGTTGGCAGTTGCAATTCAAACGATCCTTGAACGCACGGTACTTGCTGACAAATCTAGCTCTAGCCCGGTGGTCCCGCCAAGTCAGACACCAGAGAGTGATATCAGACCCCTAGGGGGCACTGTTAAAGGGTTAACGGCTTCTGCACCCTTGCCGCTAAGATACGATGGTGACCCTAGTCTCTGCAGAGGGTTCATCAACCAACTCGAGATCTTTATGGAATTGACGGCACACGCATTTCCCAATGATCATAGTAAAGTGGGGTTTACTATATCTCTGCTCACTGGCAGAGCTTTGGCTTGGGCTAACCCCTTGTGGGAGAATGCTAAACCTTGTACTAAGAACTTTAGAGAATTTGTGCAATCCTTTCGAAGAGTGTTTGAGCCTCCTGGTAGAACCACCTCTGCTGCCAAACGCCTTATGGAGATACATCAGGGCAGGCGTACAGTAGGCGACTACGCCATCGAATTCCGCACATTGGCAGCAGAGGTAGGTTGGAATAACGAGGCATTATTGGCAGCTTTTTCTCAAGGCCTGAATGACCACATTAAGGACGAAATCGCTGCTAAAGATCTACCTATTGATCTAGATGACTACATTGAATATGTTATGATAATTGACTCCAGAATACGTGAGAGATCAATTGCCAGGGATCGTAAGATACGGTCAAAGAATAATGAGCCTAGTAGCATGTTTTGCCCACCCATCCCTCCCTTGGCATTGAAGTCTAGTGAACCTGTACGGGAGACAAGTGAACCTATGCAAATAGGCTTCACTAGACTAACCAAGGCTGAGAGACTTTATCGCAGAAGGCAAGGGTTGTGTTTATACTGCGGTAAAAAAGGGCATTTGCTAAATTCCTGTCCGGTACGTCCGGGAAACGCACACACCTAGGGTACCTTGGGGGACAGGCCCTAGGTGGTGTACAATCGTCCCCAGTGTCGGGCACAATGAAACCCACCATACAGGTGGTATTATCTTGGGCACAACGCTCTGTGGAGGTTTTGGCCTTGGTTGACTCTGGTGCAGCAGGGTATTTTATGGATAATACCTTTGCTGAATTGCACGGAGCTCCACGCATTGAAAGAGAAAATCCCTTGACTATTGAAGCGATTGATGGCAGACCCTTAGAACCGCCTCAGGTTATATTTGAAACTATGCCACTGTCTATGACTATTGGGGCACTTTACAGAGAAGAGCAGCAGTTTCAACTGATTAATTCTCCGCACCGTGCGGTAATATTGGGTTTTCCATGGTTACAGTTACATAACCCACAAATTGATTGGAAAAAGTGTGAAATTGCTGCTTGGTCCCAGTTTTGTATGGACAAGTGCGTCATTCAGCCCATTAAGGTCCTGTGCACCTCCTTGGCTATACCAGATGTGTACCAACAGTTTGGCGATGTTTTTAGCAAAGGAGAGGCCAGTTTGCTACCTCAGCATAGACCTTATGATTGTTGCATCGAATTGCAGCCTGGGGCAGTACCTCTGAAAGGACGCACTTATCCATTATCTTGTGAGGAAAATAAGGCTATGGAGGATTACATTTCTGATGCCCTTGCTAGAGGAACCATACGAAAATCTACCTCCCCAGCTGGGGCTGGGTTCTTTTTTGTAAAAAAGAAAATTGGCGAATTAAGACCATGTATTGACTACCGGGGCTTGAATAAACTAATGGCAAAAAACGCATACCCAATACCACTCATCACCGAGCTTTTTGACAGGCTTAAGGGCGTTTCGATTTTTACCAAATTGGACCTACGGGCCGCTTACAATCTGGTGCGCATTCTAGCAGGTGATGAGTGGAAAACTGCCTTTAATACTCGAGCTGGGCACTACGAGTATCTAGTATTGCCATTTGGGCTATGTAATGCCCCCGCAGTTTTCCAGGAACTGATAAACGATGTTCTGAGAGATATGTTACAGACATGTGTTGTGGTTTATCTGGACGACATTGATTTACTCTCAAGACTTGGCACAGCACATCAAAGATGTATCCGCAGTATTGCTACGACTACGTGAGAACAAATTATTTTGTAAACTGGAAAAATGTGACTTTCATAGAACCAGTGTGCCATTCTTGGGGTTCATAATTGGCAATGATGGCATTGCCATGGACAAGGATAAGTTGTCAGCTGTCTTACAATGGCCAAAACCCAAGGGTCTTAAAGCCATACAGCGTTTCCTGGGTTTCGCTAATTATTATAGGAGGTTTATTAAGAACTTTTCTTCCATTGTCAAACCTTTGTCCGATCTTACGCACAAGGGTGCTAATCCTTCTTGTTGGCCGGTATCTGCTGAGAATGCCTTTGAGAATTTGAAGCTGGCATTTGCTGCGGCTCCTGTGTTATCCCACCCCAATCCTCTACTTCCATTTACATTAGAGGTTGATGCCTCAGATATTGGGGTTGGGGCAGTACTTTCGCAACGACACGATAAAGGTGGTACTCTCAGACCTTGTGGGTTTTTCTCTAAGAAGTTGACTGTCGCTCAAGGCCACTATGAGATAGGTGACAAAGAATTATTGGCCATTATCCTCGCTCTTAAGGAGTGGCGTCATTTGCTTGAAGGTACCAAGAATCCCGTATTAATCCTAACAGATCATAAAAATCTGACTTATCTCTCGGAGGCCAAGAGATTGTCCTCCCGTCAGGCCAGGTGGGCACTGTTCCTGTCTCGATTTAATTTCATTGTATCATACTTACCGGGGTCAAAGAATATCAGAGCTGATGCACTGTCAAGACAATTTGAGGCCGATAGTGACAGAGTAGAAGCACCAGCACCCATCATCCAACCTGATAGAATATTGGCTACTATACGCACGAGTATCACTTCTCCTTTAGGGGAGGAGATCCTGGCCTCTCAGGGGTCCGCTCCCCATGACACTCCAGTGGGCAAATGTTTTGTCGCTGAACCATTTCGTACTAGGCTGCTTGAAACCTACCATTCCTCTAAGGCTGCGGGACATATTGGTAGAGACCAATTGTTATGGTCCCTTTCTCAGTTATTTTGGTGGCCCTCCATGAGAAACGATTGTGCCGAATTTACGAATGCCTGTGCCACCTGTGCCCGCGCTAAGACCCCGAGACATCTCCCTGTGGGCTTGCTTCAACCGGTGCCTAATGGCGAACGCCCCTGGTCTCATGTTTCCATTGATTTTATGGGAGAGTTGCCTATGTCCAAGGGGTACTCCTTTATATTCATGGTGGTGGACAGGCTTTCTAAAATGGCTCATTTCGTACCCCTCCGTGGCCTTCCTTCAGCGAAGGAATTGGCAATGGTGTTCGCCAGAGAAGTATTCCGGTTGCATGGAGTACCTAGGGTACTGGTGTCTGACAGGGGGAGCCAGTTTGTGTCTAGATTTTGGAGGGCATTTTGCCAACAGATGGGCATACAGCTGTCCTTCTCCTCTGCCTACCATCCCCAGACCAATGGAGCCGCTGAACGAGCTAATCAGGGCTTGGAACAATTTCTCCGTTGTTTCGTTACTGACCATCATGATAATTGGTCCGACTTGTTGCCTTGGGCAGAGTTCGCCAGGAACTGTGCGGTCAATTCTTCATCTGGGAGCTCTCCGTTTCTGATTAATTATGGGTTCCAGCCCTGTTTGCTTCCAGACTCATTTCAGACGCAACAGATTCCAGCTCTGGATGAGCATATCGAGCAACTCCGTTCCACATGGGCACAAGTTCAGAGGGCACTTGGTCAGTCATTTCAGCGTCATCAGCGCCATGCTAATCGCAGAAGGCTTCCAGAGGTTTCCTTTCAGGTTGGGGATAGAGTATGGCTTTCCTCCAGAAATCTCAAGCTGCAGGTTCCGTCTAATAAGCTGGCTCCCCGGTTTATTGGTCCATACAGAGTTATTCGCAAAATTAACCCTGTCTCCTATGCACTAGACCTACCTGCATCCATGCGTATCCATAATGTGTTCCATGTGTCCCTTCTTAAGCCTCTGGTTTGCAATCGCTATACTACCACACCTGTGGTGCCAGGACTTGTTGAGGTCGAGGGCCAGGAGGAGTACGAGGTTCAGAGCATTATTGATTCCCATAGGATTAGAGGAAGGGTACAGTACCTGGTACATTGGAAAGGGTATGGTCCTGAGGATCGATCATGGGTGGATAGTACGGACCTTCATGCACCTAGGCTAACTAGGGCTTTTCATGCCAATTACCCACAGAAACCTAGACCCTATTCTAGGAGAGGGGGTCTTTGAAGGGGGGGTACTATCACGGTGCCCGTGATTGCTGCAGTTCCTTGTCTGTCACCAGTAGGGGGCTGCTATTGGCTGTCTGCAGATAGCCCGCCTTTCATTGCCTATTTAAACCTGGATTGGGCTAGTGATAGCTGGGCCACTGTTCCAGTGTTCCTGAGTTCCTGATCTCATGTGTTCCTGAGTACCTGTTCGTTATTTTTCCAGTGTTTCCTGCCTGCTGAGTTGTTCCAGTCCTGGTTCCGGCCTAGTCTCTGGGGTTGCTGTTCCTGCGGTTCTTCAACACTGCTGTTTCCTGACCTGACTGATCGTTGCTGGTTCCTGTCATCGCATCGCCTGTCTCCTGTATCCTGGCGACCTCTTTCTCGGTCGCGTCGGCGACATTGTTAGTTACACCAGTATGCGGTTACTGGTTTGCTCCATGCCTATCGGCTGTACAATCCTGTGTTGGTTCCAGTGTGCGGACGCTGGTTTGCTCCAAAGCCTATCAGCTATACTATCCTGAGTTGGTCCCAGCGTGCTGACGCTGGTTTGCTCCTAAGCCTTGCGGCTATACGAACACACTTGTTACACCAGTGTGCAGTCACTGGTTTGCTCTTAAGCCTTGCGGCTATATTACTTGTTTGTTACACCAGTGTGCGGTCACTGGTTTGCTCCAAAGCCTAATGGCTATACAGTCCTGTGTTGGTTCCAGCGTGCGGACGCTGGTTTGCTCCAAAGCCTAACGGCTATACTATCCTGAGTTGGTCCCAGCGTGCGGTCACTGGTTTGCTCTAAAGCCTTGCGGCTATACAAACACACTTGTTCACCAGTGTGCGGTCACTGGTTTGCTCCAAAGCCTTGCGGCTATTCTACTTGTTTGTTACACCAGTGTGCGGTCACTGGTTTGCTCCACAGCCTTACGGCTATACGAACACCCTTGTTACACCAGTGTGCGGTCACTGGTTTGCTCCGAAGCCTTGCGGCTATACAAACTCGTTTTGTTACACCAGTGTGCGGTCACTGGTTTGCTCCAAAGCCTAGCGGCTATACAATCCTGTGTTGGTCCCAGCGTGCGGACGCTGGTTTGCTCCAAAGTCTTGCAACTTTACTAATCCCTGTTGGTCTCAGTGTATGTACACTGGGTTGCTTGCAATCCTGTCAGGTTGCCATTACCATCTGACTGCTGCTATCATCTCTGGGCTGCCCTGCCTGGTATTGGTAAGGCCGGTAGAACCTTATTGTCATATTCCATCTGAGGTTGCCTTACCCGGTATTGGCAGGACCGGTAGAGCCTACATTGTGAATCTATTGAGGCTGCCTTGCCTGGTAATTTGGTAAGGCCGGTAGAACCGTTATGCTATTCCATCTGCAGGTTGCCTTACCCGGTATTGGCAAGGCCGGTAGAGCCTAACATTCTGTTTCTTCAGACTGTCCTGTCCGGTATATTGACAGGACCGGTAGAGTCTGCATTCTGTCTTATTATATTCTGTATGTATCTGTATACATGTGTTTGCCATCCTACGTCATCAATTTATTATTTCAATAAAATTGATTTTTACCTAAAACTTGTGTCTGAGAGTCATAACAAACCGTGACAAGAAGAGAAGCCTTTCTTCTTCAATATTGTGGAATCAATTTCTATGCCATCAAACCCAGACGATCTACATCCTCCTTCCACAGGTACCCCTGTAAAAGAAGATCCAGGCGGCATTGTCAGACTGGACTCGAACTGGGCATCCCTCCAGCTTGAACTTCCAGTACCGGAGAGCATGACATTTTGCTCGAAGCTCCAGTACGTTGATGGGAAGTAGAAACTCCTCCGTAGACCACCGACCCTGGGCGTAAAAAACGGAAAAAACAAGCCCTGCAAAAAATTAATTGTAGTACTCAGGGATTGCAAAAACAAGTACTGAAAAAAAAAATGTTTGTGCCCTGCTGGCCTAGGGCCAGCAGTGCTAGATGCTGTGGTGACAAATGCCACTTATAACATTCCGGGATTTGCTACTATTGTAATCGTCTAAACACTGGGAGGATTAGCCTGCTGCATACGACAGGGATCATCATCAGCATGGATATAAGACAGTCAGTTGTATAATGATGCTTCTACTTGCCACTAGCCCTAGTGTTGCTGAGGCAGCAGCAACACAACAAGTCCCTACACCACTTCAGGTGTATCTAGAGAGAATAAGTTAGCCAGTTATACTTCTCCTCCTGCACCTCCTCTAAAATCATTGGTTGTAGTGGAATACAAGTTTTTCCATTGAGAGCAGCATGGAAAGAACTGTGCCTTTCAACCTGCAACTGCAATGTGCACAGCTTGCACAAGTAAGCATTGTGAAATATGGGAAAAACTGGGTGGGATAAATTACAACAATTAACGCATGTGCACTCTAAACAACAGGTAGGTACAACTGCAACCAAACATCTTGAAACTTGGGTCAATAATTCAAAACCATCCCCTAAGTAACCAAGTACTGCTGTCAATATGACCTCTGTCCACAGCTTATGGCTTAGTGAAAATAATGAATCCTCCCTGCAACTCCCTTAGCGAATTCAGTGGGACGGAATGTCTAAGGATGCTTCATGATACCCTGCTTTCTACTGCTCTTTAGTCTCCACCACATTGCCATGTGTGGTCAGGCACTGCACAATTTGCAATGAATGAATTAATATGTTTAGTTATATAGTGCCACATGTGTACACATTGCTTAAACATTTAAGGGTTTAGACAAAACCTGTGATCCTCCAGTCTAAATGTGAATAGTGACCCCTGTGTTAGGCATATATTATAATACTGTGAATAAATTTGAGGCATTAGTGCCTAGATTTTTTGGCCCAAAAACGAGGTTTAAGCTTACCAACCGCACCAAGTTTCCTCAAGTGTGGCAAGTTCTACTCTAAACACTTGAAGTCCCTATCTAAAAATAAATAAAATTAAAAAAGACCCCTGACAAAATGTGGTAATAAAGCGTAGAGCAGGGGGACCCTTTTTACTTTTTTTTTGTATGCGGGAAGTTCCCCATGTATGCAATTAAACACAAATGCCAGACAATATTTAAAAAAGTGTAAGAGAGGAGCGCAGGTTTGCTGTCTGTTCTTTGTTTGCACTTTGGGCTCTGGCCTGATGTTGGGGGGACTGGAGAACCCTTACATTCCTTCCTGCACACTTCAGTAACCCCAATTTTATCAATGGACACTTCATGGAAAATAAATAAAAAGCATTATACAGATATACACATATATATAGTTATGCACTAAGGTGAGTTAGCGCTGCAAGCTGTTGTTTTTTCTTTTGTTTTTAAGCCTCATCAACTATATATATATATAAGAATACTCAGCCAAGGTTGCTCCATAGATAATGGGAGACAGCACACAGAGTTCTTCATCAACAAAAGGGGAATTATTTAATGTATCTTAAAGACGAGCATTTTCGATCCACAACCGGACTTTCATTCGGCTTTAAGGTATATTAAATAAATCTTCTTTTGTTAAAGAAACATTCTGTATGTTGTCTCCCATCACCTACAGAGCACCCTAGGCTGAGTATTCTTGTATATTCACCATATGGGACTTGCACCAGCAAATGTGAATATAACAGAAAAGGGGTCTACAGCATATTGCAAATGAGTTGGTGCATTTTAATAACACTTCATAATAATAGCACCCCACTTACCTAACAGTGTCTAGCACAGTGGTTCTCAACCTGTGCCCTTAGTGGCTATTAACAGGCCAGGATTTTAGAATTTCCTTTTAAGCGCACAGGTGAGTTAATCAATATGAATGAGCCTCTGATCAACACACTTGTGTTCTAGCAGGGAAATTCCTAAGTCCTGGCCTGTTAGTGGCCACTGAGGGCATGGGCTGAGAACCTCTTGTCTAGAAAGTCCTAATGGTCACTATGGATGTTTCTCTTGCTCCTTGGTTTAACAGGTAACATCATCATCATTACTGGATGCGATGTCCATGGAGGAAGATATGACTTTGTGGGAGGATTCGTAGACCCTAAATCCCCCCCAAGCTCACCCCAATTTTGACTTACTTTTTTTCCCAAGCTGAAGCTGGCAGAATGCATGAGCCAGCAGAAGATTTCAGTCCTGCAGTGGGTGGAATGTCGGTTCCAGGAGTCCTGCCAGCAGTGGTTGACATCCAAGACTGATAAGATATTGGGGGTTATGTGTTTTAAAGTGGTGATAAAGTGGAGATGATTTCTCCAGTGATATCACTTCTCCAGTTGCTATGTTATTCTGTAGACCAAATGCACTATGATCTCCAAAGTTGGAGAAATCTTGGTGCATTGGCTCCACAAAATAACATAGGAATTGGAGAAGTGATATCACTGGAGAAGTCATCTCCACTTTATCATCTCTTTATTACATCTTATGAATGAATGAATGAATGAATGAATGAATGAATGAATGAATGAATATGTTTATTTATATAGCACCACAAGTGTACGCAGCACTTTACAATTTCAGGGTTTAAACAATACAGGGTTACAGGTGCTTTGTAGAGTGAAACATTGGGTGCGAGGTCCCTGCCCGAAAGCTTACAATCTAAAGTGGTAATGGGAGACATATAGAGAACATTAGGGTAAAGTGCTGAATACAGTGCTAGTTCTGATGATGATAGAGGACATCAGTAATGTAATAATGTAATGTTATAAGAGCGTTCATTGTACAACATCAGTGCCTTCTAGCATGTTGAGATTTTATCCAGGCGGTGCATTTTCAAGTGAGAATTGAAAGTTATCAGAGAGGTGCAGTGGCGCAGGTTGGATGGTAGAGCATTCCATAGATACGGAGCAATGAGAGAAAAAGGTTTGATACGTGACAGGGCTGTAGAGACAAAAGGAGCTGAGAGAAGACAGTCATTGGCTGAACATACGTGGCGGGATGGGGTATAACAGGAGATCAGAGTGTAAATGTAAGAAGGAGTAGAGGAGAGAAGTGTCTTGAAAGAAAGAAGTAAGATTTTGTAAGATATCCGGAGTTTGATAGGCAGCCATTGGAGAGTTTTGAGGAGGAGCGGGGCAGGGACAAACCTAGGTGACAGAAGAGTAATTTGTGCTGCAGCATTCTGTACAGATTGAAGTGGATGGAGATGGGAAGAATGTTGCAATAGTCCATGCGGGAGAGGATGATTGCGTGTATAAGAATTTTAGCTGTGGAGGAGCAGAGGAAGGGATGGATTTTTGCAATGTTACGCAAAAGAAAGTGACAGGATTTAGTAATAGCATTAATATGAGAGGAAAATGAGAGAGACAATTATCAATTATCACCTCTAGACACCGCGCTTCTGATACTGGATTTATGGTAGTGTCATTTACAGTCACCTTGAAGGGCGCTACAGGGCCAGGTCTAGGTGGGATTAGGAGCAGCTCAGTTTTAGACATATTAGTGCATCGCCCCCAATAACTCTTGAACCAAGGTACAAGGACAAAATACATAGAGGACAGTAGAATTTTCTGGCCATAGTACAGTAAATTTGAGGTTATTATTTGACTATATTAATGTTCCCTAAAACAAAATAACCATGTGCTAAGGACATTAGTTCACCTTCTCTTTGAAATTAGTGGGGATGTCCTGTTTCCGCGCTGATTTCCTTCAGTGCTATGAATAGCTTTAGATGTTGCTGCCAGATGAAGACTTTCTATAAACCTTGATGTTTCCTGTATTATGTAAACATCATCACAGTGGTAATAGGGAAGGGCAAGGAAGGATGCATGACTCAGCTGGACTGCATGTACAGGTGTCGTGGGGGTAACAGTGCTTGCTAAATCATATTAAATAAGGAAATACTTGCATTAGAAACCTGAACTAAAATAACATGATTCATAGAACACTCCTAAAGGGACAGTAAACCACAGAAACCTCACCTAACTAAAAGACTGGCCACGTGCTAGATATTTACTAGCATGCTCTGGTAGCTCACAATGCGTTGTGTACTTCTCTGGCACACAAAAGGTTAATATGTACTGGGTCTCATAGCTGGCTGATCTCACTGCGTTCCATACCCCTCTGGCACTCAAAGGGTTAAGATTAGGGTGAATCATACCTTCCAACATTTCAAATGGCCAAAGAGGGACACTTGTGTTTTAGGGTGTTGCTGGAGGCGTGGCTGGTGGGTGGGACATTACCACAAATTTTTAGGTTGCTTCATGATTTAGTGACACCTATATATGTAACCGAATAAATGATTTAGAACCATATTCTGAAGGTTAATGTACACTTATACACACGCCCCACAGGGGTACACAATGCATTGCTAAGCAATGCGTTGCATACCACTGGCACTCAAAGGGTTAAATGGGCATGCAGCTAGGCATGTCTGATACTGGGTATAGTCAGCACCCCTATCGGCATGCAGATCCAAGCACTGGGGATCGGCAGCTACAAGTGTACATTTTTTTTTTAAATTAAGTTGTAAGGAAACATCCATTAACCCTGTAATTGCCACAGAGGTACCCAACACATTGCAACACAATGCTTTGGATTCCTCTCTGGCATAGGCTGACCAGACCTCACCTTTAACCGGGGACACATAGGAGAAATGCATACTGCAGGACTGCTTTAATTTCAGTGAAGTACTGCAAAATGGCTATTTCCTATGTGTCCCCGGGTAAAGGTGAGATCTGGTCAGCCTACTCTGGCACACAAAGGGTTAACCCTTTGAGTCCATGGCTGCAGTGCCAGAGAGGGGTATGCATTGCTCACCCCTGGCACTCTCAGGGTTAATTGTTGCTGCTGGTCAGTCAGGAGCCTCATGTAGCACCGCAATGATCAACTAATAAAGTCAACTCAAAGCCGGGTTTCCGCCTCCTGGCCTGCCGCCTCCGGTGTCACTTCGCCAGGCAGCCGGCAAGGCAGCAGTGCTCACTTGTGTTGTCCCCGACCACAAAGCACCACACGACCCCTCCCTCCCAATCATACATTGAAGTCAGCCAGGTGCCGGTGATACGTAGTCATTACTTTAGTAACAACTAGTAGTATAATGTAGTTGTCACACTAAGGAGACAAACTGAACCTTTATTTCCCAAAATTTCTCAGGCAAGTAGCCGGTTCAGGTTTGTACTGTTCAGTACTCACACTCACTTATGGCTGGCTCAGTCAGGTGGAGTACAGCACAATTGCGTGGTGTGTGCATATGTCTTAAGTGTGGTGTGAATTACTCATTGACTGACACCGCTAAGCAGCGTGGCTCACATGATGAGAGTGGTGCATCTGTAGGCTGCTGGAGTGGGCAGAAAGTGGGTAATAGGCCAGGAAAACCGTGACAAAGTGCAATGCGGACAGATCAGAGGGTTTGGGCCCTGTAATCGGGCCTGTCCCGCGTAAATCAGGCCAGTTGACTGATATAACTTACTGTCCATGCTCAATGACTGGAGCTATGGGTATTGGGACTGTTGTCTCAAGCCCATTAAGAATGTTGTAGGATTTTGGCTCTGCACAAGTGCACTGTCTCGAGGGGGCTTGCAAGTGCAGATAGCGCAGAAAGACAGGAGAATCCAGTAGACAAACACTATAGATGGCCCAGCACTAGAGATATGATTACCATTTACAAATACATTCAAGGTCAATACACAGAACTATCCAATGAAATATTTACGCAAAGGTCTGAGCTAAGAACGAGAGGTCATCCATTAAGACTAAAGGAAAGGTATTTTTTTAGAGTAAGGGAGGTAAAGCTATGGAATTATTTGCCTCCAGATGTTGTGCTTGCAGATACTGTAACTGCTTTCCAAAAACCAATGGATGTCTGGCACAGAACAATAATGAGAATTATGACAGTTGGCTTCAATGCAAATAGGATGTTGATCCAGGGAACCATCTGACTGCCATTTGGAGGCAGGAAATAATTTTTTTTACCCGTTTGGGGCTAAATTGGAAATGGCTTCAGGGTTTTTTTTCCTTCCTCTGGATCAACAGGGGTGTTTTTGGCATGGGCTGGACTTGATGGACGCATGTCTTTTTTCAGCCTCATCAACTATGTAACTATGCTTGAGCAAATGGGAAGGCAATAATGCAGTCTATTTAGTGTTATGGGATGTTAAATTCTTCTACACCTTAATGCTATGTACCAAAGAAGTCATAGAGGAAATGTTCTGAGTTCATACCTTTGTCCTGCACATACTTGGGGCTAGATGCAAAGAACTTGTTATCATCAAAGTTCTAAAAAAGTGGAGACTATCCCCTGGTATATACATTAAAGGTACAGTAATGTGCCATAAAAAATGCTTAGCGTTTTGTAGAGGTTAAAAAAATAAACAATATGACACAAATCCTATCTCTCAAACTGCTATGGTTTGAGAGATATCCTCCGCTAATTTCCTGATGTCAGCTGTAAAACTGACAGAAGGAGATCCATATCAGCCGAACACGAGCAGGTTCTTCAGCAGAGCGGTATGAGAGATAGGATTTGTGTCATATCTCTCAAACCGCTCTGCTGAAGAGCCTCCTCATATTTGGCTGATATGGATCTCCTTCTGTCGGCTTTACAGCTGATATCAGGAGAAGGGGAAATTAGCGGAGGATATCTCTCAAACCATAGAAGTTTGAGAGATAGGATTTCTGACATATTGTTTATTTTTTTAACCTCTACAAAACTCTAAGCATTTTTTATGGGACATTACAGTCTCTTTAAACAATCCTACCCTCTGCAATATAACCTGAAGCAAAGCCACTGGCAGTATGAGCTAATACCATTGGAACTGTTTTGGAGTATTTCTACAGTCACTGCATTATTTACTCAGGGGACTGTGCCACAAAGAAGCTGACTCCATGCACAGTCAGGCAAAAATACTGTACATTGTACTCTAAGGAGCGGGTCAAATAGGTGACCACATCAACTGACAGTTACCCATTAGTGCAGTATGTTACAACTTCCTGGAGGCTACTAATATTTGACAGGGAGGGTCAAAAGTTAAAGAGATAGTAATGTTTCATAATAAAAGCAGCTCTAATTAATCATCATAGTATTTGGACTTTGGAGAGTGTTATTTCAATTCTGTAGTAGTTGTAGTTCAAGAGTAATTGAATGATAAAGTATCCACCTCCCGCCCCTTTTACTGATATAACACTGTTCAGCCAGAGCAGAAGGGAGGTGCCCAGGTAGACTGCAGAGAGGGAAATCTTCAATTAAGATAAGGGAAAAACCTGAAAAACTTGTCAAGGGGGGCAGGGATTTCATTGTTCTCATAGGAAGAAGATTGTCCCCTGCTGTTATCTCTCTGGTCTATGGACTGCATTCCACATCTGAGAAGAGATGGCTTACACTAGGTAAAAGGGGCGGGAGGGGAAACTTTGCTCGTGAATATCTCTGAAACCATAAAGCTTTGAGAGATAAGACATATCGTTCTTCATGTTTTTTTAATGCCTACAAAATAAGATAAAGATAAAATGAAGTATTACTATCCCTTTAAGACGTGTATGACTGTATGTAGTATAATTAATTCTCCAGGCACCCACCATGGTATGTCAGCTCATACCAATGGGATACCATTTTCTTAGGCTGAAACTAGGTACGGAATACAGTAGGAATTTCCATAGCGGTGAAACATATTAGTATCTTTGAAGGGATTGATGTGTAAAAATACATGCAATATTATCCTGTAGCACCAATTTCAAGAAATAGTTGTGCCCACTCACCTAGGGATTGAAAGGCACGTGACCCCTCATTTGATGGCTCTGTTTCTACTTTCCAAAATGGTATGCTTTATCTGTAAGTCATATTTGAAACATATATGAAAAAAACAGAGATTATAGTTGATGCGTTTTTTTTTTGCTTCTGGAATCCCTATATCACAAGGTACTGAATACAGTAGGAAATTCTGTGGTGTTTAAGGATTTTTGGCATAATGGAGGAAGGTGTAGCCGCTCAACCAATTACTGCATCTGACAGTGAAACAACGAAACACCTGTCTTCAAGTAGTAATAAACTTTGTGAAAATAAAAAAAAAAAATTTAAAACCCTCTAAAAGCATAGAGGAATATAAGGGTAGTACGAAAGAAGCTGCGGGCGATGAGGAGGATGACCATGACTGGTCATGATGATGATGATGTAGATCTAAAATGTATTCCTCCAGCATCCTCCTCTTCTTCAGATACAGATGAAGCTGAGTGTGAGAGAGGCCAGAAAGTTAGCTGAAAGGCAAAGGCTCAATCTTCCACCACTGAAAAGTAGCACTGTGTCTCTCTATAAGCTGTTTGAGAAAACCACTTGAAACTCAGACCTTGTTCAAGCAAAGATGGTGAAAAGTACACAGTCACCCTGTCAGTCATTATCAGCATCGTCACCACTTCCAAGTCCAATCCCCACTCAGTCACACACACAGCAACAACACACCCTATTAACATCCACAACCTCAGCTATAATGAGTGCCACTGCTGCTGCTGAAAGTACTGCGCCTTTAGTACATACTACTAGTAGTAGTAGAATTGTATCAACATCTATCCCCAGTAGTAGCAGCCCCTCAGGAACCCTGCAGTCCATGAAGTCCACAGTGTGGAGATACTTAAAGTGTTAGTAATGTCTAAAAAAAAGGTTTTTTTTGCATTTAGAAGAGCTTAAAAAGCTGAACTAAATGCAAAAAAACGTATCTCTCAAACCGCTATGGTTTAAGAGATACGGGCGTTTAAAGTTTGATTTCTCCTACTGACAGCTGTAAAGCTGTCAGCAGGAGATCAGTGTCGGTGGGCACGGAGGCGCTTGAGAAGTGCCGGGATCTCGTTACTTACACGGAATCCCTTCATTGGAACGGTCTAAAACATGTGCCTAGTGTTCAGTGCCTAGTGTTCAGGCACACGTTTTAGACCATTCCAATGAAGGGATTCCATGTAAATAACGAGATCCCGGCACTTCTCAAGCGCCAGCGTGTTGACCGACATGGATCTCCTGCTGACAGCTTTACAGCAAACTTTAATCACCTGTATCTCTTAAACCATAGCGGTTTGAGAGATACTTTTTTTTGCATTTAGCTCAGCTTTTTAAGCTCTTCTAAATGCAAAAAAACATTTTTTTAGACATTACTATCACTTTAACTCAGGGTCCAAAAGCTAAGCATGTTGCAATCTGCAGAGGGAAAGCAGGCTCACAACTAGTCACCTCCTCTATGAGATCCCACCTGAATCACAACCACATGTCTAACTGGGAAACACACCATCAACAGGTCAGTGGTGCCTCAACTAGAAGCAGCAGAAGCAATCCAGACATTTCCCAGGGCTCTGGGGCAGATAAGAAAAGAACTGATTTTATTTATGTGTCAGAGAGTGTGCCACTGCCAACAGTTGTCTCATGCCAAATAACACCTATGGCTCCTGGTACAGAGGATTATGATTACTCTGGCTTTGCCGTAGGAGAGGGCAAGAGTCGTAGACTGACCACATGTGCTGCCACCACCTCTACCACCTGCTCTAGTCATGTAGTTAAAGCAATAAAGTTTCAGAGTTCTACTGCCACTTACTGAGTTCCTGGAAAGTAATCAAAAACTTCACAAAAACAATACATCTGTGGAATACCAAGATTGCAAAGATGTTGGCAGTGAACATGCTGCTGTATTGTTTTGTAGAAAACCGAGGTTTCAGAGAACTGATGTCCTGTGTAGCTTCACTCTAACATATCCCAAGCTGCAATTATTTTTGCAGGAGGGCTGTTCCAGAATTGTACAAGCAGATGAATAGTGTGGTGGACAAAGGGTTGGTGTGTACAGCAAGAAAATCCACCTGACAACAGATATGTGGACAAATGGGCATCACAGACCTTATGACTGTGACTGCTCACTAGGTTTCCCTCCCACCACCACCAGTGGGCAACACTACTAGCTTACATCATCAAGTGACAGCCAGTAATCGTGCCTCTGGCAGTGTGATTAAAAGGCAGCAGCAGGATAGCCCATACCATCGGGACTCCAAGTTGTGCATGCAGAGTATTGAGAGACAGTCCCGTATTTAGAGACAGTCGCACAAAACTGTAGATGTTTTTAAGTAAACTAGAGCAGGTGATAGAGGAGTCGCTTGTACCCCGTTCCTTAAATGCTGGTTTTGTGTCTGCTGAAAATGGCTCCAACATAATCACAGCCTTGAGAATAGGTGATATGGTACATGTGCTAAAATTAGTTGTGACTGGATTCCTGGTTGAATCCGAAACCCTCAGAGAAGCAACGAATATGGCAAGCAGAATCTGTGCCCATTTTAGCCACTCCTACACTGCATGCAATGATCTGTATTCCACACAAGAGCGTAACATCCTGCCCCATCACCAGTAGAAAATGGAGGTCAGTACCAGGTGGAATTCCACACTGTACATGCTAGAGCGATTATACAAGCAGAATAAGGCCATTAGCCAGAACATAATGCAAAACTGGAAGACATTGGAGGGAGCCTCCTTGTCACATGGGCAATGGCAACTAATGTATGATGTATGAAGTGTAAACAAGGGGCAGGGGGTTGGCAGCACAAACTCCGAATGAGCAATTGCCCAGGTACACATTTCTATAACTAAGTAATGCATGCCTTGGGACTTGTTGAAAAATTTTGCCACAAGTACCACAGGTGCTGCCTTCCTTTCTATACATGCAAAAAATACTAATTATAATAATAATTATAATATTATTTTTTTTCCCTGATGAAGTATTACAATTTATACGAAACGCGTTGGAGGAGGATTTTACCCCTACAGTGCTGATTTTATATTCATCACCATCTTAGTGTGAGGGACACAGCTTACTTTGTAACACAGTCAAGGACGGGAGGTATTGCATGTTACAGCGCAAACAGGTGAATCATTGACTCTGCCCGCTTAAAGATCTGACGGATAAACCGTGGTAACATTGCTTTGCTCCAAAAAGAAACAGTCATTTTAGACGGGGGAGACGAGAGACAACAGTAAAATACCACAGTCTCTGCCCGCTGTCTTCTGGAGCTATACACAGTTGTCACTATATGTATATATACTTCATATATATATATATATATATATATATATATATATATATATATATATATATATATATATATATATATTTAACAGTGACCACAGTCGGGAGAGCATAATACGCTGTTAGCTTGAACATCACACCTGCCCGCTTCAACACCGGGAGTCCCATGAACATTTTCATCCAGCCATTATCTTTTGGTGATATATTTTCCATATTTTTAATGTGAATTCACATTTATAATACATAGCGCTATAGGTTTTTGGGGGTAGATCATATTTATATTGATTGTACTGTGTATTGTTTAATAAATATATTTGATATATTCTAATAGAAACTAGAGCTCTCTCCATATTGCTTTTTTCATTTAATTTTATTTCTGTTCACTATCAGATCTTTTGGAGATTGTAGCGACAGTTTTCTATTTTTTATATATTACCTACAGTGGGAGCTTTTCATTGGCGCCATTTTCAAATATAAATTTGGTTTTCTTTTATATACACGCACACATCAATCACACTATGCCAGTCCACCACCACTGCAATACATATCTGCTACACTGTAAATTTTACTTCTTTTTTAATCTCTTCAAATGCTACCTTTTCATTTTATTGAAAACAGAGGCTTTAAAGAAATTATGTCATGTGTTGCACCCTACTTATTCGTGCAATGGATTCAGGGATCCCCAAGTGGTGTGCAGCCTCTTGGGGACCCCTGAATTCCATGACGTGCCAGGACCATCATAGGTGCTTAACATAAGTTTACCCACAATGGTCCTGGCAGTCATGGGTCCTTGAGGGTTTAAAGGGATAGTAATACTTCATTTTAACTTTATTTTATTTTGTAGGCATTAAAAAAACATGAAGAATGATATAAGTCTTGTCTCTGAAACCTTTATGGTTTAAGAGATATTCACAAACAAAGTATCCCCCCCCGTTCAACCAGATCAGAAGGGAGATGCCCAGGTAGACTGCAGAGAGGGACAATCTTCAATTAAGATAATGGAAAAAGCTGAAAAACTTGTCAAGGGGGGAAGGACTTTCATTGTTTTCATACAAAGAAAATTGTCCCCTTCTGTTATCTGTATTGTCATACAACCAGACTCACATCTGAGAAGAGATGGCTTACACTAGGTAAAAGGTGCAGGAGGGGAAACTTTGCTTGTGAATATCTCATAAACCATAAAGGATTGAGAGATACGACTTATATCATTCTTCATGTTTTTTTAATGCCTACAAAATAAAATAAAGTTAAAACGAAGTGTTACTATCCCTTTAAACAGGAAGTTATTCTTGTGGGCAAAGGACAAAGGCACTCAGCCTGCTGACAATTTTTTCAAGACAAATGTTGCAGTAGGACTCACAACTTTGAATTTCAGCTATTTATTTCTCCACTTCAGCCCTCAGAAAAAGTAATATTGTCTTGGGAAATGTTGCAGTCAAAGGAAACATAGGTGAAATATGGCAAAGTTCTGGCAGGAAATTTATTGGCAATGGTGAAAAGGAGAACATTTTACGTAGTGTTTATAGGTGAAAAATCAGGTAAATCTTCTTTTTTTGTGAACAGTCCATCCCAAACATTAATATGACGCAAGTGAAATTTCCAAGATGACATTATGATGTGTGCAATATAACTGCAGAAGATGTTCTTGGTAGGCAATACATTATACGCACCATTTTGAAGCAGGCGACATACGAAGGTGCCATTTTGATGCTTGTGATTTACTAGTCGCCAGTACAGCAGGATAATCCCTTTCAAAACATACTGTAGATTATTTCTTAAAGCTGAACTTTCAGGTAGTAATAAGTCGCCCTTCAATAATTAAACATATGGCAACTAGCATCCTGATACATGTATTACCTCTGTAAAGTGCCACATTCTAAAGAAATCTTTCATCTTCGGATACTGATGGCCAGGTTAGTGCCGTCTGTGCACCTGCGTCATCAGTCCTTCCGGTTACCTTGTGGCATGCTACAATGCTTGTTAGAGGAGACTGGGACTGACAGCGCAGGCACACAGTCAAGATGCCTGCGCTGATGCCTGGTTTCCAGTCTTCAAAGATGAAAGATTTCTTTCGAATGTGGTACTTTACAGAGGTTATACATGTATTAGGATGCTAGTCGCATATGTTTAAAGGAGCAGTAAACTTTTATTTATGAAAACACGTATTTTATAGATCATTTCCTGCTGAATAAAACAAGGTCACTCCTATCACTGTCAGATGTTTTATTCAAAATTTATAGCAGTTTAAATAATCAGGAAGTGAATTTACTGTGTTTACTTCCTGATAGTTCTAACTGACAGGAAGTGAATTTACTGTGTTTACTTCCAGATAGTTCTAACTGACAGGAAGTGACAGGCAGTTTCTATCATTCTATGGAGAACTGTATGTCTCTGACTTTTGTGACTTTCCTCTTCATTAGAATCTAACAAGAACACTAATTAGAATTTGACCACTAGATGGCACTGCTAATGTATAAAAACATGGGTTTAAACCATAATAACTCTGGAAATATAAATCTCTCGGCAGTGGAAGTACCCTTATTTTACTCAATAGGAAAATCCCTACAATATATATTTTTTCAAAAAACAAGTTTACTGCTCCTTTAATTATGAAGGGCAACTTATTACTACCTGAAAGTTCCTCTTTAAAGGACTTAGCTTCTCTTCCTAAGCATGTCACATGTAATTGCTATTTTTGTATACAATTAAATTAATGCTGGACAGCCAGAAAAGCAATTTTTAACCCCTTGAGTGCCAGAGTGCTTTGCAATGCATTCCGTACCCCTCTGGCACTCAAAGGGTTAACACCCATAAAACCTTTAGACTTACATATAGTAGTTTAAAGGAATTTGACTTTTCTTTTTCGTTCCACTCTTACAGAACAAGACAAATCTAACAGTGAAAAATTCTGTAATAAGCAAAAGGTCCTTGTTACAAGAGCACAGTTCAGAAACGTTTCACATAAAAGTATTTTTTTTATAGAAAAAAAAAAAAAGGGCTTGGAAAGGCAATGTTAAAATAGAAAAAAGAGGAAACAGTTCTTCTATGTGACAGGTCAAAAGGCCCACACAAATTCCTTGCATATGTGCCAAACCATATACCGCCTACAGTCATTACAGACAAAGGGGGATTTTTTTGACCAGTTCATAACAGAACTTCTCAGATAGTATGTGTTACAGCTCGTGGTGGGTTACTTACAATGGTAGCTATTTAGAAAGTTTATTTTACTCTTCAGCAGGACAATGAATTTGATACATAGTAACCATTTCTATGGGAGCTTTAAAGGGATAGAAATGTCTGATTCCAATAAAATGTAATATTGTAGATCGGTGATTTCCAAACTGCATGTCGCGAAACGTTAGTGTGTCGGCTGCAGTGTGTAAGTGTGTCACAGGCAAAGGTGCCGTTTACACAGTGCGAGATTGTCATTCAAACCAAGCACGAGATACACTGGGAGATGAGATAAAACACCACTACTTAATGGTTGCATTAGTAAGAACAATGTAGCACTCAGACAATAGGTTAGTGCAATAAAGTATCAACTTGCCGGTGTAGCAATGTTCCCAGCTCCGAAATGCAAACCGATGGACACTGTGTGCTGGAAAACTGAGCGTACACACATACAAAATCATAGGCATTTTGGAAACCTGCTTTATATGTAAAGTCAAAATAAAATGTTACTATTGCTTTAAACACTAACCTAAGGATTATAAGTACTATTTTAAGAATTAAATAAGTCTTACTAGATATGGAACAGAAGGGACACTTGCTGTCAAAATAGATTTCTGTGTTACACTATTTAAAGGGACCTTTATACCCAAAAGCAATTTTTTCATTTTGAATGATGTTTCTAAATCTCCCTTGTGTTGTATTACCCATTTTCATTTAGAAAATCAGTTTTTGAGCTTTTTAGTTTTATAAATTATTCTAATTAAGACATGTTGTGCAGACACTTGCTGTCTTATCCCTGCATTACCTCTCCCACTCTTTTAGTGAGAGGGAGGTTGGGCAAGGACTACTGATGAGTAGTGTCAGTGAGTGGGGGAAGGTAATGTAGGTATAAGACAGTAAGCCATGCTAGGGGAGGTGGGCAATTCATTGCTGAGCAGTGTCAGTAAGTGGGAGGGGGAATGTAAGAATAAGACAGGAAGATGCTAGGAGATGTAGGCAATGCATATCTGGGCAGTGTTAGTGAGTGGGGGGAGTTAATATAGGGACAAGACAGGAAAGCAATGCTAGGGGAGGTGGCAATGCATTGCTGAGCAGTGTCAGTAAGTGGGAGAGGGAATGTAGGGATAAGAGGAAGTCAGTGCTAGGGAGGTGGACAATGCATTGCTGAGCAGTGTCAGTAAGTGAGGGTAGTTAATGTAGGGATAAGACAGGAAGGCAGTACTAGAAAATGTAGGCAATGCATTGCTGAGCAGTGGCAGTGAGTGGGGGGAGTTAATGTAGGGATAAGACAGGGAGTCAGTCCTAGAGGAGGTGGCAATATAGTTACGCCACTGTGCATTGCTGAGCAGTGTCAGTGAGTGGGGAGGAAATGTAGGGATAAGATATGAAGTCATTGCTAGGGGAGGTGGGCAATGCATTACTGAGCAGTGTCAGTGAGTGGGGAGGTAATGTAGGGATAAGACAGGAAGTCATTGCTAGGGGAGGTGGGTAATGCATTACTGAGCAGTGTCAGTGAGTAGGGGAGGTAATTTAGGGATAAGATAGGAAGTCAGTGCTAGGGGAGGTGGGTAATGCATTGCTGAGCAGTGTCAGTGAGTGGGGAGGTAATGTAGGGATAAGACAGGAAGTCAGTGCTAGGGGAGGTGGGTGGTATATTGCTGAGCATTATCAGTTAGTGTGGGAGGTAATGTAGGGATAAGACAGGAAGTCAGTGCTATGGGAGGTGGGTAATGCATTACTGAGCAGTGTCAGTGAGAAGGGAGGTAATGTAGGGATAAGACAGGAAGTCAGTGCTAGGGGAGGTGGGTAATGCATTGCTGAGCAGTGTCAGTGAGTGGGGGAGGTAATGTAGGGATAAGACAGGAAGTCAGTGCTAGGGGAGGTGGGTAATGCATTGCTGAGCAGTGTCAGTGAGTGGGGAGGTAATGTAGGGATAAGACAGGAAGTCAGTGCTAGGGGAGGTTGGCAATGCATTGCTGAGCAGTGTCAGTGAGTAGGGAGGTAATGTAGGGATAAGACAGGAAGTCAGTGCTAGGGGAGGTGGGTAATGCATTACTGAGCAGTGTCAGTGAGTGGGGGAGGTAATGTAGGGATAAGACAGGAAGTCAGTGCTATGGGAGGTGGGTAATGCATTACTGAGCAGTGTCAGTGAGAAGGGAGGTAATGTAGGGATAAGACAGGAAGTCAGTGCTAGGGGAGGTGGGTAATGCATTGCTGAGCAGTGTCAGTGAGTGGGGGAGGTAATGTAGGGATAAGACAGGAAGTCAGTGCTAGGGGAGGTGGGTAATGCATTGCTGAGCAGTGTCAGTGAGTGGGGAGGTAATGTAGGGATAAGACAGGAAGTCAGTGCTAGGGGAGGTGGGCAATGCATTGCTGATCAGTTTCAGTGAGTGGGGAGGTAATGTAAGGCTAAAACAGAAAGTGTCTGTCCGGCATGCCTTAATCACCATCATCTATACATCTAAATAATACAAAAACTAGTTTTCTTAAAAAAAAAAAAAAAAAAAAAAGGTCAATAAAACATGTAGTTGATTCTGAAAGCTGTTTAGAAATCGCTAAATTTGTTTTTAGGTGATAGTGTCCTTTCAAGAAAGTGTTGGAAGTGAGCATTCAAGTGGTTAAAACAAATAGGTCTAGGATATATAATCACTTTAAGTTGCAGTAATATTTCATTACCATTATAAAAGGACCCCTCTGGTCTTTAAAAGATGGGTTAAAAATATGTGATGGGGGGTACCCTTGTTTTACTTGGTATGGAAAACCTTATAACATATTTTTTTAAATAAAATTTGAGTTATCCTTTAAAGGGATAGTAATGTTTCATAATAAAAGCAATTCTAATTAATCATCATAGTATTTGGACTTTGGAGAGTGTTATTTCAATACTGTCAGAGTTATAGTTCAAGAGTAATTCAATGACAAAGTATCTCCCCTCCCGCCCCTTTTACTGATGTAACACTGTTCAGCCAGATCAGAAGGGAGGTGCCCAGGTAGACTGCAGAAAGGGACAATCTTCAATTAAGATAAGGGAAAAAGCTGAAAAGCTTGTCAAGGGGGCAGGGCTTTCATTGTTCTCATAGGAAGAAGATTGTCCCCTGCTGTTATCTGTCTGGTCTATGGACTGCATTCCACATCTGAGAAGAGATGGCTTACACTAGGTAAAAGGGGCGGGAGGGGAAACTTTGCTTGTGAATATCTCTCAAACCATAAAGGTTTGAGAGATAAGACTTATATCGTTCTTTATGTTTTTTTAATGCCTACAAAATAAAATAAAGATAAAAAGAAGTATTACTATCCCTTTAATGAGATTTTGCCTTTAAATGACATATGGGGGAACCTGCATCTTGTCTCTTTTATTGATTCCGTTAAATAATTTCTAGACAATTACAATAAAAACCATTTACAGTTTCCCACACGGCTCGCAAGAGTCTTTTAGCCAAACTCCATGGTTTCCAAGATTGTATCACTCACTGTGCTTTGCCCCCGGTTAATCACTTACACTTGAAATTGAAAACAACAGCTTGCTTTTTTTTTGGAGGCTTTAAAATCCCTTCTTAGCTGACATTGCCAGAATTATCACAGGACTCTTGAGTACGAAAGGATTAGAACCGTGTAACACTAATATTTGTTTGCTATTCCACATAATTAATTACCAGCTTGTTCTCAAACAATTTCATCATTATATCCCCCTTTTGGGGTTTACTGTTGCATATTCTGTGGTTGTCATACAATATAATAACATAATTGTGTTCCTGTCCTAATAAAACAAGTCATTCATTTAAATAATCATAGTGGAAATATCTACAGACTTATCTGCCACTAATAAGCTGTTTTCATACTCCCCGAGCGCTAGAGAATCGTTAAAGAAATACTTCTAAATAATAAACCTGTACTTAACTTAAAGAGACGGTAATGGCTTATATTGTTTTATTTTCTCTTTTTTTAAGTATTTTTATTCAGGACAAGCCTGGCTAATGAACAAATATTCATGAAATGCTTCCACAATATTTGAAACAGAAGGTACATAGGATAGTGCCAGGTTGGATAAACATATACGCAGTTAGAATCAACATATACATTCAGCATTTGTCCCCTTTTTACAGTTAGATATGAATGAAAGACCCCAACTAGTCTATAACCATAAAACACCCAATAACAAACCTCCCCCTGCTGGCAATGTGGAAGGGATGTGGAAGAGATATGGAAGGGATATGGAAGGGATGTGGAAGAGATATGGAAGGGATGTGGAAGGGATATAGAAGGGATATGGAAGGGATATGGAAGGGATATAGAAGGGATATGGAAGGGATATGGAAGAGATGTGGAAGAGATATGGAAGGGATATGGAAGGGATGTGGAAGAGATATGGAAGGGATATGGAAGAGATGTGGAAGAGATATGGAAGGGATATGGAAGAGATGTGGAAGGGATGTAGAAGGGATGTGGAAGGGATGTAGAAGGGATGTGGAAGGGATATGGAAGGGATATGGAAGGGATGTGGAAGGGATGTGGAAGGGATGTGGGATGGATGTAGAAGGGATGTGGAAGAGATATGGAAGGGATGTAGAAGGGATGTGGAAGAGATATGGAAAGGATATGGAAGGGATGTGGAAGGGATGTGGAAGGAATGTGGAAGGGATATGGAAGGGCTATAGAAGGGATGTGGAAGGGATATGGAAGGGATATGGGATGGATATGGAAGGGGTGTGTAAGGGATATGGAAGGGATATGGAAGGGATATGGAAGAGATGTGTAATGGAGATGGAAGGGATATAGAAGGGATATGGAAGGGATATGGAAGGGATGTGGAAGGGATATGGAAGGGATATGGAAGGGATGTGGAAGGGATGTGGATGGGATGTGGAAGGGATATGGGATGGATATGGAAGGGGTATGGAAGGGATATGGAAGAGATGTGTAATGGAGGTGGAAGGGATATGGAAGGGATATGGAAGAGATATGGAAGGGATGTGGAAGGCATGGGGAAGGGATATGGAAGGGATATGGAAGGGATGTTGAAGGGATATGGAAGGGATGTGGAAGAGATATGGAAGGGATGTGGAAGGCATGTGGAAGGGATATGGAAGGGATGTGGAAGGGATATGGAAGGGATGTGGAAGGGATGTGGAAGGGATGTGGAAGAGATATGGAAGGGATGTGGAAGGGATATGGAAGGGATGTGGAAGAGATATGGAAGGGATGTGGAAGGCATGTGGAAGGGATATGGAAGGGATATGGAAGGGATGTGGAAGGGATATGGAAGGGATGTGGAAGGGATGTGGAAGGGATGTGGGATGGATGTGGAAGGGATGTGGAAGAGATATGGAAGGGATGTGGAAGGGATGTGGAAGGGATATGGAAGGGATGTGGAAGAGATATGGAAGGGATGTGGAAGGGATGTGGAAGGGATATGGAAGGGATGTGGAAGAGATATGGAAGGGATGTGGAAGGGATGTGGAAGAGATATGGAAGGGATGTGGAAGGGATGTGGAAGGGATATGGAAGGGATGTGGAAGGGATATGGAAGGGGTATGGAAGGGATATGGAAGGGATGTGGAAGGGATATAGAAGGGATGTGGAAGAGATGTGGAAGGGATGTGGAAGGGATATAGAAGGGATATGGAAGGTATATAGAAGGGATATGGAAGGGATGTGGAAGAGATATGGAAGGGATGTGGAAGGGATGTGGAAGAGATATGGAAGGGATGTGGAAGGGATGTGGAAGGGATATGGAAGGGATGTGGAAGTGATGTGGAAGGGATATGGAAGGGGTATGGAAGGGATATGGAAGGGATATGGAAGGGATGTGGACGGGATATGGAAGGGATGTGGAAGGCATGTGGAAGGGATATGGAAGGGATATAGAAGGGATATGGAAGGGATGTGGAAGGGATGTGGAAGGGATGTGGAAGGGATATGGAAGGGATGTGGAAGGGATATGGAAGGGATATGGAAGGGATGCCATCCCTTACACATCACCAGCAGACATCATTCAAATTAATCTGTAGACATGGAACTTCATTCCAGGGCCAAAACACATAAAGTTCCATAACATCAACAGCCGAGAACCGACACAGGTGTCCAGAACCTTATATCTAGTATTTTGTTGAACTGCTAGCAGCGGTTTACTATCAAAGTGTTGCATGTAAAATTTTGCGTCATAAAATGTCACATGTCTTTGGCCGTGTAATTTGAAGTGTCGCAATTAAAGTTTTGCATCTTAAAGTGTCACAAATTCTACATTTTACGTTGTTCCAAATGGCACATTCGCAGCAATATGGGTGCAATAATGACGCTATATGGGTGCATTAAAGACGCTATAAGGGTGAATTAAAGACGCTATAAGGGTGAATTAAGGACGCTATATGGGTGCATTAAGGACGCAATATGGGTGCATTAAAGACACTATAAGGGTGAATTAAGGATGCAATATGGGTGCATTAAAGATGCAATATGGGTGCAAAACCCAACCCAAAACCAACCAAAAACCACAAAACCCAACCCAAAACCAACTCAAAACCCACGCCAAAACCCACCCCAAACCAACCCAAAACCCACAAAACCCATCCCAAAACAAACCCAAAAGCCACCAACCCAAAATCCACCAAACCCAACCCAAAACCAACTCAAAACCAACAAAAAACAACCCGAAATCCACAAAACCCAACCCAAAACCAACTCAAAATCAACAAAACCCAACCCAAAACCCACCAAAGCCAACCCAAAACCAACCAAAAACTCACAAAACCCAACCCAAAACCAACTCAAAACCAACAAAAATCAACCCAAAACCCAACCCAAAAGCCACAAAACCCAACCCAAAACCAACAAAACCAACCCAAAACCCAACCTTCGGCACCAATTTTGCACCCATATTGCATCCATATTGCGTCCTTAATGTGTCCTTTTTACACCAATATTGCATCCATAATGCACCCATATTGTGTGCTTAATGCACCAATATTGAACCCATATTGCACCCATATTGCGTCCTTAATGTGTCCTTATTGCACCAATATTGCACCCATATTGCGTCCATATTGCACCCAATTTGTGTCCTTAACGCACCCATATAACATCATTATTGCACCCATATTGCGTCCATATTGCACCCAATTTGTGTCCTTAACGCACCCATATAACATCATTATTGCACCCATATTGCGTCTTTAATACATCCATATTGCGTCCTTAATGCACCAATATTGCACCCATATTGTGTCCATATTGCACCCAATTTGCGTCCTTAATGCACCCAGATAGCGTCATTATTGCACCCATATTGCTGCGACATGTTAATGCGCTATAGGGTGAATGCGCCATTAGGAACGACGTAAAATGTAGAATTTGCAACACTTTAAGAAGCAAACCTTTAATTGCAACACTTCGAATGACGCGGCCAAGGACATGCAACATTTTATGACACGAAACTTTACATGCGACACTTCAAATGGATACCGCTTGCAGCAAAGTTAATTCCATCTGTACTGAATCATTTTTACTGGTAAGGACATTTTGGCAGATTAATTTCTGCCATAATTTCAGAGAAGTGTGAGTTAAGTATATCTTCAGGCTCTGAAGACTGAGCAGGGGAATGCAGAAGCAGACAGTGATTCTATGATCTCTTCCATCTCTTCCTCCGCCATTTGTCCTCTTGCATATTTGTTAAGCTTAGCCTTATATTTTCTAGATTTCTTGTGCATAATAAAATGACTCCCACACCGGTGAATGGATTGACTGAGTAAAGAATGCTGCTATAAACAAGATGGTATACCAGCTTAGCCACTGTATCATACACATAGTAATTACATTTTCAGCTTAAGATTGGAACAGAATAATGCATGTTATACAGGTTAATTTGCATAAATAGGTTTATTGAGGTATGTGTGAATCTCATAGAGGAAGAGAAGAGAGTCTACACCATATTCAGTAATGCATCAGCTTCTAATTGATGTTCATAGAAGATTCAAATGGCTTGTGGGTAAAAATCTTCCCTGAAAGTGCTGTACTTAATATGGCAAAATAATATTAGCAACACGTGTCAATAGTGCTCAGGTACAGTCCCACCCTGGGCCCTTCTCATCTGCCCCTGGCTGTTCCATACAAGTGTGCTCCAATACATCAATTACTGGTTGCTTTTACTAGGAGGTCAACAGATATGACCCAGTTCTTCCTTATTAATGGGGTTTATATAATAGAGATAAAGAATTACTCAAACTGCTTTAAAGGGGAACTACCACCCCACAAAATCTTTATCTCAATGAAGTCTCCATCTGGCGACTAGCACTACTAAGCAGCTAGTCGCCAGATGGAGACTTCATTGAGATAAAGATTTTGCGGGGTGGTAGTTCCCCTTTAAGAATTGCTAGGAAATTCCAAAGCTCTGTTGTTGAGTCCCACTAACTATCATGTCTTCCCTGTCATTGTATGATTATGCCACCTAGGGCAACAATGTTGTAGCATCAATCAGGACTTCCTGCCTGCACCCATGGCTTGATTTGGTCTACTCCCCACCTCCTGAGGCAGTTGGTGTATATGTGTATCAGTGTAGGCGATTAGAGTCTCTACCAATCTTGGTCTGGAGATCCACAGAACTTGGTGCTGTGATGTACCGCTGTTACATTGTTCTGGAATCAGGACCAGAATCCTCCACACAGTGACTCAGCGTTCACCGATTAAGGCTGTACCATATGCATAAGCAGGGGAAATCAAGCAGATGCCCAATAAATATGAAAAGGATTCAGGTCAGGAGCTCTGCCTCACACCAGTTCAGTCTGAGGCCTAGAGCTCAAGGCAGACCCCAAGCCATGAGGTATCCTAAAAATATGACAGCCGTATCCAGCTGACATCAAACTGGAGCCAAATGATAGCCCACACAAAGGGGAACTAGGGCATAGTGAAATAAAGCCTCCAAAACAATTTAACAACTGAATACCTAGTTTAGTCAGTCTCTTGTGAAGTTCTATCGGATCTTTCACCTTTAGGTTCCAATGAGGATTTATCTATAGCTGGTGCCAGATGGCTTGGGGAAGTGTTAAAACATAAATTAACTTCTTGTTATTGTAAGCAATTATGTCTTTAAAGCTGGTTGTTTCCCTTTTCCCCAACAGGTGGAATAATTTGCTTGGAGACTAACTTCAACAACATTACCTCTGTAATGATGGTGTGTCCATGCAGGGAAGTGCAAACTTGTATTAAACTACACTAATGGAGGCCTTGAGGATGGAGACTGAGCCCATTGTGGTTTGTGTTCACACAGAGGCTGGTCCAGAAGTCCATGGAAACAGGAAACAAGCAAGGATGCTGAAGTCCAGATGTCCAAGCTACCAGGACAGCAGGCACAGGCAGGGTCAGGTGATCTGGAGCAGGTTCTGGTGCTGGAAACCAGGTACATTATGCAATATAGAAGAAGCAACCACTTGCCCCCTAGTGTTGAGCCCCAAGGTTTAAGCAGTCTCGGACAGGATGCAGAATAGTTCAAGGCATAGCCTCAGATCAGCAGACGAGTGAACTTCTGGCAGTGCATGTTAAAATCAGGAGCAGACAACACTCTCCTCCAGTACTTGAGCACCTTGTTTTGCATAGTCAAAAACAGAATACTGGAAGTCTAAGGATGCTACCAAATCGGCAGGCAAAGGTAAGGCTGGGTAATCTTCATCAGGATAGGCAGCAAAGCTTCTTAAGCAGTGATATGGTCCAGAGGTGTAAGGCAGGTGGCTAATGACACAGGTCAGAATTCAAGCCAAGGTCCAGGGCAGGAGAGGTCAAACAGAGGTCCAGGAGCAATGTGTCAGGGTTAAAAGCCTATACGTCTTTCAGAAATTAGGAGAGTGAGCATCAGGATCAGGCAAGACTATTGAGCACAGGTTGCTCAGGAAGTTTGGGTTAAATAGCCTCCCATCAGGAAGCAGTTTACAAGATCGACGTATCAGGTAACAGAAGGCTACGGAAGGCCAGGTGTAAACAACATAAGAAAGAACTGCCAAACCAAGACCCCATAGTGTGTAGGCTGGACAGCAGGAGCCATAAACACAAGGCTGCTGGTTTAAAGGGATAGTAATGTTTCATAATAAAAGCAGCTCTAATTAATCATCATAGTATTTGGACTTTGGAGAGTGTTATTTCACTTCTGTCAGAGTTGTAGTTCAAGAGTAATTGAATGATAAAGTATCCCCCTCCCACCCCTTTTACTGATGTAACACTGCCCAGCCAGATCAGAAGGGAGGTGCCCATGTAGACTGCAGAGAGGGACAATCTTCAATTAAGATAAGGGAAAAACCTGAAAAACTTGTCAAGGGGGGCAGGGCTTTCATTGTTCTCATAGGAGGAAGATTGTCCCCTGCTGTTATCTGTCCGGTCTATGGACTGCATTCCACATCTGAGAAGAGATGTCTTACACTAGGTAAAAGGGGCGGGAGGGGAAACTTTGCTTGTGAATATCTCTCAAATCATAAAGGTTTGAGAGATAAGACTTATATCGTTCTTCATGTTTTTTTAATGCCTACAAAATAAAATAAAGATAAAACAAAGTATTACTATCCCTTTAAGAACCTACATCTGAGTGAAACAATTAATCTACGGTGCAGCTATTTAAAGTTTTAAGCAGCTTTTCTGCAAAGAAGGCTCCATGCATAAGGAATTAATCATACCACCTAATATGATTACGGCCTGTGAGTTTAGCAATTAATTACATAAATAGGGAGATTATAGTATTTATGATATCAAACTGTAAATTTATTCCTGCCCCAATTTCCATTTAAATGCCAAAACAATGCAGTGGATCTGAGCACAAAACATTAAAGGAGGAATCACATTTTTATTATGAAAAAATATTTAATGTGGCTTTTCCTGATAAGTAAAACAAGGTTACTGCCAATGCCCGGACATGTTTCATTCAAACATTATTGCAGCTCAAACCTACTTTAACCCCTTAGCGACAATGGATGTACATGTACGTCCTCTGTGGCTGTCACTTAGTGACAGAGGACGTACATGTACGTCCAGGAAATCCGGATCCCCGCGCGGCTGCACGCCGTTCGGGGACTCCGGATTCTAATGCAAAAAAAAAAAAAAAAAATGTTAGACGGGCGTTAAGTGACGGCCGCGTCTGCACGCGGCCGTCACTAAGGGGTTAATCAAACTGTTCAAATGAATCTTCTTCAACTGGTGTCCAAAAGGAACTTTGTTGCACTTTGTAGGAGAGTTTGAGTCAAAGACGATGGTTCTCCATATTAACCCCTTAACGACCAGTGGAGTGTCACGGTCACTTAGTACGTCATGGGTCGATCTGAGTTAACGACCCATGACGTACTATGGCCGTCATGAAATTCCGGGCTTCCCCTCGCGGCTGCACGCGGTTCGCGGAGTCCGGAACCGGAAGGAGCAATAAAAAAAAAAAATGCTCCTTGGTCCTTAACTGACAGCGCCGTGCTGATCGGCTGGTCGTTAAGGGGTTAAGGAGCATTTTTATTTTTTTATATTTACGGTTGAGGACTCCCCGACCAGCGTGCAGCCGCGGGGGGAGCCCGGAATTCCTTGACGGTCATAGTACATCATGGGTCGTTAACTCAGATCGACCCATGACGTACTATGACCGTCAAGGGTCGTTAAGGGGTTAAGTGATACAAACAGCACCAGTGACCATAATAAAAGACAAAACTAACCCAAAATACAGTTTAATTACAGGGGCAGCTATAAACTTTTTTTTTTAATGAAAACATATAATTCTGGGCTATTCCAGCTGAGTTAAGTAAGAGTACTCCCCCTGCTGGGAGATGTCTTCATTCAAAAAGTTATTACTGCGCAAACTTTATTTTTTGTTTTTTCAATCAAACTGTTAGCAACAGCGCCAACTAGTGTCCAGAAGGAAGACTTTTTTTTTTTTATAATGCATTCTGTGGCAGACTAGTCATAGCATTACCCAGTGACCAGACTACAAAACTGCAGTTTAACATTAAATTAAACAAAGTGTGAGCCGTAGTGACTTTTGATCAGACTGTGTGGTGTGTATATAAGTGTATCACCCTGGTGTCCCTGTGTTTAGGAGATCAGACTGTGTGGTGTGTATATAAGTATATCACCCTGGTGTCCCTGTGTTTAGGAGATCAGACAGTGTGGTGTGTATATAAGTGTATCACCCTGGTGTCCCTCTGTTTAGGAGATCAGACTGTGTGGTGTGTATATAAGTGTATCACCCTGATGTCCCTGTGTTTAGGAGATCAGACTGTATGGTGTGTATATAAGTGTATCACCCTGGTATCCCTGTGTTTAGGAGATCAGACTGTGTGGTGTGTATAGAAGTGTATCACCCTGGTCTCCCTGTGTTTAGGAGATCAGACTGTGTGGTGTGTATATAAGTGTATCACCCTGGTGTCCCTCTGTTTAGGAGATCAGACTGTGTGGTGTGTATATAAGTGTATCACCCTGATGTCCCTGTGTTTAGGAGATCAGACTGTATGGTGTGTATATAAGTGTATCACCCTGGTGTCCCTGTGTTTAGGAGATCAGACAGTGTGGTGTGTATATAAGTGTATCACCCTGGTGTCCCTCTGTTTAGGAGATCAGACTGTGTGGTGTGTATATAAGTGTATCACCCTGATGTCCCTGTGTTTAGGAGATCAGACTGTATGGTGTGTATATAAGTGTATCACCCTGGTGTCCCTGTGTTTAGGAGATCAGACTGTATGGTGTGTATATAAGTGTATCACCCTGATGTCCCTGTGTTTAGGAGATCAGACTGTATGGTGTGTATATAAGTGTATCACCCTGGTGTCCCTGTGTTTAGGAGATCAGACTGTGCGGTGTGTATATAAGTGTATCGCCCTGGTGTCCCTGTGTTTAGTAGATCAGACTGTGTGGTGTGTATATAAGTGTATCACCCTGGTGTCCCTGTGTGTAGGAGATCAGACTGTGTGGTGTGTATATAAGTGTATCACCCTGGTGTCCCTGTGTTTAGGAGATCAGACTGTGTGGTGTGTATATAAGTGTATCACCCTGGTGTCCCTGTGTTTAGGAGATCAGACTGTGTGGTGTGTATATAAGTGTATTACCCTGGTGTCCCTGTGTTTAGGAGATCAGACTGTGTGGTGTGTATATAAGTGTATCACCCTGGTGTCCCTGTGTTTAGGAGATCAGACTGTGTGGTGTGTATATAAGTGAATCACCCCGGTGTCCCTGTGTTTAGGAGATCAGACTGTGTGGTGTGTATATAACTGTATCACCCCGGTGTCCCTGTGTTTAGGAGATCAGACTGTGTGGTGTATATATAAGTGTATCACCCTGGTGTCCCTGTGTTTAGGGGATCAGACTGTGTTGTGTGTGTATAAGTGTATCACCCTGATGTCCCTGTGTTTAGGAGATCAGACTGTGTGGTGTGTATATATGTGTATAACCCTGGTGTCCCTGTGTTTAGGAGATCAGACTGTGTTGTGTGTATATAAGTGTATCATCCTGGTGTCCCTGTGTTTAGGAGATCAGACTGTGTGGTGTGTGTGTGTATATAAGTGTATCACCCTGGTGTCCCTGTGTTTAGGAGATCAGACTGTGTGGTATGTATAGAAGTGTATCACCCTGCTGTCCCTGTGTTTAGGAGATCAGACTGTGTGGTGTGTATAGAAGTGTATCACCCTGGTGTCCTTGTGTTTAGGAGATCAGACTGTGTGGTGTGTATAGAAGTGTATCACCCTGCTGTTCCTGCGTTTAGGAGATCAGACTTTGTGGTGTGTATAGAAGTGTATCACCCTGATGTCCCTGTGTTTAGGAGATCAGACTGTGTGATGTGTATAGAAGTGTATCACCCTGGTGTCCCTGTATTTAGGAGATCAGACTGTGTGGTGTGTATAGAAGTGTATCACCCTGGTGTCCCTGTGTTTAGGAGATCAGACTGTGTGGTGTATATAGGAGTGTATCGCCCTGGTGTCCCTGTGTTTAGGAGATCAGACTGTGTGGTGTGTATAGAAGTGTATCACCCTGGTGTCCCTGTGTTTAGGAGATCAGACTGTGTGGTGTGTGTAGAAGTATATCACCCTGGTGTCCCTGTGTTTAGGAGATCAGACTGTGTGGTGTGTATATAAGTGTATCACCTGCTGTCCCTGTGTTTAGGAGATCAGACTGTGTGGTGTGTATAGAAGTGTATCACCCCGGTGTCCCTGTGTTTAGGAGATCAGACTGTGTGGTGTGTATAGAAGTGTATCACCCTGGTGTCCCTGTGTTTAGGAGATCAGACTGTGTGGTGTGTGTATATAAGTGTATCACCCTGGTGTCCCTGTGTTTAGGAGATCAGACTGTGTGGTGTGTATAGAAGTGTATCACCCTGGTGTGCCTGTGTTTAGGAGATCAGACTGTGTGGTGTGTATATAAGTGTATCACCCTGGTGTCCCTGTGTTTAGGAGATCAGACTGTGTGGTGTGTATATAAGTGTATCACCCTGGTGTCCCTGTGTTTAGGAGATCAGACTGTGTGGTGTGTATATAAGTGAATCACCCCGGTGTCCCTGTGTTTAGGAGATCAGACTGTGTGGTGTGTATATAACTGTATCACCCCGGTGTCCCTGTGTTTAGGAGATCAGACTGTGTGGTGTATATATAAGTGTATCACCCTGGTGTCCCTGTGTTTAGGGGATCAGACTGTGTTGTGTGTGTATAAGTGTATCACCCTGATGTCCCTGTGTTTAGGAGATCAGACTGTGTGGTGTGTATATATGTGTATAACCCTGGTGTCCCTGTGTTTAGGAGATCAGACTGTGTTGTGTGTATATAAGTGTATCATCCTGGTGTCCCTGTGTTTAGGAGATCAGACTGTGTGGTGTGTGTGTGTATATAAGTGTATCACCCTGGTGTCCCTGTGTTTAGGAGATCAGACTGTGTGGTATGTATAGAAGTGTATCACCCTGCTGTCCCTGTGTTTAGGAGATCAGACTGTGTGGTGTGTATAGAAGTGTATCACCCTGGTGTCCTTGTGTTTAGGAGATCAGACTGTGTGGTGTGTATAGAAGTGTATCACCCTGCTGTTCCTGCGTTTAGGAGATCAGACTTTGTGGTGTGTATAGAAGTGTATCACCCTGATGTCCCTGTGTTTAGGAGATCAGACTGTGTGATGTGTATAGAAGTGTATCACCCTGGTGTCCCTGTATTTAGGAGATCAGACTGTGTGGTGTGTATAGAAGTGTATCACCCTGGTGTCCCTGTGTTTAGGAGATCAGACTGTGTGGTGTATATAGGAGTGTATCGCCCTGGTGTCCCTGTGTTTAGGAGATCAGACTGTGTGGTGTGTATAGAAGTGTATCACCCTGGTGTCCCTGTGTTTAGGAGATCAGACTGTGTGGTGTGTGTAGAAGTATATCACCCTGGTGTCCCTGTGTTTAGGAGATCAGACTGTGTGGTGTGTATATAAGTGTATCACCTGCTGTCCCTGTGTTTAGGAGATCAGACTGTGTGGTGTGTATAGAAGTGTATCACCCCGGTGTCCCTGTGTTTAGGAGATCAGACTGTGTGGTGTGTATAGAAGTGTATCACCCTGGTGTCCCTGTGTTTAGGAGATCAGACTGTGTGGTGTGTGTATATAAGTGTATCACCCTGGTGTCCCTGTGTTTAGGAGATCAGACTGTGTGGTGTGTATAGAAGTGTATCACCCTGGTGTGCCTGTGTTTAGGAGATCAGACTGTGTGGTGTGTATATAAGTGTATCACCCTGGTGTCCCTGTGTTTAGGAGATCAGACTGTGTGGTGTGTATAGAAGTGTATCACCCTGGTGTGCCTGTGTTTAGGAGATCAGACTGTGTGGTGTGTATAGAAGTGTATCACCCTGGTGTGCCTGTGTTTAGGAGATCAGACTGTGTGGTGTGTATAGAAGTGTATCACATTGCTCCACAGCAATAAAACTCACGCTAATGTTTGTTTACATTTCAGTACGTATTTATAAATTATTCTGTGTAAAATACTTTGGACTTTAAATCATTTATTTATTTACACAAAAAGATGTCAATAGGTCATGAAGTAATATAAAAACTGTTGACAATTCCCTGACCACCCACCACTCCCCCAGCAACATCACCTACCATAAGTGTCCCTCTTTGGCCATATGAAATGTTGGGAGGTATGCAATAGTATCTCTAAGCTGTAACATATTAAGGGTTCCTTGTAAACTGAGTTAAACATCGCTGGGTTAGAGCAAACAGGGCTTTTTTTGCCATAATATTAAATATGTTTTATAACAGGGGGTTGCAGAATATGTTTTATGATTACTATTTTTATTGTTATAATTATTATTATATATTTGCATGGTGGGGGTAAGGGCATAATAACAGCATAGTGGCATCAGTGCCCCTCAACACATTCCACGGGGTGGGGGTGGGTGCATCATTTTGTGTTATACCACTGATTTCCAAAACTCAGATTCGAATGAGCCTAAGTTGTCACACGGTTATACTTCCACTTTCACCATGTTTGTATGATAAAATCTGCCCAAGGTGATGTCTCAATAACCCACAATCATGTGAAATATGGAATTCTGGTGGAAAATATGTGTCAACATTAGGGTTGCCACCTTTTCTTAAAAAAAATACCGGCCAAGGCATTCCCTCCATAGACTTAACATTGGAAGGAAGCCAATTTTTTACCGGCCTGCCGGTAAAATACCGGCTGGGTGGCAACCCTAGTCAGCATTTATGGCATGATTACTTCAAAGCCCAGAATAAATAGATACAGCTGCATGACCAGTGGATTCATATCAGATTGCTTGGCAGCTGGACGTGAAGTTCAGCTCATGCATCTGCAGGGGTATACAGGGTCCACTCTGTACATAGCCAGGTCTGAGGTTCAAACCATGCAGCCACAGCATGGTACGGAGTCCACTCTACACATTGCTAGGGGTGGGGTTCAGCCATTGTTGGTGCAGCACGATACAGAGTCCAGTCTGCACATATCCAGGGATGCGGTTCAGTCCATGATGCCGCAGTGGGATACAGGGTCCACTCTGTACATAGCCAGGTCTGAGGTTCAAACCATGCAGCCACAGCATGGTACGGAGTCCACTCTACACATTGCTAGGGGTGGGGTTCAGCCAGTGTTGGTGCAGCACGATACAGAGTCCAGTCTGCACATATCCAGGGATGCGGTTCAGTCCATGATGCCGCAGTGGGATACAGGGTCCACTCTGTACATAGCCAGGTCTGAGGTTCAAACCATGCAGCCACAGTGTGATACAGAGTCCACTCTACACATTGCTAGGGGTGGGGTTCAGCCCGTGTTGGTGCAGCACGATACAGAGTCCAGTCTGCACATAGCCAGGGATGCGGTTCAGTCCATGATGCTGTAGCGGGATACAGGGTCCACTCTGCACATAGCTATGGACAGAGTTCAGCCCAAGCTGCCACAGCAGGATACAAGGTCCACTCTGTGCAATCCCAGGGGTGGGATTCAGCCCATGCTGCTGTAGCGGGATACAGAGTGCACTCTGCACATTGCTATGGCCCGGGGTGGGGTCTGGTCTGGCTATTGGCCTGGGGGGCTTGTATTATAGAGGGAGGGTGCTCCAAGGGTAAACAGGTAAAACCCAATGTTAATAAAGCTGTGACCACTTTATCACAACCTTCATTTGTGTCTTGTGCTTTATTTGCAAGTGTGGTTAATAAAGGTAAGGGTTGTCATGTTGGGGAAAGGTGGGTAGTAATAAGTGGCCATCTTAATTTATTAGTGGTTTCATATCAGATTGCTTGTGCCTGACTCAGAGATGTGCAAAGTGAGGCCAGTAGCTGCTTTCAGACTACAACTCCCACCATCCTCTGCCAGCCAAAGACAAAGGGGGGAGTCTGACAACAAATGGAGGACCTCAAGTTGTCCACCCCTGGCCTAACTTATAGTGCTGAGCTATGGATATCAGGCAAATGGATGATAGAGAATCAATCAGGTTGGATATCTTCACATAAATAGATAAATTACAATATTAAATCATTTTGAGAACTTTACACAATACTAGGTATTGACACATTACTTTAAAGTAAAGAATTGATTAAAATAATCAATCCCACATATTTGTGCAAAAATATATATAATTTATTAAATACAATATTCTATATATAAAGTGTAAACAACAATGATTTAAATGATTGATCAGCAATTACAGTAGATATATAGTAACTCAAACCACAATTATCAGCATTAGGATTACTACCAATTAAAGGGTTAACCACACATAGGTATATTCAGAAATATTAAATAACAATAATTGAACTTAGTAGCATAGAAAAGGATAATTGATCCTATAATTAATTAAAAACATTTGGCAGCAGCGTATATGAATACCTCTGCCCCAGAAACTCTATAAACTATGCTAATTGAGGTTTAAGGTAGGTTGTCAGATGAGCAAACTTTAATATTAAACCAGGTCCTCTGACAATTTCCTTATACCATATATAATAACCAAATTTAGAAACTAACTGGAATAAAATCCCAGATATAGTTCACTATAATTTAATTATGTACCGATTTCAAAAATTGAATACCTTCTGAATAAAACATATAAATTGCAATTAATATAGTCAATAATGGATTATACCAAGAATATACTTAAAATCAATCCAATCAGGGCTCAAAATTTCCACTTGCCACTAGCCAATGGCGAGTGAAAGTTTAGCCCTGGCGAGTAGAAATTCAGCCCTGGTGGGTATGTTATGACTTGCAGTGGCGAGTAACTTTTCAGGTCTGGCTACTAGCAAAGGAGTTCACGTTTTAAGCCCTGAATCCAATAATATATGTCTAGACAGTATATTAAACTTCGTCCAACATATACCACAAATATGACTATAGCAGTCCTATGTAAAACCTATAGGGTACTCCAAGGGTTATATCACTAGTAAAATATAGGATGCCACACCCAAGATGGCTACTTCATTTGTTTAGTGAGATGTTTAAACACTTTTCACTGTACAAAAGTTTAGATCCAAAACACACACAAAGAAATCCAAAGAAACACCACAAATTAAATAGACAAATAGCAGTAAAAAGGTTAATAAATTAATTCAAAGAATTCCCCAGATCAATTTTAGTTATTATAACCTTTCCAGAAACACAATATATTATTCTAGAAATAACAAGAATTATATTAACTAATATATAAACCAAGCTATTTAATTATATTACACTTATCTGGCAAAATATAACAATTTACCAATAAATTAATGAATTCCGATTAATTTAGAATTACTACAGCTAATATAGCTTATTAGAATTCATCCCAAATGGTTGGCCAGTACAATTAAGACAAATTATAAGAAAAATTAAGTTTCTACAAATATAGAAGAAATATATATTTGATTCTGAATTTTGCAGAATTTAAATAAGGATAGATATATAGTTACCAGTCCAATAAGTGTGGATTTCTTAGGATTTCTTTAGCAGGCAGTCAGGTATATAGCAGGAATTGAAGAGACAGGAACCAAGAGGAAGGAGCCCCAGAGGAAAAAAACAGCCAAGACCCAAGAGGAAAAAGACCCCTTTTCTCTTTAAACTTGCATATTTATAATATGAAAATCCTCTTATCAAAATCTGCTCTGATTGGTTAAAGAGCCATCTCATTATGCAGTGACAGAATAAATTATGGAAAAATTCCAAAGCACTAGTAATAACACCATGTAATCTTTAGATGGCGCCACTGCTCTACATTAAAATTCACACCTAAAATGATACCTGATCTGCGTTCTGACAAAAATTTGGAATGTGAACCTTGACCCTACGTCACATAAATATGTCACCCTACTCGATTTTCCCATAGGGGAGTATGTCTCTGTTTTACACTTTTGAGATTTTCTCATAAGATACTAATACTGCTTGAGACTGTGGTTGTCTGTAATCCTATATCAATCACCATTAAAGTCTCCCAAATATTTCCCCCCTCCATTGAGGAAGAGAGGCTCATTGTCTCTGTTACATGAGGTAATTTAAACACATTTTAAAACACAGATTTTTAGAGAATTTGGTTTAAAGAAAAATTAACCATTTCCTCCCCATCATGGCAATGTCTCTGACAAGCCCTAATGTGAAGCGGCAATGTATTAGAGAGGTCTGTAGTATCCAGTGGGTTAATACAATATAAGTGTTTCATCTTGGGGCAGCACTCAGTAAAATAAAGAGGTGCAATTCTAAAACAAACAACCAGAAAGAAAATTGCCCAAAATTATCAATGATTTAAATGGGTCTATTATCCAAGAGAGGTCTCCAAAAGCACCGAAGAGTTTGGTACATACCTAGGAACTTGCTCGTCTTGACCCAATTTGTGTCAGAAAGGGGTGGTGCTTAATTGGATGGAGAGAGCTTCCTATTTGAGCCATAAAGAATTGGGCAGAACAGGGTGGGAAAGAGGAGAAGAGGGAGGAAGAGGGTGGGAAGGAGGAGAAGAGGGAGGTACAGGGTGGGAAGAAGGAGAAGTGGGATGTAAGGGTGGGAAGGAGGGGAAGTGGGAGGAAAGTGGGAGGAACAGGGTGGGAAGGAGGAGAAGTGGGTGGAAAGTGGGAGAAACAGGGTGGGAAGGAGGAGAAGTGGGTGGAAAGTGGGAGGAGCAGGGTGGGAAGGAGGAGAAGTGGGAAGAAATTAGGAGAAACAGGGTGGGAAGGGGAGGAAGTAGGGGGAAAGTGGGAGGCTCAGGGTGTAGGTAGGAGAAGTGGGAGGAACCGGTGGGAAGGAGGAGAAGTGGGAGGAAAATGTGAGGAACAGGATGGGAAGGATTAACTGGATGAAACAGGGTGGAAAGGAGGAGAAATTGGAAGAACAGGGTGAGACTAAGTGCGAGGGAATTGGCAGGAACAGGGTGGGAAGGACAAGAAGTGGGAGGGAAGTGGAAGGAGCAGGGTGGGAAGGAGAAGAAGTGGAAATAGTGGGAGGGAAGTGGGAGCAGTAGGGTGGGAAGGAGAAGATGTGAGAGGGAAGTGGAAGGAGCAGGGTGGGAAGGAGAAGAAGTGGGAGGGAAGTGGATGAACAGGGTGGGGGGAAGGAGAAGAAGTGGAAGAAGTGGGAGGGAAGTGGGAGGAGTAGGGTGGGAAGGAGAAGAAGTGGGAGAGAAGTGGAAGGAGCAGGGTGGGAAGGAGAAGAAGTGGGAGGGAAGTGGGATGAACAGGGTGGGAAGGAGAAGAAGTGGAAGAAGTGGGAGGGAAGTGGGTGGAGCAGGGTGGGAAGGAGAAGAAGTGGAAGAAGTGGGAGGGAAGTGGGTGGAGCAGGGTGGGAAGGAGAAGAAGTGGAAGAAGTGGGAGGGAAGTGGGAGGAGCAGGGTGGGAAGGAGAAGAAGTGGGAGGGAAGTGGGAGGAGCAGGGTGGGAAGGAGAAGAAGTGGGAGGGAAGTGGGAGGAGCAGGGTGGGAAGGAGAAGAAGTGGGAGGGAAGCGGGAGGAGCAGGGTGGGAAGGAGAAGGCGTGGAAGAAGTGGGAGGGAAGTGGGAGGAGCAGGGTGAATCTTTACTTATCCGATATGATGCAGTTGGTACGTTTCAGTATTGCAAATATTTTGCTTTCTGTATATTTATAAGACTGGATTTATAAAGGATGTGTCTGTAAAATTGTCACAAATCAACATAAGATATGTATAAACATTTACTGACACTGGAGGAGATGTATAATACCAGAGTTATAAAGAACGTTTCTGTAAAGTTCTCACAAATCAACAGAAGGATATGTATAATAATTTAGCAACAATTTTGCTACATACTAACTACAGTCAGTCATCTTTTTACAAAAGTGGAGTAGAAATGGTCTTGTCCAAATAAGAATTGTGTTGCAAAATATTTATCTAGAAATTTGCTAATTGCACAAAAAATAAAGACTGTTTTAGTGATTAAATCTTAAAGGGACAGTAATGTTTCACAATAAAAGCAGCTCCAATTAATCTTCATAGTATTTGGACTTTGGAGAGTGTTATTTCAATACTGTCAGAGTTGTAGTTCAAGAGTAATTGAATGATAAAGTATCCCCTTCCTGCCCATTTTACCTTGTGTAAGCCGCCTCCCCTAAGATGTGGAATTTGGTCTTAAAGGGATAATAATATTTAAATATTACTAATCCCCATATTGTAGCAACGTTAAAAAGAATTTAATTGTCCCCAGTGTCATCTCTCAAACCCTTATGGTTTGAGAGATAAACGCCCACAAAATTACCTCCTCCCTCCCCTTCCCGTTGTAGCTGACTGCAGGGATATCCGGTCTTACGTGCATCAGGCAGCTCTGCAGCTGAGCCGAGATTGTGTTGCAAACCAAGTACACGTAGAAGACCATTTCAGTGAAATAATTATTTTTTACTAACGCGATCTCGGCTCTGCTGCACAGCTGCCTGACTGTAGTACGACAGGCTTCCCCTGCAGTCAGCTACAATGCTGACTTCAGGGAAGGGAGAGGGGGGAACTTTGTGGGCCGTTATCTCTCAAACCATAAATGTTTGAGAGATGACATTGGGGACAATTAAATTCTTTTTAACATGGCTACAATATGGGGATTAGTAATATTTAAGTATTACTATCCCTTTAAGACCAGACAAGTCACAGCAAGGGACAATCTTCTTTGTGTGAGAACAATGAAAACCCTGCCCCCTTGACAGGTTTTTCAGGTTTTTCCTTACGATCACTGAAGATTGTCCCTCTCTGTGATCCATCCGGACAGTCTTGCGGCTCTGAGTTGAGCAGTGTTACATCAGTAAAAGGGGTGGGAGGAGGATACTTTATCATTGAATTACTCTTGAACTACAACTCTGACAGTACTGAAATAACACTCTCCAAAGTCCAAATACTATGATGATTAATTGGAGCTGCTTTTATTATGAAACATTACTATCCCTTTAATGCCAGGTAGAACCTTTCTTAAAGCGGAACTATCACCCTATATTAAGTTCCCCCCAATAATTAGGCATATGCAGGGCCGGATTTACATCTCAGGCACCCCTAGGCACAACACCCTCTGGCGCCCCTAGTCCCGCCTTTGCCCCACCCCTAGCCATGCCCCTCCCATAGCCAAAATCGTCAGTTAACCACACCCTCTTGTAACGCTCCCTTCATCTCCACATTGTCCCCTCCACAATGCCCCCTTCATCTCCACAATGCTCCCTCCACAATGCCCCCTTCATCTCCACATTGTCCCCTCCACAATGCCCCCTTCATCTCCACATTGCCCCCTCCACAATGCCCCCTTCATCTCCACAATGCCCCTTCCACAATGCCCCCTTCTTCTCCACATTGCCCCTTCAACAATGCTCCCTTCTTATCCACAATGCTCCCTCCACAATGCCCCCTTCATCTCCACAATGCTCCCTCCACAATGCCCCCTTCATCTCCACAATGCTCCCTCCACAGTGCCCCCTTCATCTCCACAATGCTCCCTCCACAATGCCCCCTTCATCTCCACAATGCTCCCTCCACAATGCCCCCTTCATCTCCACATTGCCCCTTCAACAATGCTCCCTTCATTTCCCCCTCTGCCCCCCCCTGCGACGCCACTGGTCCTGGCTATTCTTCATTGGCTGCCCAAGTAAGTTGCCGCCCTCGCTCCACTGTCCGAGTTCAGCCAGACTCAGCTACACACACTGCAAGTCTGCAAACAGTGCAGACTGTGCATAGCTGGTATTGCCGCTGGCCCACCCCCTTAGCGCCCGCACCTTCATTCATAATGTCGACGTCACCTGACATCGCTTCCACCCAGCCACAATGCCTCAGATGCGGCTGGGGACCGGGGAGTAGAAACGCCGACTGGCTGTGGCAGGAAGTCTAAGGTGTATGACAGGGGGTGGACTGGGCGGTGCATGAGGCCCCACCACTCACTCTGACCGCAGTCCACAACAGGCCAATGGCATCAATCAGCGCAAGTTACATAAAATAAATATAATAATATAAAAAAGGGGCGTGACTGGGACACTGCAGGGTGCCCCAGAAAATTGGGCACCCTAGGCAAGTGCCTCATGTGCCTATTCATAAATCCGGCCCTGGGCATATGGTGATTAGGTTCCTAATGGTGCTATTATCTCAGACAAGTACCATGTTCGGAATTAATCCTTCTTCTTCAGAGACCGGCTGTCAGGCTTGCACACAGGCATTTTGGTTTAGAGATGTCTGCATGCCTGCGCTGTCCATCCTGGTCTCCTCTAGGAGGCGTTGCATGGTATCTTAAGGTACCGGAAGGGACTGATGGCGCAGGCAGCTCTAAAGCAAGAAGCCTGGCCGTGAGTCTCAGAAAAAGAAGGACTGCTTCAGATAGCGGTACTTGCGCCCGATAATAGAGCTGTTAAGAAGCTAATCGCCATATGCCTAATTATTGGGGTGGGACTTAATATAGGTGATCGTTCCGCTTTAATGGAAGCATATAGTGACAGGTATGCATGCCAAAAAATATTCTCATTTGCAAATTTTCTGAGAATTTGCTCAGAATATCTCAGATGGACATATTTATAAACTTTGTTTTAGTTCTTTGCTGTGCAGACATATTTCCAAATTAACCTGGTAACCATCCTACATAATAATTCGCTAGGACGTTTGTCAGAAGCCATCATGCACAGTAGAGACTGCCCAAATGCACAGAATGATGGGAGCATGGAATGCTGGGAGTACAGAATGCTGGGAGCACGGAATGCTGGGAGTTCTGTGCTTTCAGCCAGTCTCTACAGTGCATGACTGAGTTGGCGGCAGGATGCAGAGCAGGACCGGCCTGTTAAACCTTTGAGTGCCATAGCGATGCATTGCGTACCCCTCTAGCACTCTAAGGGTTAACATCACCCAGACCTTGGCCCGTGTACATGGGCTTTTACACTAGTTTATAATATTACATCATTCAGCCATAAAAATGAAATCAGTGCACTTTGTTCTTTGTTAATTGGGTCTAGGTATCAAATTCCAGATAGGACTATTGGAATCATTAATTTTCCTGAACATCAGCATTTCAGTTCCTTTCGTAAGACCTGTATTACCAGAACCTATTTGATTTTGTCTTTAGAGGGAATTCATAGTTAAATTAAGAAATTAATACTAAAGGCTTTAACATCTTTGATTTACAGTCATCTTCAACAAATTGGAAAGGCAGAAGACTAGGAATGGATTTTTCTTGGTGGGGAGGGGCAAACAAACCACATGACTCCATATAAAAATTCCCATTGATTTGAATAGGGTTTTACATATCTTAAAGGAGCAGTAAACTTTTTTAAGAAAACGTATGTTATAGGGCTTTTCCTGCAGAGTAGAACAAGGGTGCTCCCACTGCTGTCAGATGTTTTATTCAAATGTTATAACTGCTCAAATAATCAGGAAGCGAGTTACAGAGTGATTACTTCCTGAAACTTCTGACAGCATGACACAGCAGTTTCTATCATATTCCATGGAGCACTGTTTGTCTGTGACTCTCCTCTCCTAGAAAATGCAATAGAATAATTAATTGGAATCTGACCACTAGAAGGCATTGTTAATGTAAAAAAAACAAGAGTTTAAACTGTAGTAATGCAATAAACAAATACAATATGCTTAAGAAAAAGTCTGATGGCTGATCCAAGAGTACCAAAGGTATTAATATGAGGAAAAATATCAAATAAATAAAATCAACCAAAATGAAGTATAAAATACTCATAGGCGAATTGCCAAGAACGTCTAAAAAGATGTAGTAAAAGAGTAAAATAATATGGTAGTATGGGGAGTAGTAATAATTCCCAACATCATAAACCAAAACTTGGAAAGAGTCTTCAGTTAGAATACCTGTTAGGTATTAAATTGTTGAAAAAGTCAGAAATGTAGGATGATGGAAATATCAGAGAATGAAGTGTGATGAAATAAAGAACAAGGATGTTAAGGGATAATAATGTTTCACAATAAAAGCAGCTCCGATTAATTTTCATAGTATTTGGGCAATGGAGAGTGTTATTTCAATTCTGTCAGAGCTGTAGTTCAAGAGTAATTCAATGACAAAGTATCCCCCTCCCTCCCCTTTTATTAATGTAACACTGCTCACCTCAGAGCAGCAAGACTGTCTGGATGGATCACAGAGAGGGACAATCTTCAGTGAGCAAAAGGGAAAACCTGAAAATCCTGTCAATGAGGGCAGGGTTTTCCTTATGATCACAGAAAGTAGATTGTCCCTTGCTGTGATCTGTCCGGTCAAGTGACCAGATTCCACACCTGAGAGGATGCGGCTTACACTAGGTAAAAGGGGCGGGATAATTTATCATTCAATTACTCTTGAACTACAGCTCTGATAGTATTGATGTAACACTCTCTATGAAGATTAATTGGAGTTGCTATTTTTGTGAATCTTTACTATCCTTTTAACCCTTTGAGTGCCAGAGGGGTACACAACGCATTGCAAAGCAATGTGTTGTGTAATCCTCTGGCAATCAGAGGGTTAAAGTGGAACTTTCACCGTCCCAAAACCCCCCTTCCATTATGTTTATTGCTCTTGCAGACATCAAATATTGTGCTGACAAGTAAAGAAATGTATGTCCGTGCCAATGCAATACCCTGTCCTTGGAGGGCATTGGGAGACAAAGAGTAGCCATGTTATCGACATCTTTGTTAACCCTTTGAGTGCCAGAGGGGTATGCAATGCATTGCAAAGCAAATGGCAGTCAGATATTTCCCTGGATCAACAACCTATCTGCATTGAAGTCATATGTCTCAATATTGTTCTGTGCTAGATAGGCATCCATTGCTTTTTTTGAAAGCAGTTACAGTATCTGCATGCACAACATCCCGAGGCAAAGAATTCCATAGCTTTACTGCCCTTACTGTAAAACAATCCCTGCCTTTGTTTGAGTTGAAATCACCTTTCCTCTTAATGGGTGCTCTCCCTCTATCCACCTGCTTCCAGACTGTACACGTATACATCCAAATCAGATATAAGAGAGGCTCTCATCCATTTCTGTATTCACCATGTGTGTTTATTGCAATCATAGCCCAGTAGATGACATTTAACAAGGCAGAGGTTTCAAGCCATAACGAAAATATAAACAATGTTTCAGTCCTCTGCATGGGACCTTTATTTAGACAGAACTGACACACTGTTCACACATGTGATCAGAAGCACAAAGAACAGCTAGGTCACATCTCAGTCTGGAAAGCGGATTACTAATGGGGCAGGATGTCGTTAGGTGTTGTTCCCAAACTGGGGGGGCATGTCTGTTGGGGGAGGCCTTTCCTGGAGGGTGCACAAGTCTTTGTTTCAGCAACAAACTTGCATTGCTATCCAACATGACAATATCAAAATTGTTGAAAAGTGATTGCCTTTGGAAGTCTGGGAAGGCTGATTGAAAGAACTGTGTGGACAGAGCAATATGCCATGTCTGTACTATGATATGTGTATGTTTAGGGGGGACCCAATATATATTGGTCTGTAGAAATATCCGCAGTAATGAATAATATAGTAAAATAGTTGACGAGGCTGAAAAAAGTCCAGCCCATTCCAAAACATTACTGTTGTTCCAGAAGAACACAACCCCACCCTGGAGCCAATTGCCATTTTCAATTTAGCCCCAAGTGGGTAAAAAAATTCCTTCCTGACTCCAAATGGCAGTCAGATAGTTAAACCACCAATCTGCATTGAAGCCATCTGTCATAATTCTCAATATTGTTGTGTGCTAGATAGGCATCCATTGCTTTCTTGAAAGCAGTTACAGCATCTGCAAGAACAACATCCCAAGGCAAATAATTCCATAGCTTTACCACCCTTACTGTAAAAAAACCCTGCCTTTGTTTAAGTCGAAAGTGCCTTTACTCTGGTCTTAATAGACGACCTCTCATTCTTAGTTCAGCTCTTTGCGTAAATAATTAATTGGATAGTTCTTTGTATTGACCTTGAATGTATGTGTAAATGGTAATCATATCACCCCTTAGACATCTCTTCTCTAATGTAAACAAACCCAGTTTGGATAGTCTCTCTTTGGAACTCAGATCCTCCAATCCCTTTATCAGTTTTGTTGCACGTCTCTGCACTTTGTCCTGTTCAACAAAGATTTCCCAGATGGGAACACATTGTACAGGGAGGGGAAGCATGTCATGGAGAGGGCTGATCTAGACAGGAAGTGAGTAAGGGAAAGGGGTAGTGACAGGAAGGGAACTGCTGTTAGGGGAAGAGAGGCCAAGGTGAAGCATCAGCTCATTCTCTAGCCTTCTAGTTTGGGCCTAGTATGCCCCACCCCATCTTCTGCTGTGGCAGCTGGAGCATTGGACGACTACGATTACAAGGAGGATCTCATCTCCTGGACAGCCGGAGGTGCCTCTGGCCTGTTACTGCTCGGTTAACCCCCCTGGCAGCGTTTTGCACTCATCCTACGGTTGGCGGGGTGATTGGGTGGTGCACCCTGGGCAGCAATGTGGAGGCTGCTGTCCACTATGTAGGTGATCTGCATGGGACACTTCTTCCCCACATGCCATTTTCTGTGGAGGTGGCTTCAAACTGCGCCGAGGTCTTCCGGATTGGTGGTGGTGGGTCCTGATCCTAGGAACGCTGCACAGCACCGCTGCCACTCCACCTGCTATTCCAGGGAGGTTCACCAGGTGTTGTCCATGGTGTTTCATTGCCAGTGCTGGCTGGGAGGGATTAGGGAGGCACAGACCAACTCCAACTACACCGGCGGATGTACAGTTTCTCCCCTAGAGTTCCTTGAGCGTGTGTCTGTGAGGCCCAAGATAGGTTGTTCCAGGCAAGTGCACAGGGACCTGGATGGTCTCAGGGCCAGGTGTTTGTGCTACTAAAGGAGGTGGTGCAAGATGGAGCTGACAAGAGCTGCTGTTCTTTCTTGCTCTGTGACCCTGCTGATGCGGACTGACTGGGGTATCAGATTCCTTGCTGATGTCAGATGACTGGCTGGATCTGGAGTGGAGGCACCCCCTTCCTTCAGGACCCGAGCTCTTCCATGTCAATGCTGAGACCTATCACTGCACAGACCTCTGGGATGACCACCACACCATGTTGCAGGTGACTGGGTTGCGACAGACTTTAACACTGGCCCTGAGTGGCGCTCCAGGGTACAGACTGCTTGGGGGGGACTGATTCTTTCATCGTCAAGAATGCCCAGACAGTGCCATGTGTTCTTTACAGGGCTTGGAACGGAGGATAGCAACATGCTCTGGTCTCTTTCCCAGGCACCTAACCCCATTCCCCAGGCAGCTGATTTCCAGATATCGGCTCTTTCTTGTTCCCCTCTGTGTGTACTGTTGGCTTGATTAGTTGGCATGTGTCTTGGAGACATTGCTTGGTCAAACTTCTCACTTGGAACGCTATAATCAGCAGCTGGTGGCCACCCCAGTTTCTCCTTCGGCACCAACAGCTGCTATCGTCTCTGATGTAGGATTGGTCAGAGGGTTAAATGCTATAGTGGGGAACCTGAGCTTTGTCACGGATTCATAAACCAGTTGGGCATTTACCTTGAGATGCTTCCTCAAGCCTTCCCTACTGAGCGCAGCAGGGTTGGGCTGATGATTTCACTCCTTTCTGGCAAAGCATTGGCTTGGGCAAATCCATTATGGGAGACAGAGAAACCCATAATATACAATTTTAGTGCATTTGTGGCCTCCTTTAGATGTGCATTTGATGTGTCAGGTCACGGGACTTTGGCTTCGAAACATCTGATGACTATCCGCCAGGGTAACCGCACGGTGGGGGAATACGCTATTGCGTTCCGAACCCTAGCAGCCAAAGTAGGGTGGAACAATGAGGCTCTGATAGGAGGACTTTGTAATTATATGAAGGATGAGATTGCTGCTCGTGACCTACCGAAAAGTCTGGATGACGTGATATCCTTCATCATCCTAATAGATACTCGGGTCCAGGAGAGACCTTCATTTAAGGAGCGCCTGCAGAGGCATTCTACCAGTATTTCCTAAAATGTAACTTGCCCACCCTGTCCTCCCTCACCTCTCATGCCTCCTGGTTCCGAAACTGTGGTTGGTGAACCTATGCAGGTGGGGGTTACCCGGCTCTCGGCTTTAGGAGGAGAGAGGGACTATGTCTTTACTGTATTGAAGTACTATATTGAAGTCATGCCCAGTACGTCCGGGAAACGCTCGCACTTAAGATCCTGTCGGGGACAGATCTTAGGTGGCATCTCTCAGTCCACTGAAACCTCTCAGGCTAAACCTTGCTTGAAATAGTCTTATCCTGGGCTAAGGAGTCTATTTCTGTGTCTGCCCTGATAGACTCTGGCGCGGCAGGTTATTTTGTGGACGCTGCTTTTCCTGAAAGTGATGGCATTCCATTACAGCCACGTGACTCCCCTTTGGCTTTTGAAGCTATTGATGGCAGACCCCTGCTGCAATCACACATTACTCACGAGACTGCCCCACTTACCCTAAGTGTGGGAGCCCTACATAAAGAAACCCTGAACTTTCAGGTGATTAACTCTCTACACTATGCCATCGTTCTAGGGTTTTCGTGGTTGCAGAAACATAACCCTAAGATTGACTGGAATACTTGCGAAATTTTGTCTTGGGGGACTCACTGTGATGAGTCGTGTCTTTCTCTTTCCATCAGACTGGCTTGTGCTGAGTCTTATGACCTACCGGAGGCCTATTCACAGTTTACTGATGTATTTAACAAGGTCCAGACCAGAGCATTTCCTCCTCATAGTCCGTATGATTGTACAATAGAGTTACTTCCTGGTACAACCCCTCCGCGGGGCCATACATGCCCTCTGTCTGTGGAGGAGAACAAGGTCATGGAGGAATATGTTGCCGATGCCCTGGCGAGGGGCATCATTCTAAAATCCTCATCCCTTGCTGGTGCAGTATTTTTTTTCAAAAAGAAAGACGGAGAGTTGCGCCCGTGTATCTATTTCCATGGCTTGAATAAGTTGATGGTAAAAAAACTCTTATCCTATACCATTGATTACAGAAAGGTTTGACCGTCTCAAAGGTTCTAAGATATTCACCAAGCTGGATTTGAGGGCGGCTTACAATCTGGTTAGTAGGGGTGGGCGAAAGTTGTTGACGCATTCCCGTGGGAAATTTTGTGAAAACCACGTTGTTATCCGCTTTTTTGCAGGAAAATACGCTTTAAAACTAGCAGTTAAAATTTTTGCATCTTTCGCCCATTGGCCAAAATCTTTCGCCATTTTTTCAATGGCTAAAAAGTTTTCGCCCATTGATTTACATTGTTTTCACACTTTCGCTATAAAAACATGACGTTTTCACTGAAGGCAGACACAATAGAAGCAGCTACAGAGTGAAATAGAGGTGCTGTGCTGTTCTCTTGTGATATTTAGCAAAAATTGAGGCAGGAGAGGCTCATAGTGACTCCTATCACTATGAGCAGCAAAAAGAGGAACTGGAAGGACCCTTATTATGTGTCCACTGAGTCTGAGGAGCAGAAAGTGACCAGCAGTACTGAACCAATGCTGTCCAGTCCCCCTAAATCACCCCAAGGGATCTTGTGGAATTTAATAAGAAGGGAGGGAGAAAAAGGAATGGGAAGGAAGGGAGAAAAGGGAAGGAAGGGAGAAAAGGGAATGGAAGGAAGGGAGAAAATTATAGTGAGAGCAGTACAGGTCAGCTGCCTGTGCCGGCTGCAAGACGTGCTACCCCTGCTGCCAGTGCCACCATTTCTGTAACTGCAGCCACTAGTGTTGTACCTGTTGCCAGTGCTGAACCTGCTGCCAACAATACTTTGCCTGCTGCTAGTGTTTCTTGTACTCGGGGGGGGGAGGAGAAAATGATGACACGTGTTACAGCAAGGGACCCTAAATCACCCTTGCCATTCCCAAGCAGTCCTGCCACTGCTAGTACTACTGCTACTAAGGTCCAGCAGCTTGTTAGCCTTAGGAGTGAAGGAGGAGGTAATCAACAATATCCTGATATTACTAGTGACTGTGAGACTGAGGAGGAAGACTCTACGGCTGAACTTGATGTGGTTGGTGTTAGTAGTAGCAGTAATGGTGAATCAGCCGGAGTGGTAGGGGAAACATTTTACAGCATCCAGACTAGCGGTCAAGGGAGCCCACACCATTCTCCTGACCCTGGGACTGGGAGTCCTCCCCTTCTCTTCACTACAGTGTCCAGGTGGAACATGAATCTGAAGAGGCCAGAACTGGTGTTGGGGGAGGAGAGCAGGCTGAGAATTAATACCACCACCACCACCAGCAGGAGAACAGATCAGCTGCCTGTGCCTGCGGCTATTTCTGCTAGTGCTAGTCTGCCTCCTTCTTCAGGTCAAAAGGCAATGGCAAGTGTGACATTAGGGGACCCTCTGTCACATTGCTCGTCACCTCCTCCAAGCAGCAATGAGATGTCTGGAATAGAGCAGCAGCAGCAACAATAGAATGTAGGGACTAGTGGTGGTGGTGATGATGCTGGAGAAGCTGGGGTGGAAGAGACATTGATGATTTTTAGCAGAAACTGAGAAGGAATGGGAGACAGGAATGAGGATGGGCATCACCACCACCACTAGCAAGGACATCTTGGAATTAGAGGAATTTGCAACTGCTCTAATTCCTTCTGATGCTGAGATGCAAGGACAGCAGGATGCTGAGGAACAGGTTAGTGTGCCACAGACCACTGTGGACACAGTGGGAATGGGGTCAACAAGTGATGCGGGACTAGGACAGGTTCCGCTTGCCAGCAGTAGCAATACTCCTGATCCTAGTTGCAGTGCTGACTCTGAGGCAGTACCAGCAACAGCAGCAACATTATCCGCTGCCACAGACAATGAAGGGAAATGTAGAGGACAAGAAGAAAGAGGCCATTCTTATCCACCTTCCCCCTTCCCACTGAAGTCATCATGGGTGTGGGTCTATTTTTCAGTTGGGGCAGGCACAGTACAGTCATCAGCAACAGCACTGTGCACAATTTGTGACAAGTCAGTGAAAAGAGGAAAGGAGGAAACACACCTTGGCACAAGCGCCCTCATATCACACATGAAATACAGACACCATGACATTTACTCCAAACATGTTAAAGTCAAACACCCACCACAGAAATCAAGCAATGCTTTTGCTGTTCCTGACTCACCAGAAAGGCAACAAGAGGCGAGGCGGAGATCAAAGAGGAGGAGGAATAGAACAACCCAGGCAGAAACTGGAAGTTCCAGGACGAGTGAAACAACTAGATTGTCATACCTTCTAGGGTAACTACATCTTCTTTCAATCCTCCTCGTTCATTACCTATCACGGTGCCCGTGATTTGCTGCAGTTACTTGTCTGTCACCAGTAGGGGGCTTCTATTGGCTGTCTGCAGATAGCCCGCCTCTTATTGACTATTTAAACCTGGATTGGGCACCCTTTGAGTGCCCTTTCGTGTTGTTTCTGACCTTCTTGCTATCACTATGCTAGTGATAGCTGGGCCTCTGTTCCAGTGTTCCTGAGTTCCTGATCTCATGTGTTCCTGAGTTCCTGATCTCTACTGTTCCAGTGTTTCCTGCATGCTGAAGTACTTCCAGTCCTGGTTCCGGCCTAGTCTCTGGTGTTGCAGTTCCTGCTGAACTTCTCTGCTGTTTTCTGACCTGACTGATCGTTGCTGGTTCCTGTCATCTCATCACCTGTCTTCAGTATCCTGGCGACCTTCTGCCTGGTCGCGTTGGTGACATTGCTACAATTCCGTGTTGGTCCCAGCGTGCGGACGCTGGTTTGCTCCCAAGCCTTGCGGCTATACAAACTCGCTTGTTACACCAGTGTGCGGTCACTGGTTTGCTCCAAAGCCTATCAGCTATACAAATCTGTGTTGGTCCCAGCGTGCGGACGCTGGTTTGCTCCTAAGCCTTGCGGCTATACAAACTCGCTTGTTACACCAGTGTGCGGTCACTGGTTTGCTCCAAAGCCTATCAGCTATACAAATCTGTGTTGGTCCCAGCGTGCGGACGCTGGTTTGCTCCTAAGCCTTGCGGCTATACAAACTCGCTTGTTACACCAGTGTGCGGTCACTGGTTTGCTCCAAAGCCTATCAGCTATACAAATCTGTGTTGGTCCCAGCATGCGGACGCTGGTTTGCTCCTAAGCCTTGCGGCTATACAAACTCACTTGTTACACCAGTGTGCGGTCACTGGTTTGCTCCAAAGCCTTTCAGCTATACAAATCTGTGTTGGTCCCAGCGTGCGGACGCTGGTTTGCTCCTAAGCCTTGCGGCTATACAAACTCGCTTGTTACACCAGTGTGCGGTCACTGGTTTGCTCCAAAGCCTATCAGCTATACAAATCTGTGTTGGTCCCAGCGTGCGGACGCTGGTTTGCTCCTAAGCCTTGCGGCTATACTACTCGCTTGTTACTCCAGTGTGCGGTCACTGGTTTGCTCGCTAAGCCTACGGCTATACTATTCAGTGTTGTTTCCAGCGTGCGGACGCTGGTTTGCTCCAAAGCCTTGCTGCTTAACGATTCTGCTAATTTGCCAGTTCCATCTGACTGCTGCTATTATCTCTGGGCTGCCCTGCCCGGTATTGGTAAGGCCGGTAGAACCTTTTGCCACATTCCATCTGAGGTTGCCTTACCCGGTATTGGCAGGGCCGGTAGAGCCTACATTGTGTATCTATTGAGGCTGCCTTGCCCGGTAATTTGGTAAGGCCGGTAAAACCGTTATGCTATTCCATCTGCAGGTTGCCTTACCCGGTATTGGCAAGGCCGGTAGAGCCTAAAGACTGTCCTGTCCGGTATATTGACAGGACCGGTAGAGTCTGCCTTCAGTCTGTGCTATATTCTGTGTATATATATATATGTATGTTATTGCCATCCTAAGTTATCATTTATTATTTCAATAAAATTGATTTTTTTTACCTAAAACTTGTGTCTGAGAGTCATAATAAACCGTGACAGTACGAAAGGGCCATGACCTCAGACAGCAAGGGTGAAGGTAACGCACAGAATATCCATTGGAGGATGGATGTGCTCGAGCAACGTTTGGATCAGTTGGCAGTTGCAATTCAAACGATCCTTGAACGCACGGTACCTGCTGACCAATCTAGCTCTAGCCCGGTGGTCTCGCCAAGTCAGACACCGGAAAGTGATACCAGACCCCTAGGGGGTACTGTTAAAGGGTTAACGGCTTCTGCACCCTTGCCGCTAAGATATGATGGTGACCCTAGTCTCTGCAGAGGGTTCATCAATCAACTCGAAATCTTTATGGAATTGACGGCACACGCATTTCCCAATGATCGTAGTAAAGTGGGGTTCACGATATCACTGCTCACTGGCAGAGCATTGGCTTGGGCTAACCCCTTGTGGGAGAATGCTAAACCTTGTACTAAGAACTTTAGTGAATTTGTGCGTTCCTTTCGAAGAGTGTTTGAGCCTCCTGGTAGAACCACCTCTGCTGCCAAACGCCTTATGGAGATACAACAGGGCAGGCGTACAGTGGGCGACTATGCCATCGAATTCCGCACATTGGCAGCAGAGGTAGGTTGGAATAACGAGGCATTATTGGCAGCCTTCTCTCAAGGCCTGAATGACCACATTAAAGACGAAATCGCTGCTAAAGATCTACCTATTGATCTAGATGATTACATTGAGTATGTTATGATAATTGACTCCAGAATACGTGAGAGATCAATTGCCAGAGATCGTAAGTTACGGTCAAAAAATAATGAGCCTAGTAGCATGTTTTGCCCACCCATCCCTCCCTTGGCATTGAAGTCTAGTGAACCAGTACGGGAAACAAGTGAACCTATGGAAATAGGCTTCACTAGACTATCCAAGGCAGAGAGACTATATCGCAAAAAACAAGGGTTATGTTTATACTGCGGTAAAAAAGGGCACTTGCTAAATTCCTGTCCGGTACGTCCGGGAAACGCACACACCTAGGGTATCTTGGGGGACAGGCCCTAGGTGGTGTACAATCGTCCCCAGTGTCGGGCATAATGAAACCCACCATACAGGTGGTATTGTCTTGGGCACAACGCTCTGTGGAGGTTTTGGCCTTGGTTGACTCCGGTGCAGCAGGGTATTTTATGGATAATACCTTTGCTGAATTGCACGGAGTTCCACGCATTGAAAGAGAAAACCCCTTGACTATTGAAGCGATTGATGGTAGACCCTTAGAACCGCCTCAGGTTATATTTGAAACTATGCCATTGTCTATGACTATTGGGGCACTTCACAGAGAAGAGCAGCAGTTTCAACTGATTAATTCCCCGCACCATGCGGTGATATTGGGATTTCCGTGGTTACAGTTACATAACCCACAATTCGATTGGAAAAAGTGTGAAACTGCTGCTTGGTCCCAGTTTTGTATGGACAAGTGCGTCATCCAGCCTATTAAGGTCATGTGCACCTCCTCTGCTATGCCGGATGTGTACCAACAGTTTGGCGATGTTTTTAGCAAAGGAGAGGCTAGTATGCTACCCCAGCATAGACCTTATGATTGTTGCATTGAATTGCAGCCTGGTGCAGTACCTCCGAAAGGACGCACTTATCCATTATCTTGTGATGAAAATAAGGCTATGGAGGATTACATTTCTGATGCCCTTGCTAGAGGGATCATACGTAAATCTACCTCTCCAGCTGGGGCTGGGTTCTTTTTTGTAAAAAAGAAAAATGGCGAATTAAGACCATGCATTGACTACCGGGGCTTGAATAAACTAATGGCAAAAAACGCATACCCAATACCACTCATCACCGAGCTTTTTGACAGGCTTAAGGGCGCTTCGATATTTACCAAGTTGGACCTACGGGCCGCTTACAATCTGGTTCGCATTCGAGCAGGTGATGAGTGGAAAACTGCCTTTAATACTCGAGCTGGGCACTACGAGTATCTAGTAATGCCTTTTGGGCTGTGTAATGCACCCGCAGTTTTCCAGGAACTGATAAATGATGTTCTGAGAGATATGTTACAGACATGTGTTGTGGTGTACCTCGACGATATACTGATTTACTCCCAAAACATGGCACAGCACATCAAAGATGTATCCGCAGTATTGCTACGACTCCGTGAGAACAAATTATTTTGTAAAAGGGAAAAATGTGAGTTTCATAGAACCAGTGTGCCATTCTTGGGGTTCATAATTGGCAATGATGGCATTGCCATGGACAAAGAAAAGTTGTCAGCTGTCCTACAATGGCCAAAACCCAAGGGTCTTAAAGCCATACAGCGTTTCCTGGGTTTCGCTAATTATTATAGGAGGTTTATTAAGAACTTTTCTTCCATTGTCAAACCTCTGTCCGATCTTACGCACAAGGGTGCTAATCCTTCTTGTTGGCCGGTATCTGCTGAGAAAGCCTTTGAGAATTTGAAGCTGGCATTTGCTGCGGCTCCTGTGTTATCCCACCCCAATCCTTTACTTCCATTTACGTTAGAGGTTGATGCCTCAGATATTGGGGTCGGGGCAGTACTTTCACAGCGACACGAGAAAGGTGGAACTCTCAGACCTTGTGGGTTTTTCTCTAAAAAGTTGACTGTCACTCAAAGCCACTATGAGATAGGTGACAGAGAATTATTGGCCATTATCCTTGCTCTTAAGGAATGGCGTCATTTGCTTGAAGGTACTAAGAATCCTGTCTTAATCCTAACAGATCATAAGAATCTGACCTATCTCTCGGAGGCCAAGAGATTGTCCTCTCGTCAGGCCAGGTGGGCACTGTTCCTGTCTCGATTTAATTTCATTGTATCATATTTACCAGGGTCAAAAAATATCAGGGCTGATGCACTGTCAAGACAATTTGAGGCCGACAGTGACAGAGTGGAAGCACCAGCTCCTATCATCCAACCTGATAGAATACTGGCTACTATACGCACGAGTATCACTTCTCCTCTAGGGGAGGAGATCCTGGCCTCTCAGGGGTCCGCTCCCCATGAAACCCCAGTGGGCAAATGTTTTGTCGCTGAATCATTTCGTACTAGGCTGCTTGAAACCTACCATTCCTCTAAGTCTGCGGGACATATTGGTAGAGACCAATTGTTATGGTCCCTTTCTCAGTTATTTTGGTGGCCTTCCATGAGAAACGATTGTGCCGAATTTACGAATGCCTGTGCCACCTGCGCCCGCGCTAAGACCCCGAGACATCTCCCTGTGGGCTTGCTTCAACCGGTGCCTAATGGCGAACGCCCCTGGTCTCATGTTTCCATTGATTTTATGGGAGAGTTGCCTATGTCGAAGGGGTACTCCTTTATATTCATGGTGGTGGACAGGTTTTCTAAAATGGCCCATTTCGTGCCCCTCCGTGGTCTTCCTTCAGCGAAGGAATTGGCAATGGTGTTCGCCAGAGAAGTATTCCGGTTGCATGGAGTGCCTAGGGTACTGGTGTCTGACAGGGGGAGCCAGTTTGTGTCTAGATTTTGGAGGGCATTTTGCCAACAGATGGGCATACAGCTGTCCTTCTCCTCTGCCTACCATCCCCAGACCAATGGAGCCGCTGAACGAGCTAATCAGGGCTTGGAACAATTTCTCCGTTGTTTCGTTACTGACCATCATGATAATTGGTCCGACTTGTTGCCTTGGGCAGAGTTCGCCAGGAACTGTGCGGTCAATTCTTCATCTGGGAGCTCTCCGTTTCTGATTAATTATGGGTTCCAGCCCTGTTGCTTCCAGACTCATTTCAGACGCAACAGATTCCAGCTCTGGATGAGCATATCGAGCAACTCCGTTCCACATGGGCACAAGTTCAGAGGGCACTTGGTCAGTCATTTCAGCGTCATCAGCGCCATGCTAATCGCAGAAGGCTTCCAGCGGTTTCCTTTCAGGTTGGGGATAGAGTATGGCTTTCCTCCAGAAATCTCAAGCTGCAGGTTCCGTCTAATAAGTTGGCTCCTCGGTTTATTGGTCCATACAGAGTTATTCGCAAAATTAACCCTGTCTCCTATGCACTAGACCTACCTGCATCCATGCGTATCCATAATGTGTTCCATGTGTCCCTTCTTAAGCCTCTGGTTTGCAATCGCTATACTACACACCTGTGGTGCCAGGACCTGTTGAGGTCGAGGGCCAGGAGGAGTACGAGGTTCAGAGCATTATTGATTCCCGTAGGCTTAGAGGAAGGGTACAGTACCTGGTACATTGGAAAGGGTATGGTCCTGAGGATCGATCATGGGTGGATAGTACGGACCTTCATGCACCTAGGTTAACTAGGGCCTTTCATGCCAATTACCCGCAGAAACCTAAACCCTATTCTAGGAGAGGGGGTCTTTGAAGGGGGGTACTATCACGGTGCCCGTGATTTGCTGCAGTTACTTGTCTGTCACAGTAGGGGGCTTCTATTGGCTGTCTGCAGATAGCCCGCCTCTTATTGACTATTTAAACTGGATTGGGCACCCTTTGAGTGCCCTTTCGTGTTGTTTCTGACCTTCTTGCTATCACTATGCTAGTGATAGCTGGGCCTCTGTTCAGTGTTCCTGAGTTCCTGATCTCATGTGTTCCTGAGTTCCTGATCTCTACTGTTCCAGTGTTTCCTGCATGCTGAAGTACTTCCAGTCCTGGTTCCGGCCTAGTCTCTGGTGTTGCAGTTCCTGCTGAACTTCTCTGCTGTTTCTGACCTGACTGATCGTTGCTGGTTCCTGTCATCTCATCACCTGTCTTCAGTATCCTGGCGACCTTCTGCCTGGTCGCGTTGGTGACATTGCTACAATTCCGTGTTGGTCCCAGCTGCGGACGCTGGTTTGCTCCCGAAGCCTTGCGGCTATACAAACTCCGCTTGTTACACCAGTGTGCGGGTCACTGGTTTGCTCCAAAGCCTATCAGCTATACAAATCTGTGTTGGTCCAGCGTGCGGACGCTGGTTTGCTCCTAAGCCTTGCGGCTATACAAACTCGCTTGTTACACCAGTGTTGCGGTCACTGGTTTGCTCCAAAGCCTATCAGCTATACAAATCTGTGTTGGTCCCAGCGTGCGGACGCTGGTTTGCTCCTAAGCCTTGCGGCTATACAAAACGCTTGTTACACCAGTGTGCGGTCACTGGTTTGCTCCAAAGCCTATCAGCTATACAAATCTGTGTTGGTCCCAGCGTGCGGACGCTGGTTTGCTCCTAAGCCTTGCGGCTATACAAACTCACTTGTTACACCAGTGTGCGGTCACTGGTTTGCTCCAAAGCCTTTCAGCTATACAAATCTGTGTTGGTCCCAGCGTGCGGACGCTGGTTTGCTCCTAAGCCTTGCGGCTATACAAACTCGCTGTTACACCAGTGTGCGGTCACTGGTTTGCTCCAAAGCCTATCAGCTATACAAATCTGTGTTGGTCCCAGCGTGCGGACGCTGGTTTGCTCCTAAGCCTTGCGGCTATACTACTCGCTTGTTACTCCAGTGTGCGGTCACTGGTTTGCTCGCTAAGCCTACGGCTATACTATTCAGTGTTGTTTCCAGCGTGCGGACGCTGGTTTGCTCCAAAGCCTTGCTGCTTAACGATTCTGCTAATTTGCCAGTTCCATCTGACTGCTGCTATTATCTCTGGGCTGCCCTGCCCGGTATTGGTAAGGCCGGTAGAACCTTTTGCCACATTCCATCTGAGGTTGCCTTACCCGGTATTGGCAGGGCCGGTAGAGCCTACATTGTGTATCTATTGAGGCTGCCTTGCCCGGTAATTTGGTAAGGCCGGTAAAACCGTTATGCTATTCCATCTGCAGGTTGCCTTACCCGGTATTGGCAAGGCCGGTAGAGCCTAAAGACTGTCCTGTCCGGTATATTGACAGGACCGGTAGAGTCTGCCTTCAGTCTGTGCTATATTCTGTGTATATATATATGTATGTTATTGCCATCCTAAGTTATCATTTATTATTTCAATAAAATTGATTTTTTTTACCTAAAACTTGTGTCTGAGAGTCATAATAAACCGTGACAGTACGAAAGGGCCATGACCTCAGGCAGCAAGGGTGAAGGTAACGCACAGAATATCCATTGGAGGATGGATGTGCTCGAGCAACGTTTGGATCAGTTGGCAGTTGCAATTCAAACGATCCTTGAACGCACGGTACCTGCTGACCAATCTAGCTCTAGCCCGGTGGTCTCGCCAAGTCAGACACCGGAAAGTGATACCAGACCCCTAGGGGGGTACTGTTAAAGGGTTAACGGCTTCTGCACCCTTGCCGCTAAGATATGATGGTGACCCTAGTCTCTGCAGAGGGTTCATCAATCAACTCGAAATCTTTATGGAATTGACGGCACACGCATTTCCCAATGATCGTAGTAAAGTGGGGTTCACGATATCACTGCTCACTGGCAGAGCATTGGCTTGGGCTAACCCCTTGTGGGAGAATGCTAAACCTTGTACTAAGAACTTTAGTGAATTTGTGCGTTCCTTTCGAAGAGTGTTTGAGCCTCCTGGTAGAACCACCTCTGCTGCCAAACGCCTTATGGAGATACAACAGGGCAGGCGTACAGTGGGCGACTATGCCATCGAATTCCGCACATTGGCAGCAGAGGTAGGTTGGAATAACGAGGCATTATTGGCAGCCTTCTCTCAAGGCCTGAATGACCACATTAAAGACGAAATCGCTGCTAAAGATCTACCTATTGATCTAGATGATTACATTGAGTATGTTATGATAATTGACTCCAGAATACGTGAGAGATCAATTGCCAGAGATCGTAAGTTACGGTCAAAAAATAATGAGCCTAGTAGCATGTTTTGCCCACCCATCCCTCCCTTGGCATTGAAGTCTAGTGAACCAGTACGGGAAACAAGTGAACCTATGGAAATAGGCTTCACTAGACTATCCAAGGCAGAGAGACTATATCGCAAAAAACAAGGGTTATGTTTATACTGCGGTAAAAAAGGGCACTTGCTAAATTCCTGTCCGGTACGTCCGGGAAACGCACACACCTAGGTATCTTGGGGGACAGGCCCTAGGTGGTGTACAATCGTCCCCAGTGTCGGGCATAATGAAACCCACCATACAGGTGGTATTGTCTTGGGCACAACGCTCTGTGGAGGTTTTGGCCTTGGTTGACTCCGGTGCAGCAGGGTATTTTATGGATAATACCTTTGCTGAATTGCACGGAGTTCCACGCATTGAAAGAGAAAACCCCTTGACTATTGAAGCGATTGATGGTAGACCCTTAGAACCGCCTCAGGTTATATTTGAAACTATGCCATTGTCTATGACTATTGGGGCACTTCACAGAGAAGAGCAGCAGTTTCAACTGATTAATTCCCCGCACCATGCGGTGATATTGGGATTTCCGTGGTTACAGTTACATAACCCACAATTCGATTGGAAAAAGTGTGAAACTGCTGCTTGGTCCCAGTTTTGTATGGACAAGTGCGTCATCCAGCCTATTAAGGTCATGTGCACCTCCTCTGCTATGCCGGATGTGTACCAACAGTTTGGCGATGTTTTTAGCAAAGGAGAGGCTAGTATGCTACCCCAGCATAGACCTTATGATTGTTGCATTGAATTGCAGCCTGGTGCAGTACCTCCGAAAGGACGCACTTATCCATTATCTTGTGATGAAAATAAGGCTATGGAGGATTACATTTCTGATGCCCTTGCTAGAGGGATCATACGTAAATCTACCTCTCCAGCTGGGGCTGGGTTCTTTTTTGTAAAAAAGAAAAATGGCGAATTAAGACCATGCATTGACTACCGGGGCTTGAATAAACTAATGGCAAAAAACGCATACCCAATACCACTCATCACCGAGCTTTTTGACAGGCTTAAGGGCGCTTCGATATTTACCAAGTTGGACCTACGGGCCGCTTACAATCTGGTTCGCATTCGAGCAGGTGATGAGTGGAAAACTGCCTTTAATACTCGAGCTGGGCACTACGAGTATCTAGTAATGCCTTTTGGGCTGTGTAATGCACCCGCAGTTTTCCAGGAACTGATAAATGATGTTCTGAGAGATATGTTACAGACATGTGTTGTGGTGTACCTCGACGATATACTGATTTACTCCCAAAACATGGCACAGCACATCAAAGATGTATCCGCAGTATTGCTACGACTCCGTGAGAACAAATTATTTTGTAAAAGGGAAAAATGTGAGTTTCATAGAACCAGTGTGCCATTCTTGGGGTTCATAATTGGCAATGATGGCATTGCCATGGACAAAGAAAAGTTGTCAGCTGTCCTACAATGGCCAAAACCCAAGGGTCTTAAAGCCATACAGCGTTTCCTGGGTTTCGCTAATTATTATAGGAGGTTTATTAAGAACTTTTCTTCCATTGTCAAACCTCTGTCCGATCTTACGCACAAGGGTGCTAATCCTTCTTGTTGGCCGGTATCTGCTGAGAAAGCCTTTGAGAATTTGAAGCTGGCATTTGCTGCGGCTCCTGTGTTATCCCACCCCAATCCTTTACTTCCATTTACGTTAGAGGTTGATGCCTCAGATATTGGGGTCGGGGCAGTACTTTCACAGCGACACGAGAAAGGTGGAACTCTCAGACCTTGTGGGTTTTTCTCTAAAAAGTTGACTGTCACTCAAAGCCACTATGAGATAGGTGACAGAGAATTATTGGCCATTATCCTTGCTCTTAAGGAATGGCGTCATTTGCTTGAAGGTACTAAGAATCCTGTCTTAATCCTAACAGATCATAAGAATCTGACCTATCTCTCGGAGGCCAAGAGATTGTCCTCTCGTCAGGCCAGGTGGGCACTGTTCCTGTCTCGATTTAATTTCATTGTATCATATTTACCAGGGTCAAAAAATATCAGGGCTGATGCACTGTCAAGACAATTTGAGGCCGACAGTGACAGAGTGGAAGCACCAGCTCCTATCATCCAACCTGATAGAATACTGGCTACTATACGCACGAGTATCACTTCTCCTCTAGGGGAGGAGATCCTGGCCTCTCAGGGGTCCGCTCCCCATGAAACCCCAGTGGGCAAATGTTTTGTCGCTGAATCATTTCGTACTAGGCTGCTTGAAACCTACCATTCCTCTAAGGCTGCGGGACATATTGGTAGAGACCAATTGTTATGGTCCCTTTCTCAGTTATTTTGGTGGCCTTCCATGAGAAACGATTGTGCCGAATTTACGAATGCCTGTGCCACCTGCGCCCGCGCTAAGACCCCGAGACATCTCCCTGTGGGCTTGCTTCAACCGGTGCCTAATGGCGAACGCCCCTGGTCTCATGTTTCCATTGATTTTATGGGAGAGTTGCCTATGTCGAAGGGGTACTCCTTTATATTCATGGTGGTGGACAGGTTTTCTAAAATGGCCCATTTCGTGCCCCTCCGTGGTCTTCCTTCAGCGAAGGAATTGGCAATGGTGTTCGCCAGAGAAGTATTCCGGTTGCATGGAGTGCCTAGGGTACTGGTGTCTGACAGGGGGAGCCAGTTTGTGTCTAGATTTTGGAGGGCATTTTGCCAACAGATGGGCATACAGCTGTCCTTCTCCTCTGCCTACCATCCCCAGACCAATGGAGCCGCTGAACGAGCTAATCAGGGCTTGGAACAATTTCTCCGTTGTTTCGTTACTGACCATCATGATAATTGGTCCGACTTGTTGCCTTGGGCAGAGTTCGCCAGGAACTGTGCGGTCAATTCTTCATCTGGGAGCTCTCCGTTTCTGATTAATTATGGGTTCCAGCCCTGTTTGCTTCCAGACTCATTTCAGACGCAACAGATTCCAGCTCTGGATGAGCATATCGAGCAACTCCGTTCCACATGGGCACAAGTTCAGAGGGCACTTGGTCAGTCATTTCAGCGTCATCAGCGCCATGCTAATCGCAGAAGGCTTCCAGCGGTTTCCTTTCAGGTTGGGGATAGAGTATGGCTTTCCTCCAGAAATCTCAAGCTGCAGGTTCCGTCTAATAAGTTGGCTCCTCGGTTTATTGGTCCATACAGAGTTATTCGCAAAATTAACCCTGTCTCCTATGCACTAGACCTACCTGCATCCATGCGTATCCATAATGTGTTCCATGTGTCCCTTCTTAAGCCTCTGGTTTGCAATCGCTATACTACCACACCTGTGGTGCCAGGACCTGTTGAGGTCGAGGGCCAGGAGGAGTACGAGGTTCAGAGCATTATTGATTCCCGTAGGCTTAGAGGAAGGGTACAGTACCTGGTACATTGGAAAGGGTATGGTCCTGAGGATCGATCATGGGTGGATAGTACGGACCTTCATGCACCTAGGTTAACTAGGGCCTTTCATGCCAATTACCCGCAGAAACCTAAACCCTATTCTAGGAGAGGGGGTCTTTGAAAGGGGGGTACTATCACGGTGCCCGTGATTTGCTGCAGTTACTTGTCTGTCACCAGTAGGGGGCTTCTATTGGCTGTCTGCAGATAGCCCGCCTCTTATTGACTATTTAAACCTGGATTGGGCACCCTTTGAGTGCCCTTTCGTGTTGTTTCTGACCTTCTTGCTATCACTATGCTAGTGATAGCTGGGCCTCTGTTCCAGTGTTCCTGAGTTCCTGATCTCATGTGTTCCTGAGTTCCTGATCTCTACTGTTCCAGTGTTTCCTGCATGCTGAAGTACTTCCAGTCCTGGTTCCGGCCTAGTCTCTGGTGTTGCAGTTCCTGCTGAACTTCTCTGCTGTTTTCTGACCTGACTGATCGTTGCTGGTTCCTGTCATCTCATCACCTGTCTTCAGTATCCTGGCGACCTTCTGCCTGGTCGCGTTGGTGACATTGCTACAATTCCGTGTTGGTCCCAGCGTGCGGACGCTGGTTTGCTCCCAAGCCTTGCGGCTATACAAACTCGCTTGTTACACCAGTGTGCGGTCACTGGTTTGCTCCAAAGCCTATCAGCTATACAAATCTGTGTTGGTCCCAGCGTGCGGACGCTGGTTTGCTCCTAAGCCTTGCGGCTATACAAACTCGCTTGTTACACCAGTGTGCGGTCACTGGTTTGCTCCAAAGCCTATCAGCTATACAAATCTGTGTTGGTCCCAGCGTGCGGACGCTGGTTTGCTCCTAAGCCTTGCGGCTATACAAACTCGCTTGTTACACCAGTGTGCGGTCACTGGTTTGCTCCAAAGCCTATCAGCTATACAAATCTGTGTTGGTCCCAGCGTGCGGACGCTGGTTTGCTCCTAAGCCTTGCGGCTATACAAACTCGCTTGTTACACCAGTGTGCGGTCACTGGTTTGCTCCAAAGCCTTTCAGCTATACAAATCTGTGTTGGTCCCAGCGTGCGGACGCTGGTTTGCTCCTAAGCCTTGCGGCTATACAAACTCGCTTGTTACACCAGTGTGCGGTCACTGGTTTGCTCCAAAGCCTATCAGCTATACAAATCTGTGTTGGTCCCAGCGTGCGGACGCTGGTTTGCTCCTAAGCCTTGCGGCTATACTACTCGCTTGTTACTCCAGTGTGCGGTCACTGGTTTGCTCGCTAAGCCTACGGCTATACTATTCAGTGTTGTTTCCAGCGTGCGGACGCTGGTTTGCTCCAAAGCCTTGCTGCTTAACGATTCTGCTAATTTGCCAGTTCCATCTGACTGCTGCTATTATCTCTGGGCTGCCCTGCCCGGTATTGGTAAGGCCGGTAGAACCTTTTGCCACATTCCATCTGAGGTTGCCTTACCCGGTATTGGCAGGGCCGGTAGAGCCTACATTGTGTATCTATTGAGGCTGCCTTGCCCGGTAATTTGGTAAGGCCGGTAAAACCGTTATGCTATTCCATCTGCAGGTTGCCTTACCCGGTATTGGCAAGGCCGGTAGAGCCTAAAGACTGTCCTGTCCGGTATATTGACAGGACCGGTAGAGTCTGCCTTCAGTCTGTGCTATATTCTGTGTATATATATATGTATGTTATTGCCATCCTAAGTTATCATTTATTATTTCAATAAAATTGATTTTTTTTACCTAAAACTTGTGTCTGAGAGTCATAATAAACCGTGACATTACCTCACCCGCCAAATGATAACCACTCTGATGATGTTAGGATGTGGCAGTTCATCTCTACCCATTGCACACTGTGTGGTGCACTGACCACATATGCCAGTGTGGTGAAGGAGAATTGATACCAGGTCATGAAGTGGCATCTGAGGAGATTCCATCCTGCAGAATATGCTAAGATGGTGGCAGGGAGGGTTCATCATTACTATTAAATTGTCAGCAAGTTGTCATGTCCTTAGCGGGTATGGAAAAAGGGGGTACAGTGACAGCGGCAGTACTTGGTTTTGGGTATCATGGTGTTTGGATACAGTTGTGCCCCCAGATGTTATTTACAACACACATACTCTGCACATTGCAGTTGCTGAGGAGACCGACTGATCCTGCTCTCAAAGGAAAAAATATATTCTGATAACAACATACCCATGATGATTTTGGAGGAGGGGCAGGTGGAAAAGATTTAATGGCCAACTTGTTCTTTTCTCCACATATACTGGGGGCTACTTATTCTGCTGCTACTGCCTCAGGCTCATCACTGGAGCCAGTTGTGGCAAATGGAACCTTCATCTTCCATGTTACTGCTATTGTTGATCCCATTCCCTTTCAGCTGCCTAATCATCCTGCAGCAGCAGCAGTACGAACAGCAGTTGTAACTCAGGACTCAGGAAGACATTTGACGGTGGCCACTGGCCAACATGACCTGCTGGCATTAGGCCAGTAGGGCACTTTTATTTTTTTCTCAGGGATTGTGTTTTATAAAAAAAAAAACAAAAAAAAACTAGTCCTACCAATTTTTGGGGGGTTTGTTTCTAACAAGTCTAAGTTCTACAAATCAATGTTTCCTTAGGGCTTGTGCCAGACAAGCTTAAAGGGATAGTAATACTTTGTTTTAACTTTGTTTTATTTTGTAGGCATTAAAAAAACATGAAGAATGATATGTCTTATCTCTCAAACCTTTATGGTTTAAGAGATATTCACAAACAAAGTATCCCCCCCCATTCAACCACATCAGAAGGGAGGTGCCCAGGTAGATTGCAGAGAGGGACAATCTTCAATTAATATAAGGGAAAAAGCTGAAAAACTTGTCAAGGGGGGCAGGGCTTTCATTGTTATCATAGGAAGAAGATTGTCCCCTGCTGTTATCTGTCTGGTCTATGGACTGCATTCCACATCTGAGAAGAGATGGCTTACACTAGGTAAAAGGGGCGGGGAGGGGAACTTTGCTTGTGAATATCTCATAAACCATAAAGGTTTGAGAGATAATCTTATATCATTCTTCTTTTTTTTTTAATGCCTACAAAATAAAATAAAGATAAAACAAAGTATTACTATCCCTTTAAGTCCTACAAATCAATATTTCTTCAGGGCTTGGGCCTCTAATAAGCCTAAGTCCTACAAAGGCCTCTAACAACAGTTTACAAGCACACTTTGTAGACCGTTCCAATGAAGTATTTGTGTCACGATTGCACTATTTCGGCTCTGCTGAAGAGCCTCATCTGATCTCGTGACCAGAATCTCGGGCTGACAGCTTTATATGTCACGTCACAGAAAGGGGAGGGAGGGGGAACTTTATCTTCATATATCTCTTAAACCATAAAGGTTTGAGAGATAGGACTAACATTGTTTAGTGTATTATTTTAATTTCTACAATATTAGCTTTTATTTTTCTAGACTTTACTATCCCTTTAACCCCTTGAGTGGTAGAGGGGTACACAATGCATTGCTTTGCAATGCGTTGCGCACCCCTCTGGCACTCAAAGGGTTAAAATACTAGCACCTCTAAATCTCATAGGTCACAAGGTCTGTGTAGCCAGCCTGTTCCTATTGGAGATATATAATTAATGCTGCATGCCCTTGATATAGAAGCTAAGGGGTTAACTGTGTTTGTGCATTGAAACAGGTATGCCTGCCAAATATGCCTTGCTGCCCACACCTGCTGGCCTCCGATTGCACGGGGAAGACGCAGTAGAGATAAGAATTGTTTTGCTCAAATCTTGTTTTTCAGTTTTTGTGATTTTGCCATCTAGCTAAGGTAGAAGGATGGGGTGGGTGTGGGCTGAGCTAACGGGTCTTAAAGGGATAGTAATACTTCGTTTTATCTTTATTTTATTTTGTAGGCATTAAAAAAAACATGAAGAACGATATAAGTCTTATCTCTCAAACCTTTATGGTTTGAGAGATATTCACAAGCAAGGTTTCCCCTCCCGCCCCTTTTACCTAGTGTAAGCCATCTCTTCTCAGATGTGGAATACAGTCCATAGACCAGACAGATAACAGAAGGGGACAATCTTCTTCCTTTGAGAACAATGAAAGCCCTGCCCCCCTTGACAAGTTTTTCAGGTTTTTCCCTTATCTTAATTGAAGATTGTCCCTCTCTGCAGTCTACCTGGGCACCTCCCTTCTGCTCTGGCTGAGCAGTGTTACATCAGTAAAAGGGGCGGGAGGGGGATACTTTGTCATTGAATTACTCTTGTACTACAACTCTGACAGAATTGAAATAAGACTTTCCAAAGTACAAATACTATGATGATTAATTAGAGCTGCTTTTATTATGAAGCACTACTATCCCTTTAAGGTAAATAGGTAAAAGGTACTATGATATTATTGGATAAGACATTTACGTTGTAAGTTGCTATTGGACTACAAATGTACGACTTTCCTCCGCATCTTATTTCAGACCATAATGCTTTATGTTTCTCTCACAATGCTTTATGTTTCAAGGTGCAGTTCAGGTATATAAACTGTAAACCTTTGTCTATAACTCAGAACAGCTGTTGCAAAATATATGCTCTGTTCTCTATTTATTTGAATAAAGAAGGTTCCTGCTCATCACTCCTCCGATCTTGTCTCTTCACTGACTGTGCGACAAGAGTGTTGATTGAATTTTGATAACACCCCCGAACCCCATTATGGTATTCACATAGTTAAAGAAATGTTTCTTTCCTTCCCTCATGGCACTGGAAGCCTTTGCAGTCCTGATCTGCTGCCCCCTGGTGACCTCACCCCTGAGCCAGCTAGAGAGTCTCTGTCAGTCTCTTCTGCAAAGGGGTTCTGTTAGTTCCAGTGGGGAGACAGGAAGTGACTGAGATCATTAGAGAACACACTCACAGAGACTCACCGGCTGGTTCAAGGGTGGTGTTACCAGGGGGCAGTGGATCAGGACTGGGGAGACTTCCTAGGGCATGGGGAAGAGAGAGACATCTCATTATCTTAATAGTGTGTGTGGGGGGGGGGGCACAGTTGATTATGTGAGTTCCACAATGGGGGTTTGTGTACTCACCAATAATTATATGCATGCCAGGAGTAAGGGGTGCATCATTAAATATATGAGTACCTGAATGGGAAGGGGTGCACCGTTAACTATGTAACTGACAAAATGGGGGGAGAGGGAGTCATGATAGTGGCAGATGTAGGGGTGAACATAGCAGACAGAGATGAGAAATAATGAGGATTTGAGAGTTCTGTACTGGTAGACCCCCTTGCCCAAAACACTGCCCCAGCCATATTTGTACTGAAAGAGTGTGGGAAAGGAGGCGGAATCCTGCAAACAGCAGTAGGTAAGAATTTATATAACTCCTCCCACTGCTGCCCAGGCAGGGGAGGGCTGGTCTGGGGGGCAGGAGGACATTGGTCCTCTGGGTGTTCATGTATCTGGACCGCTGGGCCATTGCCTCACTCTATCTCCCACTTGTTGCTGTAAATGGAGCTACACTACTGATACCACAGAGCTTACAACTGAAATGGAACTACACAAATGATACCACAGAGGTATATACAAATGGATCTACACTAGTAGCATAACCCATTTCCCTTGTAAGCTCTATGGTATCAGTAGTGTAGCTGTACTTAAATTGTAAGCCCTGTGTTATCACTAGTGTAACCCCATTTCATGTGTAAGCTAGGTGGTATTCCCTAACTTTACAACATTAATTCCAATTTTAAAATTAACAAAAAGGGGGTGAGCTGGGACATTGGGCTGGAACAATAATAGAAATGTGTTGTTATGTAGGAAGCAGTTCTAAGGTGTAAACTTTCCATGTAGTGATCCAATGTGGGGGTTACCGCCTATTAGTGGAGTTAAATGTTTGTTCTTATTTGGGGGTTGTAATCCAAGTGGTGTTGTCCTTATTGTGGAACTATTCCTTTAATCATAAACTCCTGAAAAATTCCTCCAGGTCTGAGTAGCGTTATATATGATCCGGTTCCTTGCTTGGACAGAATGATAATCCAGTGTATAGAACTGATATCTCTGGTAGAGAAAACTCATGGTCTGAGATATTTACAGTTATTTTCCAGGTTGGCAGTTAATATTTGATTCTGATGGAAGTTTTTTGTAAGTGTCATTGTTTGGTTTGAATTGGTGCATTGCAATTTTGTATTTCCAGTTGGTGCTTTACGTACGGGTGTTGTAATCCCAAGAGAGACAATTAAGTGTATCCTTCTTGATAAGATTTTGCAATTGTTTTGTATAGGTTTTGTGTTACAATTTCTAATGTATTATGTTTCTGTAGATCTTAAAGTGTAGCTTGTTTTTGGCATTGTAGGTAGTGTTTCTTTCCATTCAGTTGATGGATCAGTTGATTTCAAAGTTTCTCATTTGTGCATTTGCAAAGATTTTCAGCATTTTGTGAGTTATGTGTTGTTACAAGTGGGTTCTTCATCCTGAATCCCTTATGAACAAGATGTCTTTTCTTACAGCATGTCAGAATGTTGATGTCACTTTTAAAGGGATAGTAATACTTTGTTTTATCTTTATTTTATTTTGTAGGCATTAAAAAAACATGAAGAACGATATAAGTCTTATCTCTCAAACCTTTATGGTTTAAGAGATATTCACAAGCAAAGTTTCCCCTCCCGTCCCTTTTACCTAGTGTAAGCCATCTCTTCTCAGATGTGGAATCCAGTCCATAGATCAGATAGATAACAGCAAGGGACAATCTTCTTCCTATGAGAACAATGAAAGCCTTCCCCCCCTTGACAAGTTTTTCAGGTTTTTCCCTTATCTTAATTGAAGATTGTCCTTCTCTGCAGTCTACCTGGGCACCTCCCTTCTGCTCTGGCTGAGCAGTGTTACATCAGTAAAAGGGGCGGGAGGGGGATACTTTGTCATTGAATTACTCTTGAACTACAACTCTGACAGTATTGAAATAACACTCTCCAAAGTCCAAATACTATGATGATTAATTAGAGCTGTTTTTATTATGAAACATTACTCTCACTTTAAGCTGGGTTTCCTGTGCATTTAGTTTATGAATACAGTGTCTTGATCTTGTGGGTCATTTCCCTTCTAGTTCAATTTATTATGGCCGCATCCAATTTCCCTTCAGTAATATTGTGTCACATTGTTGCCTTCATTCTGCAACTATGTGACACATTATAAGTTACCATTCTTGTCGGAGACATAGGATTGTTTCATGCCTTGATTTAAACTCTACTTTATTTTTTTGCTGTTTATATTGCTTTTCTTTTTTTGTTATTGATATTTTATTTTGGGGACTTTTTGTGCTATTTCACATGTGTTTCTTTAGTTTTTTTCTATGTATTTATTATTTTTTTCTACATTTGAATTGGCCTCCTTTAATGCCCCAGGATCCGCCTCCAGGTGATGATGTCATCCAATGGTACGCATGTTGAGTGCACATCTGGTGGGCGTCTTGGACGCTGGGGGTGGTCTTTTTGGATCTAAGGTATTTAAACCTGCTTTCTTGACATTCACTGGTTTCCCTGATGAAGGTCCAATGATGGACCGAAAATGTTTGGCTCTTATTAAAGCTTGGGAAATTCATCTTGCTGTGTGCTGTCTCGTCTTGGTAAGTCAGGCTGATTGCATTTATACTGGCTGGTTGATGATGTAAGTTATATATATATATACTGGCCAGTTGATTATGTAATATATATATATATATATATATATATATATATATATATATATATATAGTATAGTGATACACAGTGGCACTCACGTTCCATAGAATAAATGAATATACAAATATACTCAGCCTCAGGAGATCCACAGACCAAGGAGACAGCACTCAAAGAAAATATCTTGAAATAATATGGCTTTATTCAATCCATGCCTCCCATAGAATAAATGAATATACAAATATACTCAGTCTCAGGAGATCCACACACCAAGGATTGGCATGGATTGAATAAAGCCATTTTATTTCAAGATATTTACTTTGAGTGCTGTCTCCTTGGTCTGTGGAGGCTGAGTATATTTGTGTGTGTATAAATATATATATAATATATATATATATATATATATATATATATATATACATACATATACATAGGTGGTAGATACAATGTTAAACAAAAATTTGACACACCAGTCAAGCCATAAGACTTGCTTTACCCACAGAAATCTCACATTTGCCGTGTTGTTACTACTGCAAGGGATTCTGGGTAGTCAGATTCCACTTTATAAGTGGAATCTGAGGCAAAAAGGTGATTCCTTGTTAAACTTATTTGCATATGCCTACCCAGAATCCCTTGGCCAGTTGATTGTGTAAGATATATATATACTGGCCAGTTGATAATGTAAGTTGTAGTCAAACACCAGCTAGAAGGCTGCAGGTTGTCTGCCCTGCTCCAGATATAACCTTCTGATCTAGAGGTTGGTAATTTCTGATTTATTTTTACATTGGTAGCACTTTGTATTTGCATTTCTAATCCCAGCATTCCACAAATTATATTTCGTTTACTAAGTACTTTCGGATTATGGGAAATAAGATATGTATAGCAGACACACTAGTCACCTCTCTGACAGTAGGAAGGTACCGGGAGACAGGGACTCCTGGGAGCACAAAGAAACAATTACACTTTGGTATGACATGAGATAGAGGAATGCAGTATGTGAGTAGTAACATTCTTTCACACGTCCCTCATGGAACGTCACATGTACATACCGGGGAACTTTCAGAATGAACTGACCTCAGAATATTTTACATATTATTCTTTAACCTTTTGAGTGCCGGGGGGGCATGTAACACATTGCAAAGCAGAGATCTCACTGCTTGTATACACACTGACAGGCAGGACTTCTCCCTCTGTTTTTCTGTACAGCTTAGAAATATCAATAATTGGGTTCTCTTTTGAAATGTCTCACCGTGTTTGGAGTCATTTAAAACTTCTTCTGCGTCAGTATCTTGTGCTTAGAATGTTGCATGTATAGTGATCGTATTTTCATAATATTACTTGTCCAATGAGCATCGTTTATTATCTCGAGCTACAATGTCGTGCATCAAATACCTCTGGCAGTATTGATAGTAGATAACACATAAAATGTATATTAAAAAATGAAAATTTACCAATAATGTACAAAAACTAGTAACGGTTTCAAGTTTGTAGCAATCTTTATTGAAAAAAATAACAATTTACAATAAAGTACAAAAATTAGTAAAGGTTTGAACTGTGCAGCAATCAGTATTGGAAAACAACAAAATGTCATACAGCATAACAAATGATGGGGGATATGTATATGTATGTATGCATAACAAATTAACCAGACATTTATTGTAGCAATCTTTATTGGAAAAAAACATCATTTAAAGGGATATTAATACTTAATTATTACTAATTCCTATATTAAAGACATATTAAAAATAAATATATTACCCCCAGTGTCATCTCTCAAATCTTTATGGTTTGAGAGATAATCACTCCTAAAGTTGCCCTCTCCCTCCCCCTTCCACATAGTCAGCGTTCTAGCTGACTGCAGGGAAGCCAGTCGTACGACTTTCAGGCGGCTCTCCAGCACATCCAAGATTGCGTTAATAAAAAACAAAACTTTCACTGAAATGGTCTTCTAGGTTTGCTTGGTTTGCAGGCACACATAAAAGACCGTTTTAGTTAAAGATTTTTTTTTTATTAAAGTGATCGCGGCTCTGCTGCAGAGCAACCTGATGATCTAAGACCGGATTTCCCTTCAGTCAGCTACAACGCTGACTTCGGGGAAGGGGGAGGGAGAGGTCAACTTTAGGAGCGATTATCTCTCAAACCATAAAGGTTTGAGAGATGACACTGAGGGCAATATATTTATTTTTAATATGACTTTAATATAGTGATTAGTAATAAGTACTACTATCCCATTAATACAGCATAACAAATGAAAAGGGATATGTATATGAATGTGTAACAAATTAACCAGACATTAATTGTAGCAATTTTTATTGAAAAAAACAACATTTAATACAGCATAACAACAGCTCTGAGGTTTAGGAACAACTTAAGTTAGGAAATCTATTTATTAAAATGCTAATTTTGTGCAACAACTCTAAAGTAGTCAGACAACAGTGTGCTGGAATGGTCTGTAACAATTCATTTCAATCTTCTTCCATTTTCCCTATGCACTTTTTTAGCCGTGATGGCTCCTGTCCTGAAGCATATTGTTCCAATTTTAATTCCGTTACACTTTGTTCCTTTTTTAATCCATTAATAAAGTTCCAAATACTTCAGTGGCATGCCCCTAGAAGATGGCTAAATCTTCTATGCCACCCATCTACCGAGTTATTTGTTTTTGGCAAGTCATATAAAACAGAATGGAAACCGCTCCAGAGGTCAACGTCAAACAGTTCTTTGTTTCTAGTATTTCTTTTTCCAGGTCTGTCGATCCAAGTGTCCTGAAAATAATTTAGCAGCACTTGTAGTTCATCCACATTTTCCATAAAAAAGGTAGTGTCCATTAGGGTTTCAAAACTATGTACCCCATCATGTGTTGGTACAAAAGCCAGGGCAAGCAGGCTCCTTACTTGCAGTCATGCTCAGCATTCTCCATGTATTTTTTGGCCACATCTGGTAATTGAGGCATATTTTGCCAAACATACTAGCTGTAGTGGAACAGGCATCATTGCTGTGTGCTATTGGGAAATACCCCTTTAAATCAGACTATGCTTGCACTTTCAAAGTCTGTCATCACAGTCCAAGGGTTTAAATGAGCAGTAAACTTTTTTCTTGAAAAAATATATATTGTAGGGATTTTCCTTTTGAGTAAAATAAGGGTACTCCCACTGCTGAGAGATTTATATTTCCAGAGTTATTACAGTTTAAACCCATGTTTTTTTAAATTAGCAGTACCCTCTAGTGGTCAAATTCTAATTAGATTTCCTGTTAGATTCTAATGGAGAGGAAAGTCAGAAAAGTCAGAGACATACAGTTCTCTATAGAATGTGATAGAAACTGCTGAGTCACTTCCTGTCAGTTAGAACTATCAGGAAGTAATCAGAGTAAATTCACTTCCTGTCAGTTAGAACTATCAGGAAGTAAACACAGTAAATTCACTTCCTGTCAGTTAGAACTATCAGGAATAGGGTTGCCACCTTTTCTTTAAAAAAATACCGGCCATGGCATTCCCTCCATAGACTTAACATTGGACAGAAGCCAATTTTTTACCGGCTTGCCGGTAAAATACCGGCTGAGTGGCAACGCTAACCAGGAAGTAAATTCACTTCCTGGTTATTTAAACTGCTATAAATTTTGACTAAAACATCTGATAGCAGTGGGAGTGACCTTGTTTTATTCAACAGGAAAAGCTCTGTAAAATATGTGTTTTCATAAAAAAAAGTTTACTGTTCCTTAAAGGGATAGTAATATTTCATAATAAAAGCAGCTCTAATTAATCATCATAGTATTTGGACTTTGGAGAGTGTTATTTCAATTCTGTCAGAGTTGTAGTTCAAGAGTAATTCAATGATAAAGTATCCCCCTCCCGTCCCTTTTACTGATGTAACACTGCTCAGCCAGATTAGAAGGGAGGTGCCCAGGTAGACTGCAGAGAGGGACAATCTTCAATTAAGATAAGGGAAAAACCTGAAAATCTTGTCAAGAGGGGCAGGGCTTTCATTGTTCTCATAGGAAGAAGATTGTCCCCTGCTGTTATCTGTCTGGTCAATGGACTGCATTCCACATCTGAGAAGAGATTGTTTACAGTAGGTAAAAGGGGCGGGAGGGGGGAACTTTGCTTGTGAATATCTCTTAAACCATAAAGGTTTGAGAGATAAGACTTATATCATTCTTCATGTTTTTTTAATGCCTACAAAATAAAATAAAGTTAAAACGAAGTATTACTATCCCTTTAAAGAAAGAGCAAAGATTCTTTATCTCGGTTAGCACACACATGTAAATATTTGTTGTCCTTTCACTCATGAGGACAAACACAAGTGGGATAACAGTCTCAAATTGCAGAGCATGTATGGTATATCTTTCACAAAATATGGTACCAGAGAAAAAAATAGTATGACTCACCAAAAGCCTATTTTGATTATACAATACACAAAAAGGAGAATACAATTACAGCAAAGCGTGTCTGGATGGAAGTTAACCCCATCCCGAAAATGGACGCACATGTACATCCCGCAGAAACTGTCACTTAGTGACAGAGGACATACATGTACGTCAAGGAAGTCATAGGAAGTAATGGGGAAAAAAGTTAGGCGGGTGTTAAGTGCCAGCCAAAAACCAAACAACGCTTACTGTAATGAAGAAGGTTAGTTCGGTGTTGTAGGAGTATGCTGTTATTAGTAGCAATCCAAGGCATAAAACATAACCTCTATTGGCATGAATTAAAAACTAACTGTAGTGTATTTAAAGGGACACTAACGTCCCATAAAAAATTCTTCTTGTTTTGTAGAGTTAAGTTAAAATTAAGTATGTGGCACAAATCCTATCTCTCAAACCTTTATGATTTGAGAGATATTTGCATCTAAAGTTCCCCTTCTCCTGACGTCAGCTGTAAAGCTGACAGCAGGAGATTCGAGTCGGCCGAATCGAGGAGGCTCTTCAGCAGAGCCGAAATTGCGTTATTAAAAAAGAACTACTTCATAGGGATGGTCTACAAAGTGTGCTTGCAAACCAGGTACACTTTGTAGACCTTTACAATGAAGTAATTCTTTTTAAAGCGGAACTACCACCCGACACAATCTTTAGCTTCACTAAGTCCCCATTTGGCGACTAGCTGCTTAGTAGCGCTAATCGCCAGAATTATTACCTTATTTAACAGACTTCTGCTCTCTTCCATGGGTGACAGGCAGGACGGAGCGCGGACATCTTGCCATTGTGACGTCCGCGCGCCTGCGCTGTCAATCACAGCCGGAGCCAAATGGCTCCTAGCAACTCCTACTAGACCCAACTGAGACTGACAGCGCAGGAGCGCGGATGTCACAATGGCAAGATGTCCGCGCTCCGTCCTGCCTGTCACCCATGGAAGAGAGCAGAAATCTATTAAATAAGGTAATTATTCTGGCGACTAGCGCTACTAAGCAGCTAGTTGCCAGAATGGGACTTAGTGAAGCTAAAGATTGTGTCGGGTGGTAGTTCCCCTTTGAATAACACGATTTCAGCTCTGCTGCAGAGCCTCCGGTTGGTCCCGGACCGGGATCTCCTGCAGTCAGCACAGCATTGACCTCAGGAGAAGGGGAGGGAGGGGGAACTTTAGTGGAGAATACCTCTCAAACTGTAAAGGTCTGAGAGATAGAATTTGTGCCACTTAATTTTTATTTTTTTAAACTCTACAAAACAAGAAGATTTTTTATGAGACATTAGTATCCCTTTAAAACCATATTTTTAGTACTGGGGTTGCATGTACTCCTTTCACTCTCATAGGAAGAATCTGCCAATAACTGGAGCTATCTAATCTCGCCTATTACGGTTTGCTGTGATTCACTAGCAATTAGCAGTATGCTTCGTTTGTATCACTAGGTGACATTAAGCTGCACCTAATGTATCACTGTTGTCATTAAAGCAGGGCTTATAATTTGAAGTCCTTTGCTACTAGCCAGACCTGAAAAGTTACTCACCACTGCAAGCCATAACATACCCACCAGGGCTGAATTTCTACTCGCCAGGGCTAAATTGTCACTCGCCATTGGCTAGTGAAAATTTTGAGCCCTGATTAAAGGGTTAGTAATGCCCAAAACAAAGCTGATGTTATTTATTAGACTAGCTGAAAAGCCCGTGTTCACAGGCCACAGTGCCGGCCAGTCGTGGTGCAGTCATGCCCAGTAGAGACTGCCTGCGCCGCGGCTGATACAGAACTGGACGGTCCGAAGTCAGACCTCCGGTCTGACTTCGGAGCGTCCTGCTCTTTATCAGCCTCGTCATGGGCAGTCCCTACTGTGCATGACTGCATCGTTACAAACTATTTAGTGAATTATTATATAGGATTGTACAAAAATAACGTATTTGGAAAAAAGTCCTATCTCTCAAACCGCTATGGTTGGAGAGATATCCTCTGTTAAAGTTCCCTCTCCCTCCCCTTCTCCTGACTTCAGCTGTAAGAAACATAGAAACATAGAATTTGACGGCAGATAAGAACCATTCGGCCCATCTAGTCTGCCCAATTTCCTACTGTGTTAAAAAAAAAAAAAAAAAAAAAACCTCAAACCTTTTTTGGTCCTTGGTCTTTTCTTATGTTAAGGACAGCCTTATGCCTATCCCATGCATGCTTAAATTCTGTCACTGTATTGACATCTACCACTTCTGCTGGTAGGCTATTCCACTTGTCTACTACCCTCTCAGTGAAGTAAAACTTTCTTACATTACATCTAAACCTGTGTCCCTCTAGTTTTAGACTATGGCCTCTTGTCCTAATGTTTTTACTCCTTTGAAATATACTTCCATCCTGTACTTTGTTGAATCCCTTCATGTATTTGAATGTTTCTATCATATCCCCTCTCTCTCTTCTCTCCTCCAAGCTATACATATTCAGATCCTTTAGTCTATCCTGATACTTCTTTTCCTGTAAACCAGTCACCATTTTAGTAGCCCTTCTTTGAATTTTCTCTAGAGTATCAATATCCTTCTGGAGATGGGGTCTCCAGTACTGTACACAATACTCTAGGTGAGGTCTAACTAGAGATCTGTACAGTGGCATGACCACTTCCCTTTTTCTGCTACTAATGCCCCTAGCTATACAACCCAGTGCCCTGCTTGCATTCCCCATCGCTTTATTACATTGCCTGCTTACCTTTAAGTCATTAGAAATAATTACTCCCAAATCCCTTTCCTCTGTTGTCTCTGACAGCACAGTACCCTTAATGGTATATTTTTCCTTTGGATTTTTATGTCCCAAGTGCATTATTTTACATTTATCAACGTTAAAGTGCATCTGCCACACTCTTGTCCATTCTTCTAATTTACCTAAATCATTCGCCATTTGGCTTTTTCCCCCTGGAATGTCTACCCTATTGCAGATCTTTGCATCATCTGCAAAAAGGCATACCTTTCCTTGAAGACCTTTTGCAATATCACTAATAAAAATATTAAAAAGAATGGGCCCCAGTACAGATCCCTGAGGTACTCCACTAGTAACACTCCTTTCGTCCGAATATTCTCCATTGACTACCACCTTCTGTCTCCTGTCACTTAGCCATTGCCTTATCCATTTCACTATTTTTACATCTAGACCCAAACACTGCAATTTATTTATGAGTCTTCTATGAGGGACAGTGTCAAATGCTTTACTGAAATCTAGATAAGCTATATCTACTGCTCCCCCTTGATCTATTATTTTAGTTACCCAGTCAAAAAAATCTATGAGGTTAGTTTGACAAGATCTCCCTGCTGTAAACCCATGCTGTTTGTAAACCATTTGTTTGTAAGCTGACAGAGGAGTTTCTGGTGCGGGGACCGACAGGTGGCTCTTCAGCAGAGCTGCAATAGAGCAATTTAAAAAGAAATACTTCTTTGGAACGGTCTACAAAGTGTGCCTGGTTTGCAAGCACACTTTTTAGACCATTCCAAAGAAGTATTTATTTTTAAATCGCGCTATTGCGGCTCGTGTCGGCGGACACAGATCTCCTTCTGTCAGCTATACAGCTGACATCAGGAGAAGCGGAACTTTAGCAGATGATATCTCAAAAACCATAAATCTCTCCCTTACTCTTATAGTAACTTCTGCATGATATCATCTAACCATTGAAGTGCCAGGACTGATACAATAATTACTAACAGATAACAGCTAACAATATCTAAAAATTAATTTTATTTTGAAGAAAACAACATGCCTTAGGGCATGTAAATCTTTTTTTTTTTTTACTTTGTGCAGGTCCCTACTTAGGGACTGCACCCTTTATTCCAGTGTTAAGAAGGACCTCTGAAGTGCTGCATGGGGAGGATGGTGGGGAGATTGAGGGAAAGAGGTTGCTGGTTCTGGAAAATCTAGAATGCAAAATGGAAATAGTTGAATATCAATCCATGTCAATATACAATATACAAACATGCAGTACACGTACACTCACGAACCCAATATACACATATGCAGTACACATACACACAGCAGGTCTGCCTTTTTCTGTTTCTCCCTGACTAGCTGGCTATCTTTGATGCTCCTATGGAAGTGGCCAGCAATTTGCCGGCACGACTCCAGAAGTGCTGACAACCTTCCAGAATTACTGCCATCCTCGAGAGCTGCCTTAGCTACCAGATGCAGGACGTGCTGAGCAGCGCACACCCACAAATCTGCCATCCAGGAGAGCCTTTATCATGTTAGCTGCAGCATCAATAACCACAAACCCCATTTGTGCCTGTGTGCCTGCCTGCTCCCCTAGCCACTGTGCCACCATGTTCTGCAGTGCTTTGCAAATGTTATCTGAGGTGTGCTGCTGATCCATTACCTCAGCATGGAGGAGGAAAGCGTGGTGCCCTGCCTGCTTGGCTACTTCACCTGAACTTGTTGTTGGTATTGGTGTATCTTGCAACACATTGGGCTGCCACCAATGAGCCGTCAATGACAGGAAGCAATGCTGGCCACTCAGAGCACTCCATAAGTCAGTGGTAAAGTGCACTCACTGGCCACCAGCCTTTCCTTGCAGGTCCTTCAAAAGTCCAAAGCATGACTGGTACAGTGAGGGCACTATAGTTCTACTAAATGTGCTGTGGAATGGATTTTTATAACTGGGTGCGACAGCCTCCATAAGTTGCTGGAAGGTGTCCCCATCTACCAAATTAAAAGTAGCACCCCCAACAGCTATGAGCTGTGCAATGAGGAGTGTCATTTTTCGAGACTGCTGTCTGCACATCCCCTTGGAATGAAACCCACCAAGATCTTCCAGTGTGGCCTGTATTGATTTTGGGATGGGCTGTGACTGTCTGCTCTTACTAGGACCAGATGTGGCATGATCCCCCTGCCCTTTCTCCTGTCTACTGGTGGTGAGTGTGACACTGCTATATGTAGTAGTGCCACGATCTGCACTTATCAACACTGACTTGTGGTAGTGGTTCAGGTGTTGGTTCATCCCGGAGGTGGTTAGATGACCCAACACCTGCCCACGGCTGACTTCCCTGCCACACAATTTACATCTAGCTAGCCGGCCATAGCCAACTGTTACAAAATGCTCCCACGCTTTGGAGTGACGGATGACTCTGGAAGATGGTGGAGAAGAAGAAACTGAGGTGACACTTTCTTCATCTTTACATGCTGGAGAAACCTCACTATTCTTTTTTTTCTACATTCCTTTACAGGGGTACTAGTAGACCCAAAAATGGCAGCAGGGATGTTGGGACTGGGATTGGAGGAGGATGGAGTAACACTGGTGGCAGAGACAGTATCAGCTACTACCTGCCAGGAAGACTCATTTGGAACTGGAAAGGCAGATGGTGAGTTTTCAAGAGAAGACAAAATTGTAGCTGGAGAAAAAGAAGGAGTACTATGGGCAGGGGAAAAATCAAGCTTCTGAGGCCTTGGTCCCTCATATTCTTCTACCTCTTGTAGGTTTGGAAAGGAAGAAAAATCAGCAGCAGCACATCACCTGATCTCAACCCGATCGAGCATGCATTTCATTTGCTGAAGACAGAACTTAAGGCAAAAAGACCCAAGAAGAAACAACAACTGAAGACAGCTAAGTAAAGGCCTGGCAATGCATCAAAAAACAGGAAACCCAGCGTTTGGTGATATCCATTTGTTCCAGACTTCAAGCAGTCATTGCCTGCTAAGGATTCTCAACAAAGTATCAAAAATGAACATTTTATTTATGATTGTGTTAATTTATTTAATTACATTTGAGCCCCTGAAATAAGTGGACTGTGTATGAAAATGTTTGCAATTCCTAAACATTTCATACAATATTTTTGTTCAACCCCTTGAATTAAAACTGAAAGTCTGCACTTCAATTGCATGTCGGTTGTTTCATTTCAAATGCATTGTGGTGGCGTACAGAGCCAAAATTATGAAAATTGTGTCAATGTCCAAATATTTCCAGACCTAACTGTACCTCCGCTTTTGCTGCCGTGTCCATATTTGGGGTTGTACAATGGTTTTTGGATCCTTTACTTCTTTTGCTGCACCTTGTTTTCCTATGGCTGGAGCCTTGATTCTGTCTAAAAAAGCAGTATCAACCTGTTGTGGCCCACTCTCCGAATTAGAAGAAGAAATGGAAGCAACTTCTGTGTCTGTCAAATGTCTAGGAACACGTTCCTTCTTATTAATTTTTTAATTCCTAAGATTTTTCCAATTATATACACAATCATATTGATAATCCAGTGCTTAGCTTTTAAATTTCTTGAATTCAAAGGTTTCCATTTGTATTTTATACTTTTTCACAAGGACCACTAGTTCACCTAGTACTGCCGTATTATCCTCAGGCGACAACTGATGGTTCAGTTCAGTTTTCACTGAGGTCACTGAATCTTTCAGTAGTGTGATCTCTTTATTAAGGCTTTCCATTGTCAAAATCATAAGGTCTATAGAACACAATCAAAATCTGGTACCATCTTTTAGTGTGTTCTTGAGCAAAGCGTTGGTTGTAGACTGACTAGTAGCCCCTCGGGTTACATCGGACCTTAATATATTCCAATAAAATTGTCCTGTGCGATGAATAACTTATTTTTTGGATACATTCTCCAGGGGTTTCTAGTTACTTTTTCATCCAACTGTTGGAAGAACGACACTGAATCTGATGTTAGGTTCTTCAGCAGATCTTTCAGATGCTGCCGTGTATACAGCCAAAACATTAACATAGTAACATAGTAAATTAGGTTGAATAAAGACACAAGTCCATCAAGTTCAACCTTCTTCACATACCCCAGTAACTGAGAATTGTATAGATTTCCTGCTACCAATTAAGTTAGTCTTTATCAGACCTTCCTGATCTGCCTACTGATAAATAGTATAACTCTGTATGTTCCCTCTTGAAAAAAATACATCTAATCTTCTCTTAAATGTATCCATTGTATCTGCCATAACCACCTCCTTGGGCAATGAATTCCACAATTTAACAGACCTTACCGTAAAAAAAGCCCTTCCTCTGCTGAAGTTTAAACCTCCTTTCTTCTAATCTCTTCCTGTTTAGTACTAAGTGTGGCAATATCCATAAAGTACATAATAAGTGCTGGTCTAGTGAGGACCAACTCTTAATACAGAACAAGTCTTGCGGCCGCACAATAATATTAACACATTCTTTAGTAAGACACTATGTTTAAAGTTCAAAGGGATGCCCTCTCTTCATGCACCTGTTTCCGAGGTGCTATACAACATGTAAAAACCAGAAGAGAGTCACTTACCCAAACTTAGTATTCACCAGGATGATTTATTGTAAAAATACAAACTCATTCTGCATTGTTCATAGATACAGGTCAAGAATGTCTGGTTATAGAAAGTTTCAGAGAACTCGCACTGTCCCCTTCCTCAGCACAGCCCCTATACACAAAGGGGCCATCACCAAAAGCACTATAATGAAGGATATTCACCCCCCACTTCCACATGTTCGAGGAACCACTTCACTTTTGCTACCATATTCCCCCTGATGTGGCGTAAATGAACAACAACACAATTGGACCTATAGGTTAAAGACACTAACTCCGTCTGGTCTAAATGAAAGAATTGAGTACTGGTGGTTCTACTAAAAGCATGATACTATGTGGTTAAACAGAGATTAATTACTGTTGTATTCAGGGCTTACAGAGACAGATAATGATAATGAATAGTAAATGTGTGAGGTTACAGGAGTGTGGCTTAAAACCCTGGGCCGTAGCTAACCCAAGGGTCATGAGGAACAGTAAGGAGGTTAGAGGCCTCATCTTAAGGAAATAGTAAGGGAGAAGGTGTAGGTGGGTGGGGTAACGCAACTGCATGCGCGAGGTGCTGCTGGGATAGAGGTTTTATAAAACCTCCAGCCCCTCCTACAAAATCAGGCTTTAGCCTTAAACTTGTATTCAGGGCTTACAGAGACAGATAATGATAATGGATAGCAAACGTGTGAGGTTACAGGAGTGTGGCTTAAAACCCAAGGGTTGTGAGGAGCAGTAAAGAGGTTAGAGGCCAAAAGAAAGGGTAGGTAGCGCTAGTGAGTTAATTATTGAAAAGCACATTGTATTTTGTGACTGGGATCCAGAGCATATCTTGTAAAACAAGACAAGCGCCATCTACCCATTCTTTGTATAATATAGTCTGGTACTTGATTCCTAGAAGCAGATGAAGCTGCCCCTATTCTAAAGGAGTGGCATGAATACAGTTAGGGGTTTAGTTGTAGACAGCCAAAAAGAATTCTTAAGTAGCTAATAAACTAATTGGTGCTAAAAGGGCCATACGGCATGGGCAGTAATTGGCTTGATTCGAGATTGGAGGCCAAAAGGGATTGCAAATTGGCAAGCGTAGCGAATGGGCACCAGTGATCACCAGTAGCGAAGTAACAAATATCTGTCCCGACTAGCAGGGTATCAGTTTTTGACTTGGCTAGATGGAGAATGAAATGGTTACCAAATCTGATTAGGTCCGAGTTTCCTAAGATAACTGTGTTCCCTGCTGGAAACTGAAAATTCGATAGGCCTGAGAAAAATGAACAAAGCTAGATAAATGGCTACTGAAAGAAGTGTATTGGTATAATGATCGAAAGGACATGTCATTAATAAATCTGATCATTTCCTAAATAGGGGCCCTTCTATGGGAAGACAGGATATGGGGAATTTTTTGCAATACCCTTGAGAAATAAACAGATGTGGGGAAAAGAATGTAATGGAGTGGGGAATGATATGGCTAGCAGAAACAGGTGGTGATCAGTCCCTGCCAGGTAAAGTTTGATTGTGCCAGACGAGAGCCTGAGAACTGCGTGGCATAAGAGGTCATGGCTAGAATACATGTTAGAGGATAAGGGGATGCAGGTTTGGTAAACTGAAGAAAAACAGAAAAACTCTGCCAAGCTTTCCCGTACGCTTGACTGGTGTTGGGTGCCAGAGCTTTGGAAATTAAGTGGTCTGCATGTCTCAGATGAGTAGTTAGAGTAGGGTCAAGTCCTTAAGCGGAGGTGGATGGTCCGACTCGATGTTTCCAGTAGGATGAAGACTGAAGAATTTCTAAAACTGAAAGCAGGAAAGAGCGTCAGCTTCGGTGTTAGATGGAACTGGAATGTAACTGCAATGAACAACGAATTTAAAGTATAATGACAACCAAGTAAGCTTTCTCAAAAAAGGCATGACTTCAGTGGAGGAGGACCATGGTAGTGTTATCAGTATGGAAAGTGACTGACGAACCTGACCAAAACTGACCCCAAAGACTGGCTGCAGCTACAATGGGACTGATTTCAAAGACTGGAGAAGATTTGAGGAATAAGTAGAACTTCAGGGGGCCATACTTTTGTGAATCATTTATTTCCATATATATCTGCGAATCCATGTGAAGGTGAAGCATCCAAAAATATATGAGGTGAAGAAGGGGAGGGCATCCATTCCAATGGTTGAAGAAGTTGGCCCACATTTTTAAGTCCGATCTGGCTGCCGTGTCTAATGAAATTGTACTAAAAGCATCTGAAGCTTGCGGAAGTAGAAGGAGAAGATGGGAAATAAAAGATCTGCCTTGGGGAATAATTCTCATTGAAAATCTGAAGTAACCCAAGAGGGATTGAAGTTCTAGTCTGGTGCATGATGTTTTGCTAGAGAATTCTGAGACAATCTTTTGAATAACGGACAACTTCTCTTGGGGCAGAATGGTTTCCATTTGAATCATGTCTATATTGATTCCTAAAAAGTTGATGGTCGTACTCGGTCCACTAGATTTGTCCTCGGCTATTGGAACATTGAGTTCTGAGAATAAAGACTGTAGCTTGAGTAGACTGGATGGTATGGATAGAGGAGGTTCAATTAACAGAAAGTCGTTGAGGTAGTGGATTACTGATGGACATTTGGAGATGTTGAGAAGTAGCCAGCAGAGTGTTTCAGCAAATGTATCGAAAATCTTGAGGCTACTTTTACAGCCAAATGTCAGTTTAGTGGCAAAATAATAATCTTTCTTCATCGTATGCCCTGCAGGAGCCAAAGGTCTGGATGAATGGGAATGACCTTGTAAGCACTGTCGATATCTGCCTTAGAAAGCCAGGAACCTTGGTCAAAAGAGACAATTATTTTGACGGCATCATCAATGGAGGAATAACGCATTGAAGGGATGAGGGAATTTAGACTAGGAAGTGGGAATGAGTGGGGGGCATAAAATTCAATGATTAAGCGTTGCTTTTTGGTAAATGTACTTTCTGCGATGCCAATGGGACTGACTCGCCATTTTGGGAAGGGGGGGTCGGGAATGGACCTATGATAAAGCAAAGGTTGGGTTCCTTTGACAGAAGGAGATCTACTCTCTAATGTTTGAAATAGCAAACTGAAGATTGTCACATTCTAATGTTGATGAAGACTAAGCCAGTAGGCCAGTATGAACCTCTTCTGAAAAACCAAGTGAGAGGAATTGAATTAACTGTTTTGATGGGTGACTATCAAGAAGAAACAAGGAGTGATAGATTAAGCAGAGCTAGTCATTTATTGGAAAGTTTTGGACACCTTCGGCCTCTTAACGGGGAGGTAAGGTAGGGACAACAACCTTCAGCCTCTGCGAAGAGGTAAGGCTGGGGAGGCTTATTGTAGAATATATACAAGAAGGAGGAGTATTGTAGAATATATAGAGGCAGGAGGCATATTGTATGTAGAGTATATACAGGCAGGAGGCATATTATAGAATATATAGAGACAGGAGGCATATTGTAGAATATATACAGGCAGGAGGCATACTGTAGAATACATACAGGCAGGAGGACTATTGTAGAGTATATATAGGCAGGAGGCATATTGTAGAATATATACAGACAGGAGGCACATGGTAGAATATAAAGAGGCAGGAGGCGTATCGTAGAATATATAGAGACAGGAGGCATATTGTAGAATATATACAGACAGGAGGCATATTGTAGACTATATAGAGGCAGGAGGCATATTGTAGAATATATAGAGACAGGAGGCACATGGTAGAATATATAGAGACAGGAGGCACATGGTAGACTATATAGAGGCAGGAGGCACATGGTATAATATATAGAGGCAGGAGGCATATTGTAGAATACATACAGGCAGGAGTCTGATACTATGTATAGTATGATTTAAAGCGGAACGTTCACCTATTAATAAGTTGCCATGCATTCGTTAAGCATGGCGATTAGCTTGAAAATACATGTCTTAACTATAAGTGCCACATTCTAAAGAAATCTTTACCGTTTGGAGACCGGAAGTCAGGTAACAGCACATCTTGTCTGTGCGCCTGCACCGTCAGTCCCGGTCTCCTGTAAAGCACTGCAGTGTACCACATGGTAACCGGAAGGGACTGATGACACCGTCGTGCAGACTGCACTAACCTGCCTGTCAGTCTCCAAACACTAAAGATTTCTTCAGAATGTGGCACTTTTTATAAGTAAGACATGTATTTTCAAGGTAGTCGCCATATGCTTAATGAATGCATGGTGACTTATTCATAGGCGAAAGTTCCACTTTAACCCCTTAAGGACCATTGACGTGGCAGGACCGTCACGCTGGTCCGACTCTTAAGGACCAGTGACGGTCCTGGCACGTCACATACTTTTACTCACCTTTTGCAGTCAGTGGGTACAGTAATGTAGTTTATATGCAGGCAGGGGTACAGTGGTGTAGTTTATATGCAGTCAGTGGGTACAGTAATGTAGTTTATATGCAGGCAGGGATACAGTGGTGTAGTTTATATGCAGTCAGTGGGTACAGTAATGTAGTTTATATGCAGGCAGGGATACAGTGGTGTAGTTTATATGCAGTCACTGGGTACAGTAATGTAGTTTATATGCAGGCAGTAGGTACAGTAGTGTATCTTATATGCAGGCAGAGGTGGGTACAGTAGTGTAGTTTATATGCAGGCAGTAGGTACAGTAGTGTAGTTTATATGCAGGCAGTAGGTACAGTAGTGTATCTTATATGCAGGCAGAGGTGGGTACAGTAATGTAGTTTATATGCAGGCAGGGATGGGTACAGTAATGTAGTTTATATGCATGCAGCTGGTACAGTAGTGTAGTTTATATACAGGCAGTGGGTACAGTAATGCAGTTTATATACAGGCAGTGGGTACAGTAATGTAGTTTATATACAGGCAGTGGGTACAGTAGTGTACTTTATATACAGGAAGTGGGTACAGTAGTGTAGTTTATATACAGACAGTGGGTACAGTAATGTAGTTTATGTACAGGCAGTGGGTACAGTAATGTAGTTTATATAGAGGCAGTGGGTACAGTAATGTACTTTATATACAGGCAGTGGGTACAGTAATGTAGTTTATATACAGGCATTGGGTACAGTAATGTAGTTTATATACAGGCAGTGGGTACAGTAGTGTAGTTTATATACAGGCAGTGGGTACAGTAATGTAGTTTATGTACAGGCAGTGGGTACAGTAATGTAGTTTATACAGAGGCAGTGGGTACAGTAATGTACTTTATATACAGGCAGTGGGTACAGTAGTGTAGTTTATATACAGGCAGTGGGTACAGTAATGTAGTTTATGTACAGGCAGTGGGTACAGTAATGTACTTTATATATTACAGTAGTGTAGTTTATATAGAGGCAGTGGGTACAGTAATGTACTTTATATACAGACAGTGGGTACAGTAATGTAGTTTATATACAGGCAGTAGGTACAGTAATGTACTTTATATACAGGCAGTGGGTACAGTAGTGTAGTTTATATACAGGTAGTAGGTACAGTAGTGTACTTTATATACAGGCAGTGGGTACAGTAATGTAGTTTATATACAGGCAGTGGGTACAGTAATGTAGTTTATATACAGACAGTGGGTACAGTAGTGTAGTTTATATACAGGCAGTGGATACAGTAATGTAGTTTATATACAGACAGTGGGTACAGTAATGTACTTTATATACAGGCAGTGGATACAGTAATGTAGTTTATATACAGGCAGTGGGTACAGTAGTGTACTTTATATACAGGAAGTGGGTACAGTAATGTAGTTTATATACAGGCAGTGGGTACAGTAATGTACTTTATATACAGGCAGTGGGTACAGTAGTGTACTTTATATACAGGAAGTGGGTACAGTAGTGTAGTTTATACAGAAGCAGTGGGTACAGTAATGTAGTTTATATACAGGCAGTGGGTACAGTAATGTACTTTATATACAGGCAGTGGGTACAGTAGTGTAGTTTATATACAGACAGTGGATACAGTAATGTAGTTTATATACAGGCAGTGGGTACAGTAGTGTACTTTATATACAGGCAGTGGGTACAGTAGTGTAGTTTATATACAGGCAGTGGGTACAGTAGTGGCTTATATACAGGCAGTGGGTACAGTAATGTAGTTTATATACAGGCAGTGGGTACAGTAATGTACTTTATATACAGGCAGTGGATACAGTGGTGTAGTTTATATACAGGCAGTGGGTACAGTAATGTAGTTTATATACAGGCAGTAGGTACAGTAATGTAGTTTATATACAGGCAGTAGGTACAGTAATGTACTTTATATACAGACAGTGGGTACAGTAATGTACTTTATATACAGGCAGTGGATACAGTGGTGTAGTTTATATACAGGCAGTGGATACAGTAATGTAGTTTATATACAGGCAGTGGGTATAGTAATGTACTTTATATACAGGGAGTGGGTACAGTAATGTAGTTTATATACAGGCAGTGGGTACAGTAGTGTACTTTATATACAGGCAGTAGGTACAGTAATGTAGTTTATATACAGGCAGTGGGTACAGTAGTGTACTTTATATACAGGCAGTGGGTACAGTAATGTAGTTTATATACAGGCAGTGGGTACAGTAATGTACTTTATATACAGGCAGTGGGTACAGTAATGTAGATTATATACAGACAGTGGGTACAGTAATGTAGTTTATATACAGACAGTGGGTACAGTAATGTACTTTATATACAGGTAGTAGGTACAGTAGTGTACTTTATATACAGGCAGTGGGTACAGTAATGTAGTTTATATACAGGCAGTGGGTACAGTAATGTAGTTTATATACAGGCATTGGGTACAGTAGTGTAGTTTATATACAGGCAGTGGGTACAGTAATGTACTTTATATACAGGCAGTGGGTACAGTAATGTAGATTATATACAGACAGTGGGTACAGCAATGTAGTTTATATACAGACAGTGGGTACAGTAATGTACTTTATATACAGGTAGTAGGTACAGTAGTGTAGTTTATATACAGGCAGTGGGTACAGTAGTGTAGTTTATATACAGGCAGTGGGTACAGTAATGTAGTTTATATACAGGAAGTGGATACAGTAATGTACTTTATATACAGGTAGTGGGTACAGTAATGTACTTTATATACAGGCAGTGGGTATAGTAATGTACTTTATATGCCGGCAGTGGGTACAGTAATGTAGTTTATATACAGTTAGTGGGTACAGTAGTGTAGTTTATATGCAGGCAGTGGGTATAGTAATGTACTTTATATATAGGCAGTGGGTACAGTAATGTACTTTATATACAGGTAGTGGGTACAGTAATGTACTTTATATACAGGCAGTGGGTACAGTAGTGTAGTTTATATGCAGGCAGTGGGTATAGTAATGTACTTTATATACAGGCAGTGGGTACAGTAGTGTAGTTTATATGCAGGCAGTGGGTATAGTAATGTACTTTATATACAGGCAGTGGGTACAGTAGTGTAGTTTATATGCAGGCAGTGGAACATAAGGATAATATATAGGCTGTGTGATCAATGGGAGGTACAGGCTGGCAGGAAAGGAGGGGGACGTGGCTATAATCAGGATACACAGTAAATCCAACTACTAGCACCCACTCATGGGGAAGTACATGTTACACAATAAGGGGGAGTTACACAATATCAAGGCAAAGAGAGTACCGAGTCTGGCAGAATGTGTGACAAAGGGGAATGGGAATCATGGGCAGGTAAAGATTCTAAAAGAGGGGGATACAGTGAGTCTGTTCAGTGGGGTAAATAATGTAATAGAGGGGGATACAGTGAGTCTATTCAGGAGGCAGGTACAGAATGTAATAGAGGGGGAAACAGTGAGTCTATTCAGGGGGTATAGAATCTAACAGAGGAGGGATACAGTGAGTTTGTTCAGGGGTATAGAATCTAATAGAGGAGGGATATAGTGAGTCTGTTTAGGGGTATACAATCTAATAGAGGAGGGATACAGTGAGTCTGTTCAGGGGGTATAGAATCTAATAGAGGAGGGATACCGCGAATCTATTCAAGGAGTATAGAATCTAATAGAGGAGGGATACAGTGAGTCTGTTCAGGGGGTATAGAATCTAATAGAGAAGGGATACAGCGAATCTATTCAAGGAGTATTGAATCTAATAGAGGAGGGATACAGTGAGTCTATTCAGAGGGTATAAGATCTAATAGAGGAGGGATACAGTGAGTCTATTCAGGGGTGTAGAATCTAATAGAGGAGGGATACAGTGAGTCTATTCAGGGGGTACAGAATCTAATAGAGGAGGGATACAGTGAGTCTATTCAGGGGGTACAGAATCTAATAGAGGAGGGATACAGTGAGTCTGTTCAGGGGGTATAGAATCTAATAGAGGAGGGATACAGTGAATCTGTTCAGGGGTATAGAATCCAATAGAGGAGGGATACAGTGAGTCTGTTCAGGGGGTATAGAATCTAATAGAGGAGGGATACAGTGAGTCTGTTCAGGGGGTATAGACAGGGCCGGGTTTACATCTCAGGAGCCTGTAGGCACAGATATCTGAAGCGCCCCCCCCCCCCCCCCGGCCATCTCCACAATGCTCCAAATCTCCATATTGCCCTCACATTGCCCCCCAATACCTTCACATTGCACCCCATCAGCTCCACATTGCCCCATTCAACTCCATATTGCCCTCACATTGCCCCCCATCGGCTCCACATTGACCCCATGTAATGTACTTATATACAGGTAGTGGGTACAGTAATGTACTTTATATACAGGCAGTGGGTATAGTAATGTACTTTATATACAGGCAGTGGGTATAGTAATGTACTTTATATGCAGGCAGTGGGTACAGTAATATAGTTTATATACAGTTAGTGGGTACAGTAGTGTAGTTTATATACAGGCAGTGGGTATAGTAATGTACTTTATATACAGGCAGTGGGTACAGTAATGTACTTTATATACAGGTAGTGGGTATAGTAATGTACTTTATATACAGGTAGTGGGTACAGTAATGTACTTTATATACAGTTAGTGGGTACAGTAGTGTAGTTTATATGCAGGCAGTGGGTATAGTAATGTACTTTATATACAGGTAGTGGGTACAGTAATGTACTTTATATACAGTTAGTGGGTACAGTAGTGTAGTTTATATGCAGGCAGTGGGTATAGTAATGTACTTTATATACAGGCAGTGGGTACAGTAGTGTAGTTTATATGCAGGCAGTGGGTATAGTAATGTACTTTATATACAGGCAGTGGGTACAGTAGTGTAGTTTATATGCAGGCAGTGGGTATAGTAATGTACTTTATATACAGGCAGTGGGTACAGTAGTGTAGTTTATATGCAGGCAGTGGAACATAAGGATAATATATAGGTTGTGTGATCAAGGGGAGGTACAGGCTGGCAGGAAAGGAGGGGGACGTGGCTATAATCAGGATACACAGTAAATCCAACTACTAGTACCCACTCATGGGGAAGTACATGTTACACAATAAGGGGGAGTTACACAATATCAAGGCAAAGAGAGTACAGAGTCTGGCAGAATGTGTGACAAAGGGGAATGGGAATCATGGGCAGGTAAAGATTCTAAAAGAGGGGGATACAGTGAGTCTGTTCAGTGGGGTAAATAATGTAATAGAGGGGGATACAGTGAGTCTATTCAGGAGGCAGGTACAGAATGTAATAGAGGGGGAAAAAGTGAGTCTATTCAGGGGGTACAGAATGTAATAGAGGGGGATACAGTGAGTCTATTCAGGGGGTATAGAATCTAACAGAGGAGGGATACAGTGAGTTTGTTCAGGGGGTATAGAATCTAATAGAGGAGGGATATAGTGAGTCTATTCAGGGGGTATAGAATCTAACAGAGGAGGGATACAGTGAGTCTATTCAGGGGGTATAGAATCTAACAGAGGAGGGATACAGTGAGTTTGTTCAGGGGGTATAGAATCTAATAGAGGAGGGATATAGTGAGTCTGTTTAGGGGTATACAATCTAATAGAGGAGGGATACAGTGAGTCTGTTCAGGGGGTATAGAATCTAATAGAGGAGGGATACAGCGAATCTATTCAAGGAGTATAGAATCTAATAGAGGAGGGATACAGTGAGTCTATTCAGGGGGTATAAGATCTAATAGAGGAGGGATACAGTGAGTCTAATCAGGGGTGTAGAATCTAATAGAGGAGGGATACAGTGAGTCTATTCAGGGGGTACAGAATCTAATAGAGGAGGGATACAGTGAGTCTATTCAGGGGGTACAGAATCTAATAGAGGAGGGATACAGTGAGTCTGTTCAGGGGGTATAGAATCTAATAGAGGAGGGATACAGTGAATCTGTTCAGGGGTATAGAATCCAATAGAGGAGGGATACAGTGAGTCTGTTCAGGGGGTATAGAATCTAATAGAGGAGGGATACAGTGAGTCTGTTCAGGGGGTATAGACAGGGCCGGGTTTACATCTCAGGAGCCTGTAGGCACAGATATCTGAAGCGCCCCCCCCCGGCCATCTCCACAATGCTCCAAATCTCCATATTGCCCTCACATTGCCCCCCAATACCTTCACATTGCACCCCATCAGCTCCACATTGCCCCATTCAACTCCATATTGCCCTCACATTGCCCCCCATCGGCTCCACATTGACCCCATCAGCTCCACATTGACCCCATCAGCTCCACATTGCCCTCATATTGCCACATCATCTCAACATTTCCCTCACATTGCCCCCCATCAGCTCCACATTGCCCTCATATTGACCCATCAGCTCCACATTGCCCCATTCAACTCCACATTGACCCCATCAGCTCCACATTGCCCTCATATTGCCCCATCAGCTCCACATTGCCCCATTCAACTCCATATTGCCCCCCATCAGCTCCACATTGACCCCATTAGCTCCACATTGCCCTCATATTGATCCATCAGCTCCACATTGCCCCATTCAACTCCACATTGACCCCATCAGCGCCACATTGACCTCATATTGCCCCATCAGCTTGACATTGCCCCATTCAACTCCATATTGCCCCCCATGAGCTCCACATTGACCCCATCAGCTCCACATTGCCCTCATATTGCCACATCATCTCAACATTTCCCTCACATTGCCCCTATCAGCTCCACATTGCCCTCATATTGACCCATCAGCTCCACATTGCCCCATTCAACTCCACATTGACCCCATCAGCTCCACATTGCCCTCATATTGCCCCATCAGCTCCACATTGCCCCATTCAACTCCATATTGCCCCCCCATCAGCTCCACATTGCCCTCATATTGATCCATCAGCTCCACACTGCCCCATTCAACTCCACATTGACCCCATCAGCTCCATATTGACCTCATATTGATCCATCAGCTCCACACTGCCCCATTCAACTCCACATTGACCCCATCAGCTCCACATTGACCTCATATTGCCCCATCAGCTCCACATTGCCCCATTCCACTCCATATTGCCCCCATGAGCTCCACATTGACCCCATGAGCTCCACATTGACCCCATCAGCTCCACAATGCCCTCACAATGCCCCCCTTCGGCTACAACTTGCCCCCACCATCTCCATGTTGCCCTCACATTGCCTCCCTCCCATTGTCTGTTTCCTACCTCCCTAGCAGATCTGTTGTCTGTTCCTCCTTTGGCACAGTCATGTTGTTAATGAAGCTCCCACGTGGTCTCCTATTCAGGAATGCAGAGCGCTGAGAGATGATGTCATCTCCCAGCGCTCTGCATTCTTACAGAGCCGACAAGGGAGCTTGTCGCTTACAGGACTGTGCCAAAGGAGGCACAGATGACAGATCTGCTAGGGAGGTAAGAAATAGACAACGGGGGGGGGGGGGTGCAATGTGAGGGTAGAATGGAGTGGGCGCTGGCGCAGCCAGCGAGGTGGCATTTTTTTTTTTTAAGTATTAAAAATATTCTGTAAAATAAGGCTTCAATGATGCTGGCATAATTTGCTATGAAATTGTATGATCAATAATTTATCTGGTGTTAGGTGTCTTTAGTGCTAGTTGCAGCTAAAATTGCACTAGCGCCACCCTACTGCCTGTTGATACAGGTCTCCTCTTGTACTTTCTATCGGAACACTAGCCGTCTGGTTTTGTCTCTGTGCGTTCCATCTCACTGTCTTGAGTATATGGAATGCTAGCACTGGTCATTTGTTTATGTTAGATGGGGGATGATAGTAACCCTGGGTATGAAAAACAAAGGTATTAAGAAGAATATTAAGCATTAAACAAAAAAAAAATCCCATTGTCAGGCGCCCCTCGGTGGCGTGCGCCTGTAGGCAGGTGCCTACTTTGCCTTATGGCAAATCCGGCCCTGGGTATAGAATCTAATAGAGGAGGGATACAGCGAGCCTATTCAGGGGGTATAGAATCTAATAGAGGAGGGATACAGTGAGCCTATTCAAGGGGTATAGAATCTAATAGAGGGGGGATACAGTGAGTCTATTCAGGGGGTATAGAATCTAATAGAGGAGGGATACAGTGAGTCTATTCAGGGGGTATAGAATCTAATAGAGGAGGGATACAGCGAATCTGTTTAGGGGTATAGAATCTAATAGAGGAGGGATATAGTGAGTCTATTCAGGGGGTATAAGATCTAATAGAGGAGGGATACAGTGAGTCTATTCAGGGGGGTATAGAATCTAATAGAGGAGGGATACAGTGAGTCTATTCAGGGGGTACAGAATCTAATAGAGGACTGATACAGTGAGTCTGTTCAGGGGGCATAAAATCTAATAGAGGAGGGATACAGTGAGTCTATTCAGGGTGCACAGAATCTAATAGAGAGAGGAATGCAGTGAGTCTGTTCAGGGGGTATAGAATCTAATAGAGGAGGGATACAGTGAATCTGTTCAGGGGGTATAGAATCTAATAGAGGAGGGATACAGTGAATCTGTTCAGGGGGTATAGAATCCAATAGAGGAGGGATACAGTGAGTCTGTTCAGGGGGTATAGAATCTAATAGAGGAGGGATACAGTGAGTCTGTTCAGGGGGTATAGAATCTAATAGAGGAGGGATACAGCGAGTCTATTCAGGGCGGTATAGAATCTAATAGAGGAGGGATACAGTGAGTCTGTTCAGGGGTATAGAATCTAATAGAGGAGGGATATAGTGAGTCTGTTTAGGGGTATAGAATCTAATAGAGGAGGGATATAGTGAGTCTATTCAGGGGGTATAAGATCTAATAGAGGAGGGATACAGTGAGTCTGTTCAGGGGGCATAAAATCTAATTGAGAAGGGATACAGTGAGTCTATTCAGGGTGTACAGAATCTAATAGAGAGAGGAATGCAGTGAGTCTAATAGGGGTGGGATACAGTGAATATGTTCAGGGGATACATAATATAATAGATTTGGGATACAGTGAGTCTATTCAGGGGGGTATAGAATCTAATAGAGGAGGGATACAGTAAGTCTTTTCAAGGGGTATATAATCTAATAGAGGAGGGATACAGTGAGTCTTTTCAAGGGGGTATATAATCTAATAGAGGAGGGATACAGTAAGTCTTTTCAAGGGGTATATAATCTAATAGAGGAGGGATACAGTAAGTCTTTTCAAGGGGTATATAATCTAATAGAGGAGAGATACAGTGAGTCTTTTCAAGGGGGTATATAATCTAATAGAGGAGGGATACAGTGAATCTGTTCAGGGGGTATAAAATCTAATAGAGGAGGGATACAGTGAGTTTAATAGAGGGGGATACAGTGAGTCTGTTCAGGGAGGTATAGAATCTAATAGAGGAGGGATACATTGAGTCTATTCAGGAAGTATAGAATCTAATAGAGGGGGATACAGCGAGTCTATTCAGGGGAGGTACAGAATGTAATACAGGGGGGAAACAGTGAGTCTGTTCACGGAGGTACAGAATGTAATAGAGGGGGGGATGCAGTGAGTCTATTCAGGGGGGTAAATAATGTAAAAGATGGGGGATACAGTGAATGTTCAGGGGGTACATAATCTAGTAGATTAGGGATACAGTGAGTCTATTCAGAGGGGTATAGAATCTAATAGAGGAGGGATACAGTGAGTCTATTCATGGGGTATATAATCTAATAGAGGAGGGATACAGCGAATCTGTTCAGGGGGTATAAAATCTAATAGAGGAGGGATACAGTGAGTTTAATAGGGGGGGATACAGTGAGTCTGTTCAGGGAGGTATAGACTCTAATAGAGGAGGGATACAGAGAGTCTATTCAGAGGGTATAAAATCTAATTGAGGAGGGATACAGTGAGTCTATTCAGGGGGTATAAAATCTAATAGAGGAGGGACACAGTGAGTCTAATTGAGGAGGGATACAGTGAGTCTATTCAGGGGGTATAAAATCTAATAGAGGAGGGACACAGTGAGTCTAATTGAGGAGGGATACAGTGAGTCTATTCAGGGGTTATAAAATCCAATAGAGGAGGGACACAGTGAGTCTAATAGAAGGGGGATACAGTGAATCTATTCATGGGGTATAGAATCTAATAGAGGAAGGATACAGTGAATCTATTCAGGGGGGTTTAGAATCTAATAGAGGAGGGATACAGCGAATCTGTTCAGGGGGTATAAAATCTAATAGAGGAGGGATACAGTGAGTTTAATAGAGGGGGGATACAGTGAGTCTGTTCAGGGAGGTATAGAATCTAATAGAGGAGGGATACGGTGAGTCTATTTAGGGGGTATAAAATCTAATTGAGGAAGGATACAGTGAGTCTATTCAGGGGTTATAAAATCTAATAGAGGGATACAGTAAGGCTATTCAGGGAGTACAGAATCTATTACAGGAGGGATACAGTGAGTCTATTCAGGGGGTACAGAATCTAATAGAGGAGGGATACAGTGAGTCTATTCAGGGGGTATAAAATCTAATTGAGGAGAGATACAGTGAGTCTATTCAGGGGGGTATAGATTCTAATAGAGGGGGGATACAATGAGTATTCAGGGGGTACAGAATCTAATAGAGGGGGGATACAGTGAGTATATTCAGGGAGGTATGGAATGTAATAGAGGGGGTATGCAGTGAGTCTATTCAGGGAGGTATGGAATGTAATAGAGGGGGGATACAGTGAGTATATTCAGGGAGGTATGGAATGTAATAGAGGGGGGATGCAGTGAGTCTATTCAGGGGGGTATAGATTCTAATAGAGGGGGGATACAATGAGTCTATTCAGGGGGTACAGAATCTAATAGAGGGGGGATACAGTGAGTATATTCAGGGAGGTATGGAATGTAATAGAGGGGGTATGCAGTGAGTCTATTCAGGGAGGTATGGAATGTAATAGGGGGGGATGCAGTGAGTATATTCAGGGATGTATGGAATGTAATAGGGGGGATGCAGTGAGTCTATTCAGGAAGGTACAGAATGTAATAGAGGGGGGATACTTTGAGTCTATTCAAGGGGTATATAATCTAACAGAGGGGGATACAGTGAGTCTATTCAGGGCAGGGTGACCTGATGTCCCCATTTTCGTGGGCAGTCCCCAGATTGAGGGCACTGTCCCCGGTAAGAATGTGTCCTCGGATATGTCCCCGGATGAGCCCTCAGCGTTAGCCGCATTGCTCACTCAAGAGATACCGAAAATTGATTGGCCGCATCATATGACGCATACCCTGCGTAATAGCATAATTCACCCTGCTCTCCTCTGTAGGAGCAGTGAGTGAGTGCGCTGCACTGTTTATAGCGGGAACGGTAATGCCTGGCAGAATAGGGTCATTTGACCAGGTCCTAACTGCATTGCTTTGATTTAATTTATTTGATAATACCATTTCTTTATTTAATTTAGTTATGTAGCCATGTTGCTCTTACTATAACTAGATCCACTAACATATTGCTCCTAATTGTTATTTTATTACACTATTTCGATTTCACTCCCTGTGGTTGCTTATAATTTAACTTATAGCTCAAGTTAAGTGAGAGATTGAAAAGGATCCATACCAATTAAGGAACTGGTACTTCAAAGGTTAAATCACCAGCATTTTTTAGTCCTTTCTCATTGATTTCTATGGTGTTAACTTAAAGACGTGCCTTTGGTCTGATCATTTGACAGGACTAAGCTACTGCAATGTGGAGATGGGCAGTGTGGGGAGGAGGAGAGTGTGGGGGGGAGGAGGACATGGTGAGTAGTGTGGGGAGGAGGAAAGGGTGAGCAGTGTGGAGGTGGACAATGTGGAGTTCGACAGTGTGTGAGGGTGGACAGTGTGTGTGGTGGGTAATGTTGAGATGGACAATATGTGCAGTGTGGAGGTGGACAATGTGGGCAATGAGGGGGTGGTCAGTGTGAGGTGGACAATGTGGAAGTGGACAGTATGGGCAGTGTGGAGTTTGACAAGGTGGGCAGTGTGTGTAGGTGGGCAATGTGGGGAGGAGGACAGTTTGTGAAGGAGGACAGTGTGTACCGTGTGCAGTTGGACAGTGTGTGAGGGTGGACAGTGTGTGTGGTGGGTAATGTTGAGATGGACAATATGTGCAGTGTGGAGGTGGTCAGTGTGAGGTGGACAATGTGGAAGTGGATAGTATGGGCAGTGTGGAGTTGGACAAGGTGGGCAGTGTGTGTAGGTGGGCAATGTGGGGAGGAGGACAGTTTGTGAAGGAGGACAGTGTGTACCGTTTGCAGTTGGACAGTGTGTGAGGGTGGACAGTGTGTGTGGTGGGTAATGTTGAGATGGACAATATGTGCAGTGTGGAGGTGGTCAGTGTGAGGTGGACAATGTGGAAGTGGACAGTATGGGCAGTGTGGAGTTGGACAAGGTGGGCAGTGTGTGTAGGTGGGCAATGTGGGGAGGAGGACAGTTTGTGAAGGAGGACAGTGTGTACCGTGTGCAGTTGGACAGTGTAGGGGTGGAAAGTGTGGGGGGGCAGTGTTGAAGTGGACAATGCGGGCAGTGAGTGGAAGAGGAGAGGGTGGACAGTTTGTGGATGAGGATGGGGTGGGCAGTGTGGAGGTGGACTGTGTGTGGAGGACAGCAATGTGTGGAGGTGGACAGAGTGTGGATAGTGTGTGAGGGTGGGCAGGGTGTGAAGGTGGAGAGTGTGGACAGAGTGTGAGGGTGGACAGGAATTGGAGGTAGACAGGCTGTGGAGAAAAAGATATCCCCGGATTTCATTTTAAAAACCTGGTCACCTTAATTCAGGGGGAGGTACAGAGCGCCTGAACGGGAGGTGGTGGTAAAGAAGCTATGTGTAAGGGGACCTACAAAGTGTCCAGGTGGGGTTGTTGCAAATGATGCAGGCAGGGGGCGGTATACAATGTACAGACGTGAAGCTGTACAGATAACCCAGGCTGGATGAGGTACAGTGATTCAACCCGGGACACGAACAGATGATCCGGTCAGGGGGAGGTATAGAGTATCCAGGCAGGAGGCGGTACAGTGACCCAGGCAGGCGGCAGTGAAGATGATACGGGCCGGATGAGGTATAGAGTATCCAGGCTTGGGGGAGGTACAGAGTATACAGGCAGGAGGAGTTAAAGTGATGCAGGCAGGGGAGGCACAGGAGGCGGTGCAGAGTACACAGGCAGGGGGGAGGTACAGTGATCCAGGCAAGGGGAGGTAAGGAGTATACGGTCAGGGGGAGGTACAGATGATGTAGGCAGGAGGAGGTATAGAGTATCCAGGCAGGAGGAGTTAAAGTGATGCAGCAGGGGGAGACACAGGAGGAGGAATAGAGTATCCAGGCAGGAGGAGTTAAAGTGATGCAGGCAGGGGGAGGCACAGGAGGAGGAATAGAGTATCCAGGCAGGAGGAGTTAAAGTGATGCAGGCAGGGGGAGGCACAGGAGGAGGAATAGAGTATCCAGGCAGGAGGCGTTAAAGTGATGCAGGCAGGGGGAGGCACAGGAGGAGGAATAGAGTATCCAGGCAGGGGGAGGGTTCTGCAGACAGATAAACAGACGGCCGCCGGCTCCACGCATTTGTAGTGCCAGCGACGGCTGATCTGTGCGTGTAGGAGAGACCGAGATCTGTGATCAGGGCAGACGGACAGACAGCCGCCGGGGCAGACACACACAACGAGAGAGAGAGGATCCACAGGGAGAGAGACAGCCAGGGAGCAGAGGAGTGTTCACCCCAGGCAGCTCGGAGAAAGGTATCCGATCCCCCACTAGTACCCACGTCACTGCATGGACCAGTGGCACAGTGTGCATCACTAGTACCGTATGGATTGCTGTCAGTGTATGAATACTGTATATAGATCATTGTCACTGTATATCAGCACCATTCCACAGATCACTAGCACACTAACCGTGTATGTGGATCACTAGTACTGGGTCACTAACACTGTGGGTTACTAGTACTGGGTCCCTAACACTGTATGCTGATCACTTGTACTGGGTCCTTAACACTGTATGCTGATCACTAGTACTGGGTCCCTAACACTGTGGGTCACTAGTACTAGTAGGTCCCTAACACTGTATGCTGATCACTAGTACTGGGTCCCTAACACTGTATGCTGATCACTTGTACTGGGTCCTTAACACTGTATGCTGATCACTAGTACTGGGTCCCTAACACTGTGGGTCACTAGTACTAGTAGGTCCCTAACACTGTATGCTGATCACTAGTACTGATCACTAGTACTGGGTCCCTAACACTGTGGGTCACTAGTACTGGGTCCTTAATACTGTATGCTGATCACTTGTACTGGGTCCCTAACACTGTGGGTCACTAGTACTAGGTCCCTAACACTGTATGCTGATCACTAGTACTGATCACTAGTACTTAGTCCCTAACACTGTATGTAGATCATTAGTACTGGCTCCCTAACATTGTATGCTGATCACTAGTACTGGGTCCCTAACACTGAATGCTGACCATTAATACTGGGTCCCTAACACTATGCTGATCACTAGTACTGATCACTAGTACTGGGTCCCTAACACTGTATGTAGATCATTAGTACTGGCTCCCTAACACTGTATGCTGATCACTAGTACTGGGTCACTAACACTGAATGCTGACCATTAATACTGGGTCCCTAACACTGTATGTGGATCACTAATACTGGGTCCCTAACACTGTATGCTGATCACTAGTACTGGGTCCCTAACACTGTATGCTGATCACTAGTACTGGGTCCCTAACACTGTATGCTGGTCACTAGTACTGGGTCCCTAACACTGTATGCTGATCACTAGTACTGGCTCCCTAACACTGTGGATTACTAGTACTGGGTCCCTAACACTGTGGTTCACTTGTACTAGGTCCCTAACACTGTATGCTGGTCACTAGTACTGGGTCCCTAACACTGTATGCTGATCACTAGTGCTAGGTCCCTAACACTGTATGCTGATCACTAGTACTGGGTCCCTAACACTGTATGTAGATCACTAGTACTGGGTCCCTAACACTGTATGTAGATCACTAGTACTGGGTCCCTAACACTGTATGCTGATCACTAGTACTGGGTCCCTAACACTGTATGCTGATCACTAGTACTGGGTCCCTAACACTGTATGTAGATCATTAGTACTGGCTCCCTAACACTGTATGCTGATCACTAGTACTGATCACTAGTACTGGGTCCCTAACACTGTATGCTGATCACTAGCACTGCTTGGCTCGCTGGCACTCCTCAGCAGTGGGTCACTAACACTGTATAAATCAGTATCGCTGGATCATTGTCAGTGTATTGCACACTAGTACTGTATAAATCACTAGTGATTTTATGTGGAAATGTGACTAACACAGTGGGAGATTAACCCATTAGAGGAGGAGGACAGATACAGGGAGTTTGTTTCCCTACCTGCTGTGCTGCCTCAAGTTGCAGATCTGTGTATAACAAAGACCAGAGCGGTTGTGGTCTGTGTGACTTCTCCTGTCTACAGGAAAGCGCTGCCTGTGTGAGATGGGGCATTGGACAGTATGAGATGATGTGGCAGTGGACTATGTGCAATGTAATCCGTGTTATTTAAAAATTAGATGTTGCCCTAGGTATTGTGTGCTGTGAGATGTTACAGTGGGCAGTGCACATTGTTAAATGTGACGCTTGGCTGAGTGCAGCTTTAGATGTGCTGGGAAGATGTGGCAGTGTGAGCTGGTGCCCTGGGCAGTGTGCAGTGAAGATGAGGCAGTGTTAAATAGGGCACTGGGCAGTGAAGATGTGGCAGTGTTAGATGTGGCACTGGGTAGTGAAGATGTGTCAGATGGGGCAGTGTGCAGTGAAGATGTGGCAATGTTAGATGGGGCACTGGGTAGTGAAGATGTGTCAGATGGGGCAGTGTGCAGTGAAGATGTGACAGTGTGAGACTGGGCACTGGACAGCATGAGGTGTGAGATGTATGCAGTGAATATGAAGCACTGGGCAGAGTGCAGTGATAGTGTGACGTGTCCCTAGGCATTGTGAGATGTGGCTATGTTTGGGCAATGCACATTGTTACATGTGGCACTTTGGAATGTGAGATGTAACAGTTTACAGCTTTGGATGTGGCACTGGGCTGTGTGCAGTGTGTATGAAGCAGTGTGATGTGGAAATGAGCAGGGAAGATGCACTAGTGTGAGATGGGGCACTGGGCAGTGTGCAGTATGTATGAAGCAGTGTGATGTGGCAATGAGCAGGGAAGATGCACTAGTGTGAGATGGGGCACTGGGTAGTGTGCAGTGTGTATGAAGCAGTGTGATGTGGCAATGGGCAGGGAAGATGCAGTAGTGTGAGATGGGGCACTGGGTATTGTGCGGTGTGTATGAAGCAGTGTGATGTGGCAATCGGCAGGGAAGATACACTAGTGTGAGATGGGGCACTGGGTAGTGTGCAGTGTGTATGAAGCAGTGTGATGTGGCAATGAGCAGGGAAGATTCAGTAGTGTGAGGTGGGGCACTGGGTATTGTGCAGTGTGTATGAAGTAGTGTGATGTGGCAGTGGGCAGGGAAGATGCAGTAGTGTGAGATGGGGCACTGGGTAGTGTGCAGTGAAGATGCTGCAGTGTAAGGTGTGGCAGTTCTCAGTGATTATGTGGCACTAGGCAGAGTGCAGTGAAGAGAGACAACATGGGAGTTGGCAGTGTGTGTAATATGTGACACTGGCAGTGTGAGATGTGGCACTGGGCAGCAGGGTGGGTTTGATTTAAATCACTAGTAAGTAGGACTCGATTTAAATCATGATTTTTAAATGCAAAAACTCATTCTTGCTAGTAGTTAAAACCATCAATATTTGTAACCAGGTGAAGAAGTCATATTTAGAATATAACCTGTCAGATTAGTTAAACAGCTATATCAGAACTGATTTTAGTTTAATAGATTAATCATTCATATTTGGAACATAAATAAAATATAACATGAAATATAATTGCATTTTCACAGCCTCAGGTACATAACTAAGCTCCATTTCATGCTGAATAACCTTTAAACTATAATGTATCTTAAATAGAAAACTATCTTTATGTAGATTTTTCCTCCAAAAGCATTTCATTAAAATAAATTTGATTTAACCCCTTAACGACAGATGACTTACAAGGTACGTCCTGCAGAAACTGTCACTTAGTGACAGAGGACGTACCTGATAAGTCACGGAAATCCGCGTCTCCGTGCGGCTGCACGCCGCTCGGAGACTCAGGACTTCTTTGAAAAAAAAAAAAAAAAAATGTTCGGCGGGCGTTAAGGTGACAGCCGCGTACGAACACGGCTGTCACTAAGGGGTTAAATAAAAAAACATCAGATTTTTTTTTTCTTTTTGTTTTAACCATCGATTTTTATCCACACTGCTGGGCAGCGACAATGCGGCAGTGTGGGATATCTGGCAGAGTGCAGTCAAGATGTGGTGGTGGGTGTGAGATAACCAGACCCTTTTACATGCCACCAGCAGGGCATCACATCAGCCGTAATAGATGCTGTATTTTTGTATATTGTATGTGGCTTGTTCTGCCAACTTCACTTGCCTCATACTTGTCTCTCTCCTATTGGTCTGTTCCTCTTTCTTTCTTTCTCCTATTGGTCTGTTCCTCTGTCCTGTCTCTCTCCTATTGGTCTGTTCTTCTGTCCTCCTTCTCTTGGGTACTTTTTTTTTTTTTCTGAGAAAATCCCCTCTTTGTGATGCCAGGTCGTGTCCGCCCTTCTGGGCCTAATGCGCACTGTAACTGGAACACTCCCCCTGTCTGCTACATGTATAGGGAAAGGCACTGAGAACTGGAGCCAGTTGAGGGCAGTCCACCTGCATCACAAGGGACATGTAGAATTTCCTGTTGATTTAAATGGGACTTTTAAACCCTGTGAATGCTAGTGTGAGACCACGCTAGCATTCAAGGGGGTTTAAAAGTCCCATTTAAGTCAAAAATGTTTAATTTGACCCTGTGATGCAGTTGGGCTGCCCCCAAACCCCTCTAGTTGTTCTTAGTGCATGAGCCCATACCTCCCAAGTGTCCCTCTTTAGGAGGGACAGTCCCTCTTTTGGACCCAAATCCCACTGTCCCTCTTTCGCACCATGATGTCCCTCTTTTTAGGAGATTGGATTGCATGGTGTCTATATAAGTGAATCATATTGCTCCACAGCAATAAAACTCACATTATTGTTTGTTTAACCCCTTAAGGACCAGCGGTCCCAGGGTGTGCGCTTCTTTAAGGACCACATAGGAAACTTTGACGTGCCATCCCACGTGACTGATCACTTGGGGCAGCATGCCGAACGGGGGACTGAAAGAGATCGCTCCGGTCTTGGAGCGATCAACTTCAGTCCCCGGTATTACTCACCGCGCTCCTACAGGAGCGCGGTGAGTAAAAGTACGGGATGTACCAGGACCATCCCTGGTCCTTAAGTGCCGGACCAGCGTGACGGTCCTGCCATGTCAATGGTCCTTAAGGGGTTAAACGTCAGTATATGTGTTTATAAATTATTCTGTGTAAATAAAATACTTTGGTCTTGTTATAAGTCATTTATTTGGTAACACAAGGAGGTATCAATAGGTCATGAAATAGCCTAAAAATTCTTGGTAACGTCCCACCCACCAGCCACGCCCCCAGCAACACCCCCTAAAACACAAGTGTCCCTGTTTGGCAATATGAAATGTTGGGAGTTATGTGAGCCTAAGTGTTTTGATACCTTGCGTGACCTTTCATGTCTATAGATACAGTATATAAACATGTAATGTAATATTGTGTTTATATGTGTGTAGTCAGATGCAGATCATTTTATGTATCCAACCCTCTGACATATACAAGAGTAGGGGGTCCTGATACATAAGAACCATTGTTTCTGGAGCAAGTTGACTTCTTTATAGGGGAGTAATTCCCATAGTTTTAAATTAGTATTTTTAATCCCTTGTGTGATAAAGAGCTCTCCAACCTAGCATTTAGTGGGTTTGAAGGGATAGTAATGTTTCACAAAAACAACAGCTCATAGTATTTGGGCCATGGAAAGTGTTATTTCATTACTGTCAGAGTTGTCATTCAAGAGTAATTGAATGATAAAGTATCCCCCTCCCGCCCCTTTTAACTAGTGTAAGCCGCCTCCCCTCAGATGTGGAATCTGGTCTCTTGACCGGACTGGTCGCAGCAAGGGACAATCTTCTTACTGTGAGCATAAGGAAAACCCGCCCCCCTTGAAAGGTTTTTCCTTATGATCACTGAAGATTGTCCCTCTCTGTGATCCATCCGTACAGTCTTGCTGCTCTGAGGTGAGCAGTGTTACATCAGTAAAAGGGGTGGGAGGAGGATACTTTATCATTCAATTACTCTTGAACTACAACTCTGACAGAATTGAAACAACACTCTCCATGGCCCAAATACTAAGATTAATTGGAGCTGCTTTTATTGTGAAACATTACTATCCCTTTAAAGGCTTATTTAAATGAAGGAAATCTTTATATGTCCATGTGGTGCAGTTAGGATGTGTACACATATATATTTATACGCAATGGACGGGAAGCATTCACACTCATAGTAGGCTCATACCTGGGTGTTGTTGAAGATACAAATAGCTTTTGTCGTTTGTAACGACTTTTCAAAGTACGGTGTCGTTGGGATCATTAATATTTTCAGAGAGTGTCGGTTGTTATTGGAAATATGTCATTTGTCCTGACTGAAATTGTTGTATTTAAAGAGAAAAATGTCGTATGTAACGACAAAAATGTCTTGATTAACCACAAAAATTCTCACATTCCCTCCACTTTTTTCTTAAAGTACAAATTTTGTCTTTTGTAAGACATTTTTTAGTCAGTTACGACAAATTTTCTTTTCCTGTATACGACACTGGTGATCAGTATAGACACTCCCTTTCCCCGCCCCTTCGGCCGTCAATTCTGGAGTTGTGTTGTACACAATGGACATTACTTGTTTTTTTGTCATATACTCTATAGAAAATATGTTGTTCATGCACACAAGTACTTATTTTTGTTGTTCATACAACATTTTTTTGTCGTTATCCCTTTGAACATATGGCCCTTAATATGCAAAAATAGATATATTGTTTGGTTTATCTTCCTGAGTAAAAGAAGGGTACTCCCACTGCTGAGAGGTTTATTATTAAAAAGTTATCACAGGTCAAACTTGAATTTGTTTTAGGTGCAGAATCTCAGTGGCCTGAAATGTTACAGTGGTGCTGTTGCTACATCACCCTATGGACATCTCTGGTCAATTGACCATAAACCTCAATAGGATGGTATATAGCAACAGCGCCACTGTACAATTTCAGGCCACTGAGATACTGCAGTTAAAACATTTACGTTTGAGCTGCAATAACATTTGAATAAAACTCTTTTCAGCTGTGGGACTACCTTTTTGGAATACACCCTACCATATATATTGTAAGTGTTACTATCCCTTTAAACTTGATTTAAATCAAGTTTAAAGGGGATGTTTCACCCTCCACAACTTTGCCTAAATCTTTTCGTTATATATTATAAATAATAAAAAGTGTAAACATTTAAAAAGAAAACCAAACAAACAAAAAAAAAGCTTGTTTGGAGAAATTTAAAAAATAAATGCATCTCTGTACCCACTTCCGGGGGGCAGATTGTGTTTAACTGATCTGTTACCGCAGTCTGACGCTTCTATTCAGCCTCCTCCGATGAAGGAGGCTTCTATCTGTAAGCTTTAGCGTTGTCATTGGCAGAGATCGATTTCTGGCCAAATATATATTATATTATATTTTTTTAGCCAGCAAGTGATGTACACAGAGAAGAAATATCCTGGAGTTCGAAACATACGTCTGGCTTTGTCTGGTTGTCCCATTCAGTGAGGTATTGCCTGACACTATATGGCTGCACTGCTATCTGGGGAATCTGTGTATGGTGCTTGTGAGCTAAAAGTGATTGCACAATACCAGTCAGACCTAATTGAGCATATCTGACCACTACTTTATATATGCGTGTACATAAATCCTACTCTGGCTCCACTTCCTCACCCCTCCCACTGTCTGTCGGAGTGCTTCAGGTCTCAGTACTGGGCCCCTTGCTCTTCTCAATTTACACTTCATCCCTTGGCAAACTAATAAACTCATCTCTATGCTGATACTCAAATCTATCTTTCCTCCCCAGACCTCTCCACTTCCCTCCTGTCCCAGGTATCCAATTGTCTGTCTGCTGTGTCTTCCTGATGTCCTGCTGTCAACTCAAACTCAATCTTGGCAAAACCAAACTAATTATCTTCCCTCCCTCTCCCACCAGCCTTACCCCAGATATTACCCTCACCATCAATAACACTACCATCACACCAACCCCTACCGCACGCTGCCTGGGGGTCACATTTGACTCCGCCCTATCCTTCATTCCTCACATTCAGTCACTCTCCAAATCATGCCGCCTCCACCTCCGCAACATCTCTAGAATCCGACCCTTCTTCACACAAGACACTACCAAAACTCTAATCCAAACACTCATCATGTCCCGTCTTGACTACTGTAACTCACTACTAACTGGCCTTCCTCTCACCCGACTAACCCCACTACAGTCCATAATGAACTCTGCTGCAAGACTAATCTACCTCACTCTTCGCTTCTCTGACACCAGCCCCCTCTGTCAGTCCCTACACTGGCTCCCATTAACATACAGAATTAAATTCAGAATTCTGGTGCTAACTTATAGAGCCCTCACTAACACCGCACCCCCTATATTTCATCTCTCATTTCCAAATATACTCCCGCCCGCCATCTTCGCTCTGCACATGACCTTCTCCTCTCCACAGTTCTTATCACATCCTCCCACTCCCGCCTACAGGACTTCTCCCATGTTGCACATGAGCTCTGGAACTCCATCCCCTACCCAATCAGACTCTCACCCAGCCTTCAAATCTTCAGACGCTCCCTGAAGACTCACCTCTTCAGGGAAGACTATCAGCTGCCTCCATAAAAACGATCACCAAGAACCACCCCTTCCCTGGGCCACTGCACTCAACAGCACTTCTCTCTCCCACCCACTGACTGGCAGTTCATGTGGCTGGAGGCACTTACACCAAATACCACTTACACCTTCTGTGTCCAACCTTCCTTCCTCTAGACTGTAAGCTCTCACGAGCAGGGCCCTCTGACCCTTCTGTTCTCCACATCTGATTGTACTATTTAATACCTCTGTATGTCTATTCCCTACTGTACAGCGCTGCGGAATTAGTTGGTGCTGTATAACTAAAGATTAATAATACATTTGTGTGTATATGTATAACATACAATATAGAAGGTCAGTACCCCTAAAAAAACAATGCCTACATTGCTAAGATCAAATTGGGGAAAAAAAAAAGTAGCAAACGAGATCAGCATTCAAAGTGTTTGGTTTTGAATATTCGGACAGTTGTATTAAGGTCAACGTTTTGGCTCCGTCATCCTGCTTAATACAGGGTGTTGACTATTCATAACCAAACCCTTTGAGTGCCAATCTGTTTTTTGGCTCTTAGAATTTTACTTCTCACTTCTAATTAGGTGAGGTATTTTATTTTATATCCATGTACGTAAAGGTATCATCCGGTTGTCTCCTAAACATTCTGTCCTGTTCCAAAAGCTTGTGATATTTTTCTCCACTCTCTCTCTTTTATATATATATATATATATATATATATATATATATATATATATATATATATATATATATATATATATATGTGTGTGTGTATATGTGTATATATATATATATATATATATATATATATATATAATTAAAAATGTCAGCAGCTCTGAAAAAACAAATGGCACTTATGGGTAAACAGTGAATAAGATTTATTTGAGAAGATCAACATTTTGACCCCAACTTAGACCTTTATCAAGACAAATTGTGTTTTTCAAAAGTGTGTGTGTGTATGTATGTGTGTATGTATGTATGTCTATGTGTATATATATATATATATATATATATATATATATATATATATATATATATATATATATATATATATGTATATACATATTTAGTCAGAATATTGTGTGTGAAAGCACTCAGTCATCCAAAATGATAGCCCAGTTACACAATCCCATAAAGTAGGATACAAGAAAAAATAGGGGCAGCACCCGTGGGATTTTTAATGTAGCAACAGCTTTTATTGAATGGTCAACAGGACCGAAACGTTGACCATTCAATAAAAGCTTTTGCTACATTAAAAGTCCCACGGGTGCTGCCCCTATTGTTTCTTAAATTATAAATAAATAAATAAAATGAAATATGCCTTTGGGTACTAGAGAGTTAAACCTTTTGTACTGTCAAAGAGGATAAGACTAATGCGTGCGTGTGTGTGTGTGTGTGTGTGTGTGTTTGTGCAATGACCAGTCACATTTGAGACCCTGATGCAGGGTTATGACATGTTGCCTTGCCTGTTATAATGTTGTTAATGCCCCATTGACCATGAGAATCAGATAGGCTAGTGGGTTTCATCATCTCGGTTCCTGGTGATCCTAAAGAGGAACCTTGAATGGTTCTGTGGGCATTAGCTGCCTTTCCTGCTCTGTCTTTAGCTGCATCATTTCACAGGGATGCTAATATAAACTGAGATTCCGTCCTGACCTCCGGCGCTCTCTGCTACATCTCACGGCTCAGTCTTATCCTGGGATTGGTGCTGGCAGATCTGATTCCCTCATTCTTCCCTCTGACCTCCTTTGTGTAAATCTAATCGTGTGGAACCAGTAAATCTCTAATCACAAAGCTGCTCTGTCTTTTGGTACTTGGAAACAGTAAACATGCTTGACTCTCTTCCTCTCTCTCGCTGGGAGCCTTAGATCTTCATTCATATTTTATCTACAAACAAGCACTTGTTCTGGGTGTGCGAACTGCATAGTTAGATTAACCCCTTTTAGATGCTGAAGCTGTCTCCAGCGTCTAAGGGGTTAAAGGAAGACTAGCAGCGAAAAATAAATTTGGTTGCTATAACGCTAACCCTTTGAGTGCCGGAGGGGTAGGCAACGCATTGCTTTTGCACTCAAAGGGTTAAATACCTTGTATGTACAGATACGGTTTGTAAATTTAAGAAAAAAATCTTTAGCCATAGTTTTATATCCCTAAACCAGTGGTTCTCAACCCGTGCCCCCAGTGGCTAGTAACAGGCCAGGATTTGAGAATTTCCTTTTAAGAGTACAGGTGAGTTAGTCAATATGAATGAGCCTCTGATCAACACACTTGTGTTCTAGCAGGGAAATTCCAAATTCCTGGTCTGTTAGTGGCCACTGAGGGCATGGGCTGAGAACCTCTGTCCTAAACTATAATCCTGAACTTGCTTTTTAATGCAGCAGTAAACTGTGCTACTCGGAGAGTATTTATTTGCGTCTGTTCTGTCTGTAATAGGATAAGAAGTGAAGGCAGTTACTTGGCTGTGATTAGTGAACACTGCTCTTGTATTTATAAGCCAAATAGGCTTCTTTCACACGGGTGACAGAACTTGTAATATTTCTGTGGCCCATGTACTTCACTCGCCTTCTCCTGGGTTCCACCGACACTCAGGATGCTGTAAGGGTGTGTCTGACAGTCGGCACAGGTGAGCTTCAGTCAGTATTTTTGTCTGACACCCATGTGGGTCAGTCATTTATTGAAGGTTGTGATGAGCACAGATCCTTCATTGCTGCTGGTGTGAAAGGTCTGCAGATGACTTCATAGTCCTCAGTGCAGACATTCCGTACTTCAACTTTACTACAATCCCTGAGGATACAAGTAAAGTTACAGCACGCTGGACCTTGTTGCGATCCCACAAGACAATATTTGCACATATGAACAGCTCCATAGCCCAGTTTTGGACCTTTTCACTATGGGTGACTGCATTGATGTTCTCCTTGTGTCCAGGATTGTCTATAAGGCCCCTTTCAATCACAGACTGCTGTGCTACTTGGAGCCCTGTAATGCAGGAATGGCTGCCCGCACAGATCCTAGGTACCACTAGATTTTAGGCCTCAGAAAACTAATGGAGAAGTTTTACAGATGCTATCATGATGTACCAGGTAATTTAAGCGGAACTATCACCAAAATTAAAATTACCCACAAATAATTATGTACATAACGATAAGCATATCCATACTAGTGTTATCCGCAATAAGGCCAGCGTTATTGACAAACCCAACTCGTTCTGAGATGATCAGGCAGACATCATGCCAAAGAGAAATCTAGGCGTCTGCGCTGTCTGTCCCGGTCTCCTCTAGGAGGCGCTGCTGCAGATGTCTCAACAGCAAGCTGCTTGTCTGACCATCTCGGAACAAGTAGGATTTGTCAAAAACGCCATACTTTTTCCAGATGATACTAGTATGAATATGCTTATAAGTTATGTGCATATTTATTTGGGGGTAAGTTTAATTTGGGTGATAGTTCTGCTTTAAGTGTATATAACCCCGGTTCACTTTTAGGTGTTGGTTCCTTCAAGACTGTGTTAGTGGGAACCCCAGTTTTTTTATGAACAAGTGGAAGGGGTTCCGTGGAACAAACGTAAGAAATGGGCTGTGGTGGCAGAAGGGAGCCGATGTGCAAAAAAGAACTGGCCCAAACCAACGACTGTATAGGTGGATACAACTTCCCCATTGATTAATCTTTTGAATGCTAGCGATATCTCCAGTAAACTCCTTTGCAATGTTTTGGATAACTGAATAGCCTTCTTGGGGTCAAAAGTCCCATTTAAATTACTGGACATTTTTATCCCCCTTCCCCATGGAGCAGCTGGTTTAATTCAGCTCTTAGTGCATCAGACTGGCTGTTGGTAGCTGAGAGGAGCAGGGTTAATTACAATACATTAAATCCTGAGTTGAATGTTAGTATTTGCCTCCAAGACACTGTAGCAATCCCAACTCCCACGATATGACAGAGTGTGATTGGAATGAGCGCTGATGGGGAGCGGTGCCAGTCTGGTAGGTCAGGGCATGTTACGTATGATTGGCTGGTATCCAGACCTGGTTTCTGGAATTTAGACTTTGCGCCACTGCAATGAGAACTGTAGTCTTGTATGGCTGCCTGCTTTGCAGATCCCTTTGGCATAGTGCAGGCATTCTTTGTTACAACTTCTTTGCAGTTGTCAACAATCCCTGCAGTTGCAGCATTTGGATAAGTATTCAATAAGAACTGCACTTCCTTTAGCTTAAAGCAGAACTACCACCAGAAGTAAAGTGGCCCTGCAATAATTAGGCAGGTGGCGACTAGCTTAATAATAGTTATATTACCTCTCAGAACGACAAGATTCTATAGAAATCCTAATTCTTTGTGAGAGGTAATATAACTGTTATTAAGCTAGTCGCCACCCGCCTAATTATTGCAGGGCGACTTTACTTCTGGTGGTAGTTCCACTTTAATGAATATGAACCTTTGTCTCCAAATTGTATTCTTCAATGTACCGTTACCCCAAAAATTGACGTACAGTTACATAAACTAACCATTGTACTTTAAATAGGGAAATGTATCCAATCTAAAATGAGGTATGATGTAAACATGTAACATATAATAGACATCTGTCTTTTATTTAGTAATCGTACACAGAGAACTACGTAAGTCTTCTGTTACACACAGTAATTATATAGATACACCTGACTGCTGTGTGATGGGCTCCTACCTAGGTAAGTACTTCTGTTACACACAGTAATTATATAGATACACCTGACTGCTGTATGATGGACTCCTACCTAGGTAAGTGCTTCTGTTACACACAGTAATTATATAGATACACCTGACTGCTGTATGATGGACTCCTACCTAGGTAAGTGCTTCTGTTACACGCAGTAATTATATAGATACACCTGACTGCTGTATGATGGACTCCTACCTAGGTAAGTGCTTCTGTTACACGCAGTAATTATATAGATACACCTGTCTGCTGTATGATGGACTCCTACCTAGGTAAGTGCTTCTGTTACACGCAGTAATTATATAGATACACCTGTCTGCTGTATGATGGACTCCTACCTAGGTAAGTGCTTCTGTTACACGCAGTAATTATAGAGATACACCTGACTGCTGTGTGATGGACTCCTGCCTAGGTAAGTGCTTCTGTTACACACAGTAATTATATAGATACACCTGTCTGCTGTATGATGGACTCCTACCTAGGTAAGTGCTTCTGTTACACACAGTAATTATAGAGATACACCTGACTGCTGTGTGATGGACTCCTACCTAGGTAAGTGCTTCTGTTACACACAGTAATTATATAGATACACCTGTCTGCTGTATGATGGACTCCTACCTAGGTAAGTGCTTCTGTTACACACAGTAATTATATAGATACACCTGACTGCTGTATGATAGACTCCTACCTAGGTAAGTGCTTCTGTTACACACAGTAATTATATAGATACACCTGACTGCTGTGTGATGGACTCCTACCTAGGTAAGTGCTTCTGTTACACACAGTAATTATAGAGATACACCTGACTGCTGTATGATGGACTCCTACCTAGGTAAGTCCTTCTGTCATACACAGTAATTATATAGATACACCTGACTGCTGTATGATGGACTCCTACCTAGGTAAGTGCTTCTGTTACACACAGTAATTATAGAGATACACCTGACTGCTGTATGATGGACTCCTACCTAGGTAAGTCCTTCTGTCATACACAGTAATTATATAGATACACCTGACTGCTGTATGATGGACTCCTACCTAGGTAAGTGCTTCTGTTACACACAGTAATTATAGAGATACACCTGACTGCTGTGTGATGGACTCCTACCTAGGTAAGTGTCTCTGTTACACACAGTAATTATATAGATACACCTGACTGCTGTATGATGGACTCCTACCTAGGTAAGTGCTTCTGTTACACACAGTAATTATAGAGATACACCTGACTGATGTGTGATGGACTCCTACCTAGGTAAGTGCTTCTGTTACACACAGTAATTATATAGATATACCTGACTGCTGTATGATGGACTCCTACCTAGGTAAGTGCTTCTGTTACACACAGTAATTATAGAGATACACCTGACTGCTGTATGATGGACTCCTACCTAGGTAAGTCCCTCTGTCACACACAGTAATAGACACTTATTCCTGTAGTTGTAATTCCCCTTTAACAGTAGCAGTGCCTCTTTGTCATTGATGCACATTGCTAAACATTTACCAGTTATTTTTTTCTCTCCAGTTTCCACTTGGCTTCAGTTCAGTGATTATGTGCCTGGAAAGCAGAAATTGCCAGGAAACTCTGCGAACAGTCACTCTTCTTCCCAAAGCGATTTAATCACAGAGAGGCTGATGTATTCACTGGAGCAAACCAACTAGAGCATGGGGGACAAATGGACATTCTGATAACTTCCAATATTTTAAATGGGGCTTAACCGCTTGAATCCTAGAAAGATCTTAATAGGATCCAAGGGGTTAAAAGTCCCATTTCATTCATTGGGAATTTTTAGGTACCTCCAAAGGTGCACTTGCTTTGCTCCAGTCTGTCTTGGTTCATCTGCCTCACTGACATGTACTGACCCTGTTCTTTATCTTTTGTTGCTTAAAGGGATAGTAATGTTTCACAAAAACAGCAGCACCAATTAATCATCATAGTATTTAGGCCATGGAGAATGTTATTTCAATACTGTCAGAGCTGTTATTCAAGAGTAATTGAATGATAAAGTATCCCCCTCCCTCCCCTTTTACCTAGTGTAACACTGCTCACCTCAGATGTGGAATCTGGTCCTGGGACAGGACAGGTCACAGCAAGGGACAATCTTCTTACTGTGAGAACAATGAAAGCCATGCTCCCATTGACAGGTTTTTCAAGTTTTCTCCTTATGATCACTGAAGATTGTCCCTCTCTGTGATCCATCTGGACAGTCTTGCTGCTCTGAGGTGAGCAGTGTTACATCAGTAAAAGGAGCGGGATACTTTATCATTCAATTACTCTTGTACTACAACTCTGACAGTACTGAAATAACACTCTCCAAAGTCCAAATACTATGAAGATGAATAGGAGCTTCTTTTATTGTGAAACATTACTATCCCTTTAATCAAACAGTGTATGATCGCTCCATCTTATAACCCTTTGAGTGTCAGAGGGGAGAACAAAGCATTGCTCCACAATGTTTTGCACACCCCCTGTTATTCAATGGGTTAATAATAATAATAATAATAATAATAATAATTATTATGAATAGATGTGTGTGTGTGTATATAGATTTATTTATTTTGAGTTTTTCTTGCTCCTGTGGATCGCTAAGCCCATTATATGGGCTATGTTTGCTGATTTGTCAAAAGACAAAGTCGTTACTACAATTTAGTTCAAAATATATTTGTTGAGCTGTTTGGGAGCAGACTGGGTGATCGCGGTGCTTGTGATTGATGTCATTCGCCGACGACAGGAAGTGACATCACTCCGTATCTTCCCATCTGTTTGGGAGCAGGCTGGGTGATCGCGGTGCTTGTGATTGATGTCATGCACCAACGACAGGAAGTGACATCACTCCGTATCTTCCCATCTGTTTGGGAGCAGGCTGGGTGATCGCAGTGCATGTGATTGACGTCACGCGCTGCCGACAGGAAGTGACATCATGCCATATCTTCCGGTCAGTTGGGAGCGAGTCACTGTGCCAGAAGCATCTCCCTGCTGCCACTCGCAGTATTAGCCAGCTGATCTGCTGGCAAGCTTCCAATATCTCCGGTGTGATCCAGAGCAACATTATGATATAGAATAAGCCTGCTGTATTACAGTAAACAGAGCTGGCCAGTGTCCACTCCATTGACCCTCCCAGTTGTGTGGATCTCCATTATTGTACCTCAACCAAGGTGCATAACTGTATTAACCGTCTGAGTGCCAGAGGGGTACGCAATGCGTTGCATACCCCTTTTAGACCACTCAATGGGGTTAATCAAAAGTTAAAAATCACCGGTACGCAACACATTTGATGTGTTTTAAGTTGATTTAAAATATGTATTCGTAAAGACTTTATACTGGGAACGCTCTAGAGTGACACATTGGTAGAACTGTGGAATGTCCTTGATTTGTAGATGTGTAAAAGATTTTTCATGTAAAAGCGAAAAAAGGGCTTTTGTTACATTTTTTTTCATTATATTTTATTTATTTATTTTTTTTTTATAGTAAATTATATGATTTGCTGAAAATAATGGGATCTTTAGAAAGCCCAACTTATGGCAAGAAAGACAGTATATATGTGGGTACATTAAATGAGAGGAAAATTTGAGCTAAATGCAAAAGCAGTAGAAGTGTTAAAACAGTCATTGTCCAGAAAGACAAAAAATGTTCCAAACCTCTGGACCTTAACGACCACTGATGTGCCAGGACCGTCACGGCTGGCCGGCATTTAAGGACCATTGACGGTCCTGGCACGTCATGGAGGTCAGGGCTTGAAACTTCCAAGTCTATGCTTCATTTATACAGTGGGGGTCTTTACAATGCAACGCACTGGATAAGTCTCTGGAACTCGGTGATAAAGGGCAGCACTGTTCTACACGTCACAATCTTGGCCGGCCTGCTGTTCTAGGAGCAGACCTGCTGAGGAAGCTAGGGCTGAACTGTGAGCCCCAACAGATCAGCAGAAAGGTTGGACAGGAGTCAGAAAAGGGACTTTTGGCTCCTTCTTCTGTTCCCATGATCCCGACTGAACCACAAAATCTGGAGACTCACAGTTCACTATTGTGGGTCCATGACCACAGAACTCATAGGCTGCAAAGGTTGAATGTTCTAAGCAGTGTCTAGCAGGCTGTCAAGCTGAGCTTCCAGCCATTGAAGCCTGTGGCTTTGAACTACAAGCTTCTTACTCATGTCTACCCCCTGCCAACTGAGAGGATCAAGGTTCTGACATTTCCCTTCCTCCCCAAATGGCCGACATTAGTCACACTGGGTCTGCACGTCTCTGCCTCTGAACTTTTACTCTCAAAGGAGGAAATGTAACCCTTTGAGCGTTAGGGGGGTGTCCAGCACATAACACTGCAATGAATCAGACACTCCACTGGCACTCAAAGGGTTAGTACCTAGAAACAACTTTAGTAAATTGAAAGATATACATCAAATCCCCTATTATGTCGTGTTAGCCATTTTTTATTTAGAAAGTCAGTTGTTTATTTAGATGTGTAGATTATGGTAATTGTGTTGTGCTGTGCAGACACATCCTGTCTTATCCCTACATTACTTCCCCACTCACTGACACTGCTCAGCAATGCATTACCCACCTCCCATATCACTGACTTCCTGTCTTATCCCTACATTACCTCCCCAATGACACTGCTCAGCAATGCATTATCCACCTCTCCTAGCACTAACTTCTTGTCTTATCCCTACATTACCTCCCCCACTCACTGACACTGCTCAGCAATACATTATCCACCTCCCATATCACTGACTTCCTGTCTTATCCCTACATCACCTTCTCCACTCACTGACACTGCTCAGCAATGCATTACCCACCTCCCCTAGCACTGACTTCCTGTCTTATCCCTACATTACCTCCCCCACTCACTGACACTGCTCAGCAATACATTACCCACCTCCCCTAGCACTGACTTCCTGTCTTATCCCTACATTACCTCCCCCCACTCACTGACACTGCTCAGCAATACATTATCCACCTCCCATATCACTGACTTCCTGTCTTATCCCTACATCACCTTCTCCACTCACTGACACTGCTCAGCAATGCATTATCCAGCTCCCCTAACACCAACTTCCTGTCTTATTCCTATATTACCTCCCCACTCACTGACACTGCTCAGCAATGCATTATCCACCTCCCGTAACACAGACACGAACACTTACCCCATAGCAATAAATTCTCTCTATGCAGTACTTAATAGTGCTGCAGGGATAGTGTAACATCTCACAATCCCTGCTTTCACAGCCTCTGAAAAGATACAGTGATCTCACGGTTGGGATATGATAGTGTAAAACAAAAACAAAAAACGTGTGTGTGTGTGTATATATATATATATATTATAATATAATATACACAGTCTAAAAGGAGGATGACTGTCATTTTAACCCTTTGGGTGCCAGAGGGGTGTAAAATGCACGCCCCTCTGGAACGAACCAATGCTTTGTACCCCCCTCTGGCAATCAAAGGGTTAAAATGGAACAGCCACTTTGTAATAAATTATTTTGAAAGTGTCCATATTCACTCATATTTATGTTAGTCATTTTTAATGTCAAACAACGGTTCCTGAGATATTTAATTTTATGTATGTGTCCATTTATTTAGCCAAGCTAGTACTTCCTGGTAGGAAGTGATAGTTGGTAATGCAGAGCAGTGTGGAATGTTGCTCTAATTGACAAATAAAGGTAAGTATCTTTTAGAAATAAATATATAATTATTATCCTAGTTGTTATAGATTGACATCTCCACTTTTAAGTGTCATTGAGTGGGAGAGGTAATGTCGGGTAAGACAAATTGCTTGTCTTATCATAATCTATAAATCTAACAAACAAAAGGCAAATGGAACATATAGGTCTTTGGTTCTCAACCATTTACTGCTCAAGGTACCATAACCCATATTCTGGAATTTTCGGGTCACCCCTAAAAATTGACATGTCATGTGTAAAGAGCTTAAAGAGATCGTAATGTTTCATAATAAAAGCAGCTCCAATTAATCTTCATAGTATTTGGGCCATGGAGAGTGTTATTTCAATACTGTCAGAGTTTTAGTTCAAGAGTAATTGAATGATACAGTATCCCCCTCCTGCCCCTTTTACTGATGTAACACTGCTCACCTCAGAGCAACAAGACTGTGCGGATGGATCACAGACAGGGACAATCTTCAGTGATCATAAGGAAAAACCTGTCAAGGGGGGCAGGGTTTTCCTTATGATCACAGTAAGAAGATTGTCCCTTGCTGTGACCTGTCAAGTGACCAGATTCCACCTCTGAGGTGAGGCGGTTACACTAGGTAAAAGGGGAGGGAGGAGGATAATTTCTCTGTCGTCCAATACAGGTTACTGGTAACTCTGGGAGGCGATCCACCCCTTTTAAGTAGGCAGGAACATTTCTTTAAATGTATGCAGGGGGTGGAGCCTTCCTTCCCTCCTAGGCTGCAGCTTAGCCAACCAGCTTCAGAATGATTTGTTCCTTTGGTGCGACAACACCAGGTGGAGAACATTCTTCAATAGTTTGTTTCTTTTCTCCACTTGGTGTTGTCGCACCAAAGGAACAAATCATACCCCCTGCATACATTTAGAGAAATGTTCCTGCCTTCTTAAAGGGGCGGATCGTCTCCCAGAGTTACCAGTAATCTGTATGGACTAAGAGAAAAGTAAGACTAAAATCCTCTTTTACATTCAATCACTCTTGAACTTGCTCCACACCCTTGCCCACTCCTGTTAAAATCAACTCCCCTGAACCTCTGCTTACTGCTGATCTCTTCCACCTCTGCCACCACATGGCTGGGATGACATCCTTGTTGGGAACCACTTATACAGTTGAATCTGAAAGCTGCTTTTTTTTTTTTTTAAAGTGATAGAGGGTCAAATGTACAAATTTGTTGTCAGTTGCTGTATTTCAGGGTATGAATTGGAGCATATGAGTGCTTACAGGATTACATTCTCTGCCATTGTTATGACATTACATAGTTACACAGTAAATTAGGTTGAAGAAAACAAGTCCATCAAGTTTAGCCTTTGCCACAGTATAGTCAAGCAAACAAAGATTATATAAGCCTTCCCGACTTCTAAATGAGTAATACTCTATTTACTAGAGCGTCCTGTTTGTACTAATACACAGTGGAACCCTGTATGTTCCCTCTGCTAGAAATGCATCTAATCTTCTCTTAAGTGTGTCCATTGTATCTACCATGTGTATCATATTAATTCCAACAAGTTCCACAGAAGAGTACATCGTGCACACCCAAAAATGTCATAGATGGGAGAAACAACCACAGACTGCTTCATCGTCCTTACCTTGGCGCAAGCATTTGTTAAAGGGATAGTAATGTTTTACAAAAACAGCAGCTCCGATTAATCTTCATAGTATTTGAATCATAGAGAATGTTATTTCAATACTGTCAGAGTTGTAGTTCAAGAGTAATTGAATGATAAAGTATCCCCCTTCCACCCCTTTTACCTAGTGTAACACTGCTCACCTCAGATGTGGAATCTGTTCCTGGGACCAGACAGCTCACAGCAAGGGACAATCTTCTTACTGTGAGAACAATGAAAACCCTGCCCCCCTTGACAAGTTTTTCAGCTTTTTCCCTTATCTTAATTGAAGATTGTCCCTCTCTGCAGTCTACCTGGGCACCTCCCTTCTGATCTGGCTGAGCAGTGTTACATCAGTAAAAGGGGTGGGGGGGATAATTTGTCATTGAATTACTCTTGAACTACAACTCTGACAGAATTGAATAACACTCTCCAAAGTCCAAATACTATGATGTTTAATTAGAGCTGCTTTTATTATGAAACATTACTATCCCTCTAAGGACAGGATTTTGGGAGTACATGGCTTCGTAAATTAACATGAGGCAGACATAACACTGAATCCAGCTCCTGTTATTGGGTGGAATTGTACAATCACCCCGGTGTCCCTTTAATCAACGCAATGCATTTGATAACTCTTTAGCGCTCAAAGGGTTAATAAGTCATGACAGTTGCCCTGTAAGGCTATGGTTAAAGATACAATCAATATGGCTGCTTTAATTTTTAACCCAACTGTGCTTAATGCATTACATTGAAATGCTTTGAATTCCCCTCTAGCCTTTAAAGCAGAACTACCACCGCTAATAAACTTGCCCCCCAATAATTCCCCATCTGACAACTAGCTGCTCAGTAGCGCTAGTCTCCAGAATTATTACCATGTTAATGAGAATTATCCATTGTACCCGGGCTGACAGGCAGGACGGAGCGCAGACATCTTTCCATAGTGATGTCTGCACGCCTGCGCTGTCAGTCCCAGCCGGCTGTAGGAGGCGTTGGTAGGAGCCGTTCGGCTCGAAAAGGGACTGACAGCGCAGGCGTCACTATGGAAAGATGTCTGCACTCCGTCCTGCCTGTCAGCCTGGGAACAGTGGATAATTCTTGTGAACGCGGTAATAATTATGGCGCCTAGCGCTACTGAGCAGCTAATCGCCAGATGGGAAATTATTGGGGGGCAAGTTTTTTTAGCGGTGGTAGTTCTGCCTTAAGTCATTAAAGGGTTGAAAAAGTGAACATTTGTATTATCTGTTGTTGCTTAGAAATAGAGCCTGCGACGTTTGGACCTTGTAACTAAGTGGTTAAAGGGATAGTAATGTTTCACAAAAACAGCAGCTCCAATTAATCTTCATAGTATTTGGGCCATGGAGAGTATTATTTCAGTACTGTCAGAATTGTAGTACAAGAGTAATTGAATGATAAAGTATCCCCCTCCCTCCCCTTTTACCTAGTGTAAGCCACCTCCCATCAGATGTGGAATCTGGTCCATAGTCCAGACAGCTCACAGCAAGGGTCAATCTTTTTACTGTGAAAACCCTGCCCCCCTTGACTGTTTTTTCAGTTTAATCTTTATGATCACTGAAGATTGTCCCTCTCTGCGATCCATCAGGACGGTCTTGCTGCTCTGAGGTGAGCAGTGTTACATCAGTAAAAGGGGTGGGAGGGGGATACTTTATCATTCAATTACTCTTGAACTACAACTCTGGCATAATTGAAATAACACTCTCCAAGACCCAAATACTATGATGATTAATTAGAGCTGCTTTTATTATGAAACCTTACTATCCCTTTAAATCCACCAGCAGTGACCACATGTCAGCGCTGAGTCAGACAATCACTCCTAGTTGTTATGATGAAAGTACAGTAGAGTTAGGTTACGTGGTGGCTTGCCCTTAGATAACCCCACTGATATTGCTAAATCATTTGCACATGCACGTACACACACAAGAAAAGGAAGTTTGTCATAAGCATTTTGTTTAAACGAGGTTTCTTACTTTCCCCCTACGTACAGCCTAGCTTCTTCCTTTTTTTTTTTTTTTTTTCCTCCCTTTGAACGTCAGAGAGGTATGCGTTGAATACCTCTCTGGCACTCAAAGGGTTAACCAGTCTGGCAGTCAAAGGGTTAAAGTGACGGAACACCATTTTCACAAACCTTCTGCGTATAATAATAGCAATTAAAATTTTAACCCCCTTGGATGCAAGAGTTGTCTGTTAACCAATCAAGGACAAGAGGGGTGTGCAGAGCTTTGCAAATCAAGGCATTGCACGCGCAATTTGGTCCTTAAAACGTTAAACACCAGTATTATTGATGCGAGCGTTGGGTATCACCAAGCCTATACCTGTGCAATCTTTAGATTATAAAAGAAAAACAGGGTCATGTGACCAAAGTTCTTCATCAGTGCCAGTGACAGCCGGGGTGGCAGTAAGGAGGAGTTATGCAAATATCCTCAATACTGCCTCTCTGTTGGTGAAGGCACTCCTCCACACATGCCACACACCCCACTTACACCTTCCACTCCACACACACACACCCACACACTCCACTCGCTCCCTTTTGACCCACTCCTTTATGTCCACCACCCACTCCCTTTCTCCCACAAGCGGAACTTTCAGTTCATACTTAGTCTCCCTGCATTCATTAAACACATGGCGACTAGCTTTGAAATAGATGTTTTACCTTGAAAAAATAGCCCAGTGTAAAGGAATCCTTCCTGTTTATGGACTGACGTGGTTTGTGCGCCTGAGCCGCCAGTCCGTTCTGGTAACCATATGGTGCACTGCAGTAATACTCAATGGAGACTAGGACTGACAGCGCAGGCGCAACAAGATGTCTGCGCTGTAGCCTGGGTTCCGGTCTCCAAACGGGAATGATTCCTTTACATTGGGCTATTTTTTTTAAAACCTCTATTTCAAAGCTAGTCGCCATGCGTTTAATGAATGCATGGCAACTAATTATGTATTGAAAGTTCCGCTTGATTATCCCTCTGTGACTACTCTTGCATGGACAACGCTGCGCTTCTTATGCTGGACGACAGAGAAATAGTTTTATCAATACAGGTTACTGGTAACTATGGGTAGGCGATCCGCCCCCTTTTTAATTGTATGCAGGAACAATTCTAGAATTGTATGCAGGGGGTGGAGCCTACCAGTATCGGTATCGGTGCAACCCTACTTATCGCTACATGAATAATTATTTGGGGGGCACTTTATTTGGAGTGATAGTTCCGCTTTAAAAGCCTAATTTAAACAGACAGTAATGTCCCATAAAATGCTTAGAGTTTTGTAAAGGTTAAAACAATAACCCTTCTCCTGACGTCAGCTGGCAGCAGGAGTTCCTGGTCCGGGGACCGAGAAGCGGCTCTTCAGCAGAGCCGAAATAGCACAATTTAAAAAATTAGGGTTGCACCGATTCCGATACTAGTATCCGTATCGGTGCCAATACCAGCATTTGCGCGAGTACTTGTACTCGCGCAAATGTGGCCGATGCCAGCACCGATACCCTGTGTCAGGGTCGGTGCTGCAGTGAGGGAGCCCGGGGAGCTGCTCACAATGCTCCCCGGTTGCCTCTCTCCCTCCTGTAGCGTCGGAGCGTTGCCGTGGGTTACCATGGCAACGCTCCAACGCTGACTTCTGCCGGGGCTCGCGAGAGAACAGCGAGCACCCGGCAGAGGAGGGTAAGGGAGGCAAGATGGGACATTGAGCGGGTGGTGAAAGAGGCAGAGAGGGGGGCCAAGAGGCAGAAAGAGGCAAAAGGAGGAAAGATCAGGAGACAAAAGGAGGGGGAACAAGAAGAGGCAAAAAGGAGGGGGGATCAGGAGGGAGGGAGAGAGAGAGGCAAAAGGGTGGGATCAAGAGTCAAGGAGGGGGACAAAGGGGGTTCAAAACAGAGAGAAAAAGCCAAGGCAAAAGGAGGGGGCTCAAGAGGGGGAGAATGAAGTAAAAGGTGGGAATCAAGAGGGGGAGAAAGAGGAAAAAGGGGAGAGTCAAGAGGTGGTGTGTATGTATGTGTGTGTGTATTTCAAGTACTCACCAATACTTTTTTTTGCGGTCATTTGCCAGTTTTCCAAGTACCTAAAGCGCATATATATATAAATATATATTGCCTGCAAAAAAAAAGTATTGGTAATTGGTATCGGTGAGTACTTGAAAAAAGTATTGGTACTCGTACTCAGTCTTAAAAAAAAAAAAAGTGGTATCGGTGCATCTCTATAAAAAATAAATTCTTCTTTGGAACGGTCTACAAAGTGTGCCTGGTTTGCAAGCACAGTGTTTAGACCGTTCCAAAGAAGTATTTCTTTTTAAATTGCGCTATTACAGCTCTGCTGAAGAGCCTCCTCGTGTCGACAGACACTGATCTCCTTCTGTCAGCTTTACAGCTGACATCAGGAGAAGAGGAGCTTTAGCAGAGGATATCTCTCAAACCATAGGGGTTTGAGAGAGAGGATTTGTGGCATATGGTTTATTTTTTTAACCTCTACAAAACTCAAACATTTTTTATGGGGCAATACTGTCCCTTTAAAGCTATTTAATTAATATGTTAACCCTTTGAGTGCTCCTGGTACTCAAAGGGGTAATATGTTACAAGTTGCAGTTGGTTTGCCCCAGAATTGCCACAATTTTGTGTTCTTCATAAAAGCCATAGCATAGTACTGCACAGCGTTCTCCCAGGTGAGCCATCACTATTGATCTGTACAGTGATCTCATTGCTGTGCATTGCGTCCCATTCCCTCCTCCCCGGCTCAGTTCCTGATGTACAGTAATCGTTTTACTCACTGCTTACGAAGTCCTGTGCTTTGCCAGAGCTTTTAATAACGAACATACTGCACACTCAATTCCAAACACACCCTATTGTGCGTGCTTCCGCTCTCTGTCCTTTATCTGCCTTGCCCTTTATCTAATGTACCGAGAGTTTCTAGGAAGAGTACTTGTGTTACGTGTCCATTATCTGCAGAATGGGAGACAGAGAGACCTGGGCGGAAAGGGGCAGCAAAACCACAATTGGAATGTTTCATTGTAAGGCTGCTGGTGTCAATGATAAGCCTTTTTTTTAAAGGTATAGTGATGTTTCACAAAAAAACAGCATCTCCTATTAACCTTCGTAGTATCTGAGCCATGGAGAGTGTTATTTCAATACTGTCAGAGTTGTAGTACAAGACTAATTGAATGATAAATTTCCCCCTTCCACCCCTTTTACCTAGTGTAACACTGCTCACCTCAGATGTGGAATTTTAACTATTGAGTGGACAGATCACAGCAAGAGACAATCTTCTTACTGTGATCATAAGGAAAACCCTGCCCCCCTTGACAGTTTTTTTTTTCAGGTTTTCCCTTATGATCACTGAAGATTTTCCCTGTCTGCTATCCATCCGGACAGTCTTGCTGCTCTGAGGTGAGCAGTGTTACATAAGTAAAAGGGGTGGGAGGGGGATACTTTATCATTCAATTACTCTTGAACTACAACTCTGGCAGTATTGAAATAACACTCTTCATGGCCCTCATATTATGAAGATTAATTGGAGCTGCTTTTATTGTGAAATGGTCCTTCAAGAGTTAATGAAAGCATGCCCCCATTCCTCAAAATGTTATGTATATGACCCTGTTATCTAGACAAGGGAATTGTTTAGATTAGTAGTTATCAACCAGGGAACAGTAGCACACTGGCACGCTGTGGCACCAGTTCAGGGTCCCCACTTTTTTTCCATGAAGATTTTGAGAAAAATGTTTAAGGGGATGTATCACCTTATAAAAAGGTGTTACCATCTGCTTTGTTAATAAAAATTATTCTAGGAAAGCTGTGTGTTTTTTTTGTTTTTTTGTTTTTTTTTTTCCCAAGAAAATCTAACTACTTATAAAGATATTGCATCTTCAATTGCAGAAGAGCTTTGCCGAAGAATCAGCGTGTCCCATTTATGCACGTCCTGTTTCTCCTCCCACCTCCCTCACTGCTGCCCCAGGGAGCACGTTTACACTTCCCTTCGGTGTGCTGTGAACGGCTCCTAGCGTTACAGCAAGTTCTGGTAAGCATTATCCTGAGGTTGCAACCTCAGTATAGTGCTAATCCCAGCTTGCTGTAACGCTAGAAGACATTGACAGTACACCGAAGGGAAGCGTGAACGCACTCCCTGGGGCAGCTGGGAGGGAGGTGGGAGGAGAAATAGGACGTGCTGTGCTGTGTTTTTAAAAACACAGCTTTCCTACAATAACTTTAATTAACAAAGCGGATGGTAACACCTTTTTTATAAGGTGATACATCCCCTTTAATGTTGCGTTTCTAATGTATATGTCATGAAATGATTATGCACAATGTTCTTTGTCGTTCTGATCTAATAATATTATATATTTACTAGTGTAAAAGACAGTGTACATGGGCCAAGGTCCGGGTGATGTTAACCCTTTAAGTGTCAGAGGGGTACCGTTGCGTACCCCTCTGGCACTCAAAAGGTTAAGAGGCCGGTCCTGCCGCCGACGCAGTCATGCACAATAGAGACTGCCCGAACGCACAGAATACTCCCAGCACAGAACTCCCAGCACAGAACTCCCAGCATTCCGCACAGAACTCCCAGCATTCCGCACAGAACTCCCAGCATTCCGCACAGAATGCTCCCAGCACAGAACTCCCAGCATTCCGCACAGAATGATCCCAGCACAGAACTCCCAGCATTCCGCACAGAATGCTCATAGCACAGAACTCCCAGCATTCCGCACAGAATGCTCCCAGCACAGAACTCCCAGCATTCTATGCATTCGGGCAGTCTCTACCGCGCATGATGGATTCTGACAAACATCCTAGCTAATTATTATGTAAGATGTATTGTTCACTTATGGAAGTCCTGAGAAATGTAGTTCTAAAATGTGAGAAGGGGGCCCTGAAAATTCCAGATTGCATGTTACGGGTGCTATGAATGAAAAAAAGATTGAGAACCACTTGTTTAGTGGGTTCAGTATAGGATGAATACATCTGGGGTTGGTGTACAGGCGATTAACCCTTTGAACGCTAATAGGGGATTGCTGTGCAATGTGTCGCACAGCTCTCTGGCACGTGAACTACACCCCCAAATTGAATAGCATCTTGCTGTGTGAAAAAGTAATAACAGGAATAGGGGCACTTTATGTTTTCTAGGGCTTTTTCCGCTGAGTAAAAGATGTGCGCTCTCATTGCAAGGATATGCTTCATTCAAAAGGTATTACAGCCTAAACTTGAGTTTCATTTTTTCCCTGTTGTACTTCAGTGTCCTGTTGTTTCATACAGCAGTCTATGGAGGGCTATTGCCAAGCAATGGTGCCAACGTAAAATTATAATCTCCCCCCCCCAAAAAAAAAAACCAAATGTTCACAGCAGTGGGCGTACTTTTGTTTTACTTAGCCATATACTTATTCTGTATTATGTGTTAATTTCCTTTTAAATGACAACTTAGAGCATGGCATGAAAATCTATATGCATTCTGGGAAAGACTCCATGTTTTTTCTGGGCTGTTGGTAATTTCCTGGTTGTAGACAGAACGGCTCTTCAGTATGCATTAGAAACAGTCCTCCATGTGTAGCCAATAGCACCATCTTGTTCTGCCCACCCCACATGATCTAGATAGGCCATGATTTCCTTTCCTCTCGGGTAGTTTGTGTGTGTGTCTGCGTGTGTGTGTTATGCCCAAAGCTGGATATGCAGCCATCTTGGATAATGAATGGCTATTATCTGTGTTTATTGGTTTGGAATGGAATTGAAAACTGGAAAACCAAAGTACATTTGAAATGGTAATAGTTAACGAGGCCAATATTTTTGAGTGTCATCTGGCACTCAAAGGGTTAATTTCTTGAGGACACAAGGGGTGTGTATTGCATTAAAAAGCAATATGATGCACAGAGGTTAAACTTGGCTTCAAAAATCGTACCAGTAGTCCTCCTATTTTTGGGTTTATGGAGATGAAGGACATCTAAGCTGGAAATGATCTGTTCTTATGTCAGTTGATAAGTGCAGTAATCACCCCCTTCTTGGTTTTATGGAAATGAAATATTTATAAAATGGAAATGAACTGTCTGTGCTTGTTTGAGTCAATCTAGAGATTAAAAGCGCTGTATGTGCAGTCATTTCCCTCTTCTTAGGTTTATGGACGGGAAATGTCTATATAAAATAGAGATGAACTGTGCTCATTTCAGTTAATCTAGAGATAAAAAAATCACAGTGAATACGTACCTCCCAAGTGTCCCTCTTTAGGAGGGACAGTCCCTCTTTGAGACCCAAATCCCCCTGTCCTTCTTTTCTACCATGTTGTCCCTCTTTTTAGGACATCAGAGTGAATGTGTATATATTAGTCTATCACATTGCTCCACAGCAATGAAATTCACATAAATGTTTAGTTAATCTTCAGTATATGTGTTTGTAATTGAATCTGTGTAAATAAAATACTTTGGTCTTGCTCTAAATCATTTATTCAGTTACACAAAGAGGTGTCAATAGGTAACAAAGTAACCTAAAAATTCCCCGCCCACCAGCCACGCCCCTAAAACACCACCTAAAACACAAGTGTCCCTCTTTGGCCATTTGAAATGTTGGGAGGTATGGTGAATATGTAGTTTTGCTCTTTTTGAGTTGATGGGATGAAGTACGGTATATATATATCCCCTTGAACATCAGAGCACAGTGTATCGCTATATGATAATGCCATACACCGCATGCTAATTAATTATGTTCGAGGCTAAATGTATCGCTCCCTGTGCTATAAGACACACAAAATGGGTCTGGCTACATTCCTTTGTGGCACAGTGTATGGTAATATTGGCACATCACAGAAACCGATTTGCATATAGTAGCAGGCTGTTCCACCAGGAATTAAAGGTTTGATTTATTAACACTTTCAGTGCCAGAGGGAAGCAACGCATTGTAAACCCCTGCGGCACTCAGAAGGTTAAAAACTATCGATATTACAAATAAATGGCTAGTGCAGTGTCTAGGCTGTCTTTAATTTTCTTCAAAATTTAAAAAAAAAAAATATTAAAGTGATAGTAATACTTCTATTAAAGTTTAGCTCAGTCATCTTTTTTTTTTTTTTTTTTTTTTTTTTTTAACATGTAGCGCTATATTTCTTTACTTACAGTATTGTAGTTCAAACGCTATTCAAGACGACAGTATCCCCCTCCTGCCCCTTTCTGGCCGCCTTCCCTTAGAGCTGCAATCCGGTTGTGGGACCGGATGGATCGCAGCGAGGGACAATCTTCAGTCATAAGGAAAACCCTGCCCCCCCCTTGTCAAAGGATTCCTTTTGCTTACTGAAGATTGTCCCTTGCCGCACTCCATCCGGACCAGACTGACAGGCAGCGTGACGCAGGGAAAGGGACGTGAGGTGGATCCTTTCAGCTTGAATATCTTTTGAACTACAGAAGTGTAAGTAATTAAGCACAGAGATACATGTTATAAAAACCATATAGAACATTTGGAGCCAAACTTTAATAGATATATTACTAAGTGTAACCCTTTGAATGCTAGAGGGGTGTGTAACGCATTGCGTTGCATACTTCTCTGGCACTCATTGGGTTCAACGGTGCCATCATAGAACTCTGCTTATGGCCATGCCTCTCGGCAACCTTTTATTTAAAGGGATAGTAATGGTTAATTTTAAGTTGATTTAATATTGTAGACATTAAAAAAAGGTTAACATCTATGTAAGTCTTATCTCTCAAACCTTTATGGTTTGAGAGATGTAACTTGCTAAAGTTACCTTTTCCTGGCTGTTTTACTCAAGTCTGCCATCTAGCTGACAGCTGCAGATTCCAGTCATTTGACCAGACGGAGGCTCTTCAGCAGAGCTGAAATCACACTATTTAGAAATAAATACTTAATTGGAACAATCTACAAAGTGTGTTTGCAAACCAGGCACACATTGTAGACCATTCTAAATGAAGTATTTATCTTTAGATATCGTTCTATCGATGCTGCTGGAGAGCCGCATCTGGTCAAGAGACCAGAATCTGCTTCTGACAGCTTTACAGCTCATCAAGCAGAAAGGGGAGGGACCAGAGAACTTTATTTTCTTATATCTCTCAAACCCATAACAGTTTGAGAGATACGAATAAGTGGAAGTACTCTCTCTTAATTGTATCTACCATATAGTTAATACTTTTTTCTGACATTACCATCCCTTTAACTCTTTGGATGCTAGTTACCTCTCCAGTGCATTGCATTGCAATTTTCTGGAAGAAGTATCTAGTATTTAAAGTGTTAATCTCCTTTGTTTTTACAGGTTTGACCAATTGTGTGGAAACTGCGCGTTCTTGAATCATTTTATTTGCTGCATTATACTTGATTAAAGAAGATGGATTCTGAGAGCTTTTTTCTAATTACAGGTTTCAAATGTCATTCTAAATCCATAAGAATGAGGTGCTCGGAATAATCCTCGCTCTGTTCAGAGCCACTGATTTGTGCATTAGATTAGCTTAATTAGTCTTTTACATATATTACATCCAATGAGTTACACTGCTGTATTCTCTCTGCTTGGACCGCAGGCTGTATAAAACACACACATAATCTGTTCCGTGCTGATGTCATATGCCTTTAAGGATTTCTGCTGAAATTGAGGCTTTGCTGCAGGGTTCAGTGGGTTTGACGTATGTACAGTATATTAGTGTGTTCCTCAGACATTTGCAGTATAGGTTGGAAGGGGAGGTAGAATTCACAATGTAATATAAAACGTCAATTCTTTTTAACACCTTACATGCTAGAGGCAAACCTGGGAACTCTTCAAATCTAACCCGGAGACTCCGGTTTTCAGACTGAATTACCAGGTCTCCTAGTACAGGGGCTGATTCTCCGGCGGTGGTGAGTTTCTTCTCCTTCCTACCCTGTTCCACTTCTCCTCCTTCCCACCCTGTTCCTTCCACTTCTCCTTCTTCCTACCCTGTTCTCCCACTTCCTGCTCACTTCTCCTTCTTCCCACCCTGTTACACTTCTCCTCCTTCCCACCCTGTTCCTCCCACTTCCTGCTCACTTCTCCTCCTTCCCACCCTGTTCCTCCCACTTCCCGCTCACTTCTCCTCCTTCCCACCCTGTTACACTTCTCCTCCTTCCCACCCTGTTCCTCCCACTTCCTGCTCACTTCTCCTCCTTCCCACCCTGTTACACTTCTCCTCCTTCCCACCCTGTTCCTCCCACTTCCTGCTCACTTCTCCTCCTTCCCACCCTGTTACACTTCTCCTCCTTCCCACCCTGTTCTTCCACTTCCTGCTCACTTCTCCTTCTTCCCACCCTGTTACACTTCTCCTCCTTCCCACCCTGTTCCTCCCACTTCCTGCTCACTTCTCCTTCTTCCCACCCTGTTACACTTCTCCTCCTTCCCACCCTGTTCCTCCCACTTCCTGCTCACTTCTCCTCCTTCCCACCCTGTTACACTTCTCCTCCTTCCCACCATGTTCTTCCACTTCCTGCTCACTTCTCCTCCTTCCCACCCTGTTACACTTCTCCTCCTTCCCACCCTGTTCTTCCACTTCCTACTTACTTCTTCTCCTTCCCACCCTGTTACACTTCTCCTCCTTCCCACCCTGTTCTTCCACTTCCTGCTTACTTCTCCTCCTTCCCACCCTGTTACACTTCTCCTCCTTCCCACCCTGTTCTTCCACTTCCTGCTTACTTCTCCTCCTTCCCACCCTGTTCTTCCACTTCCTACTTACTTCTCCTCCTTCCCACCCTGTTCCATTTCTACTTCTTCCCACCCTGTTCCTCCCACTTCCTACTTACTTCTCCTCCTTCCTGCCCACTTCTCCTCCTTCCTGTCCCCTTTATAACACAAAACTGATTAAGCCCCACCCCCCTTGACATGAATCGCGTCATTAGCATCCCCCTATTTGGCAGCACACAAGCACTCTCCAGGGACTCGAGGTCCAGAAATTCCCAGGTATTTAGCATCCAAGGGGTTAAACACACCTTCTGATATTATTATTATTATTATTATTTTATTTTATTTTATTTTATTTTTTTTGACCAGTATGCCCCATGTGTTCTCCAACATATGGGTTACTTACTTCCCCTTTCAGTGAGGCTCTGGAACCAGCTATTTGTCACTGAGAGGTCGTCCGATTAAGCAGCTCCTGTGCACGTTTAATGACTTTAGGCAATCGTCTTCTTGGAAGTGGTTTATTCGTGTCTAATGCCAAAATATGTGTCATTTGACATTGTTTTACTTTGAGGTGACAACCTGGCAATATTAAGTTAGAATGCTTGGTACATGTTAACTGTTTATATGTCTGTCTCTAAGGGGCTCAGGGCTATGTGAGGAATTAAAGGGGAACGAAACTTTGGGAATAGTTAGCTCTTATTTTGATTAAGAAAGATTTACCTAGGTAAGATTAGGTAAGGTCATATCCATCTATATAGCTTATTTTTGTGTATTTAATCTCTGGTTTAGTTCGCTGCTAATGGCTTTCTGTTTACAATTTGAAATGTAGGTAAAAGGTGGCACTGTGTTCGACGGAGACTGGTAAAGTAAAAGTGATACCTTTTATTGACTATCTTCTTTAGATATCTTTAGCTTCATTCTAAATACCCGAAGTAAGAGACCTAGTTGTCTTGAAGACTTGCATCCTACAGCTACCCAGTTAGTCCATAATGGTATCACTATGACCCTAAGGGCCTCAAGCAATTTGGTAGACAATACTAGTGACATTTTTAGGTCTTCAGTAAAGATCATTATATAAAGCAAACAGCAGATATAATGCAGTAAATAGATACGACTGTATGAGGACTATTACCTAGGATAGTAACCCCCCAAAAAGTGTGTGTGTGTGTGTGTGTGTGTGTGTGTGTGTATATAATATATATATATATACTCATGTATAGTTGGGTTTATCCTACTGAGTAAAACAATGGCACTCCTACTGCTGAGAAATGTTTTATTCTAAAGGTATTGTAGCCCAAACGTAACTTTTGTAAATGCAGTATCTCAATGGCCTTAAATGTTACAGTGGCGCTGTTGCTACAACACCTTTTATAGACCGCTCTGCTCCGTTGACCATAAAACTCCAGAGGATGTTGTAGAAACAGCGCCACTGTATAATTTCAGGCCATTGAGATACTGCACCTACATAATTTAAGTTTGACCTTCAATAGCTAATCAGTGGGAGTATCCTTGTTTTAATCAGGAGGATAAATTCTACAATCCTGAGTTTTTTGTTTTGTTTTTTGTTTGTTTGTTTTTTTTACATATTGTGTTACTGTCCCTTTAATCTATTAGATTAAGAGCAACTTTCCCCTACAGTGCTGTTACCTTTTAGTGCACCCTCCTCTATTAACTGGATTCATTTTATTAAATATAATGATTCACATTCTAACACCTACAGCTGTGGAATGTTAGCTATTTAACTACATAAGAGGCCACCAAATCCTGTAGGACTGGTATAATACTGCACTTGTCTGTACTTGTTGGTTCTCCTTTCAGTAGTGAAATAGCACTGCTAGTGGCCCCATGAACTTTACCTTTAAAGATATGGTAACACTTAAAGGAGCATTAAACTTTTTTATGAAAAAAAATATATATTGTAGGGATTTTCCTACTGAGTAAAATAAGGGTATTCCCACTGCGGAGAGATTTATATTTCCAGAGTTATTACAGTTTAAACCCATGTTTTTTTACATTAGCAGTGCCCTCTAGTGGTCAAATTCTAATTAGATTTCCTGTTAGATTCTAATGGAGAGGAAAGTCAGATAAGTCAGAGACATACAGTTCTCCATAGAATGTGATAGAAACTGCTGAGTCACTTCCTGTCAGTTAGAACTACCAGGAAGTAAACACTAAATTCACTTCCTGCCAGTTAGAACTATCAGGAAGTAAACACAGTAAATTCACTTCATGATTATTTAAACTGCTATAAATTTTGAATAAAACATCTGACAGCGATGGGAGTGACCTTGGTTTATTCAGCAGGAGTTCTATAAAATGTGTTTTCATAAAAAAAAAAAGTTTACTGCTCCTTTAAGGATTGCTTCAGATTCTGGCACTTCTGAGAAGAAATAGCACTATGATGAATCTAATCGCCATATGCCTAATTATTGGAGGGCGACTTTATAGAAAATGAAAGTTCTGCTTTAATATTTAAGAGAAAAAATATATAGTATGGTTTATCCTCCTGACAGGTGTTTTATTTAAAAGATATTGCAGCTCATACTTGAATTTTGTGGGTGCAATAACTCAATGGCCTGATATTTTACAGTGGTGCTGTCTCTACCCTATCCCATGGAGGTTTATGGTCAAGTGACCAGAGCTGTTCGTAGGATGGTGTAGCAACAGCGCCACTGTAAAATATCAGGCCATTTGAGTTATTGCACCCCCAAAATTCAAGTATGAGCTGCAATAACTTTTGAATAAAACACAACTCAGAGCTGGGAGTATGCCCATGTTTTACTCAAGAAGATATATCCTACAATATATATTTATTTGCATATTAAAGGGATAGTAATACTTAAATATTACTAATCCCCATATTGTAGCCATGTTAAAAATAATTGAATTGTCTCTAGTGTCATAGTTTGAGAGATAAATACCCACAAAGTCCTCCCTCCCTTTCCCTGAAGTCAGCGTTGCACTGACTGCAGGGATATCCAGGTCTTAATTGCATCAGGCAGCTCTGCAGCAGAGCAGAGATCGCATTAGTAAAAAATAATTATTTCACTGAACGCGATCTCCGCTCTGCTGCATAGCCGCAAGCCTGTCGTACCACAGACTTCCCCTGCAGTCAGTGCAATGCTGACTTCAGGGAAGGGAGAGGGAGGGGGGAACTTTTGCTGGTGGTTATCTCTCAAACCATAAAGGTTTGAGAGATGAACCTGGGGACAATTCAGTTCTTTGTACCATAGCTACAATATGGGGATTAGTAATATTTAAGTATTACTATCCCCTTAAGATAATCTGTCTATAGCAGCAGGGCAGGACTGCAAAGCCTCAAACTGTGCTCAGCGCACATGGTAATGTTAAAGCGGGACTACCACCCGCCTAAACTTTCACCTAAAGAATTACCCATCTGGTGTCTAGCTGCTCAGTAGTGCCAGTCACCAGAATTATTACCTCCTTTTAGAGAATTCCTACTTCTCCCGGGACTGACAGCCAGGAAACAGAGCAGCCATCTTTGCATAGAGATGTCCGAGCTGTCAGTCCCAGCCTGCTGTAGTAGGTGTTACTAGGAGCCTCCGCACGGTTCCGGAAGAGACTGACAGCGCAGGCGCGCAGACGTCACTATGCAAAGATGTCTGCACTGTTTCTGGCGGTCAGTCCTGGGAGCAGTAGGAATTCGCAGTAATAATTCTGGTGACTAGTACTACTGAGCAGCTAGACGCCAGATGGATAATTCTTTAGGGGCAAGTTTAGGCGGGGTGGTAGTTCCACTTTAACCCATTAAGGGCCAGACAGGTGTGTAATTCATGGCTTTGCAATGCGTTGCACACCCTTCTGGCCCTTAACCCTTTTGAGTACCTCTGCCACTCAAAGGGTTAAATGGTTAAGTAGGCTCCTGCCTTCTCCCTGCTTCAGCTTGAGGGGGAAAACACTAATCAACCTTTATGTCCTCCTCCATTGACAAGACATCCAGGCAATCTGAAGTGGTGGTAGCTGAGATTTCTGTAATTAGAATAAAAATCAAAAAGTACTACACTCCGGCAAAATTGCACGCGATTTCTTCTTCCGTTAATCCCTTATGTTGGAGATTTTGTCAACACAGGGGCACCTTTTTACACTTGTGGTGGTCCTGCCCTCTGATAATCACCTTTTGGAGGGACTGTTTTTTGCATATTGACCTAATTTTAGGAGTTCGTGTCCCACGAGACACCTGGACGGTTTTACTTTTCAAGGATCTGCCCTCCGTCCCTCTACACCAAAATATTTTTCGTCTGGCCATGTTGAACGCTGCGAAGACTCTGATTCCTCTGCATTGGAAGGACACATTGCCTTCCTCTCTTGGATCCTGGGTGACTGGAGCGGAAGAACAGATTCTATTGGTTAAATTGGCTTGGCTTCATAGTGGGAGTGACCCTGCCTCCCTCTCTGGACTTTGGTTTGATTGGTCTGAGATCAGGAGGACATTAGCCATATAACTTGGACGCCCCCAGCCCTGAGCAGAACTGTTAGGTTAATGATTTAGACATCCACAATCTCGTCCCCCCGGTCTGTTTCCTCCTTCTCTTCTATTTCCTTCCCCTTCCTTTGTCCTTTTTCTCTCTATACCATTCTTTTTCTTCTCCCTCCATAAAAAGGTTGGACCTCTGGTACACGGATGACTGAGGGTCCTTTGTGGTCTTTTCTTAGTCTTCTATGTAATCGCCTAATTATTGCTCTAACAATGTACTGTAATACAGTTTGCAAGTTTCATGTCATCTGTTTATTATATGTGAGGTATGTATTAAAGGGCCCCTTTACAACTTTGCCTAAATCGTTTTGTTCTATATCGTTTATAATGAAAAGTGTATAAATTAAAAATAAATAAATAAATAAATACAGCCCTGTTCCTACTTCTGGGAAGACTGAGAGTAGCTGATCTGTGTCGCAGTCTGATGCACTGCCTCTCTCTATCCAGCCTCCTCCGATGATGAAGGCTTTCTGTCTGTAAGCTGGAGCGCTCTCATTGGCTAGAAATAGATATCTGCCAATGAGAGCGCTCCAGCTTCCAGAGAGAGAGCCTCTGTCATTGGAGGAGGCTGGATAGAGAGCGGCAGACTGTGACATAGATCAGCTATTCGCAGTCTGCCCGGAAGTAGGTACAGGGCTGTATTTTTTCTTTTAATTTCCCCAAACAAGTGTTTTTTCTTACGCCATGGTCTGTCAGTTCTCAGACATGATACCGTCATTTTTTGCATCTAATTCCTCCATCTCCATCAAATGGAAAAAGCAGTCTTAAAAGTGATGCGTGGTTTAATCTACCGTCACACTGTATTATATTTTCAGCCAAAAATATTCTTTTGACACTCATATTTTTTTGTCTGATTAAATTCATTTTTTTCCTGACAAAAATGAAAATGGTCTAAACTTGGGGAAGACAAAATGTAAGTACTATAATCAAGACTGAGATGCAGTACACTGGAGTTAACCGGTAAAAAAATAAAAAAAAGTCTTTGAAAATGTCTTTGTTGAAAGTTTTCATATCAGACATTTTTAAGGGCAATGTTTATCTGGATCTTCTTACCATCATTTTTAAAGGGGATCTCTCACCTATATTAAAGTAGCCTTCATTGAAATCCTCCAATGGCGTGAATCTGTGATCCTGGATTTTCTTTTTAATATAGTGCTGTATTATCGGAGCTTTTAAAGGGATAGTAATACTTGCAAATTACTAATCCCCATATTGTAGCTTTGTTAAAAAGAAACGTATTGCCCCCAGTGTCATCTCTCAGACCCTTATGGTTTGAGAGATGATGGCGCTTCCCCCCTCCCCCTTCCCTGACTGAACGCTGATGCAGGGGAAGCTGTCGTACAGCAGTCTTATGTGCATCAGGCGGCTCTGCAGCTGAGCCGAGATCGCATTTATAAAAAATAATTATTTAACTGAAACGATCTTCTACATGTGCGCTTGGTTTGCAGTGTGCTTGGTTTGTGCTTGGTTTGCAAGCACACATAGAAGACCGTTTTAGTGAAAGATTTCTTCTTTATAAACGCGATCTCGGCTCTGCTGCAGAGCCGCCTGATGCAAGTAATACTGGATATCCCTGCAGTCGGCGTTCAGTCAGGGAAGGGAGTGGGAGGGGGACCTTTGAGAGCTATCATCTCTAAAACCATAAGGGTTTGATAGATGACACTGGGGGCAATAAGTTTCTTTTTAACAAAGCTACAATATGGGGATTAGTAATTTGGAAATATTACTATCCCTTTAAGGTGAATCCTGTGGATCCAGTTATGCACAGGCTGCTGGAACAGCTCTGTACCGCAGTCTGTCAATCTTTGTCTGTTCCCCTCCCCAGGACTTCTTCCTTTCTCCTTCGATGACGGAGGATTGTGGCATGTGACCTGGCGTGCTCCCTTGCTAATTCGCATCCAGGTCATTGTATAGGCATTGACTGACCACATGAATTGGCATTGACTGAGCGTGTTCATGAGCTCAGTCAGTTAGGAAAAGTGGCAATCCGCTTGCAGAATTAAGCAGAGGCTAGCGCATTGCCACTTTTTATAAATGACACGCTCAGTCAATGCAGATTTTTCCGCTCAGTCAGTGCCTGTACAGTGACCTGGACACGCATTAGCAAGAGAGCACGCCAGGTCATATCCCACAATCCTCAGTCATCTGGGAAGGAGGGAAGAAGGCAAGTTTTGGGGAGGGGAACAGAAGAATATTGACAGGCTGCTGCACAGGGCTGTACCCGCAACCTGTACATAACTGACATCACGGGCTTCACTTTGAAAGCTAATATCTCTGATAATACAGCATTATTGTCCTTATTTTAAAGCGGAACTACCATGTCGCAAAATCTTTAGCTTAACTAAGTCACCTTCTGGCAACTAGCTGCTTAGTAGCGCTAGTCGCCAGCATTATTACCTGATTTAATAGATATTTGCTTTATTCCCCAGCTGTCAGTAGCATGGAGCGCGGACATCTTGTTAGAATGACGTCCGCACGCCTTCGCTGTCAGTCCCAGCCGGGTCTAGGAGGCGTTGCTAGGGGCTGGCCGGCTCCAAAAGGAACTGATAGCGCAGGCGCGCGGACGTCATTCTGGCAAGATGTCCGCGCTCCGTGCTACTGACAGCTGGGGAATAAAGCATATATCTATTAAATCAGGTAATAATTCTGGCGACTAGCGCTACTAAGCAACTAGTCGCCAGAAGGGGACTTCGTTAAGCTAAACATTTGGTGACATGGTAGTTCCGCTTTAACTCCTGGTCCGACCATTTTTTCATTCTGATGATTTTTTGAACATCTCGCCCCTCTCTTGAACGGTGGCACAAGGGCAGCATTGACCTGCGAGATGTCTCTCCTGGAAGCAATTCATTGGACTCCTGTCTTATAATCAGGGGGTTGGGATTTACGATTCCTTCACATCGCTGCTATGAATTTTCAGGTTTTTACATTATAAGTTTGTATTGTCTGCTGGAGTCGGTTCAGCTCATAAATATGTGCATTACCCATGTTGTATTAAAATAGGATCTAGTTGTTGTGATATTGTTGCTTATACACATTACTTTCACATAGTTTGTCTATTATCTGTGTGTCCGTCTTCAGCTGGGAATTCATTGTGGCCACCCAGATGGCCGTGGTATGGAAGTCAGCATTTCTTACTCTGCAGGTGTTCACATGGCTTCCAGATAAACCTTCAGTTTTTGCTCAATACGCCTTCCCTGGCTTGGATAACAGTGACGTTTGAAGCTTATCTTTAAAGGGATAGTAATACTTCGTTTTATCTTTATTTTATTTTGTAGGCATTAAAAAACATGAAAAAACGATATAAGTCTTATCTCTCAAACCTTTATGGTTTGAGAAGATATTCACAAGCAAAGTTTCCCCTCCATTCTGGAGTTCAATATATATCAGTGCTACAGTGTAGCTCTCGTGTGTCTTTTATCTGAAGAACAGCCTTGAATTAAACAACTGTTGAATATCTTGGGTATGTAGAACATGCTAACAAACTCATGTTTGCTTTACCCACTGGCAAACCTTTGGGTTTGTACTGTCAGCTGACTGTTCACTATTTACTCCTCTCTCATGACTTTTCCTGATTAACCACTTGAACGGACTTCCCGCTGATCTTGTATCTTTTTATTGGCAGCCTTTGTGTGTGTGTCTGTGTCTGTGTGTGGATTACCTGCTTTTATTTATGTACCTTGCTAACACAACTTATGTATTGTTTACTATTGCAGTGGTTATATATAGTCTGCTGAACAAAGCTTATTGTGTGTGTGTGTGTGTGTATATATAATGTTTCTGTTATTATAGTACCTATGTACAGTATATATTGATTACTAACACATGCCTATGTATACATTGCTTATATAAATATGAGAGAGAGACAGAGACAGACCTGGTTAAATGATAGATGGTAGAGGGTTGTTGTAAATGGAACCTTTTTCAAGTTGGTTAAGCTGTAAGTGGGGTGCCACAGGGTTCAGTCCTGGGCCCAATGATTTTTAATTTGTTTATTAATAATTTGAAAGTGGGAATTGAAAGTAATGTCTTAATCTTTGCTGATGACACCTAAGCTACGTAAGGAAATACATACAGAGCTGGATGTTTTTTCTTTGCAGAATCATTTCGATAAACTGAGTGAATCGACAGAAAAGTGTCACATGATATTTAATGTAAATAAATGTAAGTCTATTCATTTGTGTGTAGAAACAAACTTGCTACATATACACTAAATGGGAAACAACTTGAGGAATCCTCATTAGTGAGATTTAGGAGAACTGATAGACAATAGACTTCACAGCAGTGTGCAGAGTCACTCAGCTGCTGCAAGAGCAAATGGGGTACTAGCCTGCATAAAAAGAGGTGTAGCTGCACAATATGGGAATATAATTATACTTCTATATAAATCCTTAACCCCATGAGCGCCAGAGGGATGCGTAATGCATACCCATGCAAACTGAGTTTGTTTACATTAGAGAAGAGACGTCTAAGGGGTGATATGATTACCATTTACACGTATATTCAAGGTCAGCATGAAGAACTCCCTCAGGAACTTTTTAATCGGAATGCTGACCAAAGAACAATATGGGGGGGGGGGCAAAGCACTAATATGATCCCGAGGTCAGCCCATATGTTTAAGTGGGGAGGCGGGTGGGCAATACTAATTCATAGACACACACACTGAAGTTTAAACAAACATTTAATGTGACTTATTGATGTGGAGCAGTGTGATACACTTCTACAAGCACCACACAGTCTGATCTCCTAAACAGAGGCACACCAGGGTGATACACTTATATACACCACACAGTCTGATCTCCTAAACACAGGGACACCAGGGTGATACACTTCTATACACACACCACACAGTCTGATCTCCTAAACACAGGGACACCAGGGTGATACACTTATATACGCACCACACAGTCTGATCGTCTAAACACAAGGACACCAGGGTGATACACTTCTATATACACACCACACAGTCTGATCTCCTAAACACAGGGACACCAGGGTGATACACTTATATACGCACCACACAGTCTGATCATCTAAACACAAGGGCACCAGGGTGATACACTTCTATATACACACACCACACAGTCTGATCTCCTAAACACAGGGACACCAGGGTGGGAAAGAGGGACAGAGGGATTTGGGCCTCAAAAAGGGACAGTCCCCCCTGAATGACCCCTAACGTCTTCTAAAAAGGGACACTTGGGAGGTATAAACTACTATTATCTCCTAAAGAGGGACACTTGGGAGGTATGGATCCCTAATCTTTCCTAAAGAAGGACACTTGGGAGGTATGGATCCCTAATATCTCCTAAAGAGGGACACTTGGGAGGTATGGATCCCTAATATCTCCTAAAGAGGGACACTTGGGAGGTATGGATCCCTAATATCTCCTAAAGAAGGACACTTGGGATGTATGGATCCCTAATATCTCCTAAAGAAGGACACTTGGGAGGTATGGACCCTTAATATCTCCTAAAGAAGGACACTTGGGAGGTATGGTGATGTAGCACTGATACACTTTAAATATTGGTGCGTGTGTGTGTGTGTGTGTGTGTGTGTGTGTGTAGAAACACACATTATTATTATTGCCTGCTGATGTGGCATTTGTGTGTATGTGTATGTATGTATATCTATATATATATATATATATATATATATATATATATGTATATAATGTCTTCTGGAAGAACTTTTTCCTGCTGTATCATCTGCTGTGTTTTATGTTTTTTTTTTTTTTTTTTTTTTTTTTTTTTTATCCAGAATTTTGTATTAGCTGATTTGACAATTGAGTTTTCATTGGATTTGAGACAGCTCTTCTGAACATTACCAGGAAAGGCAATTCCATAACCTGGAGATTTAACTCTCTTGAGTGCCAGAGAGGTAGCTAACACTTTGCGATGCAATAGGTTGGCTCTGAAAGGGTTAAACTGGTCATTTTTTTTTCTTTGAGTAGGGTAAATGAACTGGATTTCCCAAACCAGAAAAGTGCTGATTATGTGAGTGTCAGGTATATCATCTTCTGATTGGCTTTTCTTCCCTTACTTTCCATGTAACTATGGGATGTCCCATTTTTAAATGCCGCAATGGATGGACGGATAAAAGGAAGATTGGATCATACTTAATGTAAATCTCCCGTCCCATCTCCATGGCCACACAGCCCCTTCTTCTAATTTTGGAATGTTCCACCGTTTACATTCTGCCCTATCAGCTGTGGGGCTAATCCATGTGTTTTAACCCTTTTGAGTGCGAGAGGGGAGCTCTGCGATGCGTTGCGCACCCCTCTGGCACTCAAAGGGTTAAATGCCGCCATAGATGGCCAAGAAAATAAAATTACTGTAATTTATGATTACAATTTTCCTCTTCCGTGTGGTATGGTTGGTTTGCCTCAAAATTACTTTTCTTTTCATTTATGCACAAGACCCACCATTTTTTCCCCCCTCTATTCTATATGTTACTACCCTAGTAGGTTTAACCGTTCAAATGGCAGAAGGTTATCCAACAATCCTATAGTACTCTAGAGTTAAAGGGGAACTCTCACCGCTATACAAGTTTGCCTTTGTGTAATGTTCCTATAACGATAACATGTAACCTGTGTTTTTTTTTTGTTTGTTTTTTTTTTGTTTATATAATGCAGGTGATGTGAAATTTACCATTTTAAAAAGGAGCCAGACTGCAGGTACAGCTTTGTGCCGCTGCCTGTCAATCTTTGTCTGTTCCCTCTCCAAGTAACGTCTCGTTCCAACCTCCTCCAGTGAAGGAGGATTTCTCCATGTCAGCTGGAGCGTATCTCTTGCCAATGATAGTGCTCCAGCTTACATGGAGAAATCCTCTGTCATTGCAGGAGGTGAGAACGAGGCTCTACTTGGAGGGTGGGGTGGGGCAGACGAAGATTGACAGGCTGCGGCACAGAGTTGTACCCGCAGCCTGTCCTGAAGTGATGTACCAGCTCCTTTTTAAAACAGTACATTTCGCCATAGCTTCATTATATAAACCCCCCCCACCGATTACATGTTATCGCTATAGGAACATTACACAGAGGCAAACTTGTATAGAGGTTAGTGTTCCCCTTTAAATGAAACACATAGAATTGAAGCAGTTTCATATGCACTAAAAATTCTGTAATTTTGGAACAGGAGACCTAAAATCTAGCCTTGCATATATACCCTGTGAGGGTATCCATTCATAGTTTGAGCAGGGCCCCCTCATGTCATTTGCATGTCTCAGAAATAATAATGCTCTGTTGTCATAGCTGTCCATGGAAAACCGATTTGTACAGGCTGTTGTAGCAACATCACCACCCTAAAAATGGCAGGCCTTGGAACCCAATAAAATAACTTTTGAATGAAGCGGCTCCCTTATTGTATTAAGAGGTAAGAGCCATATGATCCTATAACAATGTAACTATTGTTCTGTCTGTCCTATAACAATGTAAATAGTTCTGTCTGTCTGATGTATTCCGTAGCTGTTGTTTTGGCTGTCTGCCCTCAGGACGTTCTAGTAGTCTTGGCACAATCCTCTGTCTCGAGAGCCTTGATACTGTATCCTGAAACCACTTGATAAAGGGAAATGTACCTCTCTGGAATGCTCAAGGGTGCAACATTTAAAAAAATGTCAGACTTAAAGGAACATTATCGCTTAATAATAGCCTCCTATGTTCCTTAACCCTTTGAGTGCCAGAGGGGTTCGCATGGCACTCAAAAGGGTTCCTATGGATGGAAAATCCTAACAGCTGCTATAAATCCTTTTGTGGGTTGTTTTTTCCCAGAATTATTCTTTACTTAGCAATGATATCCGTGGCAGATATTATCTCTTTTGCAGGACTCCAGGAGCCCAAACTCCTCCTACTTTTCTTAGTAAGATTTCAGTGGGAGGGGCTTGGGATATTTGAGTCCTGCAACAAAGAATCATATCTTGTCCCTGTGGACGTGATGTCTGATGATTAAAGAGCAGTTTCAGGGAGTCAGTCTGTGTGGAATCAATTCATAGTGTCTACTGGGATTTTATTCCCTGATTAACGCAAATGGGGTGTTTATTATTAGGAAGCGTGACTGTTCCTTTAAATAGGGAATTAGTCCTGTTACAAAGCTAATTAGTTAAAGGACAGGTATCGTGGTACCCTAGTGAGGACCAGAGGGTGTTCAATATGTTGCTTGGAAACGCGTTACACACCCCTGTGAACTTCAAAGGACTAAAATGAAAAATAAAAAGATGCTGCAGTGTACGGTTTGTGAATTCTGACAATGCTAAATCTATATTTTCTTTGCTGTAGTTGTAAAGATTTTGCTTAGGAAACTTATGTTTTTGCTAGTGTTTCCCATGTCCCCTTTAATTCCTGGCTGGCTTTTCTGCAATGTGCTCTGCTTTACTGTTCCTTGGGGATAAACTGAGCCAAGTGTCAGGTTAGAACTAGGCCGGAATGCAAGAGACACGCTCAATCATTGTTTACAGTGCGCTTTTGATGGTAAAATGATTAGCGCCAAAATATTACTAATTGTGCTTTTTTTTTTTCTCAATTAGCAAGTTTGCTCATTTTTTTTAGCAAATGCGTTTCAAAAGTGGATGTGGCTAAAACAGGTCTTAAAATTTGAAGTCCTTTGCTACTAGCCAGACTTGAAAAGTTACTAGCTGCTGCAAGCCATAACATACCCACCAGCGCTGAATTTCTACTCGCCAGGGCTAAATTTTCACTCACCATTGGCTAGTGGTGAGTGGAAATTTTGAGCCCTGGGCTAAAGTGTCTTCCGTTTTGTGAGAGGATTAGCAATTTCACCTAATTCGGCAAAGCAACTTGCACACATTTTCATATGTCTGGCTAACGTTACCGTTAATTCAGGAGCATTCGATGACTTTGCCGTTAATGTATGAGCATGTGCTATTCAGTATCAAGGCGTTAATAGGATTCTTGCATCGAAACGTGAACAATCGCAAATAGCACATAAAGTTATGGGTTTTATGAAATAGCGAATGCTTCACTTGCCTGCATCCCACCACTAGTGAACTGCATGTGCAGCTTGAGACACATCTCCCAGCCAATCGGGATTGAATATAGTGGCTGCTTGGTGGGAGATGTTAAGTACACAACTTTTGTGTTGGGGTATAGAGAAGGTATATTTTGGTGTAGGGAAGCAGTGTCTCTCCAGCTTTTGCTACACTATATCTATCATATTTTGCTGCCCAGCAGCCAAGGAAGATAGGAGACCTATTCCAGAAATAGCTGGATAGCCGTGCTTGCACATATACATAGCTAGGAACTCTCCGAATTTGCCCGGGAGACTGATTCACTGGCAGTGGGGAGTTTTTATGAAACTCTGCCCATTTCTGCTGCTTCCTAGCCTGTTCCTCCCCCCCCCCCCCCCCACATTGTATCACTCCTGTTTTATAGCACCCGCTCAGTTGTGTCAGCCAGCCCACCTTACTAGGAAAAAGGCTGATAAATTACTGTAACCAGTGAGTTTTAAACTGTAACTGACATTAATCAAGATTCTAAACCTGACTGTTATTAGAGTGATTCCAACTGCCGAAGATTCTAAATCTGACCGTTATCAGAGTGGTTCCAACTGCTGAAATCCTTACTGGAAATAATACGGAGAGGATACTGTTGCATGACTGACGGACGCAGTTAGGGACAGCAAAAGAAACATCCAGCATTCATTTGTGTCCTACAGTGGTACTAATTTGGCGTGGGCCTCCTTTCCAGACTATAAGAAGTCAGGTGACTTCAGGTTGGTGGTGTTGTTGGCAATAGTTATCATATATTCAGTGACATAACCAGTCATATGAGGGTGCAGTGTAAAAATCTTTTTGGGCCCCTAACACAAATATTCTTTCACTGGAGTAACTAGAATCTATCGGGCCCTGGGCCCAGTGCGCTTGCTTGGATGCTGAGCCCCACTACACCCCCTTTTTGTTAGTCTATTACATCTATATGCCACGTTCTCTTACATTGTTTCCGTTGTCTTTTTATAGTATTGTCGTTCTTGGGAATATTCTCCATTAACCCCTTGTGGTTCTCTATTATTCAAGGGGTCGAGTAGCTGTTTTAAAGGGGAACTCTCACCTCATTTAAAGGGATAGTAATACTTTGTTTTATCTTTATTTTATTTTGTAGGCATTAAAAGAACATGAAGAACAATATAAGTCTTATCTCTCAAACCTTTATGGTTTAAGAGATATTCACAAGCAAAGTTTCCCCTCCCGCCCCTTTTACCTAGTGTAAGCCATCTCTTCTCAGATGTGGAATCCAGTCCATAGACCAGACCGATAACAGAAGGGGACAATCTTATTCCTATGAGAACAATGAAAGCCCTTCCCCCCCTGACAAGTATTTCAGGTTTTTCCCTTATCTTAATTGAAGATTGTCCCTCTCTGCAGTCTACCTGGGCACCTCCCTTCTGATCTGGCTGAGCAGTGTTACACCAGTAAAATGGGTGGGAGGGGGATAGTTTGTCATTGAATTACTCTTGAACTACAACTGTGACACAATTGAAATAACACTCTCCAAAGCCCAAATGCTATGATGATTAATTAGAGCTGATTTTATTATGAAACACTACTATCCCTTTAAAGTCCGTCTTATTTGAGTCTTGCTTCTCCGTAAATGTAAATCTGTTTGTTTTTTTTTTGGTTTTTTTTTTTTTTAAACACTGTTTTCACTGAAAAATGGCCTACAAAATCTAACCGTGTGACATCAGAACAGGACAGACTGCTGGATTCCACCGTCAGAGGAGGAGGTGGTAACTGGGAACAAATGGGGAGGAGAAGATTAACAGACTGTGTGGCACGGAGATCTTCCGCAGCCTATCCTGAAGTGACATAAGGCTGTTACGTTTTAAAGTTTATTTCTCTGCGAAAACAACAACAAAAAACAAATCAGATTTACATATCTCCCAACATTTCAAATGGCCAATGAGGGACACTTTTGTTTTAGATGGTGTTGCTGGGGGTGTGGCATTACCACAAATTTTCTAATTTATTTCATGACCTATTGACAACTCTTTGTGTAACTGAATAAAATAACTTGGAACAAGACCAAAGTATTTTATTTACACAGACTAATATATAAACACAAAAACTGGAGTTTAAACAAACATTAATGTGTGTTTTATTGCTGTGTAGCAATGTAATATGCTTATATACACACCACACAGTCTGATCTCCTAAACACAGGGACAGCAGGGTGATACACTAATATACACACCACACAGTGTGATCTCCTAAACACAGGGACACCAGGGTGATACACTTCTATACACACACCACACAGTCTGATCTCCTAAACACAGGGACAGCAGGGTGATACACTAATATACACACCACACAGTGTGATCTCCTAAACACAGGGACACCAGGGTGATACACTTCTATACACACACCACACAGTCTGATCTCCTAAACACAGGAACACCAGGGTGATACACTTATATACACACCACACAGTCTGATCTCCTAAACACAGGGACACCAGGGTGATACACTTATATACACACCACACAGTCTGATCTCCTAAACACAGGAACACCAGGGTGATACACTTGTATACACAGCACACAGTCTGATCTCCTAAACACAGGGACACCAGGGTAATACACTTCTATACACACACCACACAGTCTGATCTCCTAAACACAGAAACACCAGGGTGATACACTTCTATACACACCACACAGTCTGATCTCCTAAACACAGGGACACCAGGGTGATACACTTATATACACACCACACAGTCTGATCTCCTAAACACAGGGACACCAGGGTGATACACTTATATACACACCACACAGTCTGATCTCCTAAACACAGGGACACCAGGGTGATATACTTCTATACACACCACACAGTCTGATCTCTTAAACACAGGGACACCAGGGTGATACACTTATATACACACCACACAGTCTGATCTCCTGCAAGGTGTTACATACCTCTCTGGCCCTCAATGAGTTAAACCAATGGGAAACATCATTATTTTTTTTCTCTAGAAACAAAACAAATGGGAAAGAAACAGGGCGGCCCTGTGTGTATCAATATGGTACAATTTACCACCACCAGAAACCCTAAGGTGCACACTCACCCTACGGCTTGTGTCAGAGACGGTATACACCGAAACAGACTATATAAACATCTGGAGAAATAAAACCGTCTCAAAAACAGCAAACTCTTCTGGCAGCTCTGTAAAAAAAAAAAAAAAAAACACGCTTTACCTCAGTGGTATAAAAGCAGCAAAACCTCAGAAAAATAACAAAATGCCATATAGTGTAGTATGTACATATGAGATTCTTATTACATTAATGAAATATAACTCGCATAGATATTGGTCAGGGTACCGATATCAGACTCCATTCAGAGAAGATACACCTGTCTCCGTTCAGGTTACTCACGGATTCCTCCAAGCGAATCCCTGGATAATCAGTATGTGGTAGGCGGGGTATTCAATCGTAAAAGATATATTTATTTAAAACATATAAAAGAATAGGCTTAATATGCTAATGCGTTTCGCAGTTTTCACACCGCTTCCTCAAAGCTTAACACACCAGAATATTATTTCAAGTATACAAAAGAATCCGCTTCCATGAATAATCAACATTTAAATACCTGTATAACTCAGGTGATAGGTGGATGTGACCGAGCTTCTCCTCAGACGTCATTACTAATGATCAATTCATCATGAGGATGACGGGAACAAAGGGTGCCTATGAAAATTCAAAAGGCAACTCTATGACCATAAGAAAAATTATTATTTATGCAAATCTCCAAGCCCGTTTGTAATCCTCCAACTCGTGCTTAATAATAACATTATCCTCATTGCACAGGTGTAACTCAAAAATAACCAGTTAAACAGGACACACATTTATCCGATGGAGCGCAAGGTCATCTCAAACCCATCAACTGTAGTTCACAACTATAATCATGTTTATGTAACCACAAATAATATATACCATCCAATAACAATGCAATACAATAACAATTACAACAAATGGTAATATTAATAATAAAACAATATGAAAAATAGTAAACTCAACTGGTAATATCAATGTTAATTTGTATAATGTGCTAATACATTCAACACAATCTATCACGAATGGAAAGCCAGAACTTATTATTTATTAGTTTTTTTTTTTTTTTTTGTTCCCCTCTATAATTATATTGAATTGCATGACTTCAGTTTGGAGACCTCTCAATCATTTAAGGGATTAAAAGCCGCATTTAAATCAGATGGGATTTTCTGACTTTCATTTTTGTCCTTTATGATTCAGTTTGTTTGTTCCAGACTTCCTACCCTTTTGCTTTTATACCCAAGGCCATTGCTTTCAAAAGAAAAAGAAGGTCTGTTTTGCCATTGCCCTTACACCCTGACACTTGGGCTCCAGTCCATTCCAGAATACCAAAGAAAGTAATAAAAGATAATTTGCTGCTTCCTCCGTTCCGCTAAGTGTGCCAATGCTTGTAAACGCAAACAGAATACTGAACGCTGTTATTAGGACGTCTCCTTTATGGGTTAATGAAGAACTGAGCTTCTATTCAGCATCTACAAGAACACACTGAACTTTTCTTGCAAAACACAATGAATTTGTTTTCCTTAATTGAAATGCACAGTGTGTGTTGTTTTCTACTGTAGATCTAGAATTTTTGGGATGCCTTCTTCAAGCTGAAGAGGTAACGTCTGGAGCAAAGCAATATCATTAACCCCTTAAGGACCAGCCGCGCATGCACGCGGCGATCACTTAAGGACCATGGAGCATTTTTTTTTTCGCCATTCGATTCCAGACTCCCCGAACGGCCGTCATGGGTCCTTAAGTGTATACCAACCCATGACGGTCCAGGACCGTCATGGGTCCTTAAGGGGTTAAAGGGATAGTAAGATTTCAAAATAAAAGCAGCTCCAAATAATCTTCATAGTATTTGGGCCATGGAGAGTGTTATTTCAATGCTGTCAGAGTTGTAGTTCAAGAGTAACTGAATGATGAAGTATCCTCCTTCCGCCCCTTTTACTGATGCAACACTGCTCACCTCAGAGCAGCAAGACTGTCTGGATGGATCGCAGAGAGGGACAATCTTCAGTGAGAATAAGGAAAAACCTGTCGAGGGGCAGGGTTTTCCTTATGATCACAGTAAGAAGATTGTCCCTTGCTGTGACCTGTCCGGTCAAGAGACCGGATTCCACATCTAAGGGGAGGTGACTTACACTAGGTAAAAGGGGTGGGGGGATACTTTATCATTCAATTACTCATGTACTACAACTCTGACAGTATTGAAATAACACTCTCTGTGGCCCAAATACTATGAAGATTAATCTGAGATGCTCTTTTTTTTTTTTAAAACATTACTATCTCTTTAAATGTATGCAAATTCCTAGTGGTTTAATCCCTTGAGGGCCAGTGTTGCAATGCATTGAATACCTGTCTGTTTCTCAAACTGTTAACCCTTGGAGTGCAAGAGGGGTATCCAGTGCATTGCTATGCAGTGCGTTGGCTAAACCTCTGGCACTCAAAGGGGTAAATGTGGCTTTTAACCCCATGAATGCTAGAAAGGATTTGAAAAAAAAAACATTTTAAATCAATAGGGGGAGCATTTCTTCCTTCTGTTTGAGACATAATTAATTAATTATATCAATGGATTTTACCTAGATGGATACATTTGAGATTGTCTCTCTAGTCTTTCACTTAACCCATTGAGTGCCAGAGGGTCGTGGAAGTATTTAAAGAGGAATTATGCCCTAGGATCAAGGGACACTTATTATTTATTTTAAATGACATACCTGGGTAGGTGTACTTTTATAGAACAGTCAGGTGTGTATATTCTGCATTATACTTGCAGTTTCCTGTATACACTGATGTCTGTTGAAATCTGCTTCTAGGTCACACATCCTAGCAACATATAGTGGGCTTCAGTAGACCTGAATGGCTCATAAGGGTGAATTGTTTTTATCAGATTGTAAACTGAAATTAAATAGCAGTAGATGACAGCAAAAATCTGATGTAAATAAAACAAAAATAGATATGTGACTGATGTTGGATGGGCACCTACCTGGGCAAGGCCTTCTGTTAAACAGATTAACCCTTTGGATGCCAGTCATGTGCAAAACATCCTATATAATAATTCGCTAAATTGTGTGTAACGCCGCGACATGCACAGTAGACACTGCTGCGTGTGCTGCAGTCATGCGCAGTACAGACCGCCCGCGCCGCGGCTGCTACAGAGCTGGGCACTCCGAAGGAGCGTACAGCTCTGTATCAGCCGTGGCGCGGGCGGTCTCTACTGCGCGTGACTGCCCCGCGAACGGGTGGCTGTGACACTGTGGCCCGTGTAACGGGCTGTTCAACTAATTGCTCTATAATTTATTAAAGATGCCACTAGCATCCTTGGGGTTAATTAACCCTTTGAGTGAGAGGATTCCAGCAAATTTTGTTGCAGTGCATTGGATACCGCTTTGGCACTGAAAGGGTTAAGATACTTATTTCTGGGGCAGGAGTCATCAAGCTTTGGCTGTTGAGCACTACAACTCCCATAATCCCATCCAGCCAGTGGCTTGACTTCTCCTGTTCTAGGGTATAGTTAACCTTTAGCCTTTTTGAGTGCCATGGTGCTTTGCAAAACAATCATTCCTTAACTCACTAGCAAAGAGTTAATTATATAAAAAAATTAATGCTTTTGTGTCAGGAGTACTAAATAAGTACAGATAAGACATTTAATTCTGGAAGTATGGGAAATAGGGTATGAGTCTTTTCTTAAAATGCTCCTTTCACATCCCTAAATAGAATCCCATTGTGTTCCTGTCTTTGTTCTCGGAGGATTCCATTCTAACTCCCTGATGAATGAATGAAATCATTTGACATTTTCATTTAAATGAATGGCACCGATTTATCAACGACCTTTCTCGTTTTATTTTGATTGTCAGATCTCAAGACTGTCATGTAATTCAAAACCTTTTTTTTTTTTTCAGGTCACCTAAAAGCAGAGTTTGGACGGCATGCAAAGTTGTGAAATATCTTCAGACAGCACTGATGATCCTCTTAGTAGTGGCCTACGGAAAAACCGACAACCTCGAATACTGATTATTGGCGCAGGGCTTGCGGGCCTTTCTGCTGCAAAAACCCTCCTTGATAAGGGATTCACGGATGTTACGATCCTTGAGGCATCTGACCGAATTGGAGGCAGAGTGCAAAGTCTAAAACTTGGTGAGAACATTTTTAAATACCCCATCCTGCCAAAAAAAAAAAAAAAAAAAAAAAAAAAAAATTAAATGGATAATTAGTGATGTTGAAAATTGCTGAAATCATTTTTGAATGAAAAATCTGTATACTTGTTTTACTCTGCAGGAAAGGAATTGCATTACATACTAGTGTAAAAGCCCGTGTACACGGGCCAAGGTCCGGGCAATGGCGGCCACTACCTCACTGCTCCATGTGATGCAGTCTTGCGTCGCCTCACTCACGCGATGCAATCATGCACAGTAGAGACTCCCCGAACTCGGGCAAACATCCTAGTGAATAATTATATAGGATATTCTCAAATAAATGTTTACTGCTCCTAGAGGGCATTAGCAGTGCCCTCTAGTGGTCAGATTCTAATTAGATTTCCTGTTAGATTCTAATGGAGAGGAAAGTCAGAAAAGTCAGAGACATACAGTTCTCCATAGAATGTGATAGAAACTGCCTGTCACTTCCTGTCAGTTAGAACTATCAGGAAGTAAACACAGTAAATTCACTTCCTGTCAGTTAGAACTATCAGGAAGTAAACACAGTAAATTCACTTCCTGGTTATTTGAACTGTTATAACTTTTGAATAAAAAAATCTGACAGCAGTGGGCGTGACATTGTTTTATTCAGCAAGAAATGCTCTATAAAATGTGTTTTCATGAAAAAAGTTTACTTCTCCTTTAAGCTTGAGTTTAAAAACCCCACACTAAGGACGTAATGCTAGAAAGTGGAGCATTTACTAGCTATTTGTTGCTATTTGCTATTGCTCACGTTTTGATGCAAGAAACCTATTAACGCCTTGATACTTAACAGCACATGTTCCTAAATTAACAAGGTTAGCTAATGCTCCTAAATTAACGGCAAAGTTAGCTAGACATATGAAAATGTGTGGTAATTGCTTTGCTAAATTAGTAGTAATTACTAATTCTCTCACAAAACGGCAGACATTTTAACCACACCCACTTTTTGAAAAACATTTGCTAAAAAATTAGCAAACCTTCGCTAACTGAGAAAAAATATGCACAATTCATTAACATTTTGGTGCTAATCATTTTGACATAAAAAGTACACTGTAAATAGCGATTACACACGTTTCTTGCATTTCGCCCATATGGCGGAATACAGGAAACATGCTCAATCGCTGTTTCCAATGTGAAAACCACTAGAGAATAGGTTTGCGCATGATTTTGTTGAATTGCGTGTGAAAAATCAAGATTAGCGAACAGCTGCGTATATTTATTTTTTGTGGGTGTGGCCATGATTAACGAGTCTGTGTGAGTGGAATAGCGAATTTGTCTAATGCAGGAAGTGCTATACGTCTGTCTAGTGTTGTTGTAAAAAATATTTTTTTATGCGCAATTCAAGAAGCGTTCAGTATTCAGCTTCCTGGATTAGAACATGCGCAAAATCTATCTGCGCACAAAAATGCCTTTAGCAGATGTGCACATTTCTTGCATCACGCCATTAGTCACATGCTTTGCTAAAAACACAGATAATTTTGAGAGATGACAAATTAATACCCTCTTTTGCCCTATTGGGTGTCTAGGAGGTCTCCAGTGTGACCTCTTAAAGTGTTAGTAATGTCCAAGAAAAAATATTTGTAGTTTTAAAGTGCTTGAAAACAGCAGCTCCAATTAATCTTCATAATATTTGGGCCATGGAGAGTGTTTCATTACTGTCAGAGTTGTAGTTCAAGAGAAATTGAATGAAAAAGTATCCCCTTCCCATTGTCGATCCACTGTAGGATGAAGGCCTCCTCAGCAAGTTTACAACAACTTCGGTCTTGTGCTTTTTGTTACCACTGTGTACCAACAAATTTGATAATTTCATCCACCTATCTTGTGTTTGGTCTTCTTCTCGGGCTTTTAGTATTGAGTGGAATCCATTCCAAAATTAATTTGGTCCATCTACAGTCAGGTCTACTTGCTATGTGGCCTACCCATTTCCATTTCAAGTGTTTTACTCTCTCAGTGATGTCATAGACTTTTGTTTGCCGACGAATCCATGCACACGTTTTTCGGTCTTTTCATTATGTTCAGAATTCTACACTCCGTACTTCTCTATGTAACCTTTACATTGTTGTATGGCTCTGGCATTGTGTCCATGTTTCACAGCCATACATAAGAATTGGGAGGATACACTGGTCAAAAAACTTTTGCTTGAGGCAAAGTGGTAAATTTGTCTTAAAGACAGTACTACTAAGTTTTCTAAATGCTTGCCACACCAGTTTTATTCATCGCTCAATTTCCATCATGGTGTTTAGATCTGTTGATAGTTTTTGTGGAAGGTAAATATAATAGTTCTTGTCCATCTACTTTTGATTTTCCTTGATACAGTACATTTGTTAAACATGACTTGTGGTTTGTTCATATTCATACCAACATTTTTGCTCTCCTGTTGTAGTTCTTAAATGTTCTCTTGGACTTCATAGGGACTACTGGCAAAGAGTATGACATCATCTGAGATACCATCTTAAAGAGATAGTAATGTTTCATAATAAAAGCAGCTCTAATTAATCATCATAGTATTTGGACTTTGGAGAGTGTTATTTCAATTCTGTCAGAGTTGTAGTTCAAGAGTAATTCAATGACAAAGTACCCCACTCCCCCCCCCTTTTACTAATGTAGCACTGTTCAGCCAGATCAGAAGGGAGGTGCCCAAGTAGACTGCAGAGAGGGACAATCTTCAATTAAGATAAGGGAAAAACCTGAAAAACTTGTCAAGGGGGGCAGGGCTTTCATTGTTCTCATAGGAAGAAGATTGTCCCCTTCGTTATCTGTCTGGTCTATGGACTGCATTCCACATCTGAGAAAAGATGGCTTACACTAGGTAAAAGGGGCTGGAGGGGAAACTTTCCTTGTGAATATCTCTCAAACCATAAAGGTTTGAGAAATAAGACTTTTCACTGTCGTCCAATACAGGTCACTGGTACTCTGGGAGGCGATCCGCCCCTTTAATAGGCAGGAACAATTATTCAAATGTGTGCAGGGGGCGGAGCCTCCTCTCCTACTTAAGCTGCCTTCAGGCCAGAGCCACTAGATTGATTTGTTCCTGTGTGCTGTGCACACCAGGTGGAGAACATCTATATATTCAACTTAGTATTTTATTATTTTTATTCAAATATGGAATACCACCATTAGGAGGGTGACCATGGCTGTGAATTGCCCTCTTTAAAGTGGCTAGTGCAGCTTCCAGGGATTTTCTGTGGACCTTATGCCCTGAAGAGGGAACAGCTTGAGTCAAGCAGCTTCCCTGCTGGGGAATTTACCTCTGGTCTATTCCTACTTCATCATGGTCACCTGAAGACAGAAGTCCTGCAGAAAGGTGAGCCACCCCTTGAGTGCTGAAGGTCCACTTGTCCCCACAGTGTCCCTTTGATGGGCTTGTATTTGGGAGTTTGCATTGCACTCCAGCACTCATAGGGTGTTTTTATTTGCATTTCTCATGTTTATGCAATTTCTGTGGTATTCTCTGGGTTTTGGAGCTTTGGGTATAGTTTTACTTATGTTTCTTATGTATTTGGTAACTGTTTGGCACTTTTTAAAGTTCAGTGGGACTTTATTAAAATTTAGTGTTCCGCGCCTTTAAGTGCGCCTTTTCCCGCTTAGACGCCATTGCTCCTTTACTCTCTATGGGATTTCACAGTGTGGGACATATCTCTGGAACCGCTTGTCACAGCAACTTCAGAGATGGCTCATTTTATTTCTATGCTCCTGCTCTATCATCCGGTGTCTGTTTTCAGGGTGTGGGGAGTTCAGGGGGGCTTCGGGCACTGTTTGGGGTACTTCTGAGAGAAAACTACATTTAACATGAGCGCCCGTTTCGCGCTCGTTTTCTGATTGGCTGACCTGACGGCAGCCATTTTGTGGTGTTATTTCTCAGCGAGTATACTACGCAGGGACCGAGCCTTCTCTCCTCTCAGCAGATTAACCCTTCGCTGGCCAGATAAGTCCGATTTTAGGCATTTCTGGGGTGAAACTTTAATCTTTCACACTTTTACTGGGTGATATTTGTTAAGTGGTGTATATTGACGCTGTGAGCAGGTCTACTCCACTGGAGCCAGGGGCTAGACCTAAGACTAAGGAGGCTGGGGTGTCTGTTCCCCCCCATTGCGCTTTGCTCCTCTTGTCACTCTGGGCTGCCTAGAGATTGTTCTGGTAATTTATGCCCTAAATGCACTGATTGTCATGATAGCAACCCTGGGCTTCCCAGCCATACTATTGAGCCAACTTGGGTGAAAGAGTTTAAAGCTGCCACTAGGGATCTCAGATCTACTCTCCAACTCTTTCCCTCTCAGGTACAGGGGGCTCTCCAGGTTTGGCAGACCCCCTCTACAATCAGGACTTCCCTGCCTAAGCCACAGGGGGCTCCTGATGTGTCTGATTCTTCTGAAGAAGAATTATTACAGGATTCTGATGCTGAGGAAGGCACTATTATTGAGTCTAACAGGTCCATTGGGGACCCTTATGAATGTGACCCTGAAGTTTCTGCTGAGGGTTTGATTAGAGCTGTGTTAACTACGCTCAACCTTCCTCTGACTCAGGAATCTACTCATGATCCAACTGACGTTTTCCAAAAACCATCTAAGGCGGTTGTATGTTTTCCAACTAACCCTACCCTTGCCCGTCTAGTCTCTGAGGCATGGAGGAATCCTGACAAATCCTCCTCAGTGTCCAAAAAGTTTGCTAAACTTTTCCTGAGACTGAACTGGCAAAATGGGTTCATCCTCCCAAAGTGGATGCTCCTGTTTCCAGGCTATCCAAATCTACTGCTTTAACTGTCTCTGATGCCTCTGCCCTGCAGGATTGGACGGACAAAAAGCTAGAACTTTCTCTTAAATCTATTTTTGCCTCCATTGGCACTGCCATGCGTCCAACCTTTGCAGTGGCGTGGGTTAATAGAGCTATTGTGGCCTGGACTGAACGACTGACTGAGGCAGTCCGCCAGGATGCCCCGGTATCTGAGCAGTTGCAGCTCCTTGCTAATATTACTGAAGCACAAAATTATGTTGCTGATGCTGCCTTTGATGCTGTGCGCATGATGGCGAGGGCCTCCACTTCATCTGTGGTGGCTAGACGTGCCCTTTGGCTGAAAATTTGGTCTGCTGATACAGCCTCTAAGAAAGCCTTGCTTTCCTTGCCCTTTCAGGGGAACTTGCTATTTTGTTCTGAACTCAAAGAAATGATCAGCGAGGCTACTGGCGGTAAAAGTACTCTTCTACCCTCAGTCTTCAAGAAAAAGTTTCCAGCCAAACGCAATCGGTCCTTTCGTTCCTTTCAGACTGAGACACGCTCCACGTCCCAGACGGGGTCGTCCTCCACGCGTCCCTCCTCCATGCCCAAGCAGTCCTGGAAGCCCAAAGTTGCCCCCAAGGCCAAGACCTCCAAGACTGCTTCGACATGACTCACCGAACCCGGGTCCGCATCCGGCAGTAGGTGGACGTCTCCGCATCTTTCGCCGGACTTGGGAGGAGTCAGTGACGGACCCATGGATTATTCAGGTAGTGTCAGAGGGATACAGGATCCCTTTCTCTTCCCTTCCTCCTTCTCAGGAACCTACAAAAAGGCGTCTGTTCGACGACGCTATTCAGGATCTTTTGGACAAAGATGTCCTGGAATTGGTTCCTCCAGAGGACACAGGTTCAGGATTTTATTCCAACCTGTTCGTGGTGGTCAAAAAGGACGGAGGTGCTCGTCCCATTTTGGATCTCAAAGATCTCAATTCCTATGTTGTGAGTTCCCACTTCCGCCAGGAATCCCTGCGCTCTGTGATTGCCGCAATGTCTCCAGGGGAGTTTCTTGCCTCCCTGGACCTTCAGGATGCATATCTTCACATCCCTATTCATCCAGAGAGCAGGCGGTATCTCAGGATTGCCTGCCACAGGGGACACTTTCAGTTTTCAGCTCTTCCCTTTGGACTGACTTCGGCCCCTCTGGTTTTTCAGAGGGTGTTGGGTTCTTTGATAGCTGTGCTTCATCAAGAAGGTGTCAGAGTGACCCCCTACATGGACGATCTCCTCCTGAAAGCCTCCTCAGCGGAGCTTCTCCACCAGCAACTGCAGCTGTGTATACACACTCTGAACCGTCACGGCTGGATCCTGAATCTGGACAAGTCAGACTTGGTCCCATCTCAGAGGCTCCTTTTCCTGGGTCTCCTGTTCGACACTCGGCAATGCGTGGTGTTTCTGCCAGAGGAAGTGGCTCATCAGATAGCCATCCGAGTAGCTGGGATCCTGGAGCTGAACAGAGTTCCAGTACCGAAGTTGACGTCTCTGGTGGGGAAGTTCATTTTCACGATCAAAGCGGTACCATTTGCCATGGCCCACTCCAGGGAACTTCAGAGGTTTGTGATCCAGACGTGCAAGAATCATCCAGATCATCAGCATCTGTCAGTCTCTCTACCTCCTCATGTCGAATCGAGTCTGCACTGGTGGTTGGATCTCTCTCATCTCCTGAAAGGGAGATCCTTTCGAATTCCCTATTGGACCACGCTCACAACGGATGCCAGCCTCCTGAGATGGGGTGCTGTGTTGGGTCGTTTCAGTGCTCAGGGGAAATGGGGACTGGAGGAATCTCTTCTCTCCATCAATGTTCTGGAACTGCGTGCCATCCGGCTTGCCCTGAGGCACTGGGAATCTCAGCTGGAAGGTTGCCCAGTCAGAGTGGAGTCCGACAACGCCACCGCAGTGGCCTACATCAACAGGCAAGGCGGCACAAGAAGTTGCACCGCCTGGTTGCAGGTCAAGGATATTTTATCTTGGGCAGAAGATCACATGCCTGTCATTTCAGCAGTTCACATTCCAGGCGTAGACAGCGTCATGGCAGACTTTCTCAGTCGTCACACAGTCGACAGCGGAGAATGGGCTCTTCATCCAGAGGTGTTTCACCTAATCACCCAGAGGTGGGGGGTACCTGCAGTGGACCTGATGGCTACCAGACACAACAGGAAGGTGCCGGCGTTTTGCTCCCGGTGGAGGGACTCTCTTGCTCTAGCAGTGGATGCCTTGTCAATCCCTTGGGATTTTCCTCTGGCCTACATCTTCCCTCCTCTTCCTCTATTGATCAGAGTCATCCAGAAGTTGAAGCTGGAGCGCTGTCCTGTCATCCTGATCGCTCCAAACTGGCCTCGCCAGTCCTGGTATCCGGAGTTGATGGCCATGTCTGTGGCGGAACCGTTTCCACTTCCTGCCTGTCCGGATCTACTCCTTCAGGGTTATCTGTGGAAGGAGGATGTTCAGATTCTCCATTTGATGGCATGGCGGTTGAATCCTCGATTCTAGAGAAGAGAGGATTTTCTCCTTCAGTGGTGTCGACGATGCTTAGAGCTCGTAAGCCTGTGTCCTCCAAGATCTATCATCGTGTCTGGGCCACCTTTGTAGCTTGGTGTACTGATCGGAAGATGTCCCTAGATTTTCATCTTCCCATTGTCCTGGCCTTTTTACAAGACGGTGTTGAGAAAGGGCTCAGTCTGAGTTCCCTCAAAGTCCAGACTTCTGCTTTGTATGTGTTTTTCCAGGAAAGGATTGCTATCCTTCCTGATGTCAAAGTTTTCTTCCAAGGCGTGACTCATGTTCGGCCTGCCTTCAAGAGTCCTACTCCCCAGTGGGACCTCAATTTGGTGCTGGGAGTTCTCCAGCGTCCTCCGTTTGAATCCTTGGCTTCCATTCCCTTACGTCTCTTGACTTGGAAAATGGCCTTTCTTTTGGCTATTGTTTCAGTTCGCCGGGTAGCAGAGTTACAAGCTCTGTCTTGTAAACCTCCTTACCTGGTGTTCCACAAGGATAAGGCTGTGCTTCGCGCTACCAAGGAATTCTTACCCAAGGTTGTGTCCGAGTTTCACATCAATCAGGAGATTGTGGTTCCCTCTTTCTGCCCTAATCCTTCATCTGACAAGGAACGAGATCTCCATTTGTTGGATGTGGTGCGTTGCCTCAAGTTTTATGTTCATCGCACTGAGTCTATCAGGAAGTCTGACGCTCTATTCGTCATTCCTGAGGGGCCTAGGGCAGGGAGACCGGCTTCCAAAGTTACTATTGCCTCTTGGATTAAGGCTACCATTCGTGAAGCCTATAAGTTGCGGAATAAGCATGTTCCCTTCCGGGTGACTGCCCATTCCACCAGATCTATTGGGGCCTCTTGGGCCTACAAGAATCAGGCATCTGCTGATCAACTGTGCAGAGCGGCCACTTGGTCCTCTGTGCACACATTTTCAAAGCACTATCGAGTTGATGTACTGGCCTCAGCTGATGCCAGTTTTGGGAGGAAGGTCCTGGAGGCAGTTTTGCCTGTTTAGGACTTCTACTCTGTGGTTCTTAGTGCTTCTTTACTGTTGAGCCCGGTTGGCTCTGGTTCAGTGGGCTGTGTTAGTTCAGGGGTCGTTTCCCCCTGGTTGGTGTCCGTTGACACTTACATTTTGGGCTATGTGATTAACTGGTTCATAGCAGTTCTAGTGACTTGGGCCTTGCGCCTGGTCCTTGCCTTACTTCCCGCCTCTGAGTCAGCTCAATGTTTGTACATCCCAGTGTACCAGTGACCTGTATTGGACGACAGTGAAAATAGGATTTTAGTCTTACCTGTTAAATCCTTTTCACTTAGTCCATACAGGTCACTGGTCTCCCACCCTGTCAAGGGACCATGCTTGGCTCTCCTGTGGCATTCAGTGGGAGACCTTCGGGCCATGCTCACAGGAGTCTTCCTTCTTGCTTACCTACAGTCAGTTTTAGTGTCTCAAATCAATCTAGTGGCTCTGGCCTGAAGGCAGCTTAAGTAGGAGGGGAGGCTCCGCCCTCTGCACACATTTGAATAATTGTTCCTGCCTATTAAAGGGGCGGATCGCCTCCCAGAGTACCAGTGACCTGTATGGACTAAGTGAAAAGGATTTAACAGGTAAGACTAAAATCCTATTATATCGTTCTTTGTGTTTTTTTTTTTTATGCCTAGAAAATAAAATAAAGATAAAACAAAGTATTACTATCCCTTTAAGTCCTTTTTTTTGTCTGTGGAAAATTCTAAACCAGCACAAAATAGTTTTGAAGAAATTGTATTTCCATGTCGGAAACCTTTTTTCTATGTTGATCTGAACTGTATCATTGTTGACCTGTGTTGATGCAGTTGCATTTTCATATATTGATTTGGATAATATTGAGGTAAGATCTGTCTATTCCTTGATCAGTGAATTGACTATTGCTTTGCTTTTTCACTGAGTCAATGGCCATTTTTTTTTTTCTAAAGGGGAACTACCACCCCGCAATAACGTAACCTGCATTCATTCTCCGGAGAAATCTTCGGAACCAGGTAATATTTCTGGCGACTAGCTCTACTAAGCAGCTAGTCGCCAGATGAAGAATGAATGAAGGTTAAGTTATTGCGGCGTGGTAGTTCCCCTTTAATCAATGAAGGCTGCGCATAATGGAAGGTTGTATTCATTATGCCTCTTTATAACTTGCTGTGCTATCTGGAAACGGTCTATTGTACTAAAACATCTCCTGAAGCCTGCTTGTCCTTTAGGTTGTGCCATGTTAAAGGAATAGTATTGCTTGAAAATAATGTTATTTTATACTGTAGCCCTTAAAAAAACATTAAAAATGATATAAGTCTTATCTCCAAAACCTTTGTGGTTTGGGAGATATTCGTAAGTAAAGTTTCCCTGGAGTGACATCAGTGCTGTAGCTGTCAGATTTGGAATCCGGTCCGCAGACCGGCCGCTGCTCTTCATCAGTGCCGAGATCACGATCTTTAAAAATAATTTCTTCATTGGAATTGTCTACAAAGTGTGCTTGCAAGCCAGGCACACTTTGTAGACAGTTCCAAGGAAGTAGTTATTTTTAAAGATCGTGATCTCGGCACTGCTGAAGAGCTTCCCGCTGATCTGTGGACCGGATTCCAAATCTGTCCACTAGATGGCAGACTTGGCTAAAACAGCCAGGAAAAGGGACCTGTAGTTAACTTTACTTGCTAATATCTCCCAAACCATAAAGGTTTGGGAGAAAAGACTTATATCATTTTTACTGTTTTTTTAAGGACTACAAGAGAAAATAAAATTATTTTCAAGCAATACTCTCCCTTTAAGTAGTGTGTCTATTCTGGATAGTACCCGTGTGAAAACCTTCCAGATGATTGACAATAGGCTTTTTGTCGGTGGTTTTTTAGATCCGCTTTATCACTTTTTTGTGCAGTAGGATGACTTCTGCATGTTTCAGGAGCTTTGCTGAGTAGTAGGGATTTTGAGAATAGTTAAGCTAGGCCTTTGAATAAGGATTGACCTCCGGCTTTCAACATTTCTGTATCAGTCCAGCTGCTTTTGCGTTTTTCATTGATGTTTCAGCTTCTTCTTTTTCTACCAAAACTTCTGGCACAGCTTTGGCCTCTGACACTTCATTCAGCTGTTGTCCTTCAACCTCTTAAAGGGATAGTAATGTTTCATAATAAAAAACAGCTCTATTTAATCATCATAGTATTTGGACTTTGGAGAGTGTTATTTCAATTCTGTCAGAGTTGTAGTACAAGAGTAATTCAATGATAAAGTATCCCCCTCTCGCCCCTTTTACTGATGTAACACTGCTCAGTCAGATCAGAAGGAAGGTGCCCAGGTAGACTGCAGAGAGGGACAATCTTCAATTAAGATAAGGGAAAAACCTGAAAAACTTGTCAAGGGGGGCAGGGCCTTCATTGTTCTCGTAGGAAGAAGATTGCCCCCTTCTGTTATCTGTCTGGTCTATGGACTGCATTCCACATCTGAGAAGAGATGGCTTACACTAGGTAAAAGGGGCGGGAGGGGAAACTTTGCTTGTGAATATCTGTCAAACCATAAAGGTTTGAGAGATAAGACTTATAGCATTCTTCATGTTTTTTTTAATGCCTACAAAATAAATAAAGATAAAACGAAGTATTACAATCCCTTTAAGGATTTGATTAAAGTTTTTCCACTCGTTTTAGTATTTGTTTTGAGGTTTTTGCTGTCGTGCCATCTTCAAACATTAATGCAAACATTTCACTCCTGTGTGTGGCCATCTTTGGTTTTGCGTTCTTTAGCCTTTTTAGCCCTTGATTTTCTTCCAGTGTCCGTTTGAGCTGAACACTGAACTTTCGTCTTTTATACGCTTCCTTGTGACTTGCACATTTCTACATATTCTGCCCTAATATTACTTTTTTGCTTCATTTTTTGTTGATTTTTCATCATGGCAATTGTTTTCTTCTCTTTCTTCACTTTCAGCTTTATTAAGAATTAAGATACAACAGGGAAATAAAACATGATAAACATTTCTTGTTTATCAGCAGATGCAAGGGAATGGGTGGTGTCTATGATAGCCTCAATAACTTTTTCGTTGTGGATTGAAATGTCTGTCTGGAAGGCAGGCCCGGACTGGGACAAAAAATAGGCCCTGGCATTTAAGGTTGAGCAGCCCATTTTTATTTTTTGAGCAGCCCATGGGGCGGATCGTGGACGGAGCTTATAATCACGTGCGGTGCGCCACATGTTGATTGCCCGCCCACCAGGAAACTTGTAACGAGGTGGCTATCTTTCAGAAATTGAAAGATGGCCCAAACACGTTAAATGATTAATTTTTTTTTAAACAACCGGCCCCGGTCGGGCCCACCGGGCAAATGCCTAGTGTGCCCGATGGCCAGTCCAGGCCTGCTGGAAGTTCTTGCAGCACACTGAAGTGATTAGCCAGTGCTAACTCAAAACTCTATATATACTCACACCAATGTTGCGGCCCTCCTTGGAGGGAAATGTTGAGAACGCAACCCTCAACTGTTTTGTTTGAGTTTGACATGCCTGGGGTAAAGATATGACCTTCTTGGGGAACAGAAGGTTGTGCATTGTGCACCTCTCTGGTCTTCAAGGGTTTAATGTGCAACTTTTATGGAAAGCTTCTGGCATTCTTACACAATTTTAATTAACCCCTTCAGTGCCAGAGGCTCGGGCCATTTCCTGAACCCTGCAGGCCAGACACTTTTTCAACATTTTTGCTATCCTTCCGTTTAGGCTTGATTTCCTCTGGGGATTTTTAGTTACATATGGAAAACTATATATTGTTTTTTTCAGAACGAACTGAGCTTTCTTGTGATACCTTACATGAAGAGAATTTTACATCGTGCAAAAAGCTATGATGTCATAATGACAAAAAAAGTGAAAATTTACTAATTTTGCTAAAATCACATACTATGTATCAAAAATATTTACCTTGATTGAAAAAGTTTCAATTATTTGAAAAAGCCTCGAGTCCCCTGAGTAAAAAAATACCAAATTTGTATAGTTTTACCTATGTCCATGGCTAGCGTAGAGCCCTAATCACCAGCAGCGCAAAATTACATTTTCAACTTTATAAACCTAATATGCGCATTCTAGGGTTTTTGTGGTAAAACTACCCTAAAACAGTGGAATAACTATATAAAACTATATATTTCGGAAAAGTAGACAACCTGCCGCATCTAATGAGGGGTAACTTGCCTTCTTACCCCAAGCCTGGTGTGCACAAATGCCTCCAGAAGATGGCGCGAATGAAAAAAAAGGCATTTTCTTACATTTCTGCCCCTTCAAATGTACTGAAATTTGTGAAAACCATGGCATTTCCAACTGTATTCATTAGCTAGTGCTCTTAGGAGAAAAATGACACCCCATTGGTATGAGTTTAACTACCTCAGGGGGCGTTAGAAGTGCAAAATGACACCTACTACAACCTCAAATTTTTCTAACATTTTCTCAAACATTACTTGTCAGTACACAAATGGTTATAACAACTACAGAAGTGAAGAAAGGGTACACAAACCATACCATTTTGAAAAGAAGACACCCTGCCGCATCTAATGATGGGTGACTTGCCTTGTTACCCCAAGCCTGGAGTGCACAAATGCCTCCAGAAGGTGGCACTAATGAAAAAAAAAGGCATTTTCTTACATTTCTGCCCCTTCAAATGTACTGAAATATGTGCAAACCATGGTATTTCCAACTGTATTCATTAGCTAGTGCTCTTAGGAGAAAAATGACACCCCATTGGTATGAGTTTAACTACCTCAGGGGGCGTTAGAAGTGCAAAATGACACCTACTACAACCTCAAATTTTTCTAACATTTTCTCAAACATTACTTGTCTGTACACAAATGGTTATAACAACTACAGAAGTGAAGAAAGGGTACACAAACCATACCATTTTGAAAAGAAGACACCCTGCCGCATCTAATGATGGGTGACTTGCCTTGTTACCCCACGCCTGGAGTGCACAAATGCCTCCAGAAGGTGGCACTAATGAAAAAAAAAGGCATTTTCTTACATTTCTGCCCCTTCAAATGTACTGAAATTTGTGCAAACCATGGCATTTCCAACTGTATTCATTAGCTAGTGCTCTTAGGAGAAAAATGACACCCCACTGGAATGAGTCGACCTACCTTAGGGGTGCCAGAAGCACATCACTACACCTACCTGTTTGCTTCTTCGAAAATGGCGGCTTGTACTAAAATGTCCATAACTGTTAGAGACATGAAGGAAAGGTATAAAAGGTATACCATTTTGGAAAGTAGACATTCTCCCGCATCAATTGAGGGGTCACTTGCCTTTCTACCCCCTGGGCTGAAGTGCACAAATATTTCCAAAAGGTGGCGCTATGGGAATAAATACATGTTTTTTTACATTTCCACCACTTCAAAGATACTAAAATCTTTGAAAACCATAACATTTCCTGCTGTATTCAGTACCTGCTACCAACATGAGAAAAATGGTAGCCTATTTGTGTGGGTTAACATAGAATATGTGGGTGCTAGGAACACGTACGTAAACCTGACACTTTTGTTTTTGAAATTATCTGCTTGCACTAAAATGGTTATAACCATAATAGATATGCAGAAAAGGTAGAGAAACAATGCCATTTTGGAAAGAAAACATCCTTCCGCATCTAATGAGGGGTCACGTGCCTTCTTACCCAAAGGCTGGTATGCACAAATGCTTCCAGGAGGTGGCGCTAGTGAAAAAAAAAGGCATTTTCTTACATTTCTGCCCCTTCAAATGTATGGAACTTTGTAAAAACCATGGAATTTTCAACTGCATTCATTAGCTAGTGCTCTTAGGAGTCAAACGACACCCCATTGGTATGAGCTGAACTATCTTAGGGAGTGCTAGAAGTAGAAAACTACACCTACTACAAACTGATGTTTCTAACATTTTCTCAAACCTGACTTGCCTGTACGAAAATGACTATAACACCTTCAGAATTGAAGAAAAGGTAGATAAACCATACCATTTTGGAAAGAAAACAACCTGCCGCATCTAATGAGGGGTCACTTGCCTTCTTACCCCAATACTGGTGTGCATAAATGTTTCCAGAAGGAGGCGATATAGGAAAAAAATTGAATTTTTTTACATTTCTGCCCCTTCAAATGTATGGAGCGCTGTGAAAACCATGGAATTTTCAACTGCATTTGTTTGCTAGTGCTCTTAGGAGTCAAATGACACCCCATTGGTATGAGTTGAACTACCTTAGGGGGTGCTAGAAGTAGAAAACTACACCTACTACAACCTCTGATGTTTCTAACATTTTCTCAAACCTGACTTGCCTGTACGAAAATGACTATAACACCTTCAGAATTGAAGAAAAGGTAGATAAACCATACCATTTTGGAAAGAAGACAACCTGCCGCATCTAATGAGGGGTCACTTGCCTTTTTACCCCTAAGTTAGTTGGCACAACTATTTCCAGAATGTGGTGCTACAGGAAAAAATAAAATTTTGTTTTACACATCAGTCACTTCAAAGATACTAAAATGGTTCAATGGCGTGGGATTTCCTAGGAGGACTTCTTGCCAGCCTAAGAAAAATGGTACCCCACTGCTGTGGGTTGACATACCAATTTACGCTACAGGAGCGTAGCTACCAGTGAAACAGAAATGGTAAAGCAAACAGTGTATGTGTGATTTTATGGCTAACAGATGAAAGAAGCTAGGGCGTCAGCCGGTGTACGTGCGGACCTGTGACTACAAGTGTAACAAAGTATGTGGGAGGGTGAGGGATTAGGCAGTGTGTGTGGGTATGAGCAGAGGAGCAAGGATGGTGGGGCAGTGTTTGATAGTGTGTATGGGAGATCTGTGACTACCAGTGTTGATAAAAAGTCCTGTGTGTGCCACAGGAAGGGGGTCGGCATTGAACTCCCCTCCTAGTGGCACACACAGGGTTAATTTGTGTTTTAATTTTTTTTTTTTTTTATTATATACTTCATTGAGGGGCATAAGGACCCCCTGATCCCTCCCCAATGAGGTCTTAGTAAAAAAAAATATATATATGTCCACAAACAGGGGACCCGGAGAGTGCCACAGGGGTCTCCAGCGCATTGCAAAGCAATGCATTGGATCCTTGTGGCACTCAGAGGGTTAATTTTTTTTTTAATCATTACTTGGTAATCAGAGCTTGTTGGGGGGCCATCAGGACCAATCATGATGGCCCCCCAACAATCTCTGATAACGAAGTAATGAGAAATGCCCTGTGTGTGCGCCGCAGAAGGGGGGCTGCATTGGCCCCCCTTGAGGCACACACAGGGTTAATTTTTTTTCTTTACTTTTTTTATTATGGACCTCATTGGTGGGTATCAGGACCCCTTTGATTCCCCCCAATGAGGTCTTAAAAAAAAAAAAAAAAAGGAATCAAAATAAATGTCCCTGTGAGTGCCAAAGGGCTCTCCAGCGCATTGCAAAGCAATGCATTGGACCCTTCTGGCACTCAGAGGGTTAATTTTTTTTTTAATCATTACTTGGTAATCAGAGCTTGTTGGGGGGCCATCAGGACCAATCATGAAGGCCCCCCAACAATCTCTGATAACGAAGTAATGATAAATGCCCTGTGTGTGCGCCACAGAAGGGGGGCTGCATTGGCCCCCCTTGTGGCACACACAGGGTTAATTTTTTTTTCTTTACTTTTTTTTTATTATGGACCTCATTGGTGGGTATCAGGACCCCTCTGATTCCCCCCAACGAGGTCTTAAAAAAAAAAAAAAAAAAAAGGAATCAAAATAAATGTCCCTGTGAGTGCCAAAGGGGTTTCCAGCGCATTGCAAAGCAATGCATTGGACCCTTCTGCTACTCAGAGGGTTAATTTTTTTTTTTATTATTACTTTGTAATCAGAGCTTGTTGGGGGGCCATCAGGACAAATCCTGATGGCCCCCCAACAATCTCTAGTAACAAAGTAATGATAGAAGCCCTGTGTGTGCCACAGGAGGGGGGGGGGTGCATTTGACCCCCCCCCTGTGGCACACACAGGGTTAAAAAATTTTATTTATTTATTTTTTAATAATAGACCTCATTGAGGGGCATCAGGATCCCCCCTGATCCCCCCAATGAGGTCTTTAAAAAGAAAAAAAAAAAACCCCAAAGAAAAGACCCTGTGAGTGCTACAAGGGTCTCCAGCACATTGCAAAGCAATGTGCTGGGGACCACTGCGGCACTCACAGGGTTAGTTTTGTTTTTTTGTGTTTTTTTATTTTATTTTTTATATATTCAGACCTCGTGGGGGACATCAGGACCCCTCCTGGTGTCCCCCAAGTAATTGATCTCCCAGCCGATAGGCTGGGAGACCAATTTGGCGACTGCAGGAGAGCAGAAGCTCTCCTGCCCTTCACTCCTACCACCGGTAGGAGTGAATGGGACCGGGGAAACTTCCCCAACGTCATCAGTGACATGTCACTGATGACGTTGGGAGGCTTCCCCCGGTCCCGCCCACTCCTACCCGGAAGTTCGGGTAGGAGAGACGGAAGAGGAGAAGCTGCGCTTCTGCTGCGCTTCTCCTCTTCCTTTATTGATCTCCCAGCGCGATCGGCTGGGAGATCAATAACAGGGGAGACATGAGGAGTGATCCTCATGTCCCCCCACGATTGCCCACCTTTTTTTTTTTTAAAATGCGGTCACTGCATGCCGGTTATACCGGCTCATGCAGTGACCGCATTTTAGTGGGTACATTGTACGAGCTTGGCACAGCGGGTACAGCTGTCCAAACTCGTACAATGTACCCACTTGGCACTCAAAGGGTTAAATATATATATATATATATATATATATCTCCTATATCGCTGGCCTTCTTTGTAGCAGAGGGTTTTTCCCTATTATTTATGATAAATACGTTCAGATTTGTATAATCCCATTGTTGTTAACTAGGCCGATGTCCGTGCGATTCTATAACGTAATCGGACAAGTGGATATTTTATCTAATGTATGCTGAAGCATGGCTATAAAAGCAATTTACAGTGAAAAACGAGTTCACCACTGGGTGGAATAGAGCTTGATGTATTTTTTTTAATTTTAATGTTTAGAACAGGTGACAAGTACGTGATGTATGCTTCTCTCTGATATATAATGTGCTCTTGTGTTTATGGAAATTCCAAGCAGTAAAGTCATTAAAAGTGCATTGACTTGTATAGTGTAATTCAGATGGATGTAATGCTGTATGTGTGTACAATATGTAATCTCACATCTGAGCCTGGTTTGCCTATAACTCACAGACAACTGGAACAAGCCAACTGAACCATAGGGCATCCAAAGAAATCCCCCCAAATCCCATTGATTTAAAGGGATAGTAATACTTCATTTTAACTTTATTTTATTTTGTAGGCATTAAAAAAACATGAAGAATGATATAAGTCTTATCTCTCAAACCTTTATGGTTTATGAGATATTCACAAACAAAGTTTCCCCCCCCGTTCAACCAGATCAGAAGGGAGATGCCCAGGTAGACTGCAGAGAGGGCCAATCTTCAATTAAGATAATGGAAAAAGCTGAAAAACTTGTCAAGGGGGGAAGGGCTTTCATTGTTTTCATACAAAGAAAATTGTCCCCTTCTGTTATCTGTACTGTCATACAACCAGACTCACATCTGAGAAGAGATGGCTTACACTAGGTAAAAGGGGCGGGGAGGGGAACTTTGCTTGTGAATATCTCATAAACCATAAAGGTTTGAGAGATAAGACTTATATCATTCTTCATGTTTTTTTAATGCCCACAAAATAAAATAAAGTTAAAACGAAGTGTTACTATCCCTTTAAATGGGTCTTTTAACACCAGGGTGGAGATTCACTAAAAGGGGATATCGTGCAGATAAGGGGGGGGGGATTCGCTAACCGGTGATAAATTGAGATGACATCTCCAGTGATATCACATCTCCAGTTCCTATGTTATTCTAAGGAGCCTATTCACGAAGATCTCCAAAGCTGAAGAAATCTTAGTGCATAGGCTCCATACAATAACATAGGAATTGGAGAAGTGATAAAGCGGAGATGGCTTCACCAGTTTATCACCACTTTATCACCGTTTAAAGAGTCAGTAATGCCCCCCCCAAAAAAAAATCTAGATTTAGGTAGATATTGAAAAAATAAACTATTTGCAACAAACCCTATCTCTCAAACCACTACGGTTTAAGGGATATAGGGAATTCAAAGTTCACCCCTGTCTTCCTTTCTCCTGACGTCAGCGTGTAGCTGACAGCAGGAGATGCCGGTCAGGGGACCAGCAGGCGGCCCTGCAGCAGAGCCAAGATCGTGTTATCTATAAAGAATTAATTAATTAGAAATGTCTGCAAAGTGTGCTTGCAAACCAATTCATTCATTAGAAATGAAACCAAAGTGTTCTTCCAGTGAGTGAATTCTTTATAGATAACGCGATCTCAGCTCTGCTGCAGAGCCTCCTCGAGTCGAACGACTCGATTCTCCTGCTGTCAGCTTTACAGCTGACATCAGGAGAAGGGGAGGGAGGGGGGAACTTTGAATCCCTATATCTCAAACCATAGCGGTTTGAGAGATCGTGTTTGGAGCATATTTATTTTTTTTTTTTAAGTCTACAAAACTGGGTTGTTGTTTTTTTTTGTTTTTTTTTTGGGGGGGGGGACATTACTGTCCCTTTAATGAATTTCCCACTTGAGTACTAGAGGGTCCTGTTTAGTAATCAAAGGGGTTGAAAACCACATTTAACACTTTGAGTCCCAGAGAGGTATAATGCGTTGGGATACCTTTGTGGCACTCAATGGGTTAAATCGGTGGGGATTTTCAATTGGTCCCCTATGTGGCAGCTGGTTTGTGCCAGTTCTTAGTACATCGCCTTACGTTTTGGGGCGCTTTGCAGCTCTTAAAGGAGTAGTACACCTTTTGTGAAAATATAGAACTTTATCTACAAAAAAAGGGCAATCCCAAAGCTGGGATATTTTTATTTAAGAGTTACCACATCAGTTTTAATTTTACTTTTAAATTTCCATTTTCTATTGTGGTCACCAGGTGGCGCTGTTCCTATCACTTACTAGGGAAAGTGGTAGTCTGACTCAAGCTCTTTTTTATTGAGTGCAATAAAATGCCTTTGGACACTAGTTGGTGCTGTTCCTAACAGCTTAACTTTTTAAAAAATTGAATTGTGATAACTTTTTAATTACAATTATCCAAGCCCTATAACTATTACACACACACTAAAAATCTGTCATGAAAAAAAAGTTTTACCTCACCTCTAAGCTGTTAGTTAAAAAATGTAATTGCTTATAAATCTGGCATTACTTCTAAAAACTTAGCGATGATAATTAAAAAGTGAAAAGATATTTAGCAATTCTAATAAAAAGTTACATTTCCTGTAAGAAGTTCTCATTGTTTCTAAGAAATACTGGCATTGCTAATACATGTAGGTTTATATGCTTGAAACATTTATTTCTATGCAGAATTTTCTTTAAGACACAATGTAATAATTTTTGTAATTCATGAACAATAACGTATATGGTGGTAAATGGATTTAAAAAAAAAACAAAGGCTGAAAACAAGAAAAGTGCGCCATCGCTATTTACAGTGTACTTTTGATGGCAAAATGTTACTGAATTGTGCGTGTATTTTCTGAATTGGCAAACTTTTGCTCTTTTTTTTAGCAAATACATTTAAAAAAGTGGGTATGGCTAAAATGTTGACAGTTTTGTGAGAGGATTAGCGATTGCGACTAATTCAGCACGGTAGCACACATTTTCATATGTCTGGCTAACTTTACAGTTTATTTAGATGCATATAGTGAGGGAAAAATTATTTGATCCCTTGCTGATCCTGTACGTTTGCCCACTGACAAAGAAATGATCAGTCTATAATTTTAGTGGTAGGTTTATTTGAACAGTGAGAGACAGAATAACAACAAATAAATTCTGAAAAACACATTTCAAAAAAGTTATAAATTGACAGCAGGACGGAGCGTGGACATCTTGCCATAGTGACATAGCCGGGTCTAGGAGGCGTTGCTAGGAGCCGGCCGGCTCCAAAAGGGTCTGACAGCGCAGGCTGTAATAATTCTGGTGACTAGTGCTACTGAGCAGCTAGTCGCCAAATGGGCAATTATGTGGTGTAATGTTATTACTGGGTGGTAGTTCCTCTTTAAGACCAGACAGATCACAGTAAGGGACAATGTTCTTCCATCCTTGACAGGTTTTTCCTTATGATCACTGAAGATTGTCCCTCTCTGTGATCCTTCCGACCAGTCTTGCTGCTCTGAGGTGAGCAGTGTTACATCAGTAAAAGGGGTGGGAGGGGATAATTTATCATTCAATTACTCTTGTACTACAACTCTGACAGTAGTGAAATAACACTCTCCATGGCCCAAATACTATGAATATTAATTGGAGCTGCTTTTATTGTGAAACATTACTATCCCTTTAAAAGGGAAAAATCTTTTACATTTGTGCACGTAAACCAACATACTCCATTTGTACGGGGAAGGATTCCAGTATCGTAACCAAGCAGAGACTGCTGGAAAACCTCTGCATTCACTGTTTGTGTGTATCTATATTGTATACCACAGCCACAATATCATGTGAGTGAGATATATCTACTGTGGTTATGTGATAAGGCACCACTGGAGCCACCTTTTCTCTTTTTTTTGTTTACATTATCAATTAAAACATTTTGTGTCTCCAATCAGATATTCCAAGAAAATAAGGGGGTTTCTATTTGACTTTAAAGGGGTAGTAATACTTGGATTAAACTGCAGCTCCGAGTCTTTATATATTTTTAAACATGCAGTGCTATATTTAGTTACTTACAATGTTGTAGTTCAAACGCTATTACTACAGAAAGGTTCTCCCTTCTGGCTGTGTCACGGATCCTCTGTCTGGTCTGGATGGAGAGCGGTGAGGGACAATCTTCAGTAATCAAAGGAAAATCCTGTCCTCCTTTGTCAATGGGGGGCAGGGTTTTCCTTATACTTCTTGATGAAGATTGCCCCTAGCTGCATCCGTCCAGTCCCACTACCAGATTCAAGATCTTAGGGGAGGCGGCCAGAAGGGGTTGGAGGGGGGAACCTTTTTGCAAGAATAGCATTTGAACTAGAAAGAAGACATAGCTCACAGTGCTAACTCACCTCTTAGTGTATAGCTGTGTGTGTGTGTGTGTGTGTGTGTGTGTGTGTGTGTGTGTGTGACCACTGCAAGACATAACATACCCACCAGGGCTGAATTTCTACTCACCAGGGCTGAATTTTCACTCGCCATTGGCTAATGGCGAGTGGAAATTTTGAACCCTGTGTATATATAATAATGTGGTGATTGTCTTGATAAAGATCCCAAGAGGGGATCGAAACGTCGATCAAATAAAGAGAGTTTTTATTTTTTCCACAAGAAGTTCTGTGAGTGCCGATTTCTTTTGTCAAATGTTATCATCCGCTGATCCGGACACCCAGGCATATGAAGTGTTTGTCGTGAATGCTGCCTTTTCTCCCTATTTATCTAATATATATATATATATATATATATATATATAGCAAGGAATGAGAGGGTTCTCCTGTCCCCCAAAAATCAGGCAGAAGCCCAAAGTGCAAACACAAAACAAACAACAAACCTGTGCTTCTCCAGTCTAATTGTGAATAGTGTGCCCTGTATTAGGCTTGCCATACTTGAGGTACCTTGGTGGGGCTGGCAAGCTTACACCTCTTTTTTGGCAAAAGATGTGGGCACTAAAACCTCAAATTCATCAAGAGTGTTATTATACATGCCTAATACAGGGCACACTATTCACAATTAGACTGGAGGAGCGTAGGTTTGTGTTTGTGTAGCATTTGAACTACAACATTGTACGTAACTAAATATAGTGCTACGTGTTTAAAAATATATAAAAAAAAAGCACTGAGTTGCAGTTTAATTGAAGTATTACTATCCCTTTAATGTGAAAATAGCTACACATTTATGTCTGTACCAGCCTGTATACAACTCTCCATTTAGTAATCCTGATGTCCGCTGTTGGAGGTTGACGTTCTTGTCTCTGTGCCTTAGAACACGCTACTTTTGAACTGGGAGCTACTTGGATTCATGGTTCAAATGGAAACCCCATCTACCATCTAGCAGAAGACAATGGCTTGCTTGAAGAAACTACCGATGGAGAGAGAAGTGTTGGGCGCATCAGTCTTTACTCCAAGAATGGAGTGGCGCACTACCTCACCAACAGCGGCCAGAGGATCCCGAAAGATCTGGTTGAAGAATTCAGTGATGTATATAACGAGGTTAGTGATGGTCGTCTATTACAGTTTCGAGAGCCATAGGGATGTGTGCGTTGCACACCACTGCGGCACACGGACGGTTAAAAGCAGCATTGTATCAGCACCGCATAAGCCAATTTTTCTTAACCCTTTGAGTGCCAGAGGGGTATGCAACGCATTGCTGAGCAATGCGTTGCATACCCCTCTGGCACTCAAAGGGCTCAATAAAAGTTGAACCAATTTTAGGGGGGGGGGGTAACCAACTTTATCATTGGGGCAAATAACTTTTTCCTATTGATTTTTAGTGGGGCTTTTAATTCCCCGTGAATGCTAGCAAGTTCTTGGGGACACTGCTTTGCAATACGTTGAAGATCTCTCTGGCATATAGGTACTTAATTTAGAACTATCCCTTAATATAAAGTGCCCCCAAAATAATTATTGATACAAAGTTATTAAGAAATCCTACTTGATCCGAGATGAACAGGCAGGCTTCAGCGCAGACATCATGCCTTAGAGACATCTGTGCGCCTGAGCTGTCCTTCCCAGTCACCTCTAGGGATACATTTATGGTACTTGTGTGGCCAGGGATACGTTTATGGTACTTGTGTGACTCGGCCAGGGATACGTTTATGGTACTTGTGTGGCTCGGACAGGGATATGTTTATGATACTTGTGTGGCTCGGACAGGGATACGTTTATGGTACTTGCGTGGCTCGGCCAGAGATACGTTTATGGTACTTGTGTGGCTCGGACAGGGATACGCATATGGTACTTGGGTGGCTCGGACAGGGATACGTTTATGGTACTTGTGTGGCTCGGACAGGGATACGTTTATGGTACTTGTGTGGCCAGGGATACGTTTATGGTACTTGTGTGGCTCGGACAGGGATACGTTTATGGTACTTGTGTGGCTCGGCCAGGGATACGTTTATGGTACTTGTGTGACTCGGCCAGGGATACGTTTATGGTACTTGTGTGGCCAGGGATATGTTTATGGTACTTGTGTGGCTCGGACAGGGATACGTTTATGGTACTTGTGTGGCTCGGCCAGGGATACGTTTATGGTACTTGTGTGACTCGGCCAGGGATACGTTTATGGTACTTGTGTGGCTCGGACAGGGATATGTTTATGATACTTGTGTGGCTCGGACAGGGATACGTTTATGGTACTTGCGTGGCTCGGCCAGAGATACGTTTATGGTACTTGTGTGGCTCGGACAGGGATACGCATATGGTACTTGGGTGGCTCGGACAGGGATACGTTTATGGTACTTGTGTGGCTCGGACAGGGATACGTTTATGGTACTTGTGTGGCCAGGGATACGTTTATGGTACTTGTGTGGCTCGGACAGGGATACGTTTATGGTACTTGTGTGGCTCGGACAGGGATACGTTTATGGTACTTGTGTGGCTCGGCCAGGGATACATTTATGGTACTTGCGTGGCTCGGCCAGGGATACATTTATGGTACTTGTGTGGCTCGGCCAGGGATACGTTTATGGTACTTGGGTGGCTCGGACAGGGATACGTTTATGGTACTTGTGTGGCTCGGCCAGGGATACATTTATGGTGCTTGCGTGGCTCGGCCAGGGATACATTTATGGTACTTGCGTGGCTCGGCCAGGGATACGTTTATGGTACTTGTGTGGCTCGGACAGGGATACGTTTATGGTACTTGTGTGGCTCGGACAGGGATACGTTTATGGTACTTGGGTGGCTCGGACAGGGATACGTTTATGGTACTTGTGTGGCTAGGACAGGGATACGTTTATGGTACTTGTGTGGCTCGGCCAGGGATACGTTTATGGTACTTGTGTGGCTCGGACAGGGATATGTTTATGATACTTGTGTGGCTCGGACAGGGATACGTTTATGGTACTTGCGTGGCTCGGCCAGGGATACGTTTATGGTACTTGTGTGACTCGGACAGGGATACATTTATGGTACTTGGGTGGCTAGGACAGGGATACGCATATGGTACTTGTGTGGCTCGGACAGGGATACGTTTATGGTACTTGTGTGGCCAGGGATACGTTTATGGTACTTGTGTGGCTCGGACAGGGATACGTTTATGGTACTTGTGTGGCTCGGACAGGGATACGTTTATGGTACTTGTGTGGCTCGGCCAGGGATACATTTATGGTACTTGCGTGGCTCGGCCAGGGATACGTTTCTGGTACTTGGGTGGCTCGGACAGGGATACGTTTATGGTACTTGTGTGGCTCGGCCAGGGATACGTTTATGGTACTTGTGTGGCTCGGACAGGGATACGTTTATGGTACTTGTGTGGCTCGGCCAGGGATACATTTATGGTACTTGCGTGGCTCGGCCAGGGATACATTTATGGTACTTGCGTGGCTCGGCCAGGGATACGTTTATGGTACTTGGGTGGCTCGGACAGGGATACGTTTATGGTACTTGTGTGGCTCGGACAGGGATACGTTTATGGTACTTGTGTGGCTCGGACAGGGATACGTTTATGGTACTTGTGTGGCTCGGACAGGGATACGTTTATGGTACTTAGGTGGCTCGGCCAGGGATACGTTTATGGTACTTGTGTGGCTCGGACAGGTATATGTTTATGGTACTTGTGTGGCTCGGACAGGGATACGTTTATGGTACTTGTGTGGCTCGGACAGGGATACGTTTATGGTACTTGCGTGGCTCGGCCAGGGATACGTTTATGGTACTTGGGTGGCTCGGCCAGGGATACGTTTATGGTACTTGCGTGGCTCGGACAGGGATACGTTTATGGTTCTTGGGTGGCTCGGACAGGGATACATTTATTTTACTTGTGTGGCTCGGCCAGGGATACATTTATGGTACTTGTGTGGCCAGGGATACGTTTATGGTACTTGTGTGGCTCGGCCGGGGATACATTTATGGTACTTGTGTGGCTAGGACAGGGATATGTTTATGGTACTTGTGTGGCCAGGGATACATTTATGGTACTTGTGTGGCTAGGACAGGGATACGTTTATGGTACTTGTGTGGCTAGGACAGGGATACGTTTATGGTACTTGCGTGGCTCGGCCAGGGATACGTTTATGGTACTTGTGTGGCTCGGCCAGGGATAAGTTTATTTTACTTGTGTGGCTCGGCCAGGGATACATTTATGGTACTTGTGTGGCCAGGGATACGTTTATGGTACTTGTGTGGCTGGGCCGGGGATACATTTATGGTACTTGTGTGGCTCGGACAGGGATACATTTATGGTACTTGTGTGGCTCGGACAGGGATACGTTTATGGTACTTGGGTTGCTCGGCCAGGGATACGTTTATGGTACTTGTGTGGCTCGGACAGGGATACGTTTATGGTACTTGTGTGGCCAGGGATACGTTTATGGTACTTGCGTGGCTCGGCCAGGGATACGTTTATGGTACTTGTGTGGCTAGGACAGGGATACGTTTATGGTACTTGTGTGGCTCGGACAGGGATATGTTTATGGTACTTGTGTGACTCGGACAGGGATACATTTATGGTACTTGTGTGGCTCGGACAGGGATACATTTATGGTACTTGTGTGGCTCGGACAGGGATACGTTTATGGTACTTGGGTGGCTCGGACAGGGATACGTTTATGGTACTTGTGTGGCTCGGCCAGGGATACGTTTATGGTACTTGTGTGGCTCGGACAGGGATACGTTTATGGTACTTGTGTGGCTCGGCCAGGGATACATTTATGGTACTTGTGTGGCTCGGACAGGGATACGTTTATGGTACTTGTGTGGCTCGGCCAGGGATACGTTTATGGTACTTGTGTGGCCAGGGATACGTTTATGGTACTTGCGTGGCTCGGACAGGGATACGTTTATGGTACTTGTGTGGCTCGGACAGGGATACGTTTATGGTACTTGCGTGGCTCGGCCAGGGATACGTTTATGGTACTTGGGTGGCTCGGTCAGGGATACGTTTATGGTACTTGCGTGGCTTGGACAGGGATACGTTTATGGTACTTGGGTGGCTCGGACAGGGATACATTTATTTTACTTGTGTGGCTCGGCCAGGGATACATTTATGGTAGTTGTGTGGCCAGGGATACGTTTATGGTACTTGTGTGGCTCGGCCGGGGATACATTTATGGTACTTGTGTGGCTAGGACAGGGATACGTTTATGGTACTTGTGTGGCTAGGACAGGGATACGTTTATGGTACTTGTGTGGCTAGGACAGGGATACGTTTATGGTACTTGCGTGGCTCGGCCAGGGATACGTTTATGGTACTTGTGTGGCTCGGCCAGGGATACGTTTATGGTACTTGTGTGGCCAGGGATACGTTTATGGTACTTGTGTGGCTCGGACAGGGATATGTTTATGGTACTTGTGTGACTCGGACAGGGATACATTTATGGTACTTGTGTGACTCGGCCAGGGATACATTTATGGTACTTGTGTGGCTCGGACAGGGATACGTTTATGGTACTTGTGTGGCTCGGGCAGGGATACGTTTATGGTACTTGTGTGACTCGGACAGGGATACATTTATGGTACTTGTGTGGCCAGGGATATGTTTATGGTACTTGTGTGGCCAGGGATACGTTTATGGTACTTGTGTGACTCGGACAGGGATACATTTATGGTACTTGTGTGGCCAGGAATATGTTTATGGTACTTGTGTGGCCAGGGATACGTTTATGGTACTTGTGTGACTCGGACAGGGATACATTTATGGTACTTGTGTGGCTCGGACAGGGATACATTTATGGTACTTGTGTGGCTCGGACAGGGATACATTTATGGTACTTGTGTGGCTCGGACAGGGATACGTTTATGGTACTTGTGTGGCTCGGACAGGGATACGTTTATGGTACTTGTGTGGCTCGGACAGGTATATGTTTATGGTACTTGTGTGGCTCGGACAGGGATACGTTTATGGTACTTGTGTGGCTCGGACAGGGATACGTTTATGGTACTTGCGTGGCTCGGCCAGGGATACGTTTATGGTACTTGGGTGGCTCGGCCAGGGATACGTTTATGGTACTTGCGTGGCTCGGACAGGGATACGTTTATGGTACTTGGGTGGCTCGGACAGGGATACATTTATTTTACTTGTGTGGCTCGGCCAGGGATACATTTATGGTACTTGTGTGGCCAGGGATACGTTTATGGTACTTGTGTGGCTCGGCCGGGGATACATTTATGGTACTTGTGTGGCTAGGACAGGGATATGTTTATGGTACTTGTGTGGCCAGGGATACATTTATGGTACTTGTGTGGCTAGGACAGGGATACGTTTATGGTACTTGTGTGGCTAGGACAGGGATACGTTTATGGTACTTGCGTGGCTCGGCCAGGGATACGTTTATGGTACTTGTGTGGCTCGGCCAGGGATAAGTTTATTTTACTTGTGTGGCTCGGCCAGGGATACATTTATGGTACTTGTGTGGCCAGGGATACGTTTATGGTACTTGTGTGGCTCGGCCGGGGATACATTTATGGTACTTGTGTGGCTCGGACAGGGATACATTTATGGTACTTGTGTGGCTCGGACAGGGATACGTTTATGGTACTTGTGTGGCTCGGACAGGGATACGTTTATGGTACTTGGGTTGCTCAACCAGGGATACGTTTATGGTACTTGTGTGGCTCGGACAGGGATACGTTTATGGTACTTGTGTGGCTCGGACAGGGATACGTTTATGGTACTTGTGTGGCCAGGGATACGTTTATGGTACTTGTGTGACTCGGACAGGGATACATTTATGGTACTTGTGTGGCCAGGAATATGTTTATGGTACTTGTGTGGCCAGGGATACGTTTATGGTACTTGTGTGACTCGGACAGGGATACATTTATGGTACTTGTGTGGCTCGGACAGGGATACATTTATGGTACTTGTGTGGCTCGGACAGGGATACATTTATGGTACTTGTGTGGCTCGGACAGGGATACGTTTATGGTACTTGTGTGGCTCGGACAGGTATATGTTTATGGTACTTGTGTGGCTTGGACAGGGATACGTTTATGGTACTTGTGTGGCTCGGACAGGGATACGTTTATGGTACTTGCGTGGCTCGGCCAGGGATACGTTTATGGTACTTGGGTGGCTCGGCCAGGGATACGTTTATGGTACTTGCGTGGCTCGGACAGGGATACGTTTATGGTACTTGGGTGGCTCGGACAGGGATACATTTATTTTACTTGTGTGGCTCGGCCAGGGATACATTTATGGTACTTGTGTGGCCAGGGATACGTTTATGGTACTTGTGTGGCTCGGCCGGGGATACATTTATGGTACTTGTGTGGCTAGGACAGGGATATGTTTATGGTACTTGTGTGGCCAGGGATACATTTATGGTACTTGTGTGGCTAGGACAGGGATACGTTTATGGTACTTGTGTGGCTAGGACAGGGATACGTTTATGGTACTTGCGTGGCTCGGCCAGGGATACGTTTATGGTACTTGTGTGGCTCGGCCAGGGATAAGTTTATTTTACTTGTGTGGCTCGGCCAGGGATACATTTATGGTACTTGTGTGGCCAGGGATACGTTTATGGTACTTGTGTGGCTCGGCCGGGGATACATTTATGGTACTTGTGTGGCTCGGACAGGGATACATTTATGGTACTTGTGTGGCTCGGACAGGGATACGTTTATGGTACTTGTGTGGCTCGGACAGGGATACGTTTATGGTACTTGGGTTGCTCAACCAGGGATACGTTTATGGTACTTGTGTGGCTCGGACAGGGATACGTTTATGGTACTTGTGTGGCTCGGACAGGGATACGTTTATGGTACTTGTGTGGCCAGGGATACGTTTATGGTACTTGCGTGGCTCGGCCAGGGATACGTTTATGGTACTTGTGTGGCTAGGACAGGGATACGTTTATGGTACTTGTGTGGCTCGGACAGGGATATGTTTATGGTACTTGTGTGACTCGGACAGGGATACATTTATGGTACTTGTGTGGCTCGGACAGGGATACGTTTATGGTACTTGGGTGGCTCGGACAGGGATACGTTTATGGTACTTGTGTGGCTCGGCCAGGGATACGTTTATGGTACTTGTGTGGCTCGGACAGGGATACGTTTATGGTACTTGTGTGGCTAGGACAGGGATACGTTTATGGTACTTGTGTGGCCAGGGATACGTTTATGGTACTTGTGTGGCTCGGACAGGGATATGTTTATGGTACTTGTGTGACTCGGACAGGGATACATTTATGGTACTTGTGTGACTCGGCCAGGGATACATTTATGGTACTTGTGTGGCTCGGACAGGGATACGTTTATGGTACTTGTGTGGCTCGGGCAGGGATATGTTTATGGTACTTGTGTGACTCGGACAGGGATACATTTATGGTACTTGTGTGGCCAGGGATATGTTTATGGTACTTGTGTGGCCAGGGATACGTTTATGGTACTTGTGTGACTCGGACAGGGATACATTTATGGTACTTGTGTGGCCAGGAATATGTTTATGGTACTTGTGTGGCCAGGGATACGTTTATGGTACTTGTGTGACTCGGACAGGGATACATTTATGGTACTTGTGTGGCTCGGACAGGGATACATTTATGGTACTTGTGTGGCTCGGACAGGGATACGTTTATGGTACTTGTGTGGCTCGGACAGGGATACGTTTATGGTACTTGTGTGGCTCGGACAGGTATATGTTTATGGTACTTGTGTGGCTCGGACAGGGATACGTTTATGGTACTTGTGTGGCTCGGACAGGGATACGTTTATGGTACTTGCGTGGCTCGGCCAGGGATACGTTTATGGTACTTGGGTGGCTCGGCCAGGGATACGTTTATGGTACTTGCGTGGCTCGGACAGGGATACGTTTATGGTACTTGGGTGGCTCGGACAGGGATACATTTATTTTACTTGTGTGGCTCGGCCAGGGATACATTTATGGTACTTGTGTGGCCAGGGATACGTTTATGGTACTTGTGTGGCTCGGCCGGGGATACATTTATGGTACTTGTGTGGCTAGGACAGGGATATGTTTATGGTACTTGTGTGGCCAGGGATACATTTATGGTACTTGTGTGGCTAGGACAGGGATACGTTTATGGTACTTGTGTGGCTAGGACAGGGATACGTTTATGGTACTTGCGTGGCTCGGCCAGGGATACGTTTATGGTACTTGTGTGGCTCGGCCAGGGATAAGTTTATTTTACTTGTGTGGCTCGGCCAGGGATACATTTATGGTACTTGTGTGGCCAGGGATACGTTTATGGTACTTGTGTGGCTCGGCCGGGGATACATTTATGGTACTTGTGTGGCTCGGACAGGGATACATTTATGGTACTTGTGTGGCTCGGACAGGGATACGTTTATGGTACTTGTGTGGCTCGGACAGGGATACGTTTATGGTACTTGGGTTGCTCAACCAGGGATACGTTTATGGTACTTGTGTGGCTCGGACAGGGATACGTTTATGGTACTTGTGTGGCTCGGACAGGGATACGTTTATGGTACTTGTGTGGCCAGGGATACGTTTATGGTACTTGCGTGGCTCGGCCAGGGATACGTTTATGGTACTTGTGTGGCTAGGACAGGGATACGTTTATGGTACTTGTGTGGCTCGGACAGGGATATGTTTATGGTACTTGTGTGACTCGGACAGGGATACATTTATGGTACTTGTGTGGCTCGGACAGGGATACGTTTATGGTACTTGGGTGGCTCGGACAGGGATACGTTTATGGTACTTGTGTGGCTCGGCCAGGGATACGTTTATGGTACTTGTGTGGCTCGGACAGGGATACGTTTATGGTACTTGTGTGGCCAGGGATACGTTTATGGTACTTGCGTGGCTCGGCCAGGGATACGTTTATGGTACTTGTGTGGCTAGGACAGGGATACGTTTATGGTACTTGTGTGGCTCGGACAGGGATATGTTTATGGTACTTGTGTGACTCGGACAGGGATACATTTATGGTACTTGTGTGGCTCGGACAGGGATACATTTATGGTACTTGTGTGGCTCGGACAGGGATACGTTTATGGTACTTGGGTGGCTCGGACAGGGATACGTTTATGGTACTTGTGTGGCTCGGCCAGGGATACGTTTATGGTACTTGTGTGGCTCGGACAGGGATACGTTTATGGTACTTGTGTGGCTCGGCCAGGGATACATTTATGGTACTTGTGTGGCTCGGACAGGGATACGTTTATGGTACTTGTGTGGCTCGGCCAGGGATACGTTTATGGTACTTGTGTGGCCAGGGATACGTTTATGGTACTTGCGTGGCTCGGACAGGGATACGTTTATGGTACTTGTGTGGCTCGGACAGGGATACGTTTATGGTACTTGCGTGGCTCGGCCAGGGATACGTTTATGGTACTTGGGTGGCTCGGCCAGGGATACGTTTATGGTACTTGCGTGGCTTGGACAGGGATACGTTTATGGTACTTGGGTGGCTCGGAGAGGGATACATTTATTTTACTTGTGTGGCTCGGCCAGGGATACATTTATGGTACTTGTGTGGCCAGGGATACGTTTATGGTACTTGTGTGGCTCGGCCGGGGATACATTTATGGTACTTGTGTGGCTAGGACAGGGATACGTTTATGGTACTTGTGTGGCTAGGACAGGGATACGTTTATGGTACTTGCGTGGCTCGGCCAGGGATACGTTTATGGTACTTGTGTGGCTCGGCCAGGGATACGTTTATGGTACTTGTGTGGCCAGGGATACGTTTATGGTACTTGTGTGGCTCGGACAGGGATATGTTTATGGTACTTGTGTGACTCGGACAGGGATACATTTATGGTACTTGTGTGACTCGGCCAGGGATACATTTATGGTACTTGTGTGGCTCGGACAGGGATACGTTTATGGTACTTGTGTGGCTCGGGCAGGGATATGTTTATGGTACTTGTGTGACTCGGACAGGGATACATTTATGGTACTTGTGTGGCCAGGGATATGTTTATGGTACTTGTGTGGCCAGGGATACGTTTATGGTACTTGTGTGACTCGGACAGGGATACATTTATGGTACTTGTGTGGCCAGGAATATGTTTATGGTACTTGTGTGGCCAGGGATACGTTTATGGTACTTGTGTGACTCGGACAGGGATACATTTATGGTACTTGTGTGGCTCGGACAGGGATACATTTATGGTACTTGTGTGGCTCGGACAGGGATACGTTTATGGTACTTGTGTGGCTCGGACAGGGATACGTTTATGGTACTTGTGTGGCTCGGACAGGGATACGTTTATGGTACTTGTGTGGCTCGGACAGGTATATGTTTATGGTACTTGTGTGGCTCGGCCAGGGATACATTTATGGTACTTGTGTGGCCAGGGATACGTTTATGGTACTTGTGTGGCTCGGCCGGGGATACATTTATGGTACTTGTGTGGCTAGGACAGGGATATGTTTATGGTACTTGTGTGGCCAGGGATACATTTATGGTACTTGTGTGGCTAGGACAGGGATACGTTTATGGTACTTGTGTGGCTAGGACAGGGATACGTTTATGGTACTTGCGTGGCTCGGCCAGGGATACGTTTATGGTACTTGTGTGGCTCGGCCAGGGATAAGTTTATTTTACTTGTGTGGCTCGGCCGGGGACACATTTATGGTACTTGTGTGGCTCGGACAGGGATACATTTATGGTACTTGTGTGGCTCGGCCGGGGATACATTTATGGTACTTGTGTGGCTCGGACAGGGATACATTTATGGTACTTGTGTGGCTCGGACAGGGATATGTTTATGGTACTTGTGTGGCTCGGACAGGGATACGTTTATGGTACTTGGGTTGCTCAACCAGGGATACGTTTATGGTACTTGTGTGGCTCGGACAGGGATACGTTTATGGTACTTGTGTGGCTCGGACAGGGATACGTTTATGGTACTTGTGTGGCCAGGGATACGTTTATGGTACTTGCGTGGCTCGGCCAGGGATACGTTTATGGTACTTGTGTGGCTAGGACAGGGATACGTTTATGGTACTTGTGTGGCTCGGACAGGGATATGTTTATGGTACTTGTGTGACTCGGACAGGGATACGTTTATGGTACTTGTGTGGCTCGGACAGGGATACGTTTATGGTACTTGGGTGGCTCGGACAGGGATACGTTTATGGTACTTGTGTGGCTCGGCCAGGGATACGTTTATGGTACTTGTGTGGCTCGGACAGGGATACGTTTATGGTACTTGTGTGGCTCGGCCAGGGATACATTTATGGTACTTGTGTGGCTCGGACAGGGATACGTTTATGGTACTTGTGTGGCTCGGCCAGGGATACGTTTATGGTACTTGTGTGGCCAGGGATACGTTTATGGTACTTGCGTGGCTCGGACAGGGATACGTTTATGGTACTTGCGTGGCTCGGCCAGGGATACGTTTATGGTACTTGGGTGGCTCGGCCAGGGATACGTTTATGGTACTTGCGTGGCTCGGACAGGGATACGTTTATGGTACTTGGGTGGCTCGGACAGGGATACATTTATTTTACTTGTGTGGCTCGGCCAGGGATACATTTATGGTACTTGTGTGGCCAGGGATACATTTATGGTACTTGTGTGGCTAGGACAGGGATACGTTTATGGTACTTGTGTGGCTAGGACAGGGATACGTTTATGGTACTTGTGTGGCTAGGACAGGGATACGTTTATGGTACTTGCGTGGCTCGGCCAGGGATACGTTTATGGTACTTGTGTGGCTCGGCCAGGGATAAGTTTATTTTACTTGTGTGGCCAGGGATACGTTTATGGTACTTGTGTGGCTCGGACAGGGATATGTTTATGGTACTTGTGTGACTCGGACAGGGATACATTTATGGTACTTGTGTGACTCGGCCAGGGATACATTTATGGTACTTGTGTGGCTCGGACAGGGATACGTTTATGGTACTTGTGTGGCTCGGGCAGGGATATGTTTATGGTACTTGTGTGACTCGGACAGGGATACGTTTATGGTACTTGTGTGGCCAGGGATATGTTTATGGTACTTGTGTGGCCAGGGATACGTTTATGGTACTTGTGTGACTCGGACAGGGATACATTTATGGTACTTGTGTGGCCAGGGATATGTTTATGGTACTTGTGTGGCCAGGGATACGTTTATGGTACTTGTGTGACTCGGACAGGGATACATTTATGGTACTTGTGTGGCTCGGACAGGGATACATTTATGGTACTTGTGTGGCTCGGACAGGGATACGTTTATGGTACTTGTGTGGCTCGGACAGGGATACGTTTATGGTACTTGTGTGGCCAGGGATATGTTTATGGTACTTGTGTGGCTCGGACAGGGATATGTTTATGGTACTTGTGTGACTCGGACAGGGATACGTTTATGGTACTTGTGTGGCTCGGACAGGGATACGTTTATGGTACTTGTGTGGCTCGGGCAGGGATATGTTTATGGTACTTGTGTGACTCGGACAGGGATACGTTTATGGTACTTGTGTGGCTCGGACAGGGATATGTTTATGGTACTTGTGTGACTCGGACAGGGATACATTTATGGTACTTGTGTGACTCGGCCAGGGATACATTTATGGTACTTGTGTGGCTCGGACAGGGATACGTTTATGGTACTTGTGTGGCTCGGGCAGGGATATGTTTATGGTACTTGTGTGACTCGGACAGGGATACGTTTATGGTACTTGTGTGGCCAGGGATATGTTTATGGTACTTGTGTGGCCAGGGATACGTTTATGGTACTTGTGTGACTCGGACAGGGATACATTTATGGTACTTGTGTGGCCAGGGATATGTTTATGGTACTTGTGTGGCCAGGGATACGTTTATGGTACTTGTGTGACTCGGACAGGGATACATTTATGGTACTTGTGTGGCTCGGACAGGGATACATTTATGGTACTTGTGTGGCTCGGACAGGGATACGTTTATGGTACTTGTGTGGCTCGGACAGGGATACGTTTATGGTACTTGTGTGGCCAGGGATATGTTTATGGTACTTGTGTGGCTCGGACAGGGATATGTTTATGGTACTTGTGTGACTCGGACAGGGATATGTTTATGGTACTTGTGTGGCTCGGACAGGGATACATTTATGGTACTTGTGTGGCTCGGACAGGGATACGTTTATGGTACTTGTGTGGCTCGGACAGGGATATGTTTATGGTACTTGTGTGACTCGGACAGGGATACATTTATGGTACTTGTGTGAATCGGACAGGGATACATTTATGGTACTTGTGTGGCTCGGACAGGGATACGTTTATGGTACTTGGGTTGCTCGGCCAGGGATACGTTTATGGTACTTGTGTGGCTCGGACAGGGATACGTTTATGGTACTTGTGTGGCTCGGACAGGGATACGTTTATGGTACTTGTGTGGCCAGGGATACGTTTATGGTACTTGTGTGGCTCGGCCAGGGATACGTTTATGGTACTTGTGTGGCTAGGACAGGGATACGTTTATGGTACTTGTGTGGCTCGGACAGGGATATGTTTATGGTACTTGTGTGGCTCGGACAGGGATATGTTTATGGTACTTGTGTGGCTCGGACAGGGATAGGTTTATGGTACTTGTGTGACTCGGACAGGGATACATTTATGGTACTTGTGTGGCTCGGACAGGGATACGTTTATGGTACTTGGGTTGCTCGGCCAGGGATACGTTTATGGTACTTGTGTGGCTCGGACAGGGATACGTTTATGGTACTTGTGTGGCTCGGACAGGGATATGTTTATGGTACGTGTGTGACTCGGACAGGGATACATTTATGGTACTTGTGTGACTCGGCCAGGGATACATTTATGGTACTTGTGTGGCTCGGACAGGGATACGTTTATGGTACTTGTGTGGCTCGGGCAGGGATATGTTTATGGTACTTGTGTGACTCGGACAGGGATACGTTTATGGTACTTGTGTGGCCAGGGATATGTTTATGGTACTTGTGTGGCCAGGGATACGTTTATGGTACTTGTGTGACTCGGACAGGGATACATTTATGGTACTTGTGTGGCCAGGGATATGTTTATGGTACTTGTGTGGCCAGGGATACGTTTATGGTACTTGTGTGACTCGGACAGGGATACATTTATGGTACTTGTGTGGCTCGGACAGGGATACATTTATGGTACTTGTGTGGCTCGGACAGGGATACGTTTATGGTACTTGTGTGGCTCGGACAGGGATACGTTTATGGTACTTGTGTGGCCAGGGATATGTTTATGGTACTTGTGTGGCTCGGACAGGGATATGTTTATGGTACTTGTGTGACTCGGACAGGGATACGTTTATGGTACTTGTGTGGCTCGGACAGGGATACATTTATGGTACTTGTGTGGCTCGGACAGGGATACGTTTATGGTACTTGTGTGGCTCGGACAGGGATATGTTTATGGTACTTGTGTGACTCGGACAGGGATACATTTATGGTACTTGTGTGACTCGGACAGGGATACATTTATGGTACTTGTGTGGCTCGGACAGGGATACGTTTATGGTACTTGGGTTGCTCGGCCAGGGATACGTTTATGGTACTTGTGTGGCTCGGACAGGGATACGTTTATGGTACTTGTGTGGCTCGGACAGGGATACGTTTATGGTACTTGTGTGGCCAGGGATACGTTTATGGTACTTGTGTGGCTCGGCCAGGGATACGTTTATGGTACTTGTGTGGCTAGGACAGGGATACGTTTATGGTACTTGTGTGGCTCGGACAGGGATATGTTTATGGTACTTGTGTGGCTCGGACAGGGATATGTTTATGGTACTTGTGTGGCTCGGACAGGTATATGTTTATGGTACTTGTGTGGCTCGGACAGGGATAGGTTTATGGTACTTGTGTGACTCGGACAGGGATACATTTATGGTACTTGTGTGGCTCGGACAGGGATACGTTTATGGTACTTGGGTTGCTCGGCCAGGGATACGTTTATGGTACTTGTGTGGCTCGGACAGGGATACGTTTATGGTACTTGTGTGGCCAGGGATACGTTTATGGTACTTGCGTGGCTCGGCCAGGGATACGTTTATGGTACTTGTGTGGCTAGGACAGGGATACGTTTATGGTACTTGCGTGGCTCGGACAGGTATATGTTTATGGTACTTGTGTGGCCAGGGATACGTTTATGGTACTTGTGTGGCTCGGACAGGGATATGTTTATGGTACTTGTGTGGCTCGGACAGGTATATGTTTATGGTACTTGTGTGGCTCGGACAGCGATACGTTTATGGTACTTGTGTGGCTCGGACAGGGATACGTTTATGGTACTTGGGTGGCTCGGACAGGGATACGTTTATTGTACTTGTGTGGCTCGGACAGGGATACGTTTATGGTACTTGTGTGGCTCGGACAGGGATACATTTATTGTACTTGTGTGGCTTGGACAGGGATACGTTTATGGTACTTGGGTGGCTCTGACAGGGATAAGTTTATGGTACTTGGGTGGCTCGGACAGGGATATGTTTATGGTACTATTTGTGAGTCTAGGCTGAGTCTGAAGGATATAGATATTGTAGAGATAATTCAGACACTACTAAAGGATGACTAATATGTTGAATGGTTGACAAGGTAAGAAAAATCAGGATAGACAAAAGGATCTGAACATGTATAGCTTGGAGGAGAGAACAGAAAGAGGGGATATGATAGACACATTCAAATACATGAAGGGATTCAACAAAGTACATTTCAAAGGAGTAAAAATGTTAGTACAAGAGTCTGGAACTAGAGGGACACAGGTTTAGATGTAAGAAAGTTTTACTTCACTGAGAGCATAGTAGACAGGTAGAATAGCCTACCAGCAGATGTGGTAGAGGTTAATACAGTGAGGTAATATAACCATGCATGGGATAGGCAAAAGGCTGTCCTGAACATAAGATAAGACCAAGGACCAGATAAGGTTTGAGGTTTTTACAGTAGGACAAATGGGCAGATTAGATGGGCCGAATGGTTCTTCTCTGCCATCAAATTCTATGTCTCTATTAGGATAGGGATTAGTTAATAGTACTATTTGTGTGGCTAGGCTAGGGATTAGTTTATGGTACTTGTGTGGCTAGACTAGTGATTAGTTAGTTAATGGTACTACTTATGGAGCTTGGCTAGGGATTACCTATGTGAGTTGACTAGGGATTAGTTAGTATATGGTACTATTTTTGTGGCTAGGCCAGGGATTAGTTTGATACTTGTGTGGCTAGGCTAGGTTTTAGTTAATTGTACCAGTTGTGAGACTAGGCTAGGGATTATTTAATGGTATTACTTGTGTTGCAAGGCCAGGTATTAGATTAATGGTACTACTTGGGTGGATAGGCTACAGATTATTTAATTGTACCACATGTTTGGCTAGGCCAGGTATTAGATTAATGCTGCTACTTGATTGGCTAGGCTGGGGGTTAGTTAATGGAACTACTTGATTGGCTAGGCTGGGGGTTAGTTAATGGTACTGCTTGAGTGGCTAGGCTGGGGATTAATTAATGGTACTACTTGAGTGGCTAGGCTATGGATTTTGTGGCTAGGGCAGAGAATAATGAAATAAATGTGACAGAGTATTATATCACCCCTTATTACACATTCTATTCCAAAGAGAAATGTTGATCTACAAAAAGTTTTATTTGTAATCAGATGCGGGTGTGCAACGTTTGGCTTTTCAGCTGCTTGGACTGCAACTCCAGAGCTGGTGACAGGAGAGCCAAAGGTTGCCTACTTATGTATATACTGAACTGATAGGGTTAAAGGGATAGTAATACTTCGTTTTAACTTTATTTTATTTTGTAGGCATTAAAAAAACATGAAGAATGATACAAGTCTCATCTCTCAAACCTTTATGGTTTGAGAGATATTCACAAGCAAAGTTTCCCCTCCCGCCCCTTTTACCTAGTGTAAGCCATCTCTTCTCAGATGTGGAATCCAGTCCATAGACCAGACAGATAACAGAAGGGGACAATCTTCTTCCAATGAGAACAATGAAAGCCCTGCCCCCATTGACAAGTTTTTCAGGTTTTCCCCTTATCTTAATTGAAGATTGTCCCTCTCTGCAGTCTACCTGGGCACCTCCCTTCTGATGTGGTTGAACAGGAGGGGAAACTTTGCTTGTGAATATCTCTTAAACCATAAAGGTTTGAGAGATAAGACTTATATCATTCTGCATGTTTTTTTAATGCCTGCAAAATAAAATAAAGTTAAAACGAAGTATTACTATCCCTTTAAATATTAATCTTCCTAGAGCACCAACAGAGAAGTGGTCAGAGGACTTCTAAAGGATAGTGACCAGACCCTTCATTAACAAATGAGCTTGTACCTTTAGCCTGCCACTCAGTTCACTACCCCCTAATCACCGGGCAATAAATCTGACGTCTCTATGAAGCTCATTAGTATCTGTTCAGTGGATAGGAAGCTCATTAACACTGCTGCACAATGATCAGGCCAGTCAAGTATTTATTCCTGCCTAGACACAGGTGCGTCTTAATCCCATTAAGGGATAGTACCTGTTAACCCTTTGATTGCCAGAGGGGTAAACAACACAAAACTGAAAAATGTGCATTGCAAGGTTTATCTCTCTGAGTAAAACAAGCTTCCACTGTTGAGAGATGTTTTACTCCAAGATGACTGCAGCTCAAACTTGCATTTTGCAGTTGCAGTACTTACATGGCCTGAATTATTACAGTGGTGCTGTTACTACATCATCCGATGGAGGTTTATGGTCAACTGACTGTAGCTGTCCATAAATTGCTGCACCAACTGCTCCACCAAAAAATTTAAGTTCATCAAAGTATCTCACCTTAACAATGCAAGTCTCATCTACATTAAATTTCGAATAAAACCACAGCAGGATAAATCCTACAATATATTTTTTCCATATTAAGTGATCCTGTCCCTTTAAGAACCAGTGAAGCAATATGTTTAAGACTCATGGTCCTTTAAAAGGTTTAAGGGAGCAGTCAACTTTAGTGAGTAAATCCTGTATTGTAATTGATAACAGTGGGTTGCCTTGTTTTACTTTGGGTGGGGAGGGATCTAGGCAGAGATCAACATCTTGATAGAGATCGATATAGAGATTAGATTTATGCATTTGTTTCATAATAAATTAAATTGTAACAAAAAAATGTGTTTTGTGAGATTCAGATTATATTGACATACTAAGTAGTGGTTGAACGAAGTGACAGAATAACGTTTCAATAATTTCAGTGGGTTTGTTGAAATTGATTCATTTGCGCCATTTCAGTGGGGAAAACGGAAAGGAACTGTGTGTAGGAGGATAGAGGGAAGAAGTGAATGATACACAGAATAGCCAATACAATTCTGGCAGAAAGTGGATGGACAGTCACCTTTGTTTTGACTGTGATTGGTTGTTGCAACAGCCTGTGAATCTCTACTTTGTCTGTGATGTGTTTTATACTCTGGCCAATCCGGATTTCCAGGGGGTTGGCCCTTGAAATGTATATAATCTGAATTCAGCACATTTTCCTTACTTGAAATAGCAGTCAGAATAGAAGCAGTGTCGCAGGCTTGTGATCCTCATTTCCCTGCATTGTTCAAAGAAAAAAAAAATGTCTTTAGTGCTGGAGGGAGGCTGTAGTACTACTTGCTAATTTAGCTAGAATTAGTAAAATGTTATTCCATAGTCATGGTCAACCACAGAAGACCATAAACACTACCACTGCCATTGCTACCACCCCCATCTCCAGTGCCAACAGAGACATGACTACCACTGCCAATGCCACCGCTACCATATGCATCACTAGCCCTATGATGTTTCGTACTCCCCAGAGCAAAGATGGGAAGGCTGATGCAAACACTGCATCTTTTTTTTTGGTCCAGAAGAAAGTGAGGAAGAGTAGGGAAGTTTGCTGACATCTGATGTGGTGTTCAAAGTGAGTTTTACTCCCTCTTCTGCCCAAAAGGATCACAAAAACCCTGTTGATGATCAGGAACTGGGTTAGGATGAACCAGAGGAGATTGAGAAAGAGTAGGCATGCAGCCCAGAATCTACTCCTACTCTGCTTGCCGTGGTTTCACCTACATGTGCTCACACCACCACTCGCACTGACATTCAGAAAAACACCAGCAATACCCCCCAACATTTTTCCTGCCTGACTCTAGCTGGCCTAGAGACCATTTTGAGATTGTGGGAGATAAGCATGCTGCAAGGTACAAGTTGTGTCATAAGGAAGTGAGCTGGGGGAGTTCTGGCACCAACATCTGCACACACACACACACACACACACACACACCACACACTGCAGCTGTGCTTCGGGAGCAAACCGCCAGCACTGGTACCAACAAACACCACAACAGCCATAATCAACAGCAGCAGCCAGGTCAGAGAGTGCATGGAGAAGCCTCGGCATCCTCTAAGGGGCAGGGACCTCAACACCAGCCCACTGTTGAACACTTTGGGAATATCCATTTGAGGGGTATGTCCATGCAGCAGTCTCATAAGTTGAAACTTGGAAACAGATCACTGTAGGAGGATCTTCCTTCTCTGTGATTGAAAGGGAGCCTTTTAGCCCCCACTACTGTCTCCCATAACATACCAACTTCAGCAGGAATATAGTGCCATCCCTTTACCACTCGTGTGATGAGTTGTCCAAGGTTGCTGGACAGACCATCCATTTCACCTCTGATATATGGAATGCCCCTAGCACGCCTTTCTTTCACTGAAGTCACACTGCTGGGAAACCAAAGTGTTGGAGGATGATGCTAGTACTGCAGGCACATTAGGTGACAAGAGGGGTTGGAACTAGGTCAGGAAGGTAGCTGGAGTATAATTTTTTTTTATCCTCCATTTTGAGTTTATGGATGAGAAGCACACATCCGCTTACATTTTGGCAGTGCTTAGGAAAATGCTGATAGAGGAGTTGAAAGCTCATATGTGCACCATCGTGGTCACCCCAGGGTACATGCTGGCCATTATCTTTGACCCAGGGGCAAAGGGAATGATGGCTCACAAACATAAACTTGGACCTTGGAGGGACAAGTTAGTCCACAGGATGTGTGAGATGCAGCTCAAGAGGGTCATGCTCAGGGAAGCAGAGGTTCAGGAGTTGGGCATTATCAGAGAATCTAATCAATGTGAGTTAACGTCCACATGGAAACTCTCTGCAGTAGCGCCACCTAGCAGTCTTAGGCAAACTCATTGTGAACATGAACCAATAATAAAATAAATCAAACAAAAATACAGGCCTTTATTTTTATCACAAAAAGGAAGAAGCGCACACAATATAAGTGTAGATTATTATTTTTCTTTTTTCGAATTCTTCAACTCCTCCACCCTATGTGGGTCTATTTTCATTCACCTCCTTCACCGTGTCAGTCACCAGATACGTAAGTGAGTATCCCACTCACCTTTTTCAGAGGCAGTCCAGCCTCAAGGTATACTTGCATTCACTGGATAACCCCCAGTGACGGTATCCGTACCAGTTCCCGCTCCTCCGTTCGTCTCTATGGTTCCAATTAGCGCCTCCTCCTGTGTCTCCGTTGGTATAGTCAGAACTTATACCCGTCCTCTATCTAGGACTTTTATTTGAGCTTACAGGGTTTTGTAACTAGGGAACACTATAGATATACTCGGGAGTCTGGTAATCAATCTTGATATTATATTTAATTAGTCTCAAAGATAAAATTTACAAATAAAACTCTGTACAGATTAATCTAAAATGATATCTAATCATACAGTGCTTTCAATCAAACAATCCAACATAGGATTACCCAACGTGTTTCGCCACTTAATATAGCTTCTTCTGGGGTATTTTTATTCTGTATATAGCATGAAAACGACCATCTCTTCATACCTTTTCTATCCTATGATTCTTGTTTGGCGCCTAAAATGCCCAGAACTTCCGTCTCTGCCTCGGAGGAAATGACATAGCCCCACTTCCTCCTCCGAAACCAGTATGTGTTCCATGCCTCTCCATCAAAAGCACATGCGCGTCTCCTCGGGCACACCATACTCGTCATGTGAGACCTCAACGTGAATGAAAATAGACCCACACACGGTGGAGGAGTTGAAGAGTTAGAAAAAAGAAAAAGAATAATCTACACTTAGATTGTGTGCGCTTCTTCCTTTTTGTGTTTTTTCTATATATGTGGGGACTTTGACTGGAGGTCTACAGGAAGTAAGCTGCACCGCTTCGTGGAAGATTTGTTTGGGAGCCTATATCGTGCATTACAAATAAGGTTATTTCACTGTCGTCCAATACAGGTCACTGGTACTTCTGGGTGGCGATTCGCCCCTTTAATAGGCAGGAACAATTATGCAAATGATTGCAGTGGGCGGAGCCTCCCCTCTTACTTAAGCCACCTTCAGGCCAGAGCCACTAGATTTGATTTGTTCCTGGGTGCTGTGCACACCAGGTAGAGAACATCTATGCATTCATCTTAGTAGTTTGTTATTTTTATTCAAATATGGAATGCCACCATTAGGAGGGTGACCATGGCTGTGAATTGCCCTCTTTAAAGTGGCTGGTGCAGCTTCCAGGGATTTTCTGTGGACCTTATGCCCTGAAGAGGGAACAGCTTGGGTTAAGCAGCTTCCCTACTGGGGAATTTTCCTCTGGTCTATTCCCACTTCATCATGGTCACCTGAAGACAGAAGTCCTTGTAGGAAAGGTGAGCCACCCATTGAGTGCTGAAGGTCCACTTGTCCCCACAGTGTCCCTTTGATGGGCTTGTATTTGGGAGTTTGCTTTGCACTCCAGCACTCATAGGGTGTTTTTATTTGCATTTATGTATTTAATGCAGTTTCTGTGGTATTCTCTGGGTTTGGAGCCTTGAATAGTATTTCTTTATGTGTTTTATGTATGTTTGGGCACTTTTTAATGTTTTAGTAAACTTTATTAAAAATGGTGTTCTGCGCCTTTAAGCGCGGCTTTTCCCGCTTAAACGCTATGGCTCCTTTACTCTCTATGAGATTTCACAGTCTGGGACATATCTCTGGAACCGCTCATCACAGCAACTCCAGAGAGGGCTCATTTTAATGCTAGGCTCCTGCTCTATCATCCGGTGTATGTTTTATTAGTGTGGGGTGTTCAGCGGGGCTTCGGGCACTGTTTGGGGTACTTGTATTGGGAAAAGTACATTTCCCATGAGCGCCCGGTTCGCACTCGTTTCTGATTGGCTGTACTGACGGCCGCCATTTTGTGGAGCTCTTCCTCAGCGAGTACACTACGCAGGGACCAAGCCTTCTCTCCCCTCAACAGATTAACCCTTCGCTGGCCAGATAAGTCCATTATTAGGCATTTCTGGGGTGAAACTTTAATCTTCCACACTATTACTGGGTGATATAGTTTAAAGTGGGGTATATTGACGCTGTGAGCATGTCTACTTCACTGGAGCTAGGGGCTAGACCCAAGTCTAAGGAGGATGGGGGGTCTGCTCCCCCCATGGCGTTTTGCTCCTCTTGTCACACTGGGTTATCTAGTGATACTGTGGGGGATCTATGCCCTAACTGCACTGGTCAGGATAGCAACCCTGGGCTTCCCAGCCATGCTATTGAGCCATCTTGGGTGAGGGAGTTTAAAGCTGCCACTAGGGATCTCAGATCCACTCTTCAACTCTTTCCCTCTCAGGTACAGGGGGCTCTCCAGGTCTGGCAGACCCTCGCTACCATCAGGACCTCCCTGCCTAAGCCACAGGGTGCTCCTGATGTGTCTGATTCTTCTGAAGAAGAACTCTTGCAGGATTCTGATGCTGAGGAACGCACTGTTATTGAGTCTAACAGGTCCATTGGGGACCCTTATGAATGTAACCCTGAAGTTTCGCTGAGGGTCTGATTAGAGCTGTTCTGAATACGCTCAACCTTCCTCTGACTCAGGAATCCACTTATGATCCTACTGATGTTTTTCAAAAGAAACCATCTAAGCCTGTTGTTTGTTTCCCAACTAACCCTACTCTTGCCCGTCTGGTCTCTGAGGCATGGAAGAATCCTGATAGATCTTCCTCTGTCTCTAAAAAGTTTGCTAAACTGTACCCTTTTCCTGAGACTGAGCTGGCAAAATGGGTTCATCCCCCCAAGGTGGATGCTCCTGTTTCCAGGCTATCCAAATCTACCGCCTTGGCTGTCTCTGATGCCTCTGCCCTGCAGGATTGGACGGATAAAAAGCTAGAGCTTTCTCTTAAGTCTATTTTTGCCTCTATTGGCACTGCCATGCGTCCAACTTTTGCAGTGGCATGGGTTAATAGAGCCATTGCGGCCTGGACTGAACGACTGACTGAAGCGGTTCGCCAGGATGCACCAGTATCTGAACAGTTGCAACTTCTTGCTAATATCACGGAAGCTCAGAATTATGTTGCTGACGCTGCCTTTGATGCTGTGCGCATGATGGCGAGGGCCTCCACTGCTTCTGTGGTGGCTAGGCGTGCCCTTTGGCTGAAAATTTGGTCTGCTGATACAGCCTCTAAGAAAGCCTTGCTTTCCTTGCCCTTTCAGGGGAATTTGCTATTTGGGTCTGAACTACTGGCGGTAAAAGTACTCTTCTACCCTCAGTCTTTAAGAAAAAGTTTCCAGCCAAACGCAATCGGTCCTTTCGTTCCTTTCAGTCTGAGACACGCTCCTCGGCCCAGACGGGTCCTCCCGCTACGCGCTCCTCCTCCAAGCCCAAACAGTCCTGGAAGCCCAAAGTGGCCCCCAAGGCCAAGACCTCCAAGACTGCTCCGGCATGACTCGCCGAACCCGGGTCCGCATCCGGCTGTAGGTGGACGTCTCCGCATCTTTCGCCGGACTTGGGAGGAGTCAGTGGCGGACCCATGGGTTCTTCAGGTGGTGTCAGAGGGATACAGGATCCCTTTCTCCTCCCTTCCTCCTTTTCGGTTCCATTTTACTCGTCCTTCTCAGGAACCCACAAAAAGACGTCTGTTCGACGACGCTATTCAGGATCTCTTGGACAAAGAGGTTTTGGAAGTGGTTCCTCAGGAGGACACAGGTTCAGGATTTTATTCCAACCTGTTTGTGGTGGCTAAAAAGGACGGAGGGGCTCGTCCTATTTTGGATCTCAAAGATCTCAATGCCTATGTGGTGACTTCCCACTTCCGCCAGGAGTCCCTGCGCTCTGTGATTGCTGCGATGTCTCCAGGGGAGTTCCTTGCCTCCCTGGACCTTCAGGATGCTTATCTTCACATCCCTATTCATCCAGAGAGCAGGCGGTACCTCAGGATTGCCTGCCACAGGGGACACTTTCAGTTTTCTGCTCTTCCCTTTGGACTGACATCAGCTCCTCAGGTCTTCCAGAGAGTGTTGGGCTCCCTGATAGCGGTGCTTCATCAGGACGGGGTCCGGGTGACTCCCTACATGGACGATCTCCTCATCAAAGCTTCTTCAGCAGAGCTTCTTCACCAGCAATTGCAGAAGTGTATCCACACTCTGACCCGTCATGGCTGGATCCTGAATCTGGACAAGTCGGACTTGGTCCCATCTCAGAGGCTTCTGTTCCTGGGTCTCCTGTTCGACACTCGCCAATGCATGGTGTTCCTGCCGGAGGATGTGGCTCATCAGATAGCTATCAGAGTGGCGGGGATTCTGGAACTGGACTTAGTGCCGGTAACGAAGTTGTCTTCCCTGGTGGGGAAGTTCATTTCCACGATCGAAGCGGTTCCTTTTGCAATGGCCCACTCCAGGGAACTTCAGAGATTTGTGATCCAGACGTGCAAGAGTCATCCAGATCATCAGCATCTGTCAGTCTCTCTACCTCCTCATGTGGAATCGAGTCTGCTCTGGTGGTTGGATCTCTCCCATCTCCTGAAAGGGAGATCCTTTCAAGTTCCTCGTTGGACCACGATCACGACGGATGCCATCCTTCGGGGCTGGGGTGCTGTGTTGGGTCGCTTCAGTGCTCAGGGGAAATGGGGTCTGGAGGAATCTCTGCTCTCCATCAATGTTCTGGAACTACGTGCCATCCGGCTTGCCCTGAGACACTGGGAATCTCAATTGACCGGTCTTCCGATCAGAGTGGAATCCGACAACGCCACTGCGGTGGCTTATATCAACAGGCAAGGCGGCACAAGAAGCGGCACCGCCTGGTTGGAGGTCAAGGATATTTTGTCTTGGGCAGAAGATCACGTGCCTGTCATCTCTGCAGTTCATATTCCAGGCGTGGACAACGTCATGTCAGACTTCCTCAGTCGTCATACCGTCGACAGCGGAGAATGGGCTCTTCATCCAGAGGTGTTTCACTTGCTCACCCAGAGGTGGGGGATGCCGGAGGTGGACCTGATGGCCTCCAGACACAACAGGAAGGTTCCGGTGTTTTGCTCCCGGCGGAGGGACTCTCTTGCTCTAGCAGTGGATGCCTTGTCGATCCCTTGGGATTTTTCTCTGGCTTACATCTTCCCTCCTCTTCCTCTATTGATCAGAGTCATCCAGAAACTGAAGCGGGAGCGTTGTCCTGTGATCCTGATCGCTCCAAACTGGCCTCGCCAGTCCTGGTATCCGGAGTTGATAGCCATGTCAGTGGCGGATCCGTTGCCACTTCCTGCCCGTCCGGACCTACTTCTTCAGGGTTATCTGTGGAAGGAGGATGTTCACTCTCTCCATTTGATGGCATGGCGGTTGAATCCTCGATTCTAGCAAAGAAAGGTTTTTCTCCTTCTGTGGTGTCGACTATGCTCAGTGCTCGTAAGCCTGTGTCTTCCAAGATCTATCATCGCATATGGTCAACTTTTGTGACATGGTGCTCTGATAAGAAGTTATCCCTTGAGTTTCATCTTCCCACTGTCCTGGCCTTCTTGCAGGACGGTGTGGATAAGGGGCTCAGTCTGAGTTCCCTCAAAGTTCAGACTTCTGCCTTGTCTGTGTTTTTCCAGGAAAGGATCGCTATCCTTCCTGATGTGAAAGTTTTCTTTCAGGGTGTGACTCATGTTCGACCTGCCTTCAAGAGTCCTGCTCCCCAGTGGGACCTCAATTTGGTGCTGGGAGTTCTCCAGCGACCACCGTTTGAATCCTTGGCTTCCATTCCTTTACGTCTCTTGACTTGGAAGATGGCCTTCCTTTTGGCTATTGTTTCAGTTCGCCGGGTAGCAGGCTCTGTCTTGTAAACCTCCTTACCTGGTGTTCCACAGGGATAAGGCTGTGCTTCGCACTACCAAGGAATTCTTACCAAAGGTTGTGTCCGAGTTTCACATCAATCAGGAGATTGTGGTTCCCTCTTTCTGCCCTAATCCTTCATCTGACAAGGAAAGAGATCTCCATTTGTTGGATGTGGTGCGTTGCCTCAAGTTTTATGTGCATCGCACCGAGTCTATCAGGAAGTCTGACGCTCTATTCGTCATTCCTGAGGGGCCTAGGGCAGGGAGACCGGCTTCCAAAGTTACCATTGCCTCTTGGATTAAGGCTACCATCCGTGAAGCCTATAAGTTGCGGAATAAGCACGTTCCCTTCCGGGTGACTGCCCATTCCACAAGATCTATTGGGGCCTCTTGGGCTTACAAGAATCAGGCTTCTGCTGATCAACTGTGCAGAGCGGCTACTTGGTCCTCTGTGCACACCTTTTCAAAGCACTATCGAGTTGATGTACTGGCTTCGGCTGATGCCAGTTTTGGAAGGAAGGTCCTGGAGGCAGTTTTGCCTGTGTAGGTCTTCCGCTCTGTGATCCTTAGTGCTTCCTTACTGTTGAGCCCTGTTGGCTCTAGTTCCGTGTGCTGTGTTAATTCAGGGATTGTTCCCTTGATCGGTGTCCGTTGACACTTACAGTTTGGGCTATGTAATTAACTGGTTCATAGCAGTTTTAATGTCTTGGGCCTTGTTCTGGTCCTTGCATTATTCCCACCTCTGGATCAGCTCAATGTTTGTACATCCCAGAAGTACCAGTGACCTGTATTGGACGACAGTGAAAATAGGATTTTAGTCTTGCCTGTTAAATCCTTTTCACTTAGTCCATACAGGTCACTGGTCTCCCACCCTGTCAAGGGACCAGACTTGGCTCTCCTGTGGCATTCAGTGGGAGACCTTTGGGGCATGCTCACAGGAGTCTTCTTCTTGCTTACCTGGGGTCAGTTTTAGGGTCTCAAATCAAATCTAGTGGCTCTGGCCTGAAGGTGGCTTAAGTAAGAGGGGAGGCTCCGCCCACTGCAATCATTTGCATAATTGTTCCTGCCTATTAAAGGGGCGAATCGCCTCCCAGAAGTACCAGTGACCTGTATGGACTAAGTGAAAAGGATTTAACAGGTAAGACTAAAATCCTATTATTTGGGTTTGTTACTGGTGTAATAGCGCTTAAGAATTTTTGTGTGTGTTTATTTTTATCATTATTTCATGTACCCTGATGAACCCCAGTAGAATGAATGGCAAAATTTACCCTTTTGAGTGCCAGTGTTTTGGAGCAAGTTTATAGGGTACTTAAACCCTTTAGCTGCTGGTTTTGCATCTCACTTTTCCTACTGGTTCAGTGCTTTTTGGGTATTCTAACATGTTCTAGTGATGTTTCATGCATTTTAATTTTACTGTTTCAATTTTGTCAACTTTGAGTAACACATAGGCGCCATTCCTCCATTCACTCCTATGGGACTGTACAGTTTGGGGTATTTCTCTGCAACCGCTTAACCTAGCGACTTCAGAGATAGTGCAAGGGTAGACAAGAAAAATTAGCTATCATCCGGTTCATGTTTCTAGTGTGTTGGGGGGCTCAGGGGGCTTTGGGCACTGTTTGGGTACTTTTTCTGGGAAAACTACATTTTTCATGAGCGCTTGCTTCGCGCGCTCGTTTCTGATTGGCTCCCGCCGTGACAACCATTTTGTGCTATTTTCAGAACGAGTATCCTACGCAGGGCTTGGATTCTCCTTCGCTCCTTTGCTAATTAACCCTTCGCCTGCCAGATAAGTTTAGTTTAGAGCTTTCTGGGGTGAAACTTTAATCCTACACACTGTACTTGGGTGATTTCTTTTATTATAAGGTTATTTGACACTGTGAGAATGTCTATACCGTTGGAGCTTGGGGACAGACCTAAGACTAAGGATGCTGGAGTCTCTGTATCCTATTGCGCATTGCTCTTCCTGTCATTCAGGATTACCTAGAAAATTCTAAGCTCATTTATGCCCATCATGTTCTGATGTCCCTGAGAGTCTCCCAGGGACCTCCAGCCATGCATTAGAGCCAGTTTGGGTGCAAGAGTTCAAGGTTGCTACTAGGGACCTTAGGTCTACATTGCAACTCTTTCCATCCCAGTTACAGGGGGTCTTCCATTCCTTGCAGACACCCTCCTCCGTCAAGTCTTCCCTGCCAAAACCACAGGGAGTACCTGACGTATCAGATTCCTCTGAGGAGGAGCTGCTGGTGGATTCGGATGTTGAGGCATGTTCTGCTGTGGGCTCCTCTCATTTTTTGGGTAATACTTTAAGGCTGATCCTGAGCCCTCAGCTGAGGGCCTGATCAGGGCTGTTTTGACTACCCTAAACGTTCCCTTAGTTCAGGAGGTTCCTTCTGATCCCTCTGATGTGTTTCATGAGCCTAAAAAGCCCCTTACTTGCTTTCCACCTAACGCCACTCTTGACCGCCTTGTGTCTGATGAGTGGAAGTCTCCAGATAGGAAACCTTCTGTGTGTAAGGAATTTGCCAAGCTTTATCCCTTCTCTGAGACAGTGCTTGCTCAGTGGGTTCATCCTCCCAAGGTGAATGCTCCTAGCTTCAGGCTATCTAAGTCTACTGCCTTGCCAGTTTCTGATGCGTCTGCTCTGAAAGACTGGACTGACAAGAAACTTGAGGTCTCCCTCAAGTTCATTTTTACCACTGCTGGTACTGCCATGCATCCAGCATTCGCTGCAGCATGGGGGAACCGAGCCATTGCGTTCTGGACTGAACAGCTCACCCTGGCTGTCGTCAGGGTGCTCCTACTTCAGATACGTTGTGGCTTCTTGCCAACATTTGAGGCCCAGCCTTATTTGATGCCATCCATTTGGTGGCTAGGGTTTCCACCATGTCTGTGGTTGCCAGACAGGCTCTTTGGCTCAAGATCTGATCTGCTGACACTGCTTCCAAGAAAGCCTTGCTCTCCTTGCCTTTTCAAGGCACTTCTTTGTTTGGGCCAGATCTGAAAGATCTGATTAATGAGGCCACTGGGGGTAAAAGTACCCTTCTGTCTTAGGTCCCCAGGAAGAAAACGCCTCTCAAGAGTAATAGTTTTTTTCGTCCCTTCCAGACTGAGAAACGTCCGATGAACCAGGTGGTTCCCTCAGCTCCATGTGGCTCCTCCAAGTCCAAACAGCAATGGAAGTCCAAGGTCTCTTCCAAGCCTTAAGGCTTCCAAGCCTTCTTCGGTATGATTCGCCGAACCCAGGTCCCCACTCTGCTGTGGGTGGCCGTCTGCGTCACTACCACAGTGTCTGGGAGGATCCAGTGGCGGACCTGTGGGTTTTACAGGTGGTGGTGGAAGGGTACAGGATCCCTTTTGTCTCCCTTTTTCTTTTTCCCTTTTCATACGCCCCAGGGCGTAGAGAAACGATGTCTGTTCAGTGGCACTATCCAGGCCATTCTGGACAAGGATGTTCTAGAACCTGTTCCAGTTCAGGACAGAGGTATGGTTTTTTTACTCCAACCTCTTTGTGGTCTCCAAGACCAGTTGTCGTCCAATTTCGGATTTGAAGGATCTCAATTCCTTTGTGATCAGGACTCCTTATCACCAGGAGTCCCTAAGGAAGGTGATTGCTGCTATGTCCCCAGGGGAATTCCTTGCCTATCTAGATCTTCAGGATGCGTATCTACACATCGCCATTCATCCAGAGATCCAGCAGTATCTCAGATTTGCCTGTGACCAAGGGCACTTTCAGTTTTCAGCTCTTCCCTTTGGTCTGACTACAGCTCCTCAAGTCTTCAACCGTGTCCTGGGAGCTTTAGTATCTGTCCTCCACCGGGACAGCATCAGAGTTACTCCATACATGGACGACCTGCTTCTGAAACCCCCTCTGCAGAACTTCTTCATCAGCACGTTCAGGACTGCATTCATGCTCTTACCCATCATGGGTGGATCATCAACATGGACAAGTCGGATCTTGTCCCATCCCAGCGTCTGGTCTTCCTGGGCCTTCTCTTCAACACTCAGCAGAGCATGGTGTTTCTCCTGGATGAAGTATCTCACCAGAACGCCCACAGAGTTTCTGCTGTTCTGACTCATGGTCCAGTTCCAGCCAAGAAGCTGTCCTCTGTAGTGGGGAAATTCATCTCCACCTTAGAAGCGGTCCCATTTGCCATGGCTCACACAAGGGATCTCTAGAGGTTTGTGATCCAGGTGTACAGGGGTCAGCCAGACCTTCTGAAGACGTCCGTATCCCTTCCTCTTCATGTTGAACTGAGTTTGTCGTGGTGGCTAGACCTCTTCAATCTGCTGAAGGTCATGTCCTTCCTGGTATCCTTCTGGACCCCGGTGATGACGGATGCCAGACTTTCCGGCTGGGGAGTGGTCCTGGGTCGCCTGAGTGCTCACGGTCGGTGATCTATGGAGGATTCTCTCCTTCCAATCAATGTGTTGAAGCTTCGGGCGATATTTCATGCCCTTTTCATTGGACACCTCAGCTGGAAGACTGTCCAGTCCGGGTACAGTCCGGCCATGGCTTACATCAACAAGCAGGGTGGAACAAGAAGTCTTGCAGCTTGGTTAGAGGGCAAGGCTATTTTGTCCTGGGCAGAAGAACACATTCCTGCCATATCCGCAGTGCATGTTCCTGGCGTAGACAACGTCATGGCGGACTTCCTCAGTCGACACACAGTGGACAGCGGCGAGTGGGAACTGCACCCAGAGGTGTTCACCCTCATTGTTCAGAAGTGGGGTCTTCCTTGCATCGACCTAATGGTGACGAGACGCAACCGGTTCTGAGGTTCTGCTCTCGCTGGAGGGATCCTCTGTCTATAGCGGTGGATGCCATGTCCATTCCTTGGTTATTTCCTCTGGCTTACATCTTTCCTTCCCTCCTCATGTTGCACAGGGTGTTGTGGAAATTGAGACTGGAGCGCTGTCCAGTCATTCTGATTGCTCCGTACTGGCCTTGACAGGCTTGGTTTTCGGAGCTTCTTGATCTGTTAGTGGTGGAGCCATTCCGGCTCTCTTCCCGTCCGGATCTTCTACAGGGTTACCTGTGGAAGAAGGATGTTCATCGGCTAGCTTTGATGGCTTGGAAATTGAATCCTCAATATTGAAGAAGAAGAGGTTTTTCTTCTGGTGTGGTGGCTACTATTTTGCAGGGGGCAGAGCATTGTGCCCCTTCTTCCTAAGTGCCCATCTTCTAAAGTGTCTCCAAGAGTTTAACAACTGAGTTATTGGGTGACCCATTCTCTCCTCTTCTCATCCACAGGTATGAACATTGTATCATCTGCCTTGTTGAAATATTAACCCCTGTGTGCCTGGTGCGTCTGGAGCTATATTTGTCTGGGTATGAACATTGTATCATCTGCCTTGTTGAAATATTAACCCCTTGTGTGCCTGGTGCGTCTAGAGCTATATTTGTCTGGGTATGAACATTGTATCATCTGCCTTGTTGAAATATTAACCCCTTGTGTGCCTGGTGCGTCTGGAGCTATATTTGTCTGGGTATGAACAGATATTAACATCTTGTGTATCTAATTTATCAACCCTGCTAGCTCATAGACTGTGTGTCTGCATTCCCTTGGAGAGTTAACTTCCCTCTCACATCTTCCATTTCCCTCAGCCTTTTGCTCCATCCTTTGATATGTTGATAGTTTGATTGCTAATCAATAGTTTGTGGCCTATATATCTGGACACACTGTGGGGGAAAGCATTTTGCAGGGGGCAGAGCATTGTGCCCCTCTTCCTAAGTGCCCATCTTCTAAAGTGTCTCCAAGAGTTTAACAACTGAGTTCAACAACAAGGCAACACACAAGGCACCAGAAGTCCTGCATTACCTGTAAGGAGCACCTGTAAGAAGATAATCAGCAAAGACATTTCTTCTCTGGCATCAGATTTGGACTTGCAATGTTTACATCTGCTATTTATTTTGTTGTTATATGTTCTGTGATCCCCAGGATTCTTGTCAGCCTCAGCTCTCCCCTTGATTTTACACACTACATCCACATCTCCCCCTCTCTCCTCCCCTTCACACCTGTCTGCTCCTACACACTTCTCCAGATTTTAACCCCTTCTGCCTCTGCAGTCCCTATTCCTAAGCACCAATTCAAATCCCACTCCCACATCTCTGCCCTTTGTCTTATCCTTCTGCTTGCTGCAGGGGATATTGCTCCCAATCCCGGCCCAATCCCCATACCCACCTGCTATCAGCCACGGCCCACCATTTCCTCCCACCGCAACTTGGAGGGTTCTAACCCCTCAAATCTCATAAACATTCCTCTTTGTTCACCTTCCTTTCTCCCCTTCTCCTGTGCTCTGTTGAACACCCGCTCCATAGTTAATAAGACAACCCCCATTCATGATTGTTTCTGTGAGCAATCACTGCAGTTGTTTGCCTTTACAGAAACTTGGTTATCTGCACAGGACACAGCTGTGGAGGCTGCACTCTCTCATGGAGGGTTCTGCTTCTCACACACCCCTCGATCCACTGGTCGAGGTGGGGGGGTAGGTCTCCTTCTCTCCTCCCGCTGCCGCTTCCAGACCCTCTCAATCCCACCATGTGTGCACTTTTCTTCATTTGAAGTACACGCAATCCAGCTCTATTACCCCCTGTCTATGCGCGTGGCTGTAATATACAGGCCACCTACTAACTCCTCTTCTCCTTCAAACTTTCTCTCAGATTTTGAATCCTGGCTCTCCTTCTTTCTCTCCACTGACAATCCTGTCCTTATTCTGGTTGATTTTAACTGTCATATTGATAACCCCTCTGTCCCCTGGGCTTCCCGTCTTCTAGACCTAACCGCTTCCCTTGATCTCCAGCAGTGGACCGACAGTGCCACTCACAAAGCTGGTCACTGCCTCGATCTTGTTTTTACTAAGGCTCTGGACCTTTCCTCTCTCACAGTTTCCCCATTCCCTCTATCAGACCACCATCTTATATCCTTCTCTCTTTCTCACACTGCCCCTTCCCCCATCCCTCCCACCAACAGATTTATAAGGGATACCCGCTCACTTGATCTTGCTGGGATGAGCGCCTCACTTAACTCCAATCTTTCCTCTTTGCTAGCCATCTCTGACACAGACATTCTAGTTAACTCCTACAACTCCATTCTATCCTCTGCTATTGATTCCTTTGCCCCACTGAAACCACAACGGAGTCGTCAAGTCAATCCACGACCCTGGATCAACTCCCACACCCGCTTCCTACGCTCCTGCACTCGTTCTGCTGAACGCCTTTGGAGGAAATCTCGCTCACATGCAGATTTCATCCACTTCAAATTTATGCTGTCCTCCCTGCATTCTGCTTTATCAAAAGCTAAACAAGAATACTACACCATACTAATCCACAACAATAAATCAAACCCATGCTGTCTCTTTGCAGTCTTTGACTCCTTGCTCCATCCTTCCACTGCTTCCTCTCACCCCATACATTCACCTCAAGCTTTTGCAGATCACTTCAAGCACAAGGTGGAATCTATTCAAAAACAGATTCCTACTATTCCATCTGCCTCCGAACTCTCTCTCCCCAAACCCCCCTCATCATACTTTGATAGTTTTACCCCAATAACAGAGGAAGAAGTTTCTCAACTTCTCCTATCTACCCACCTCACTACCTGCTCCTTGGACCCTTTGCCCTCCCACTTACTCAAACCACTTGCACCAGTCCTTACACCTATATTAACACACATCTTCAACACTTCTCTCTCCACAGGCACCTTCCCTTCTTCCTTCAAACAGGCACAAATTAAACCCCTGCTCAAAAAGACTAACCTTGACCCCTCCTGTCTCTCTAACTATCGACCTGTCTCCCTTCTGCCTCTTACCTCAAAACTCCTAGAACGCCTGGTCTTCTCCCAAATAACCAAATTCCTTAACTCTAACTGTCTTTTGGATCCGATGCAGTCTGGTTTCTGGTGCGGTCATTCAACTGAGACCGCTCTCTGCATGGTGGCTAATGATCTCCAGACTGCAAAAGCCAAAGGACAGTTTTCAATACTTATACTACTCGATTTATCCTCTGCCTTTGACACAGTTAACCATTCTCTGCTTGCTCAAATTCTCCACAGTCTTGGTTTCCGAAATGAAGCTGCTTCATGGCTCTCCTCCTATCTCTCACAACGTTCCTTTTTTGTGTCCTCTAACAATAACACCTCCTCCACGGTCCCTCTGTCTGTGGGGGTGCCTCAAGGCTCCGTTCTGGGTCCTCTGCTTTTCTCACTGTACACTCTTTCATTGGGTGAACTTATTAGTTCATTTGGCTTTAAATACCATCTATATGCTGATGATACCCAAATTTACATCTCCACTCCTGATCTTTCACCACAAATCCAGCTGCAAATTTCAGACTGCCTCTTGGCCATTTCCTCCTGGATGGCACAGCGTCAGCTGAAGATTAACATGGCCAAAACCGAACTGCTAATCATCCCACCAAGACCCTGCCGAACACCTAGCTTCACCATTACAGTTGATGGAATTGATATTGATCCGGTCAGCTCAGCACGCTGCCTTGGGGCCATATTTGATTCCTCTCTTTCCTTCTCCCATCACATTAACTCTGTGGCTAGATCATCTCGCTTCTTTCTCCGTAACATTGCTAAAATCCGCCCGTTCCTTTCCCAACAAACTACTAAAACTCTTATACGTGCCCTCATTCTGTCCCGCTTAGACTATTGCAACATCCTACTAACTGGCCTCCCTGCTACTCATCTTTCACCTATGCAATCTGTTTTAAACTCAGCTGCACGAATCACCACACTCTCCCCAAAAACTGAACCTGCCCACATAATTCTCAGACATCTGTCATGGCTCCCAATTCAGCAGCGCATCAATTACAAAGTCCTTCTTCTCACCTTTAACGCTCTCCACACTGCTACCCCTCCTTACATCTCTTCCCTCATCTCCTATTATGTTCCTGGCCGCTTCCTTCGCTCAGCACACAATGCACTTCTTGTTGCACCATCCACACCCTCTGCCTTCTCCCGTCTCAAACCTTTCTCGCTTTCTGCTCCATACCTATGGAACTCCATACCCCTCTCCTTACGCCTAGAAAAATCCCCCTCTCTCTTTAAGTCTACCCTGAAGTCATATCTTCTGGAGCACTAGGACCATGCACTGCCTTTGGCCAAACTCAGCACTTGTAATCTCAGCACTTAACACCCTCTTACCCCATTGTATGTCTCCCTTTATCCATTTAGACTGTAAGCTCCTTGGGGCAGGGACCTCTCTCCCATTGTTTCTATGAATGTCGCACTTATTTCATCCCCTCTTATTTATTGTAACATATGTCTATTGTAAGGCGCTGCGTACACTGTGTGGCGCCATATAAATAAAGATACATACATACATACATACTATGCTCAGTGCCCGCAAATCTGTTTCTTCTAAGGCCTACCATTGTGTCTGGTAGTCCTTTCTATTTTGGTGTGCTGACAGGGACCTGTCTCAGGAATTTGATCTGCCTACGGTCCTGGCCTTTTTGCAGGACGGTGTGGACAAGAGCCCCAGTTTGATTCCCTTAAGGTTCAGACTTCTGCTCTCTCTGTTTTCTTTCAGAGTTGCTTTGCAATTCTTCCTGATGTCAAGGTTTTCTTTCAGGGTGTTGCTCATACTTATCCTGTCTTTAAGAATCCCGCTCCTCCGTGGGATCTTAACTTGGTTTTGGGCGTTCTTCAGCACCCTCCCTTTGAGTCCTTGGCTACTATTCCTCTACTCCTGTTGACATGGAAAATGGCCTTTCTCCTGCCGATCGTGTCCGTTCTCCATGTAGCAAAGTTATATGCTCTGTCCTGTAAACCACCTTCTGTGGTGTTTCACAAGGACAAGGTGGTGCTTCGCTCTTCTCAGGAGTTTCTTTCGGAGCTCCACATCAATCAGGAGATTGTGGTGCCTTCTTTCTGCCCTTACCCTACCTCTGACAAGGAGAGGGATCTCTACTTGTTAGATGTAGTGTGTTGTCTCAAGTTTTATGTCCATAGCATTGAGTCTACCAGGCAATCTGACATGCTGTTCGTCATTCCTGAGGGTCCCATGGGAAGGAAGACCTGCATCCAAAGTGACTATTGCGTCCTGGATGATGTCCACTGTTCGTAAGGCTTAAGAGCTAAGGAAGAAGCCTGTTCCCTTTTGGGTCACGGCTCATTCTATTAGATCTATTGGGGCTTCTTGGGCTTACAAGAATCAGGCCTCCGCTGATCAGTTGAGCAAGGCTGCCACTTGGTCATCCGTGCACACCTTTTCGAAGCACTACCATGTTGATGTGCTGGCATCGGCTGACGCCAGCTTTGGGAGGAAGATCCTGGAGGCAGTCTTGCTTGTCTAGGATCATTTTTGGTTCTTGGCGCTTTCTTCACTTTTGAGTCCTGTTGGCTCTTGTTCAGTGTGCTGTGTAACATTTTTGGGGTGTTATTTCCCCTGTTCAGTGTCCGTTGACACTTCATTGTTTTTTTTTGGGCTATCTGTTCTGGTGAGTTTGGGGGCCTTGCGCCTGGTCCTTGACTTATTTCCCGCCTCTTGGAAACTCAATGGTTGGACATCCCAAAGTTACCAGTAACCTGTATTGGACGACAGAGAAAAGATGATTTTAGTCTTACCTGTTAAATCCTTTATCTTAGTCCATACAGGTTACTGGTCTCCCACCCTGTCAAGGGACCATGCTTAGCTGTCCTGTGGCAGACCGTGGGGGTCCTTCGGGGTCATGCTCACAGGAGTCTTCTTTCCCTTCTACTGTCTAGTCAATAGTCAGTGTCTCAAATCTTACTGGAGCTGGTTGGCTAGCTGCAGCCAAGGAGGGAAGGTAGGATCCACCCCCTGCATACAATTCTAGAATTGTTCCTGCCTAATTAAAGGGATGGGTCACCTTCCCAAAGTTACCAGTAACCTGTATGGACTAAGAGAAAAGGATTTAACAGGTAAGACTAAAATCCTCTTTTGTCACGGTGCACAAGTGTAATATAGATGGACATAGAGATTTAGATACATACTGAGATCTAGAGATCCAGATAATATAAGTTCTTTAATAACAACATTGTACTGTCTCTTTAATAAGCAGGCCTGTGTTGTTAGTGTATAACAAAGCTGTCTTCCTCACCCACAACTGTACCCTAGGAAGATAAACACAGCTGTTCTGTCCCTGTCATTGCATTTAACATTCCTCAAGCTGAGAGGCACTGGTTAGATTTCAATAATGTCTTGAGTTCTTTCAGGGACGGAAGAAATCTAATACGACCTGACTTTAAAACACTACGAGGGAAAATCCAGCTCTCCTGGTTAGAGCTGGAGCAAGTCTGTATTTTAATCTGAATAACCTTCTGTGCGATATCCATTCCCTTACTATCCATTGCGGAGAATGAATGGGAGTCACATAACTTTCTACTGATACGTTCTTGTGAGACCTTGCATTACATTAAAGGGATAGTAATGTTTCATAATAAAAGCAGCTCTGATTAATCATCATAGTATTTGGACTTTGGAGAGTGTTATTTCAATTCTGTCAGAGTTGTAGTTTAAGAGTAATTCAATGACAAAGTGTCCCCCTCCCACCCATTTTACTGATGTAACACTGTTCAGTCAGATCAGAAGGGAAGTGCCCAGGTAGACTGCACAGAGGGACAATCTTCAATTAAGATGAGGGAAAAACCTGAAAAACTAGTCAAGGGGAGCAGGGCTTTCATTGTTCTCATAGGAAGAAGATTGTCCCCTTCTGTTATCTGTCTGGTCTATGGACTGGATTCCACATCTGAGAAGAGATGGCTTACACTAGGTAAAAGGGGCGGGAGGGGAAACTTTGCTTGTGAATATCTCTCAAACTATAAAGGTTTGAGAGATAAGACTTATATCGTTCTTCATGTTTTTTTTAATGCCTACAAAATAAAATAAAGATAAAACGAAGTATTACTATCCCTTTAAATCATTTTTCTTTTTTTGTTTTTTTTTTATGAAAATAAACATTCTGTGGCGAAATGTACATTGTTAAAAATGCGCTGTGACCTTAATTCAGGACAGATTGAGGTTACAGCTCTGTACTGCAGCCTGTCAATCTTCTTCTGTTCCTCCCCCAGTACATGGAGAAATCCTCAATCATTGGAGGAGGTTGTAACGTGACCATACTTGGGGAGGGAACAGAAGATGATTGACAGACTGCGGTTCAGAGCTGTAACCAGTCTGTTCGGGACACTGCTCATTTTTATCAATGTACATTTCACCACAGCAGGCTCTTTTAAACAAAAGTAATAAACGATTTAAGCTTATCCCTAGATAAGGATTAAAATAAACAAAATTTGTATAGGGGTGATAGTTCCCCTTTAAGTGTCAGTCTTCCTTTGATTTAAGTGGATTGTGTTCTGCAATGTATAAAAATATGCCAAATGCAGGAGAAAAATCCTATTTAAAGGAGAACTAACTGAGTAGACTCCTGCACCTCACCCACTTCAGTTTAACTACACTGTCAGCACCTGTCGTCATTTGCACAAATGCACAGTTCATAGGGGGCATTAGGATTTTCGGGTAGGGTTGCCACCTTTTCTTCAAAGAAATACCGGCCATGGCATTCCCTCCATAGACTTAAAATTGGACAGAAGCCAATTTTTTACCGGCCTGCCAGTAAAATACCGGCTGGGTGGCAGCCCTATTTTTGGGCCCTGTTAGGGTCATTGGTGGGTTTATTGTTAGGTGTTAGTTCAAGAACAAACAGGGCACCCCTGTGTATATCAGTCTTTATATGTATTAAATAACCATCACCAAAACCTCCAGGTGTGCACTCACAATTAATTTGTGTCCGCAGTAGTGTATACCACAACTGACCCCAAAGGCAATGGGGAGATTGGTACTGTCCCCAGACACCATTTATTTGGACAGTCAGCTTCTCATACACGCTCTCCCCCAGCGGTAATCAGCATACAGTAATGGCAAAACCATGAAAGAAAAGAGAAGCACCACAACAGTGTAACGCAGTTATAATCCACCAAATGACAGAATGAAATTGTATCTACTCACATGTAATATTTGTCAGACAACTGTTGTCAACTAACCTCAAGCATACCGAGAATTTTACTGTCTCCGTTCGGATTAAACCAGGAAACGTCCTCTGGATAAAGGCCAGGCGGAGGATTTGGGTGACTGTAGATGTTACATCGTTATATACGAACATCAATCATAATAAAACTCTTGAGGTGGATAAACAAGGTAGAATGGAGATTTAACCATCCTATATAATGATTCGCTAGGATGTTTGTCACGATGCAGTCATGCTCAGTGCCTGCATTCGGCCAGTCTCTACTATGCACGATTGCATCGCGTGAGTGAGGCAACTCAAGATTGCATCACGTGGAGCAGTGAGGTAGGGGCCTCTTAACCCTTTGAGTGCCAGAGGGGTACGCAACACATCGCAAAGCAATGCGTTGCATACCCCTCTGGCACTCAAAGCGTTAACATTACCCAGACCTTGGCCCGTGTACACGGGCTTTTACACTAGTCAATATATATGTAATCTACTCTCTATGCAATTTTCCGTGGCTGAGTAACATCACTGCCCGCTTATACCATCCAGACTTTAGTCCGTTTAAGTTTACAGCCACGGAAAACTCCATAGAGAGTAGATTACATATATATTGATGGTTAACATCTCCATTCTATCTTGTTTATCCACCTCAAGAGCTTTTTTATGAATGATGTTCGTATATAATGATGTCACATCTACAGTCACCCAAAGCCTCCGCCTGGCCTTTATGCAGAGGACGTTTCCTGGTTTAATCCGAACGGAGACGGTAAAATTCTCCGTATGCCTTAAGGTCAGATCTGTTGTCAACAGTTGTCTGACAGATATTACATGTGAGTAGATACAATTTCATTCTGTCATTTGGTGGATTATAATAATAATAATAATAATAATAATAATAATCCTTTATATAGCGCACACAGATTACGCAGCGCTTTACACTCATATTGGTTCCTGTCCCCATTGGGGCTCACAATCTAAATTCACCTATCAGTATGTTTTTTGGAGTGTGGGAGGAAACCGGAGTACCCGGAGGAAACCCACGCAAACGCATTATAACTGCGTTACACTATTGTGGCGCTTCACTTTTCTTTCGTGGTTTTGCCATTACTGTATAGAGTTGAAAAATGTTCCTTAAGGTAAGAGAGGGTTAATTTTACAGGAGACTGGTAGTGTAAAACTAATACCTTTATTGACTGAGTAGCTTTTAGAGTGCAAGCTTTCAAGACTACATCGGTCTCTTCTTCCTGCATGTTAGATTGAAGGATGAATACAAAGTACATGACAGGTTATACATTCAGGAATTTGCCTGGTTAACTTGAATTCCACTAGAGGTGGAACTCGTATCACCAGTGAATTTAAATTATTATTTAGACACTTTGTAGATGGCCAAGTTGTACCAGATTTACTTCCCTTTTGATGTGTGAATACTCCAGTTCCACACTCCTCTGGTACTCGGAGGGTTACCCCATACATTCCTTATACTTAGCCATCTATGGCTGCATGTCTCTGCATTCTCAAAGTATTGGAGCTGTTCACACACTGAAAGAGAAGTAAATGTTGTACCACTTGGACAGCTACAAAGAGATTCCTATACTGGAATCTTTACAAAGAGATTCCTATACTGGAATCTAGGGAATGATTTACAGACACTGGTGAGAAGAGTTTCACCTCCAGTGGAATTCAAATTAATATGTATGAATGTATAACCTGTCGTGTACTTTGTATTCATCCTTCATTCTAACATGCTGGATGAAGAGACAATTTGTCTTGAAAGCTTGTATTCTAAAGCTACTCAGCCAATAAAGCTATCGCTTTTACTATACTGGTTTCCTGCTTTTTCTACTTTTAACACCGTACCGCCTTTTACCTAATATTACATTGGTTATTTTTAAAACTCAAAAAAGTGCATGCATTGCTATTTCTGCTCATGGGTGTCTTTTTGGCACCGATAATGGCGCTCTATAGAAAATAAAAATGTGGTGATAGGTAGTTTCTGTCTCACGTACAATGGGGCAGATTACATGTTAACCCTTCTGAGTGCCAGAGGGGTATGTTCGTTTAAAGGGATAGTAATGTTTCATAATAAAAGCAGCTCTAATTAATCATCATTTAGTATTTGGACTTTGGAGAGTGTTATTTCAATTCTGTCAGAGTTGTAGTACAAGAGTAACTGAATGACAAAGTATCCTCCTCCCTCCCCTTTTACTGATGTAACACTGCTCAGCCAGAGCAGAAGGGAGGTGCCCAGGTAGACTGCAGAGAGGGACAATCTTCAATTAAGATAAGGGAAAAACCTGAAAAACTTGTCAAGGGGAGCAGGGCCTTCATTGTTCTCATAGGAAGAAGATTGTCCCCTTCTGTTATCTGTCTGGTCTATGGACTGGATTCCACATCTGAGAAGAGATGGCTTACACTAGGTAAAAGGGGCGGGAGGGGAAACTTTGCTTGTGAATATCTCTCAAACCATAAAGGTTTGAGAGATAGGACTTATATCATTCTTCATGTTTTTTTAATGCCTACAAAATAAAATAAAGATAAAACAAAGTATTACTATCCCTTTAAGGACCAGATGAGTGTTCACCTCATTGCAGAGAAATGCATTGCACACTTAAATGGCCCTTTCAGACACAGTAAACCCTAACTATTAATATACATGTTACAGGGCTTTTCCTTTTGAGTAAAGCGAGTCTTCCTGATGCTGGAAGATGCTGCTTTCAAAAGGTATTAAAGAGTTAACTTAGCATTTTTGTGGTAGTGTGAATTCAGGATGTTTTGCTGTAACATCCATCAATGGAAACCTTGTGTCTGCGACATTCGGCTCATCACGTACAGTGATAGCCACAGCGACACCTGGAACTCAAAATCTCAAACAAAAATGTAAGTTTGCTCAGTAATAACTTTTGAAAGCAACTTGTCCCAACATTGGGTGTAAACTTGTTTTACTCAGTAGGAAACCTCCTACAACTTATATCCTTTAATAATTGGGGTTTACTGCCCCCTTTAAGGAAGGAAACTGAACCCCTTGAAAGGCAGATGTCCCCAACATATTGTAACACAGTGCACTGGAGACATTTCTGGCTCCAAATGGGTTAAAGAAGCCCCCTTTGTAGCAAATTGCTGGTCCTACTGGTTGTTCTTATATTCAATGCGTGTCTATGGGGAATGAGAAATGTATCTGAATGGATACTCTAATTTTTATTAATGGAATCCATGTGATTAATGGAATGTCATGAGGGCTTTTTATTGCCTGTAGATAAGATTAGTACGTTTACATTCAATTCACGAGTTTAGCTGTAGGAAGGAGAGCTGGAGAGAAACGTGTGTGTGTGTGTGTGTGTGTGTGTGTGTGTGTGTCTATCTATCTATATATATATATATATATATATATATATATATAATATAATGTGTGTGTGTGACTTTGGGGGCCTGCACCTAGTCCTTGCCTTTTGTCACGCCCTGGGGAACTTAATGATCGGACATCCCAAAGTTACCAGTAACCTGTATTGGATGACAGAGAAAATAGGATTTTAGTCTTACCTGTTAAATCCTTTTCTCTTAGTCCATACAGGTTACTGGTCTTCCACCCTGTCAAGGGACCGTGCTTGGCTCTCCTGCGGCGGAACGTGGGGGTCCTTTCGGTTTCATGCTCACAGGAATCTTCCTTTACCTTCTTACTACCTAGTCAATAGTTAGTCTGCAAATCTTACTGGATGGGGATTGGCTAGCTGCAAGCTAAGGAGAGGAGGTAGGCTCCACCCAGCAGTCACTTCTCAGAATTGTTCCTGCCCATTAAATGGGCTGATCGCCTACCCAAAGTTACCAGTAACCTGTAAAATAAATAACGTTTTAAACATTACCGCTATATACTGTACCTAATAAGCCTAACTTGTATAGGGGTGAGAGATCCCCTTTAAAAGGTATCCATTACTGTCAATGTAAACTGAAATACATGCCAAGTGTCAGCTGGGGGTGACACCAATCAGTTTTTCACTTTGTATCCATGAGGGATGGGTATTACAACTCATAGCTACTGCTGTTTAAGAAGAGGTTTTGGCACTGTCTATAGACCGCAATGGTGACATTATCATCTTAAGGTCTTTTCCATAGAACTGCATCTTGAATGAAAAAAACATTGAGTTGTAATAACTTTTTGAATAAAGCAACACATATTACCCTAATCACCTTTGATTAAAATGGGGTGTTTAACCCCATGAATGCTAGAAATGTCTCCAACACATTGTGACGCAATGAGTAGGATACACCTGGCACTCAAAGGGTTAAAATAATCTTTCATGATATTAAATAGTTTACAGAACTGGATTTTCCAGTAGGCAGAGTAGGCAACTACCTAGAGAATTTTTAGGGGAGGTGCCTCAGCTGTGCAGGCCACACCCATGTTCTAAAGTGTGGGTGTGGCCAAATGCACCAGTTTTATATCACTTTACTGACTTATTTAACCCCTTGGATGCAAATGAGATCTCAAACATTGGATATCTTTCTAGCCTTAAGTCCTTTATTTTAGGACAAGGGTATTTTCTGTGCCAGGAAACAGTGGATGGGACTGGGGGCGGGGTCAAGTAAGGAGTGGGGTGTGGTGATGGGTGGAGCTAAGAACACATAGTTTGCCCTGCTTAGGGTGCCTGGGAAATAAGTCCAGCCGTACTAGTTTAAGAATTGTCTGTATCTTTTAGAAGTTTGTTTTGAAAGCCAAAAATATGTTGACGTTAGGTATTATATTTTAACTCCTTAAGGATCGGCAGTCTGCCAGCATTTAAGGACAGCGGATTTTTTTTTTTTTTTTTTTTTTTTTTTTTTTTTTTTCAGTATCCGATTCAGGGTTCCCCTAACGGCTTGTAGCCGCGCAGGGAGCCCTGAAATCCATGATGTACATGTATGGCATGGGTCCTTTAGGCAATTTTACCCATGACGTACATGTTACGTCCTTGGATGTTAAGGAGTTAACATTTTTCTTTTGAACATACTGCCCCTAGTGGTAGCTATAGGTGGCCTGTTTATAGGCGTGAAGTGGTTGGTGTAACCTGTTTTGTTTGTGTACCTTTCCTCCAGGTCTATAACCTGACTCAGGAGTTCTTTCAGAATGGAAAACCAGTCAACGCTGAGAGTCAAAACAGCGTGGGAGTTTTTACCCGTGACGTCGTACGGAAACGCGTCAAGGATGATCCTGATGATTCAGAGGCCACAAAGAGGCTGAAGCTGGCCATGATTCAGCAATTTTTAAAGGTATGCTGCCAGTGGTCCCATTCTCAATATTATTATTATTATTATTATTATTATGCATTATTATTAATTTTAAGTTTTGCTCAAGGCATACCTAACTCTCAAATAATATCAACAAAATGGGGTCTGTTGCAGTGCGAAACAAAATAATTGCCCCGCTGGCCAATATGGTAAAACATAGAATAAATTAAAGGGATAGTAATACTTAAATTTTACTATCCCCCATCTTTTAGCCCTTAAAAAAACTGAATTAAATGAGCCCAGCGGCATCTCTCAAACCTTTATGGTTTGAGAGATATCCACTTTCAAAGTTTTGCATTTTTCCCTCTCCCCTGACTTCCGCTTTCTAGCTGACTGCAGGGGAATCCGGTCCTGGGACTGTGCAGGCTCTTCAGCAGAGCCGAGATCGCGTTATGGAAGAAGAAATCCTTCACTGAAATGGTCTTCTACGTGTGCTTGCAAACCAAGCACAAACCAAGCACACGTAGAAGACCATTTCAGTGAAGAATTTCTTCTTCCATAACGCGATCTCTGCTCTGCTGCAGAGCCTCCTCTTGCTCAGGGACTGGATTCCCCTGCAGTCAGCTAGAACACTGACGTCAGGGGAGAGGGAACTTTAAAATTGGATATCTCTCAAACCATAAAGGTTTGAGAGATGCTGCTGGGCTTGTATAATTCAGTTTTTTTAAGGGCTACAAGATGGGGGAGAGTCAGGGCTAGATTTACATCACAGGAGCCTGTAGGCACAGAAATCTGAAGCGACCCCCCCCCCCCCCCATTTTTGCTATCTCCACATTGCCCCCATCAGCTCCAACTTGCCTCCCATCATCTCCAACTAGCCCCCTATCATCTCCATATTGCCCCTCACATTGCCCCCATGATCAACTCCATATCCCCTCACATTGCCCCCAATCATCTACATATTGCCCCCATCATCTCCATATTGCCCCTCTCATTGCCCCCATCATCATCTGTATATCCCCTCACATTGCCCCCATCATCTCCATATTGCCATTCACATTGCCCCCATGATCATTTCCATATTGCCCCTCACATTGCCCCCATGATCATCTTCATATTGCCCCTCACAGTGCCCCCATCATCTCCATATTGCCCCCCCCCCCCCCCCCGTGTCCGTTTCCTAGCCTGGAGAGGAGAGGTCTGTCTGTGCCCCCTCCTTCTGCACAGAGATGCAACTGCTGGAGCTCCCGTGCGGTCTTCTCTTCAGTAATGCAGAGCGCTGGGAGATGATGTCATCTCCCAGCGCTCTGCATTACTAAAGAGCCGACGAGGGAGCTCAGCAGCTACAGGTCTGTGCCAAAGAAGGCACAGACTGAGACCTCACCATGTTGTTGTGGGCCGCAGGCACCAAGCGGGGGAATCCAAATGACAGGCGCCCCTCTGTGGGGTGCGCCTGTAGGCAGATGCCTACTCTGCCTAATTACAAATCCGGCCCTGGGTAGAGTAAAATTTAAGTATTACTATCCCTTTGAGAAAAAGAGTAGAAAGGAAGGTGATAAACAGTATTATCATTTTTTTATCCTGTAAGTCAACCTCTACTTATACCAACTGACCCGTTTGGTGTTCTGTTTATTTTATGCTATTTCTTGAGGTTACATTTCACCTTTATCGTATATTCTGAAAATCATATGCAGTAGGCCTGTGAATTAACCCTTTGAGTACCAGTCTAGTAAAAGAAACTCAGAAAATCCGAGAGCTGTATGGATAAAAACAAATCGGCTGTTGCTTGATTTCAAGTGATGACATCTTCATATCTTACTTAAAGAGGAACTTTCATTCAAATTAAAGTGCCCCCCAATCATTATTCACATACAGACATGCCTATTAATACTTGTATTATCCTGAATAAGTCTGATGTTCTTGAGAAATCCAATTTGATCTGAGGCACACAGGCAGGCATCAGTGCAGACATCTTGCCTTAGAGACATCTGTGCCCCTGTACTGTCCATCCTGGTCTCCTCCAGGATTGGTGAGGGGGAGTTGCATTGTACCTTAAGGTAACAGGAAGTGACTGACGGAGCAGGCACACAGATGCCGCAACGGCATGATGTCTGCCTGTGAGTTTTCGAACAGGCTGGATTTCTCAATAATGCCGGACTTATTCAAGATAATATTAGTATTGATATGCGTATCGCTATGTGAATAATGATTTGGGGGGGCACTTTCATTTGAATGAAAGTTCTGCTTTAGTGGGATGCAAAGTAAACTACTATTGTGTTAAAAGAAGGTTTTTGATATACCTAAACTTTAAATGCACTATAAATAAGGGACGGCTGACTTGTTTTTATCCACACAGAGTTTCTGTTTTTCTTCTACAATAAAGGGTAAGTCTTATCCTCAAGAAATTGCATTTGGGATAAGCAGAGGTTGAATTAGTGGCTAAAAAATAAGTAGAATATTGTATCTCCCCCTTTTTTCCCTTTTTTCTTTTTGTTAATATAATCGCTAACATTCTGTCTGGAATTTTCATATCACCCCTAACCTCTTTTTCCAAGTTTTTCCTTCTGCTGATACAAGATCGTCCCTCATAGCGATCCATCCAGACAGATTACAGCATTGTAATAACACTCTGTATTGTTGAAAAATAATGATGAATGATGGAAGCTTCATTTCTCAAAAGATGTTACTATCCCTTTCACATTTTGTCAGTCTTTATAGGAAAAAATGGGCACTCTAGCTGGAGATCTGTGCCACAGTCCCTGGGTCCAGAGAAGCACTGCTGTAGGCTTACCCGTCATCCTGGGTTTTAAATAATAAGACAGTGCTGGGCAATTATTTTGGCCTAATAGCCAATTCTGTGTTGAAAATTGTTTTTGGAGGGCCGTAGATATACTGAATCTCCACACAACTCCTGACGACTAGTCCTGACCATTAGTAATCCCCTGTCTAACTGTAATGTGAGTGAAAATCACAGGGTCTTATGTGTGACTCTTCCTTGTGCTTCTGATCATGGACTTCATTAAAGTGGAACTGTCACGTTCCAACTTCACCCCCCAAATCGGTGTAGACCCCACAAAAAAATCTTACAAATGCCCATGAAACCTACATAATTGACCCCCATCCTGAAAATTCTAACAGTGTCCCTTTCGTTAGAGAGGGGGAGAGTGCGGCCATCTTGTTTGTGTTTAGGATGATTGGCCCACAGGTATATGTATATCAAAACCTCTCAATGCATACAGTGTGGCAGAGTTTGTTTTGGATAAACTGCAGTGTATCTGTGTTGTCTGTTTTGCAATGTCTACAAGTTGTTCGCCCTCCTAGAACCAATATCTCTAACGGTACTGTTCACATGGGAGATTTTCATCTCTTGCAACCCTTCCTAACCAGCCATGCTGCAACTTACTTGGATGCATCAATTTCCGATTGAGCCAATTGGCTGCTAGATAGATTGCATCCTTCTTTCATCATCCATAGATTGGCTAGCCCACCTGGCCATTAATGATATATGGTCTGACACCACATGGGCTGGCCTTTTGCTACACCTCTACCATACCAGAGAATGGTGGAGGGGGAATGGTGGATACCAAGAAAGTCAGCATGGGTGGCTTGGTTAAGCCGCCAGTGTAAGCAAGGCCATCTTTCATTTTCTGTTTTGTTGATTGTAGCTTTTTAACATAGTTTAGTTGTGAAGCCATATACATGTATATTTTTATCCTAGGTTGAAAGCTGCGAGAGTAGCTCACACAGTATGGATGAGGTATCCCTCAGCGAGTTTGGCGAATGGACAGAAATTCCTGGTGCCCATCATGTCATTCCTTGTGGGTTCATTAAAATTGTGGAGATACTTTCTTGCTCCGTCCCCCAGTCGGTCATCCAGCTGCATAAGTCTGTGAAGTGCATCCACTGGAACCAGTCCATTAATAAGCAGATTGAGTGGGTGGCTGACCATAACAATGACCAAGGCGATGAGAAAGGTTACCCCGTGTTTGTGGAGTGTGAAGATTGTGAGTTCATCCCTGCTGACCATGTTATTGTAACGGTCTCTCTGGGAGTCCTGAAGAAGTACCATGAGACTTTATTCCATCCAAGCCTCCCAGAAGAAAAAGTCACAGCCATTGAGAAGCTTGGCATTAGTACCACAGACAAGATATTCCTGGAGTTTGAGGAGCCGTTCTGGAGTCCTGAGTGCAACAGTATCCAGTTTGTCTGGGAAGATGAGGCAGAGAGTGGAAGCTTGACCTATCCTGAGGAGCAATGGTTCAAGAAGATCTGTAGCTTTGATGTTCTCTACCCACCCGAGAGATACGGCTACGTGCTCAGTGGCTGGATTTGTGGGGAGGAGGCTCTGATTATGGAGAAGTGTGATGATGAGACTGTTGCGGAAACCTGCACTGAGCTACTGCGAAAATTTACAGGTTGGTGGCTACAGATTCATCGAGGGTGATATACTGAGAAAAATGTCAATGTGTTGCGTACCCCTTTGGCACTCAAAGGTTTAAAGGAGCGCAAAATATTTTTTAAAAATACATATACACCCACACTGTGTGTATATATATATGTATGTGTATGTGTGTGTGTGTGTGTGTGTGTGTGTGTGTGTGTGTGTGTATGTATGTATATATGTATATATATATATATATATATATATATATATATATATAATATAGAGGCAAAATGAATGAGTATTGCACGATGTGAGAATACCTTTTTTATTGGACTAACACAATTATATGGAGACAAGCTTTGAAGAGCGATGGTCCCTTTTTTCATGTCTAAGGCATACTCAGAGAGCATTGCTCTCGAAAGCTTGTCTCCATATAATTGAATGTTAGTCCAATAAAAAAGGTATTATTTTCATACTGCAATACTCATTCATTTTGCCTCTACGCCACTGAACTAACATGGCTAACCCAAACTGAATATTTATGATATGTGATAGAATGTAAAAACAGGATAAACCAGCACTCGCAGGACTTCTTAGCAGTGAAAATTTACTTGATAGAAGTCAGGATCCTGATGAAAACGTGAAACGCACATTGAAATGTTGACTTTTTTTCCCAGTAAATTTTCACTGCTAAAAAGTCCTGCGAGTGCTGATTTATCATTTTTTCCTTTCTGTGGTATGAACTCCCACGAACAGTAGCACCCAGATAATTGCACATTGGAGTGTGAGTGCTTCCCAATTATAATAAACACACCCCGGGGCTGACGCATAAGAGAATAAATGCAGATCTCCTACACACTGCCTGAGCCCAAGTTACACAATCCCAGGGTGCAGGCTGGAGGAGATTAACATATCTCCTACACATTGCATTGAGCTCAGCATGCAAATGTACTTACTTATCCACACTCCTCACTATCCAAAACCAAAAAAATGGCTGACTCGCTTCACAGGGGGTCAGAAAACAACACACAATGAAAGTATTATTTCCACACTTCCCAACACACCTTACTTAACCCTTTGAGTGCCAGGGGTTACGCAACGCATTGCTTTGCAGTGCGTTGAGTACCCCTCTAGCACTCAGAGGGCTAAGGAATTTAAAAGCCCCATTTTAATCAATGGTAATATTTATCCCCCCCGTGGTGAAGTTGGTTTAGTCCTGGATTGCTCATCTTTTGCATTAGGCATAAGGGTGAAATGTTAACGTTTTGAGTGCCAGAGGGGTGACCTTTGGCACTCAAGGGGTTAACTTCATCATCATGCAGAAGACACTTATTTGGAATAATAATTAAAAAATAAAATAACAATTAACCCATTGAGTGCCAGAGGGGTGTCCATTGCATTGTTATGGACACCCCTCTTGCATTCAAATAGTTAATTGTTTGTGTTTACAAATGAGTTGGTGTAAATAAAATGCTTTTGGTCTAAATTATTTATTCAGTTACGTAAAAAAGCTGTCAGTAGGTCTTCAATTAACCTAAACATTCATCTTAATGATCTACTCACCTTTCACTTCTCCAACATCACCACCTAAAACAAGTGCCTCTTAGGGCATCTGAAATGTTGGGAGGTATGTAAGGAACTCTGAAATTAATGAGGAAAAGAATTCCTGTTTATCAATTTAGGGCTGAATTCTCAAGTGTTGTGTAATGGATACTGGAATGAAAATACCTCAATCCCTTTGCACATAAATCTGAGCTAGGGGACGAGAGGACATGTAGGACTGAACACATGATCTTGTCCCTGAGCGAGCCAGTTAACCTGTGTAATACAATATGTCAGCTTAGAATGTTTACATCAGTTTATCGTTCCTACTTGAGTTATTTGAAGGTCAAAATTGGAATGATTTTAATAACTAGAGTATTTTATTTATTTATTTAGAAAAAAATGTAAAGGGATAGTATTGTGAAATTTGTACAAACATGAATCTTGTAGCCATTAAAAAATTAAACTATGGTACATGACCCCAGTCCCATATTCGGCACTAAAGTCCCTCCCACCCCTTTCCCTGACGTCAGCGCTCTAGCTGACTACAGGGGAATCCAGTCCCGGGACCGGCGGAGGCTCTTCAGCAGAGCCGAGATCGTGAGATAGAAAAATAACTACTTCATTGGAACGGTCTACAAAGTTTGCTTGGTTTGCAAGCACACTTTGTAGACCATTCCAATAAAGTATTTCTTTAATAATAAAACTAAATTCTCTATACATTTTAATGACCAGCTCCGTGTAGTGAAGTGTCATTAATATTTATTACAGAACTCAAAGAAAATGTAAATTACCTTTGTGTGTCTATGTGGTAACGAGAGAGAAAAAAAATGTATATTGCGGACTACAAGATTATCCAGACTATAGAGCATAGACATAATATAATACATATATTAATAATATATAATATTATAAAATATATACTATTATAATACATAATATAATATAAGGGTGAGTACACACATATGTACATTCGCATACACAGACACACACATACATACATACATACATACATACATACATACAAACATACACCTGCCTCTCAACATTTCAAATGACCAAAGAGGGACACTTTTGTTTTGGTGCTATTTCTGGAGGCGTGACTGGTGGGTGGAACGTTACCAAGAATTTCTAGGTTATTTCATGATCTGTTGACCCCTCTCTGTGTAACTGAATAAATGCTTTAGAGCAAGACTATATTATTTTATTTAAATGGACACTAATGTCCCCTAAAAATTATTTCTTGTTTTGTAGAGGTTTAAAAAATGTTATTTGGCACAAATACTATCTCTCAAACATTTATGGTTTGAGAGGTATTCATATATAAAGTTCCTCCCTCCCCTGAATACAACGTCTAGCTGAAAGGAGGAGATGTCAGTCCGGGGACCAGCTGGCGGCTCTGCAGCATAGCCGAAATCGCATTATTTAAAAAGAATCACTTCATTGGAAAGGTCTACAAAGTGTGCCTGGTTTGCAAGCACACTTTGTAGACCGTTCCAATGAAGTAGTTCTTTTTAAATAACGCGTTTTAGACTCTGCTGGAGAGCCTCCTCGAGTCGCACGACTGTAAAAAGGAAACTTTACAAGCGAATATCTCTCAAACCATAGCGGATTTGTGCCAAGTAACTTATTTTTTAAACCTCTACAAAACAAGCATAATTTTCTATAGGACATTACTGTCCCTTTAACCTCTTAGTGTCTGACTGCTAAGCACGCGGCCGTCACTTAACACCCATGTAACGTTTTTTTTTTTTTCTTTTAACCAAACTATTCCGGAGTCCCCAAATAGCGTGCAGCCGCACGGTGACCCCGGATTTACGGGACGTACATGTACGTCCTTTAGTGACATCCACCTTGGACGTACATGTACGTCCATTGTCATTAAGGGGTTAAACAGACTAATTTATAAGCGCATATATTGAAATTTAAACAAACATTAATGTGAATTTTATTGCTGTGGAGCAGTGTGATATACACATATACACACACACACCACATTGTCTGATTGCCTAAAAAGAGGGACATCAGGGTGGGAAAGAGGGATTCGGGTCTTAAAGAGGGACACTTGGTAGATATGGACCCCTAATATCTCCTAAAGAGGGACACTTGAGAGGTGTGCATACATATATGTCTCTCTTTAATCTCCAATACAATGCGGTGCTCACCCTCTCTGTCTCAAATGGTTAAAAAAAAAATGGTAGGGTAAATGTGTGTGATCATCATTCAGACTTAGTTCAGAAGTATTGACACAGACCTTCTTTTGGGGGATACATGTGATGTAGCACTCTCTTTCACTGTCTGGGGTAATAATGAGGAACAGAATCTGTCTGAAAACTCCACAGTGCTAGACTCTAGGGTAGATAATATTTTAGTTGTGGTTTCTCTTGTATTTTAGCTAGAACAGTATTCCGCCATGTTACACAATTCTAATTAAACTGGAACTATGTACAGGAATAAGTTCCTCCTGTTTTTTTTTCTTTTCACATGAGGACTTATTTAGGTAGGAGTCCGTCATACAACAGTCAGGAATATTTGTATATTTTTACATTATAACACCGCTGTGGTCTTTAGCTGAATAGTGTAGTTCCATAGTCGGAAAAAACTCTTACACAGTTCTAAAGATACTGTTGTCAGGACTCTTCTATCGTTCGTACCTTGTGAAGAGGTGTTTTCTAAAGGCAGACTTAAAGGGGAACTACCACCCCGCAATAAGTTTACATTAATCAATTCTTCATCTGGCGACTAGCTGCTTAGTAGCGCTAGTCGCCAGAAATATTACCTGGTTTCAAAGATATTCCAGTTTTTCGGAGGCTCACAGTAGCAGGAAGCACGGGCATCTCTTCATAGTGACGTCCGTGCGACTGCGCTGTCTGTCCCTTTTGGAGCCGGCCGGCTCCTAGCAACGTCTCCTAGACCCGGCTGGGACTGACAGCGCAGTTGCACGGACGTCACTATGACGAGATGTCCGTGCTTCCTGTTATTGTGAGCCTCTGAAAAACTGGAATATCTTTGAAACCAGGTAATATTTCTGGCGACTAGCGCTACTAAGCAGCTAGTCGCCAGATGAAGAATTGATTAATGTGAACTTATTGCGGGGTGGTAGTTCCCCTTTAAAATGATCAGTAAACTCATATAGCTGCAGATACTATGCAAAAAAATATGTATATCAGTGTTGTATGATGGACATCTACTTAGGAAAGTATTTCTGTTAAACAAATTAAAGTGGAGCGAACACCTTACATCACTTATTCCTAAGATATAGCTTTCCTATAAAGTGTGACTTTCCTAAATGAATTATGTTCTACTAGTTGAACAGCCCGTTACACGGGCCACAGTGCCTCTGGCAGCCGGTCGCGGGGCAGTCACGCGCAGTGGAGACTGCCCGCGCCACTGCTGATACAGAGCTGGACGCTCCTTCGGAGAGCCCAGCTCTGTATCAGCCGCGGCGCGGGCAGTCTGCACTGCGCATGACTGCCGCACCCGCAGCAGTGTCTACTGTGCATGTCGGGCGTTACACACAACTTAGCGAATTATTATATAGGATGATCCCCACTTTTCTCATTGCATAGCTGACCATTTCATTGAGTAGTTGTTCTGTGTGCCTCTTTATGCAGGCGCATTGGATTCTGTGCCTCCATCTTAGATAATAGATTGCTTTCTCCATTGCAGGGAATCCTAACATTCCAAAGCCTCGGCGGATCCTGAGGTCTTCTTGGGGCAGTAACCCACACTTCCTCGGATCGTATTCCTATACTCAAGTCGGCTCCAGTGGAGCAGATGTAGAAATACTGGCGAAGCCGCTGCCTTACACAGAGAGCTCCAAGACTCTTGTAAGTGTCCACGTTTATTATGATTTGATGTAGAACGCAGAATATGTACAGGACCTGGAAGGCATTTTCATGTCCCTACTTTTTCATATGCTAGGACTAGATAACCTGTGTCCCTGCCAGTGTTGTTGGGCTGTGACTCCTATCCGTCTCAGATAGTCAAGGACTTGCAGAGGATGATGGGAGCTGTAGTCTAACAGTGGCGGGAACACATTACCCAATCCTAACGTAGACATTAATCTGCCTAATATCTAATGTATGTGAGTCTGAGACACACACACACACACACACTCACACACTATCACACACATTCTTACACACACACCCTCATACACATTCTCTGTCTCACACACACAACCTCATACACATTCTGTCACACACACAACCTCATACACATTCTAATACACACTGTCATACACATACTCTTTCTGCCACACAAACAAACACAACCTTATACACATTCTAACACACACTGTCATACACATTCTCTTTCTGCCACACAAACATACACACCCTCATACACATTCTAATACACACTATCATACACATTCTAACACACACACTATCATACACATTCTCTGTCATGCACACATTCTTACACACACACACACCCTCTTACACATTCTTACACACACACACACCCACCCTCTTACACATTCATACACACACATTCTGTCACACACACACATTCTTACACATACACCCTCATACACATTCTTACACACACACACCCTCTTACACATTCTTACACACACACACACACACACACACACACCCACCCTCTTACACATTCATACACACACACACACACCCTCATACACATTCTGTCACACACACACATTCTTACACACAACCTCATACACATTCTAACACACACTATCAAACATTCTCTCTCTCCCTCTCTCTCACAAACACCCTCATACACATTCTAACACACACTGTCATACACATTCACTTGCTGCCACACAAACATACACACCCTCATACACATTCTAACACACACACCCTCATACACATTCTTACACACACCCTCATACACATTCTTACACACACCCTCATACACATTCATACACACACTATCACACATTCTCTCTCTCCCTCTCTCTCACAAACACCCTCATACACATTCTAACACACAATGCCATACAAATTCTCTTTCTGCCACACAAACATACACACCCTCATACACATTCTAACACACACACACACCCTCATACACATTCTAATACACACTATCATTCCCATTCTAACACACATTCTCTTGCTGACTCTCTCACAAACACACACACACACAGACACAAACTCATGCACATTTGAACACACAGACACAATATAAAAATTCTCTCTCTGACACACACACACACACACACATTTCATCACACTCATTTTGCGTTTGACACATTTGTCATTGAAGACTATGAGTATTTCTGTTCACTTTTAAGTTTAAAATCACCCAGATTAACGCCATCTTTACAAGTTAACCCTTTCGGGTCGAGAGGGGTGTGTAATGCCATGGAAAACAATGCATTGCACGCCCCTCTGGTCTATAAAGGGTTACGGCTATGTACAGTCCCACTATGCCAACACAATGAGTGGGAGACGTCTCTAGCAGTAAGGAACACAATTAGGTTTTGTACTACTTAGATGAATAAGCCTGTATTACCTTGTGTACCACTGTCCAGCCCCTGCAGGTGATGTTTTCGGGGGAAGCCACTCACAGGAAGTATTATTCCACTACCCACGGTGCTCTTCTCTCAGGCCAGCGAGAGGCTGCTCACCTCGCCGAGCTCTACCAGGACCTCTTACAATGCAAGAACTAACATCCCAGATCTGAAATAAACACCAGAACCACTAACTCGTGATTCCAACTAATGTGTGTTCAGTCTCTTTCTTTTTTTTAATATTGAAATTAGAACAATTTTTATCTTTTTACAGGAATTCTGTTTTAAAGAAAAAAAAAAAAAAAAAAAAGGCTTCTGTAGCAAATTCATGTACTGTATTGTTAATGGGAAAGGTGCTCTTCTGTTTGGTCTTTGAGTTATTTACATCCCTGGTGCCTCGTTATATATATTTTTTTTCTGTATTGTAAGTGCCTTCTATAATACATTCTAAAAGAGAAAAAAAAATATTATATGAAACAATAAAAGCATATCAGGTCAGACAATTGTCTGCTTCTTTATCAATGCATTTAATGAAAACGTCACCAGCAAATTACGCGTCTCTAACGAGGCTGATGTGCTAAGTAGAATTTTAGCAACTTTGGAAAACACCATCTACCCGTAAGGGGGCAATTAAAATTCCCCATTAATTTAAAGCGGAACGATTACTGTAAATAAACCCCCCCCCCAATAATTAGTCATATAGCAATACATTTACAAACAGTAGTATTATTCAGCATAAGTGCAGCGTTATTAAGAAATCCTACTTCTTCTAAGACTGACGGCCAGGCATCAGCGCCAACATCTTGCCTTAGAGACATCTCCTCTAGGAGGCGCTGCATTGTACCTTAAGGTAACAGGAAGTGACTGACTATGCAGGCACGTAGATGCCTCTAAAGCAAGACGCCTGGCCGTCAGTCTCAGAAGTAGGATTTCTTAATAACAATGTGCTTATGCTGGATAATAATACTATTTGTAAGCTTATCGCTATATGGCTAATTATTGGGGAGGACTTTATTTGGGGTGATCCCCTTTACATGGGGATTTTAAACCCTTGAATGTTAGAGAGGTCAAGCATTAAGTTGGAGTATTCAGGGTTAAAAACCCTGTTTAAATCAATGGCGATTTTTAATTTGTCTCCTATGGTGCAACTGAATTGCCCTAGATTTGTAACGGTTCCTCTTAGTACATCAGCCTATCCTGGGTAATCTCATGTGTTTGTTAAAGGATTTTTGTTCCTATTCTCTAATACTGATCAGTATACCGCCATGGATGTGTTAGAAAGTGACAGCAGAAATGAACAGAGGGGCCTTGATAAGTACGATCATTCTAATTGGCCCTTCCCCCTGTAAGCGAATTCTATAAAGTAAGAGTGTGTGTATGTGTGTGTGTATGTGTGTGAGTGTGTGTGCGAGTGTGTGTGCGCGTCAGATCCTGCACTATAAAGGACTGCATGTATGAGTCTGTCCCTGAATGATGATGTAATATGTGCGCCTGCCTCTCTCTCATGCACTTCTGTTGGCCGAGCATCAGAGACAGACCAAGGCCAGACCAACACTGTGAGATTATAATTGTATTTTACACAAACTGGGTTATGGGCATCCTTTGGCACTTCATCTGTTGAGTACTACAACTCACATCATCTTCAACCAGCTGCTGGTTGGCTCAGTGTTTCTTATGGTTTTTCATTTGAGTTGTTAGGTCACATATATACAAATGATGATGAATCAACTGCAAGTTGGTTCTAAAAATCTAAGCAAATATACAATGTGTAGTTAAATATTTGTCACATCTGAAAGGTTCCTCCTACACATTTCTTAATAAATACAGTCAGGACCTCATCCTTGACCCTTCAAAGTGGGACCACATATCTTAAAAACAAACCATTAATGTTTGATATTATTAGTCTTCTCTAAATCCAGTAAACTGAGCTGGTCTCCTCCTCCTGCCCCTTTATTTCTCTAAACTTAACCACTTATTACATCACAGTTCAGCCCACTGGTGGAAATCTTAAGGAAGCAACATGAGCTGATAAGGCCGGGTGGGATTTCACTAGATGACTACAGCTGAGGAAGAGTTATTTAGAGCAAGTATTCTTACCCGTTGCCATAACAATACAAGACACATGGAAACCCTTTGAGTGCCAGAGAGGTGTCCACCGCTTTGCAACGTAATGCGTTAACTCTCTGGCACTCAAAGGGTTAAACTTTATATATATATATATATATATATATATATATATATATATATATATATATATATATATATATATATAAAATAAATCTAAGTGGTTTCTGGTTCGTTGTCCACCCTGCACCTGGGCAAGTCGGGAGGCGATTTTCATAAGAGTGGCAATGGGGGCTTTGCCCCTAATTCGCTGTGTGCGGTCTATATATAATATATACTTCAGCCTCTCTTGAGTTCTAAAATAGAATGCTGGTCACACTTTTTTCAGCCATTGGTAGAGACAGCTGCGTGTCCAGCCATTGGTAGAGACAGCTGCGTGTCCAGCCATTGGTAGAGACAGCTGCGTGTCCAGCCATTGGTAGAGACAGGCAGGAGAAGGCCTCTGGTTCTTAAAGAAACACCAACACTTAAAAATGATCTTGAGTTATATACCCAGCACTTCATGCTAGCAGCTGTAAAAATGTATTTTATTTCTGAGGTCTAAAATCTAGACTTACATATGCTTCATGGGGGCAGACATTTCTGTCTTTTTGCAGAGCTCTTTAACTCCCATTACTATAACAGTCTTGATAGGTGTCCCAGAAGTGATAGTGCTGTATTGTTACCTAACATAAGGCAGCAGCTCTTCTGAGTACAAGAGCAGTCAGTACTAATCTCTATAACTTAGCATTTGTATCTCATAATAAACAGCGGACAGCTGGTACTTAAAGGAAAACCAGCGCCTAAAAATGATGTGGGCTAAAATACATTTACAACTCCTGTACTTCATGCTAGCAGCTATAAAAATCCTCTTATCTGTGAAGTCTAAAATGTAGTCTTATATACTGTATGGGGGTGGGGTAACCATTCTTTTGTTTTCCAGAGCTCTTTGACTCCCGTTACCATAGCAATCATGATAGGTGTCTCAGAAGTGATAGTACCGTATTGTTGGTAAATGGATTGACAACAGCCGTTCTGAGTACATGAGCAGTTTGTATTAATCTCTGTAGTTTAGCGCTTGTCCTTCATAATAAACAATATTTACCAATGGTGTCTGTATACGACACCGTACACCTGCATTAAAATCTAAATTTATGATTTGATTTTAACCCTTTGAGTGCCAGAGGGTTACGCAATACATTGCTGCGAAATGCATTGCGTACCCTTACAGCACTCAAAGGTTAAGAGTAGCATAAAATAATATTTTGTAGCTGGCTGGAAATGCATGATATCCAGTACTAATTACAGATTAATTTAGGAGTGAAAATTGACAAGGAATTAATTTTTTTAGTAACATAGTGGTCATTAGGATTTTGTCAAGATTAAAGTACATGGGGGGATTATTTGGAGGTGTTTAGCGTTCTTATATTATTTTCTTGGTGAAGTAGGGAATATTTACTAGTAACCAATGATATGATTCTGATAAAGCCTCTCCTTTAATTAAATGATGACCTATATAAATATTATGCAATAATGTTTGTTTTGGATAATTGCATGTAATGTATTAATCTTGTTATTAACGATATGATCTCCAGATTGTGGATTAAAGCAGCACACCTGTGTTTCCATAATGATCAATGTTCAAAGATCTCGCTGCACACCAAGACTATCAAACAACTCCAATATTTATTGTGTCGACGTTTCAGCAAACGACATCACATCTTCTTCAGGATTTTGTTGGATAATCTTGGTGTGCAGTGAGTTCTTTGAACATTTTATAAATTGTTGGGCCAGCAGATCTCATACTTAAAGGGATAGTAATACTTAAAAATTACTTATCCCTGTGTTGTAGCCCTTAAATAATGAAGAAAAATGCGCCCAATGGCATCTCTCAAACACTTATGGTTTGAGAGATAACCACTTACAAAGTTCACCCCTGCCTCACGTCAGCGTTCTAGCTGACAGATTTGCAATCCGGTCCGCAGATCGGCGGAGGCTCTGCAGCAGAGCTGAGATTGTGTTAATGAAAAATACATTTTTCACTTAAAAGGTCTTCTACGTGTGCTTGCAAACCAAGCACACGTAGAAGACCTTTTAAGTGAAGTATTTCTTTTTCATTAACGCGATCTCTGCTCTGCCGCAGAGCCGCTCTCTGATACCAGGAGAGGATTTCCCTGCTCTCAGCTAGAACGCTGACAACAGCCAGGAGCGAAATTTGAAAGCGGTTCTCTCTCAAACCATAAGGGTTTGAGAGATGCCGCTGGGCGCATTTTCTTCATTATTTAAGGGCTACAACATAGGGATAAGTAATTTTTAAATATTACTATCCCTTTAACACTTTAAGTGCCACTCAAAGGGTTAACAGTACCCGAGTGTTATTAATTCTGAAAAGGAGTGCACTTGTTGACCTACTATTTGACATTTCCATAATGAGTCATATACCGACCTTCCAGATGTCCACATGCTTCTTTTCCCTATATTTCATCATCGGCTTCATAGTTTACACAATCATCTTTGCTGCTGCTTTGCAATTCTTAAACTCTGTATTTTTGTGTATTTTGTTTTGAAGTCTGGAACGCATACCAATCCATCCAGCATAACGATTTGATCATGTGACAATGTACTGAGATCACTGATGAGAAATTCTGTTCATTGGATTATACAGTATGTGTTTACTTTCCAGTGACACTGAGATGTTTTAAGATGTTATTTTGCATGTTTCTAAGAACCCAAGAAAGTAATAAATAATCTAGTTTTACTTTAGGAGAAAAGAATCAAGCATAAAATCATCAAATCAGATAATTGTCACTTGGGGAACGATGTTCAAAATGTCATACTGAAAAAATTGTGTGTTGATGGTAAAAGGACAGTATTTTCAAATGTAAATCTGTCACGTTTGAAAGTGTTTAAAACAATTAAAATGATGGTAAGATGAACTTGATGAATATTATCCTTACAAAAATTTGCATTAAAAATTCCTTTCATTTTGTCTTTGAAACAAAAATTTTCAAAGAAGCAACTTAAAATGTCTTTGTGTATTTAAAAATGACTTCGTTTTTTTATTGGTTAACACCATACTACTGCTTCTCAGTTCTATATACTTTATAATACTTTAGTTTGTCTTCTCCAAGTTTAGACCATTATTTTTTTCTGGAAAAAATGATGTAAACACTCTGACTTTTAAGACTGCTTCTTTCTCTTTTACGGAGATGTTAGAATTGGGTGCAAAAAGTAACAGTAATATGTCTGAGAATTGAAGGACAATGGGGTAAAAACTGTTTTCGTTCTAATTACAGTTTCCGCAACTTTTTTGAACATCTCGCCCTTATAGACTAGGAGCGAGATGTTCAAAAAGTCGTAATGAAAAATTTGTTGGATCATGAGTTGGTGGTAAAAGAAGGACAATTTCTCTGTCGTCCAATTCAGGTTACTGGTAACTCTGGGTAAGGGATCCGCCTCTTTTAAGTAGGCAGGAATAATTCTAGAATTGTATGCAGGGGGTGGAGCAGCCTACCTTCCCTCCTTGGCTGCAGCTAGCCAACCAGCTCCAGAAAGACTTGTTCCTTGGTGAACATAACACAGACAAGAGAACAGTTCTCCTATAGTTTTAGAAGTTTTTTTATTTTTCTGTTAGATATGGAATACCACCATTAGGTGGATTACCATAACTGACAATGCCCTTAGATGTGGCTAGCTCAGTATCCAGGTGCTTTTTGTGGATCTTAAGCACTGAGGGGGAAAATCTTGATTCCAAGTGCTTCCCCAGGAGTTACCCACTGAGGTTACTTCTTACTACATGGTAATCTGAAGACAGATCTGCAGGAAAGGTGAGAAACCCTTTGAGTGCTGCAGGTCCACTTGTCCCACAGTGCCCCTCCACACAGGGGTTTTCCTTTGGAGTTCCTATTGCACACTCCTGCACTCATTGGGTCTATCTGTATATCTGTTGGGTGTTTTGGAGCAAGTTTATGTGGTAACTTAACCCTTTAGCTGCTGGATTGGCACTTTTTGGGGGGGGTTCTAACACTTTTCTTACTGGTTTAGTGTTTTTTGGGTGTCCTAACATGTTCTAATGCTGTTTTAGGCATTTTAGATTTACACTCTCAATTTTGTAAAATCAGAGTTCCGGCCCGCTTTACTGCATAGACTCCATTGCTCCATTCACTTCTATGGGACTGTACTGTTTGGGACATATCTCTGCAACCGTTTAACCTTGCAACTTCATTTTACTTGTCTGCCCTTGCTCTATCATCTGGTTCATGTTTCTAGTGTGTTGTGGGGCTCAGGGGGCTTCAGGCACTGTTTGGGGTACTTTTCTGGGAAAACGACATTTCCCATGAGCGCTTGCTTCCCGCTCTCATTTCCGATTGGCTCCCGCAGCGGCAGCCATTTTGTGCTATTTCCAAAACGAGTATCCTACGCAGGGCTTGGACTCTCCTCCTCTCCTCTGCTGATTAACCCTTCACCTGCCAGATAAGTTTATTTTAGCGATTTCTGGGGTGAAACTTTAATCCTACACACTATAATTGGGTGATTTCTTCTACAGTAAGGTTATTTGACACTGAGAATGGCTATACCGTTGGAGCTTGGGGCCAGAACTAAGACTAAGGAGGCTGGACCACTTTGTGTCTGAGGAGTGGAAATCCCCAGACAAGAAACCCTCTGTGTCCAAGAAATTTGCCAAGCTTTATCCCTTTTCTGAAGCCGCGCTTACTCAGTGGGTTCATCCTCCCAAAGTGGATGCTCCTGTTTTCACGCTGTCTAAGTCTACTGCCTTACCAGTCTCTGATGCCTCTGCTGTGAAGGACTGGACTGGCAAGAAACTTGAGGGCTCCTTCAAGTCCATTTTTGCCACTGCTGGTTCTGCCATGCATCCAGCATTCGCTGCTGCATGGGTAAACTGGCCATTGTGGTCTGGACTGAACAGCCCACCCGGGCTGTCCGTCAGGATGTGCCTACCTCGGATATGTTGCGCCTTCTCGCCAACATTTCTAAGGCCCAGCACTATGTTTCTGCTGCTTTATTTGATGCCATCCGTTTGGTTGCCAAGGTTTCCACCATGTCTGTAGTGGCCAGCCGAGCTCTTTGGCTCAAGATCTGGTCTGCTGGCACTGCTTCTAAGAAAGCATTGCTCTCCCTACCCTTTCAGGGTACCTCCTTGTTTGGGCCAGATTTTAAGGATCTGATCAGTGAGGCCACAGGGGGTAAGAGTACTCTTCTACCCTTGGTTCCTAGGAAGAAATTGCTGCTTAAACGTAATCGGTATTTTCGTTCCTTTCAGAATGAGACACGTTCGGTGAACCAGACGGTTCCCTCAGCTCCGCGTACCTCCTCCAAGCCCAAACAACAATGGAAGCCCAAGGTCTCCTCCAAGCCCAAGGCTTCCAAGCCTTCTTCGGCATGACTCACCGAACCCGGGTCCGCACGCTGCTGTGGGTAGTCATCTCCAACACTATCACAGCATTTGGGAGGCTGGACCCATGGGTTTTACATGTGGTGACAGAAGGATACAGGATCCCATTCGTCTCTTTTCCTCCCTTTCGTTTTCGTCCTTCTCACACGCCTCAGGGTGCAGAGAAATGCCTCCTATTCAACGGTGCTGTTCAGGCTCTTCTGGACAAGGATGTTCTAGAGCAGGTGCCAGTTCAGGACAGGGGTATGGGTTTTTACTCAAATCTCTTTGTGGTATCCAAGAAGGATGGCTGTTATCGTTCCATTTTGGACTTGAATGATCTCAATTCCTTTGTGACCCGGACTCATTATCATCAGGAGTCTCAACGGATGGTGATTGCTGCCATGTCCCCAGGGGAATTCCTTGCTTCTATGGATCTTCAGGACGCGTACTTACACATTGCCATTCATTCAGAGAGCCAGCAGTACCTCCGGTTTGCCTGCGACAGGGGATATTTTCAGTTCTCAGCTCTTCCATTTGGTATGATGACTGCTCCTCAGGTCTTCAACCGTATCCTGGGAGCCTTGGCATCGGAGTTACTCCATACATGGACGGCTTGCTTTTGAATGCCCCTTATGCGGAACTTCTTCATCAGCAAATTCAGCAATGCATTCATGCTCTCGCCCATCACGGGTGGATCAGCAACCTGGACAAGTCAGATCTTATCCCATCTCAGCGTCTGGTCTTCCTGGGCCTTCTCTTCGACACTCAGAAGAGCATGGTGTTCCTGACGGACGAGGTGGCTCCCCAGATCGCCCAAAGGGTTTCTGCGGTTCTGGCTCAGGATCCAGTTCCAGTCAAACTATCCTCTCTAGTGGGGAAAATTAATCACCATAGAAGCGTTCCCGTTTGCCATGGCGCACACCAGGAAGCTCCAGAGGTTCGTGATCCAGGCGTGCAAGGGTCAACTGGACCTTCTGAAGATGTCAGTTTCTCTTCCTCTTCATGTAGAACTCAGTTTGTCATGGTGGCTTGACCTCTCCACCCTGCTGAAGGTCAAGTCCTTCCTGGTACCCTTCTGTACCACAGTGACGACGGATACCAGCCTCTCCAGCTGGGGAGTGGTTCTGGGTTGCTTAAGCGCTCAGGGTCGGTGGTCTCTGGAGGAATCCCTCCTTACGATCAACATATTGGAGCTTCGGGCAGTATTTCATGCCCTTTGACATTGGACATCTCTGTTGGAAGACTGTCCAGTTGGAGTAGAGTCCGACAACTCCATGGCCGTGGCTTACATCAACAAGCAGGGCGGAACAAGAAGTCTCACCACTTGGTTAGAGGTCAAGGCTATTTTGTCTTGGGCAGAAGAACACGTTCCTGCCATATCCGCAGTAAACATTCCTGGTGTAGACAATGTCATGGCGGACTTCCTCAGTCGACACACAGTGGACAGCGGAGAGTGGGAGGTACACCCAGAGGTGTTCAACCTCATTGTCCAGAAATGGGGTCTTCCTTACATCGATCTGATGGTGACAAGACACAACAGGAAGGTACCGAGGTTCTGCTTTCGGTGGAGAGACCCTCTGACTCTGGCAGTAGATGCGATGTCCATTCCTTGGCTATTTCCACTGGCCTACATCTTTCCTCCCCTACCAATGTTGCACAAGGTGTTACGGAAATTACTACTGGAGCTTTGTCCTTATACTCTGATTGCTCCGTACTGGCCTCGTCAGTCTTGGTTTCCAGAGCTTCTGGATCTGTCTGTGATGGAGCCATTTCAGGTCCCTTACCGTCCAGATCTTCTTCTACAGAGTTACCTGTGGAAAGAGGATGTTCATCGGCTAGCTTTGATGGCTTGGAAATTGAATCCTCAATATTGAAGAAGAAAAGGTTCTCTTCTGGTGTGGTGGCTACTATGCTCAGTGCCCGCAAACCTGTTTCTTCTAAGATCTACCATCGTGTCTGGTCGACCTTTCTGTCTTGGTGTTCCGACAAGGACCTGTCTCAGGATTTTGATCTGCCTACGGTCCTGGCCTTCTTGCAGGACGGGGTAGATAAGGGCCTCAGCTTGAGCTCCCTTAAGGTTCAGACTTCTGTGCTTTCTTCCAGGGGGTTGCTAATGCTTGTCCTGACTTTAAGATTCCTGCTCCTCAGTGGGATCTTAACTTGGTTTTGGGCGTTCTTCAGTGCCCCCCCACCTTGAGACTTTGGCTACTATTCCTCTATGCCTGCTGATGTGGAAAATGGCCTTTCTCCTAGCGATCATGTCTGTTCGCTGTGTCATGGAGTTACATGCTCTGTCCTGTAAACCACCCTATTTGGTGTTTCACAAGGACAAGGTGGTGCTTCGCACTTCTCAAGAGTTTCTCCCGAAGGTGGTCTCTGAGTTCCACATCAATCAGGAGATTGTGGTGCCCTCTTTCTGCCCAAACCCCACCTCTGACAAGGATAGGGATCTCCACTTGTTAGACGTGGTGCGTTGTTGGTGTTTTATGTACATCGCACTGAGTCTATCAGGCAATCAGACGCGCTGTTCGTAATTCCTGAGGGTCCCAGGGCAGGAAGACCTGCATCCAAGGTGACTATTGCTTCTTGGATCGAATCCACTATTCATAAGGCTTATGAGTTGAGGAAGAAGCCTGTCCATTTCAGGGTCACGGATCATTCTACTCAATCTATTGGGCTTAAAAGAATCAGGCCTCTGCTGATCAGTCGTGCAAGGTGGCCACTTGGTCATCTGTGCACACCTTATTGAACACTACCGCGTTGATGTGCTGGCATCGACTGACACTGGCTTTGGGATGAAAATCCTGGAGGCTTACCTGTCTAGGATTTCCTTTGGTTCTTGGTGCTTCCTTCGCTTTTGAGCCCTGTTGGCTCTAGTTCAGTGTGCTGTGTAACAGTTCCTGGGGTGTTGTTACCCCTGTTCAGTGTCTGTTGACACTTCAGTTGTTTTTTGTTGTTGAGCTCTCTCTGATTTGATGGTTCATATCTGCACTGGTGACTTTGGGGGCCTTGCGCCTAGTCCTTGCCTTACTTCCCACCTCTGGGGAACTCAATGGTTGGACATCCCAGAGTTACCAGTAACCTGTATTGGACTACAGAGAAAAGAGGATTTTAGTCTTACCTGTTAAATCCTTTTCTCTTAGTCCATACAGGTTACTGGTCTCCCACCCTGTCAAGGGACCATGCTTGGCTCTCCTGTGGCAGACTGTGGGGGTCCTTTGGGGTCATGCTCACAGGAGCCTTATTTCCCTTCACTATCTTGTTAATAATTAGTGTCTCAAATCTTTCTGGAGCTGGTTGGCTAGCTGCAGCCAAGGAGGGAAGGTAGGCTTCACCCCCTGCATACAATTCTAGAATTGTTCCTGCCTGCTTAAAGGGGCGGATCGCCTACCCAGAGTTACCAGTAACCTGTATGGACTAAGAGAAAAGGATTTAACAGATAAGACTAAAATCCTCTTATTTTCAGAATTAAATCACTTTTGAAAATGTCTAGAGAATTAAAAATGACAAGAAGATTGTGATGAATATTGCCTTTAAAGGGATAGTAATGGTTAAAATTAAATTAACTGAATATTGTAGCCATTAAAAAAATAGTAACATCGATGTAAGTCTTATCTCTCAAACCTTTATGGTTTGAGAGATATACCCCGCTAAAGTTACCTTGTGAGAGAAGTCAGCGAGCTAGCTGACAGCTGCCGAAATTGCGAGATCTAATCATAAATACTTCATTGGAAGGGTCTACAATAAATACATAAAAAAACATAAATACTTCATTGTAGACCCTTCCAATGAAGTATTTATGTTTAGATTGCACAATTTCGGTTCTGCTGAAGAGACTCCATCTGGTCTAATGACCAGATTCTGCAGCTGTCAGCTAGAGCGCTGACTTCTCTCACGACGTAACTTTAGCGAGGGATATCTCTCAAACCATAAAGGTCTGAGAGATAAGACTTGCATCATTGTTAATATTTTTTTAATGGCTACAATATTCAATAAACTTAATTTTAACCATTACTATCCCTTTGAAAATTTTCAGAGAAACTTCTCACTCCTGATAACAGAACTTTAATTTGGCTTCTCCATTTTTAGACCATTTTTATTACGTTGGGAAAAAATGACGTTAATCTAACAAAAAATGTTGATAATACCTTATAATATGACTGTAGATTAAACCACACCCACTTTTAAGATGGCTTTTTCCCTTTAACGGAAATGGCGGAATTGGATGAAAAAAATGACGGAAACATTTCTGAGAACTGAGGGACAGTGACGTAAGAACTTTTTTATTCTGAGTACAGACAATTTCAGTTAGCACCACTTTCTGAACATCTCGCTGTAGGAGGATGATGCACTAAGAACAGGGGGAGATGTATGAAGGCGTTATAAAGAGGAGAGAACTTATCCAGTGTGATAAACCCTCCAGTTTCTATGTTATTCTATGAATTCTATACACCAACATCCTTCAAGATGGAGAGTGGACCTGCCATCTTGAATTTTTTGTACATATTTGAAAACTTTATGCAAAACTGTCTGTGTCATGTTACCCAACAGTGTCCAGCAGATGTATAGCTTAAGAGATATTCACACTTTTATTTCTAGGGAAAGTGAAAGTCTCCTGATGCAGCACAGAGCTTCATTAGCATTTGGAACATCACTGAATACCTTCACTAGTGCGTGAAACACCGCTGAAAAACTTAACTAGTATATGAAATGTCACTGATAGTGCAGTTAGCATACATTGGCATACAGTGCCAAATATGAATACATCCAAAACTGTACATTTGCTTGTATTGTAGGCAGTCTGTAATGTCGTTTTCACATATGCAAATCTTATTAAAGGTAACAGGTCCACTTTAATGCATAGGCTCTATAGAATAACATAGGAATTGGAGAGTTTATCACACTGGACAAGTTATCTCATGAAAATTGCCTTTTTATCACACCTTAGTGGAGTGATCCTCGGCTCCAGTGCTTTCTACACACCAACAGGCCATATTTTCAGGATATCCCTAATTAAGCACAGCCAGCCACTGATTACTTGCCTGTGATTAACCCCTTAACGATCTAAGGCGTGGGCAACCATTAAGGACCACGGAGCATATATATAATGTTGTTTTTTTTTTTTTTTTTTTACTTTTTTTTTACTTTTTTTCAATGAATTTTGGGATGGCAGAGTGAAGTTCAGCCGTGCTGCGATCCCAGGATTCCATGACGTGCCGGAACCTGGAACGTCATTTGTCACTAAGGGGTTAAGCAGGGATATCTTCAAAAGCTGATCTGGTGTCCCACCCCGAGGTCTGATGATGAGAAATACTGAAAGATGGCCTATATTCCCACCAGTTTAAAATCGGGAGTTTAACACAGAGGTTTCCAACTCATTGTAAACCCATATGTTGGAGACCTCTAGCATTCAAAGGGGTTAAAAAGTTAATTTAAATCAATGAGAATTTTGATTTTATCCTCTATGGTTTGCCCCAGAATGACTCCAGTCCTCCTCGGTATATCGGCCTTGAGCAGTTCTTGATGATATAAGGAGTAATTATAACGTGTTACCTGGGTTCTATCCAATCACTATATTGTGTTGTTACATATGATATCTGTAATGTAGAAGTCCTGTTTATTGTATTGGCTGTTGAGTGCACCTTTTGAATAATAAAAACACAAAATATGCTGCCTGCATTTTATTCTATTCTAATCTTTTATATATCAAAAACAAAAAACAGGGGGGCTCCCAATAGCGTGATACTGTATATAATAATCCGATGAAGTAGAGATATAAAATGTACTCACATGGGATAATGGTCAACAAAGGGTTATCCCCAGGCAGACTAACGGAGAAATCTAACCATCTCCACTCGGTTTCTTCTCCGGTAAAACTACTTCAATATATGATGATAATGTTCCGCGCATCCAATATGTATCCGAAATACTTAATAAATTAAAATTAACATTAAAAAATGGGCATACGCTTATTGCGAGTCCACTGCTTTATCAGAGCCACTAAATAGAACAACTTAATTCTAATCTTTATTCTAGACTGTACCTAGCAGCTGTCTGCTTGGTTTAGAGATATAAATTCACAAAATAAATGTGCCGTTCTGGAGCAAACCAACTGCACCACAGCGGACAAAATGTGCATATTTGAAAACTGCATTAAAAACTGCCTATTTGTCATGTTGGACAAAAGATCAGCAAATGTACACTTAAGGAGATATTGACACTTGTTACCACATTGTAATGTATGCTAATTGTAGTACCAGTGACATTTCATATGCTAATGAAGGTATTCCATGACCTTTCATATGCTAATGGAGCTTTTCTGTGACAGGTCATATGCTAATGAAACTCTGAGCAGTAACAGGAGATTTTCACTATCACTTTTTCTCCAGAAATTAAAGTGTGACTGTCTCTTGAAAGACGCATCTGTTGGTCTTTTGGTTAATAAGACACATAGGCCGTTTTGAATGAAATCTCCAAATATATTAAAGAAAATTAAAGTCATAGGGCCACTGTAACCCTCTGAGTGACAGAGGTATCCAACGCATTTCGTTGGATACCTCTCTGGCACTCAAATGGTTAAACATCTGACAGTTGCCGTGGTGGCAAAAATGCTCACCATGCGAGCTGAGTAAGTTAACCCCTTGGTAACAAGAAAGATCTTTAGCACATTATGATGCAACACATTAAAGACCTCTAGCATCCAAGAGGGCTGTCTTCAGAATGTACAGAAAACCAAAATGCTAGTGACCAGAATAGTAACTTATTTTAACTTCTTTTACTTAGTAGCATATATATTGATATATTTTACATGCTGACTTTTTCTTTAAAGAGATAGTAATACTTAAAAATGACTATCCCCCATCTTGTAGCCAGTAAAAAACTGAGTTAAATGAGTCCAGCGGCATCTCGCAAACCAAGCACACGTAGAAGACCATTTCACTGAAGGATTTCTTCTTCCATAACGCGATCTCTGCTCTGCTGCACAGCCTCCACTGGTCGGTGGACTGGATTCCCCTGCTGTCAGCTAGAACGCTGACGTCAGGGGAGAGGGAACTTTGACAGCAGATATCTCTTAAACCTTAAAGGTTTGAGAGATGCCGCTGGGCTCATTTTACTAGCTAAGATGCAGGATAGTAATTTTTAAGTATTACTATCCCTTTAAATGGACCATAAACCCTTATGATGACAAAAAATATATCATTTTTGTAGACTTTTCCAGTTTTTCCACTCGTAGTTACATAGTAATTTAGGTTGAAAAAAGACTTGCGTCTTTGAAGTTTAACCCTTTTCCTATTCCTGTTTACTGCTATTGATCCAAAAGAAGGCAAAAAACCCTCACTACAGCAATTTCAAATTCTGCCTTGAACGGGGGGAAAAATTCCTTCTTGATTCCAAATGGCAATCAGATTTCTCCTTGGATTAACAAGCACTAAATAAATATTAATCCCAATACTAATGTACATAGCCCTCTATGTTCTGCTCTTTTAAAAACGTATCTAGGCCCTTTTTAATGGCACCTAATGTATTCAATAGCACCACCTCCTCAGGCAGAAAATTCCATACCCTTACTGTCCTTACCGTAAAGAATCCCTTCCGCTGTTGTATCCCTCAAAAGTTATTGCTGTGTAAACCTGTATTTTTGGGACAGTTTGTTTTTGGACAATTCTGCTGTCATTTCATGATATGGTGGTGCTAATGCAGTCTTTGGAGAGCACTGGTCTCTGACACTTAGCTCTCCATAGACAGCAATAGTGATAGCGTGAGTTTAAAATCAAACTCAAGCAAAAATACAAAATTGCAATGTGTTGGATACCACTCAAATCATCAAGTGTTTAAAGGAACCATTTGCTTTATTTAACCCCTTACCGCCTGAGGACGAACATGTTCGTCCCAAGCGGATGTCCCAGGTGGACAGAGGACATCCTGGAAGTCATTTAAACAAATGACAAAAAATGTTCAGTGGGCGTTATGTGCCGGCCGCGTGCGTGCTCAGCCGGTCACTAAGGGGTTAAATGTTATAATAGCTCAAATAATCTGGAAATGAATTACAGTGCAATTACTTCCTGATAGTTCTAACTGACAACATGACTCAGCAGTTTCTATCGCATTCTATAGAGTTTACAAAAGAAGACTTCTGTGTGTCTGGTAAACACACTCAGGGGCGGCAGTAAGGAGGAGCTATTCAGATCTCCTCTATACTGCCTGTCCTATTGGTCCAACCATGGGGGTGTGATTTTGCTACATGGAGATGCAAGGGCTACAATGTAAACATGCAACACACACAAATAAATGTATACATACACGCAACACATTCATACATACATACATACATACATACACAGCACAAACTATATGCAAAATGCTATGCACAAAACACTAAATGCAATACGCACAATGTTATGCACACACAGTTATACGCAAAATGCTACGTGCGATATTCCCAAAGCTATACTATATGCCAAACGTTCTATGTACAAGCACAATGATTTGCGCTATATGCCAAATGCAAAGCACTATATGCCAAATGCTATACACGAACCGCCAAAAATGAAATGCTATACTCAAAACACTAAATGCCACACACTATACGCAGAGCTCTGTATGCCAAACGCTATATGCCATTCGCAATACACAAAAATCTACACAACAAACACTATACGTAATTAGCTACACGCTATACACCAAATGCTAAATGCTATACTCGATTCACCAAGCGCTATACTCCATTTGACAAAAGCTATATGCCATTCGCTCAACGCCATACGTCATTCATTAAACGGTATATGCCAAATGAAGTTCACTAAATGTTATACACCAAATACAAAATGCTATACTCAATTTGACAAATGCTACACCTAATTCACCAAGCGCTATATGCCACTCTCCAAATGCTATATGCCATTCACCAAACGCTATATGCCAAACTGTTACAAATGCTATACGCAATTCTCCAAATGCAGTTCGCCAAACGCTCTAAGTAATTCATCAAATGCCTTTCGACAAATGCTCTACTCCAAGCGCCAATTGCTATACTCCAAATGATATACACAATTTGCTAAATGCAATACACCAGACGCTATACGCAATTCGCCAAACTCTATACTCCAAACGCTGTATGCAATTTGCCAAACTCTATACGCCAAACGCTATATACAATTTGCCAAACGCAATATGCTACAAGCAATTCGCCAAATGCTATACACAAAACGTAATTCGCTAAACGCCAAATGCTATACACCATTTGCCAAATTCTCTATGCCAAACGCTATACGCAATTCATCAAACGGCATACACTAAACACAATTCGCTATATGTATAAAGTAAATGCTTCTTTATACCTAAGAACAGTGTGTAACTGTATATAATTTTAATATTTTATATGTATGTATATTTATCTGTGTGTATATATAATAATATGTAATATCTAAAACAAGAGAAATCTCAATGTATTCTTCCTAGTAAAACATTTTCTAAATAAATAAATTTGCCAAATGCAATTCACTAAACTCTATATGCCAAATGCTATACACAACTCGCTAAACGTTATATGCGAAACGCAATTCGCCAAATACCAAGACAGTTGCCTCACTCAATTCGGCACACGCTATAAGCCACATGCTATATGCCAAATGCTAAATGCAATTCGCCAAAAGCTATATGAATTCACCAGACGCTAAATGCAATTCGCCAAATACTATATGTAATTCGGCAAATGCTATTCACCAATGCTGTACTCCAAGCGCTATACTCCAAATGCTATACACAATTTGCCAAATGCAATACACCAAATGCTATACACAATTCACCAAACACTATATTCCAAACGCTATAAGCAATTTACCAAAAGCAATACGCCAAACGCTATATGCAATTCGCCAAACATAATGCTGTACATGCAATTAGCCAAACACTATACGCCAAATGCAATTCGCCAGATGCTACACTTTCACCAAATGCTATACGCAATTCATCAAATGGTATATGCCAAACACAATGCACCAATGAACAGCTCTGGTCCCGAGACCATAAATCTCCATAAGATGGTGTAGCAACAGCGCCACTGTACAATTTCAGGCCACTGTGTTATTGCACCTAAAAAAATTCAACTTTGAGCTGTAATAACTTTTGAATGAAATACCTTTCAGCAGTGGGAGTACCCTTGTTTTACTCAGCGGGATAAACCCTACAACATATTTTTTTTTTCCACAATTTAAGTGTTACTATCCCTTTAAGGGGTGACAATGGTTTTATTAGCAGATCCAAAGGCATGCAAAATATAAAAGTAAAAAATATCAGAAGCACCTGTCATGGTGCCTTTGTGGTGTAAATGAGTGACGCATCCTCAGACGCTTGATAATCATGTGGAGTTCCAGGAGTCATAGACTATCCAATGACCAAGGAAAGCAATCTGAAACCAGACATAGGCCCAAGCATTTAGTGTCAGAAGCAGAGACTTGGAAAAAGTTTCTTCATTTGATTCAGGAATTAAAGTACGAAAGAGACCGTGTCGTACACTGACACAGACTGATGTCATTAAAATCTTTTTTTGATATGTCCTTCCCTCAGGGTATGAGTCAGAGTTCTTTGATAGAAGCTTTGAAACATGTTTTTTGATCTGTAATAAAACTAGTCACAAGGAGCTGTATAAGCAGGATCTTTACCATGCCGTGTTCTAGGGGAGAAATCTTTGAAAGGAACAAAAAAAATCTTTGGTAACATCCTTGTTCTCTGGAGGAATTATTTTGTCTAGGAGAAATGTCTCTTGAGATATCCATAGACCAAGCTGATAGCCCTTCATTAAACTTTGAAGTAGCTTTTGAGCTAAAATGTAACCCTTTGTGTGCCAAAAGGATGCTCTGCCATGCATGGGCATTCCACTAAAATATTAATCATTAGAGTGCCAGGGATGTATTTCCCTGCTGGTGAGATGGCTCAGTTGGCTAATTCACTAGCTGTAGAATCTCTTCAAACCGCAAGGTCACAGGTTCTAGTCCCAGCAGGGTCCAGAGGCGTAACTAGAAGCCTCTGTGCCCTGGTGCAAGAAGTGCCACGGGCCCCCCACCACATTGAACCCCTCTTCAATGCCCCTCAATCTTCACAATGCCCCCCATTTCCTAGCTCCTGCACAGTCCTCTTAATAATGCAGAGCGCTGGGAGACGATGTCATCTCCCAGCTCTCTGCATTACTAGAGCGCCGGAGGGAGATTGCGGGCCCCTGGAGTAACGGGCCCGGTTGCAGTTGAGACCCTTATAGTTATGCCACTGGCAGGGTCAACTCAGCCGTTCATCTCTCCAAGGTAGACACTGTAGAGTACTGTTAAAGGGATAGTAATATTTAAAATGTAAAAAAAGATATGTTGTAGGGTTAATCCTCCTGAGTAAAATAAGGGTACTCTCACTGCTGAGAGATATTTTATAAAAAAAAAATTATAACAGAAAAAACTAAAATTTTTTAGGTGCAATGTCACAGTGGCCTGAACATTTACAGTGGCGCTGTTGCTACACCATCCTAAGGACTACTCTGGTCCTTAGACCATAAATCTCCATAAGATGGTGTAGCAACAGCGTCACTGTAAATTTTCAGGCCACTGTGATATTGCACCTAAAAAATTCAAGTTTGAGCTGTTACAATTTTTTAATAAAATATGTCTCAGCAGTGATAGTACCCTTGTTTTATTTGGGGACATAAACCCCACAACATATATTTTTTTACATCTTAAGTATTACTATCCCTTTAAGTTGGGTAATAATAATATATATACCCCCAGGACAGATTTGAACATAAGAGACAATCTCAATGTATCCTTTCTGGTAAAATAATTTGATATTATTATCTACCTGGCACTCCAAAGGTCTAAACATAGATTTATCAAATTATATAATTAGGCCTTTCTTCTTTACAATAACCTTTTCCAGTCTCTTTTGGACTTTGTCCTCAGTAAGCCTTGTACTTAATGGAGGGAATTTTGTGGTTTTGTCTGTTTGCCCATTGCCTGTCATTGTCATACATGGGACTTTTTTGTTGTGGACTCCCCAGAGAAGGGAGTCCTGTGGTGCCACTGGAGGGTAAAAATTACGTGATTTGCATTTAAAAGGGGTGGGCTTAACTATGAGTGGGGTGGAGTGTATAATGAATAGGTTAGGGAAGGAGGAGAATAGGGATGGGAGTGGGAGGAGCACACTGAGAAGTGGGCGGAGCTTCATTAGAAACTCTCCACATCCAGAGAATCAGCCTTTGCTCCTGAGACCCGGTAATTAGCTGCAAACACTAAAGACTCCGGGGAGAGTTCCCAGCTGTGGTCATAGGTCAAAGGTCATATCCTTTGTATTTACAGAAGCAAAGAATGTATTTAGGGTGTCAGCCTTACAATCTGTTCTACCAGACATTCCTTTGTCTTCTTGCCCCTTTGAATCTGGGGAATTACCTTTTTTGAGCATTTGTAGTACATCAGCTTCATGATTCAGGTTTAGTTCTCATGCACAAAAAAGTATTATTCCCATTTGTAGGGGTAAGATATTGCAGGAAATCCTGGCATCATGGTAGCCTCCATCATGGTGGACACAGAAGACTATGTGGGGCTTAAGACTCGTGTCCTGGATATGGCAGGACCCTTTAGCATGACATACCTATGGCATATAATGTACGCTGGAACTGCAAGGGAAATGCAAGTGGGACAGGCTGGGAGGTAGAGAATTCCATTGATAAAGAGCAATGAGGTCTGATACAAGAGAGAGCTGTAGAACCAAAAGGAGCTGAGAGAAGAATTTCATTGGCTGATCGTAAAGGGTGGGACAGGATATAGCGGGAGATCAGAGTAGAAATACTGATAGACAATAGACTTCACAGCAGTGTGCAGAGTCACTCAGCTGCTGCAAGAGCAAATATGGTACTAGCCTGCATAAAAAGAGGTGTGGAAGCAAGGGATGCTAATATTATCCTACCTCTGTATAAATCCTTGGTTAGGCCTCATCTAGAATATGGAGTACAATTTTGGGCGCCTGTTCTAAAAAAAGACATTACTGAATTGGAAAAGGTGCAGAGACGTGCAACAAAACTGATAAAAGGATTGGAGGATCTGAGTTACAAAGGGAGACTAGCCAAACTGGGTTTGTTTACATTAGAGAAGAGACGTCTAAGGGATGATATGATTACCATTTACACATACATTCAAGGTCAATACAAGGAACTATCCAATGAATTATTTATGCAAAGAGCTGAGCTAAGAACAAGAGGTCATCCATTAAGACTAGAGGAAAGGCGCTTTCGACTAAAACAAAGGCAGGGATTCTTTACAGTAAGGGCGGTAAGGCTATGGAATTCTTTGCCTCTGGATGTTGTGTAGAAGAGAGAAGCAGTATTTTATAATATATCCAGGGTTTGATAGGCTGTGATTAGAGTGACTGGAGGAGGAGGAGGGCAGGATCAAACCTAGATGACCGTAAGATAATTCATGCTGCAGCATTATGTGTTGATTGGGAAGTGTAAACACCAACCCAAAGCCATTCATCCCATTGGCTCACTTACTGACTGTGACATCACATTCTGTATTCTACCAGCCGGGGAGCCATAAAGAGACTCTATCATCTAGCTACAACTCTGGTGATTTTGAAGGAGGTTTCACAATCACCTATATGTTGTATTAAATCATTATTATTTAGAAAACATATTTTTTAGTTATTCAGATGATAGATTATGCTAATTAAGTCATGCCATGAAGACACTCCCTGTTTTAACCCTACATAACCTCCCTCGTTGAGTCTTAACCTGTTCAAGTGGTCAGTGCACTGATCAGCAGTGTCAGTGAGTGAGGGAAGTAATGTAAAGCTCATACAGGAAGTGGGTAGAGAGACAGCGCACCAGAGATCTAAGTGTAGTCTCAGTATAGTAAGATACAGATAAAACAAACTGTTAAATATTCTCTTATGTGTACATAACCATGCTTTATAACATATGTAAAAAATGACTTTATTAAAAACAAAAAAAATAAATAAAATATGAATACACAACAAGAGGATAACATTTCTCAAATCTATATTCCAATGTTTAAGAGCAATCAGCTTGTAATGCTGGATAGAATAAAAAACGTTATCTATGTTACTATACTGAGACTACACTTAGATCTCTGGTGCGCTGTCTCTCTAGCCCTTTCTATTTTGCATGTTACTGCTCGAGTTGACTCCGGGCACCAGACAGCAGCACAGAGACTCTCAACAGTGAAATTATATCCAACATTACTGACTCATTGTTGTTGTCACCCTCCATTTTCATCATTGTCATCATCCACTAATTTTCATCGTGTCTGACTAACAATAACGGAATATACATTTGCCATTTCACTTACTGTGATCCATAGACTGCGGACAATTTGGAGAATATTAGAATATATAGACTTTTCCTCTACATCTGTATTGTAAAAATTGGTAAACCTGCAGTTAATATCACTTAGCCATAGACCACTCAGAAGCGGTTTCCTTTACTTACATAGAGTATAGGATATCTACCATTTACATTAATACAATTTACTACCAGATGAAATATTGACAAGTACATAGAAATCAAATATCCAGCAAAAATCCAGACCCCCACCACAATCACCCAAGCAATGGTGAGAGCCCCGCAATATACATACCTTACAAAATTCTCATACAGGAAGTGTCTGCACAGCATGACTTAATTACTGTAATCTGTTAATATAGCTGCTAGAATAAAAATCGGCTGCTATGACAATTACCTCTTTCAAAATCAACAAAGTAATTTTAGGGTGTTGGTCCCTTTAACTGTGTATTTCTTTGGCTTTTACATTTTCTCATTAAACATCTTACATTTACAAGTACAGGTTAAAGGGATATAATACTTAAGATGTAAAAAAAAAAATATATGTTGTAGGGTTTATCCCCCTGAGTAAAACAAGGGTACTCCCACTGCTGAGAAATATTGTATTAAAAAATTCTAACAGCTAAAACTTGAATTTTTTTAGGTGCAATATTACAGTGGCCTGAAAATTTACAGTGGCGCTGTTGCTACACCACCCTATGGAGATTTATGGTCTATAGAACAGAGCAGTCCATAGGATGCTGTAGCAACAGCGTCACTGTAAATTTTCAGGCCACTGTGATATTGCACCTAAAAAACTCAAGTTTGAGCTATTATAATTTTTTAATAAAATATCTCTCAGCAGTGGGAGTACTCTTGTTTTACTCAGGGGGATAAACCCTACAACATACATTTTTTTACATTTTAAGTATTACTATCCTTTTAAAGCCACAATGTATCAAAGAGCAAAATATCACCTTGGATGCCTTTGTCTGCATGCATCTAATCTTATTTTTATTGTATTTGCTGTAATTTAATTCACTACATTCCTATGTAATGAATTTAACAGCCCTTGCTGTAAAGAACCCTTTCCTCTGCTGAAGTTGAAACTTAGCTATTCAGAGAAGAAATTCTGGAGCAAACCAACTGCATCTTGGGGTGGAGGTAAATAAAAATGTGTTTTCTCCAGAATCACTTCTCTTATCCCTTGTGCGTTTGGGCCAGTGAATGTGATCAGCCAGCATGTCTTAAAGGGATAGTAATACTTCGTTTTATTTTTATTTTGTTTAATTATATTTATTGAATTAGAAACTGAGACATACAAAAGAAATCATAGCGCGTATAAAGCAAACAAACAAAAGACATTACAATAAAGGGGTAATGAGTCAGAAACAAGCGGCTTGAAAAAAAAAAAAAACAGGTGTACCCCACCATATACTGTGAACTATCCAAAACACACAGAGATAGACATAAGTAAAATAAAAAAGGATACAGAGGAATAACCTACAGTGGAATAGGGCATTGAGATACATGGAGAAGACAAGCCTAGAAAGGCCTAGAAGACAAAGGTAAGAGAATCCCCGTCAAGGACATAGGAAAGAAGAAGAAAGAGGAAAAAGGGAAAGAAGAAGAGGGCGACCCATGGGTGCGGACTACCACCAACACTACACAAACCATTTATCCATAGCGGACCAAATAGGGCTGATATGGTACCCTCTATGCAACAGCGTAAAGCGTGTGAAAGCCGCCTGTTCCGCAACCATACGTTTCCAGCTGAAGGGGGATCAGAAGATTTCCACAGCCGTGGGATCATTGCTTTGGCAGAAGTAAGTAGCATTAATAAGAGGTATCGGTCAAGTTTAGGTTGGGGGGGAAGGTCACAAAACAGTAGGAGTTGTCTCGGGTCTCTAGATAAGGAAATGCCAAGGAGTGACTCAATGAAAGCTAGACACCCCATCCAAAAGGGTTGAATTAGAGGGCAATCCCACCAGAGATGAATCATCGAGCCATGAGGGCCACCACATCTCCAGCATGTAGAGGAGCTAGAAGGGTACATAGCTTTCAATCTAACCGGGGTGAGGTACCACCGACAAAGGAATTTGTAATTAACCTCCAAAGACTGAGAGGAGATGGAAGAAGTTGCGGTATTACGCCATTCATCAGAAGAGATAGAGCAACCCAATTCTTTCTCCCATAAACCCAGGTAGGATGGATCAATGGATGTATAGTCTGACAGTAACAGCCTATAAATTTTACCCAAAAACCTCCCAGTCAGATGCTTCTGCTGGAGGAGAGCCTCAAAACGCGTCAGAGGTCTGGATGAAACCCGACGATGAAGCGGTGTATCAAGAAAATGCTTAATTCGGAGATATCTCCAAATTTCCTGAGGGGGTAGAGAAAATGAGGAACTAAGATCAGCGAAGTCCCGCGGTGCCCCATCTTTCATAAGGTCTCTGATGCATAAGTCTCGTGAAGGGGACCAAAATGGAAATTGACTAGCCAATAGATAGTGTGGAGAAGGCTTATGAGAGAAGATCCGTTGAAAGGAAGAGTGTTCCGGCACCAATTGCCCAGAACGAACATATTTAACCCCCAATTGCAAGACCTGAGAGATGATCGGATGAGAGATTTTTGAAGAAGTAGAGGTTCCAGGACCAAAGAAGTGTACCAGGGGATCCTCTAAGTCTGGAAATGAACGTTCTATGTTGACCCATGGTTTATGGGCACCATGTAGGATCCAATCAGGGATCGAAGATAGAAGTGCTGCATGGTGATAAATACAAAAGTTAGGCATACCCAGACCTCCCAGAGTGGTAGGTCTGGACAAAGTCCGAATACCCAATCTAGCTCTTCTAGAGCGCCAAATAAACAAATAGAGCATTCGATTAAGGTTGCGGAAGAACTGTTGCGGTAACCGTATAGGGAGAGTTTGAAATAAATATAGAATCCTAGGAAGGATCATCATCTTCACAACCTGAATACGTCCAACCCATGACACATACAGGTTCCCCCAGGAGGTCAGATCCCGGCGGATAGATGCCAAGAGAGGAGGAAAGTTTGCAGCATAAAGGGAATCTGGACAAGCGGTAAGATTCGTGCCTAGGTACTTAATGTGAGATTGAGGCCAATGAAATGAAAAGGAGTCATGTAGGGTAGTAAGGGTAGGAGCAGGAAGCCAAAGAGGCAGCGCTTCAGACTTAGACATATTAATTTTGAAATTAGAGAACGTAGAAAACGCAGAACATTCAGAAAGAAATTCTGGAATAGAACGGTCTGGTGATGTAGCTGTCAGCAAGACGTCGTTTGCAAACAAGGACAATTTAAATTCATCACCACCAATCTTGATACCGGCAATAGTTGGATTCAGACGTACATGTTGTGCAAAAGGTTCCATCACCAGGAGGAATAAAAGGGGTGACAAAGGGCATCCCTGTCGTGTGCCATTCTTGATAGCGAAGGAGTCCGAAAGGCAGCCATTTACCTTGACCTTGGCAGTGGGATTGATGTATAATGCTAGGACACGTTCCTTGAACAGGGGGCCCAACCCAAAAGCTTCCAACACCCGTGATAAAAAGACCCAGTTAACTCTATCGAAGGCCTTCTCCGCATCCATAGTGAGGAGCAGAGAAGGAATTTTCTTGAGAGACAAAATGAAGTAAGTTAATAAGTTTCCTGGTGTTATCCCTTGCTTCCCTATGGGGGGTAAAACCCGCCTGATCTAGATGGATTAAGGAACTCAGAAAGGGTTTGAGGCGCTCGGCCAGTATCTTAGCATAAATTTTGAGATCCAAGTTTAACAGAGAGATGGGTCTATAGTTTTCACAATGTGAGGGATTTTTACCGGGTTTTGGGATAATGGAAATATGAGCTTCCGAGAAAATCGGGTGATTAGCAATTTCGGTGGGTAGGACCTGAAACGCCGAAGTCAGGATCGGCACTAGTAACCGCTTGTAGGATTTATAGTACAGCTGTGAGAATCCGTCTGGTCCTGGCGATTTACCTGCAGGTAAGGCGTCAATCGCCCTGGATATCTCATCCTCCGTAAAATTGGACTCGAGAAGAGAGCACGACTCTGCTGTGAGCCGAGGCAAACGAGCGTCTGCTAAGTAACTCTCCATTGCATCATTGGGAAAGGAGGGGCAGGAAGTTTGACCCGCCTGAAGATTATAAAGTTTTGAGTAATATTGCCTAAACGACTCCGCTATAGTCTTAGAGTCCTGTACAACCGCCCCTGAAGAAGAAACAATTTTGGGAACGTAATGACACCTCTGGCGCACCCGGAGTTGGTGCGCCAGGAATCGTCCTGTTTTATTACCGAACTCAAAATGTTTCTGCTTGGAGTGAAAAAAGGAGCGATCCACCGCTTCATTTAATAATGCCCGGAGACGACAACGTAGCACCTGTAGTCGAGAGAAGGTAACGTCTACTTGCGATTTCTTGTGAAGAGTTTCCAAGCGACGTATTTCGTGAATAGGTCCTCAATTTCTTGTCCCCTAATTTTCTTAGCCCATGAAGCCTGTCGGATAAATTCTCCCCGAATAACACATTTGTGGGCCTCCCACAGCGTTAAGGGAGAGGTGTCTCCCGTAGAATTATCAGATATATAGTTCGAAAGCACAGTTTCAACCGTGTCACGAATAGAAGAATTAAGCAGCAGAGACTCATTAAGCCTCCAAGGTCTGTGGGAGGAGGGGAAGATGGAAAACAGAAATAATGGGAGCAAGGTCAGACCACGTGATCGAGCCTATCTGAGCAGAGTGTATTAGATGGATATAAGAGTGTGGAACCAAAATAAAATCAATACGGGTATAAGTGTCATGTGGGTGGGAATAGAAGGAATAATCTTTATCGTCTGGATGACAGAGACGCCAAGTGTCAATGAGTCTGTACAAGTGGAGTAGTTGATTAAACTTCCGTATTACCTTTTGAGAATAGGAGGTGATCCCAGAGGAGCAGTCTAACTTGGGGTAAAGAGGGAGATTGAAGTCTCCGCCCAGCAGGAGCATGCCGTCTTTAAAGGAATCAAGCTTATCAAGTGCTGATTCTACAAAATCAGTTTGGGAGGAGTTAGGAGCATAGATAGTGGCAAACGTGTAAAGCTTAGTCTCAATAGTGCCCTTAAGGAATAGAAATCTACCCCCTTGTCCTTGAGTGAATCTAGAAGAACAAAGGGAGTAGTTTTGCGAAACAGGATAGCCACCCCATTTTTCTTAACTGAGTCTGATGCCAAAAAAGCTTGAGAGAAAACGGAGTTGACAAGCTTCATCTCCTGTGATTTCTTAAAATGAGTCTCCTGTATAAATATAACATCCCCTCTCAGTCTCTGGAAGTCCCTCAACGCTAAAGACCGCTTTCTGGGGGAATTTAAGCCCTTAACATTTTGGGAAACTAGCTTTAAAGAATTGGCAGACAAGTCTGCGACAGCGTTAGAGTCAACCATTGGGCCTAGCAATACACAAACAGTGAGGGTAATGCAGCGTAAGAAGCATCATCCACACCCATGAGTCACTAAGAGAAGGAAGGCGGATAGAGAAAAAGGAGAGAGACACAGCAAAAGAGAGACAGAGAATATACAAACAGGCATACTCTAGGCCAGAGCTCAGGGCGGACCAGCCATCCCTGATCCTGATAGTTATATACAGTAGAGATATCTACCACCTGGGGTGAGCAAGGGACAGCAGTCAACATTATAAACATAGAACACTACACAAGTCCCAGGGGAAGGGAAAATATCCAATATCCAAGATGTTGTGAACGGGGGTAGTGAGCTCTCCATACGGGGAACCTATGCGATGTATAGAGTGAGGGGCAAAGAAATAGCAGTCAAGATGAGATACCGGATAAGCAAAGGCTAATGCAATAGGCAGTATTGGAGGGAACCTAAGCAAATGGACTGGTGGTATGCTATGCTAGAATGTCGACCTCAGCCTAAAAAAAAAAAAAAAGACAGATCAAGGCACAAGTGTCTACCCACAATATAGAGGTCTGATTTATGTTGACGAAGTGTTCAGAGAGACACACAAGGAAGGGCCCAACAGGCAACCTCCGTCATGTGCCCCTATGCACTCCGCCAAGGTCCCCCACAGTGTAATAGTACAGTTAAGCCATGAAGCAACAAGCGACATAATGAGCCACAATAAGTTGTAAAAGAAAAAAAAAACCTTTTAAACATAAATATATTGCGCTCTTGCAGAGGTACATATGGGAAATAACAAGCAGAATTCATCATTGCATAGTATAACAGTTAACAATGGACATAGCATAACATAAACTATATCACCCAAGGATGGTCACTTGCAAGGGCCAAAGAATAAGTGATCCAGGTGTAGTAGAGGTAGGCCCGAAGTAGAACGGTAGCCTGCAGAAGGTATAACAGGGCCCTAGACCCGTACAAGAGTCAAAGCCGAACAAAAAATGTTCAAACAAGCAGTCAATCAGGAGGGCGACGAACATCCACTGGTTCCTGAGGATCCGGACGCACAGCAGGGACAGACTTGCGCTTCTTCTTCCCTACAGGGGTCCACTGCATATCCAAGATGGCACAATGCTTCCACGACACCAAATCTCCAATCCTAGGGGGCAAAACATCACCTTCCAACAGATCGAGATGTAAATCACGAACAAAGGCGGAGTAGTCCCCATCATAGCGCAAGCGATGAATCTTACCCTCCACTGTGACGATCAGGGTTAAGGGATAGCCCCAGCGATAGCGAATATTATGTCTCCTCAGGGCTGAGGTGATAGGCTTGAGGTCACGTCGCCATTTGACAGTGGTCGGGGAAAGATCATTATAGCAGGCAATGGTATGTCCCTCGAAAGAAACCAAAGGGGAGTTTTTCAAGGCATCCATAATCAACTGTTTGTCAGTGAAATTATGAAAGAGTATGATCACATCCCTCGGTTGGTCATCAGGGGATGGCTTGGAATGCAGGGCACGATGGGCCCTATCCAACTTGTAGGAGGTAGAGTCCTGAGCCTTTAGGATGTGTCGAAATAGACGTTGCAGAAACGTGTGTAGTTCCTCCTGGGGAACTGATTCACCAATACCTCTCAGCCGCATGTTCTGGCGGCGGGTCCGGTTCTCCAGATCATCCAGGTGTACCAGCAAGTCAAAATTCTGGTGATGTATAGTAGTAACTTTGCTTATCACTTCAGACAGGAACGGATTCCATTTAGTGAATTCGTCCTCCACCACATCAATCCGGTCACCCAACTGCGCCAAATCGTAGCGGATCTCCTTCAACTCCTCCCGGAGGAAGTATTTGATATCTTGAAGTAAGTTTTGTATATCAAGCTTGGTAGAGGGTTCATCCAGAGGATCAGAGGAGTCTGACGACCGAGCATCCCATCCATCCGCTTGCTGCGCCATCGCCAATGCGGAAGGGGTAGGTGATGCAGGCGGGGGAGGTGCTGCACTGGTTTTGGCGTGCACAGAGGGCTCATCCGTTTTCGGGAAAAATTGTTTGATACCGGGAGTTCCCCGGGTACGATTCCCTTTAGGCATGCACGCTGGGAGAAGTCCCTCCGTAAAGGGCGCGGGATCCAGTAAAAAAAGTAAAAGCCCACTATAAAAATACGCTGTAACAGGGTTCCCAGGAGCAGAGCCCAACTAGCACACGTCCATCTCGGTCAGACGCCAGGCCACGCCCCCGTTTTATTTTTATTTTATTTTGTAGGCATTAAAAAAACATGAAGAATAATATAAGTCTTATCTCTCAAACCTTTATGGTTTGAGAGATATTCACAAGCAAAGTTTCCCCTCCCGCCCCTTTTACCTAGTGTAAGCCATCTCTACTCAGATGTGGAATCCAGTCCATAGACCAAACAGATAACAGAAGGGGGCAATCTTCTTCCTATGAGAACAATGTAAGCCCTGCTCCCCTTGACAAGTTTTTCAGGTTTTTCTCTTATCTTAATTGAAGATTGTCCCTCTCTGCAGTCTACCTGGGCACCTCCCTTCTGATCTGGCTGAGCAGTGTTACATCAGTAAAAGGGGAGGGAGGGGGATACTTTGTCATTGAATTACTCTTGAACTACAACTCTGACAGAATTGAAATAACACTCTCCAAAGTCCAAATACTATGATGATTAATTAGAGCTGCTTTTATTATGAAACATTACTATCCCTTTAAGCACCCAGCCTTGACTTGTCTGCCGACTCTGCCTTTTGGAGAATTCCACCCTGTGTGTGATGCCTTTTCATTGGGGTTCATGCTCACTTTTGAGCCCTATGTGAAAGGTGAGGTGTAGTCTGAGATGTTAGAACAGAGATGGGTAGGGTTGCCGGTAAAAAATTGGCTTCTGTCCAATGTTAAGTCTATGGAGGGAATGCCATGGCTGGTATTTTTTTGAAGAAAAGGTGGCAACCCTAGGGATGGGCCTGAAGGCCTCCAGCTGTTGAGAGTTAAAATTCCCATAATCCCAATCAGCTGTTGGTTGGCCAGAGATCTCAGGAGTTTTAGTTTTCAAAAACTGGTAGGCCTCAGTTTGCCCAATCCTGGTCTAGACTGAGAATAACACCATGTCATTATAACTAGTCACCTGAATGTCTCTGTGTGACATGACCCATTGTCACTATTTTATTGTGTGCAGATCTACTGTACAAGAACATTTTGTACACTCTCCAGTTGTAATTATTTTACTTATGCTGAGTACCCGATAGAACACAGCGATACAGTAATATGATACACATTACCTCTTGCGATCATAATGTTTATTGTTCCTGCTGTAATAGGATTATACACATATGAGTTAGTCCTTTCTAAGAAATTAAATTAAATGGAGATTAGTATTGCTGTTGAAAAACATAAAGCACACATGAAATAGAAGTCTGGAGGCGTGTAGCACATTGACTGTTTTGACAGGAAGTGATATCAGTGCTGAGCTACAAGAAAATGGCTACCAAGCTCCAAGCCTTACCTTGTTTAGTGTTAGGAAGTAGAGCTAAGTTCACCATGTGATAGATTAAAGGAACTAAGAACTCCTAATAAGATCTGCTATGGCCGGAAAATCCTAATGGCCAGTATCAGTTTTGCCCTAGTGCCTTTGTTCTAGAGATAACATCTTTAATAGGTCCTGGATGTAGGGTTGTCACCTTTTTGTAAAAAAAATACCGGCCATGGCATTCTGTCCATAGACTTAACCGTGGACAGAAGCCAATTTTTTACCGGCCTGCCGGTAAAATGCCGGCTGGGTGGCAACCCTACCTGGATGTCATGTCCCTAGAGGCGAACATGACAGTTGTTGGCAGTTTTTTCAAACTGAATCAATCAGAGTGCATTAACTCTTTAAGGACCAGAGGGGTGTGCAATGCAATGAACAGCAATGAGTTGCACATCCCTCTGATCCTAACAGAGTTAGGATTGCAGTGTGGAGTCGGAGGAGTTTACGTCCTGTGGTCCTTCCAGCAACTGTCATGTCGCCTCCATGGACAATACATCTGCACTGGTTGAAGATGTTATCTCTTTAATAAAGTCACAAAGACAACATTCATAAGGGCCATTAGAATGTTCTGGACATAGTAAAGTAAAATAGGTGTTGTTTTTTGGAGGCGTTAGTTCTGGTTTAATGTTTCTAGCAGACTGAGGCAATGTAGGACCAAGAAATACCCAATGCCCAACCCGTAGACCGATGAAAATCATTTACATATATTAAAGGGGATGTTTACCCCCTTCACAACTTTTTCTAAATCGTTTCAGTACCAATAATAACTAATGGAAAGTGTTTTCTCTTTTTCAAAAAAAGAGGAAGAAATTCTAAGTTTAAATGTAGCTCTGTACCTACTTCCAGCAGACAGTGCTGACCGGATCTGTACCGTAGTCTCAGCTTCTATCCAGCCTCCTCCGATGACGGAGGCTGTCTGCCTCTAAGCTGGAGTGATCTCATTGGCAGAGATCGATTTCTGGCCAATGAAAGTCCTCCAGCTTAGAGGCAGACAGTCTCCATCATTGGAGGAGGCTGGATAGAAGCTGAGACTACGGTACAGATCCGGTCAGCACTGTCTGCCGGAAGTAGGAACAGGGGTACATTTAAACTTAGAATTTATTCAAACGGGCAGATTTTTATTTTTAAAAGAAAACACTTTCCCTTAGTTATTATCGGTACTGAAACGATTTAGCCAAAGCTGAGAAGGGGGTAAACATCCCTTTTAAAGGGATAGTAATATTTATTATATGTTTATTATAAAGTAGTTTGCCAAGTCTTCTTAATATTCAAAGTAACACATTGCGTGTAGCAGCTTGCTTCTATGTAGTTAAAAAGTTATGAAGTGGAGAAAGCCCCTCCCGCCCTCCCCTTCTGTCCACGTCATGCTGAATCTGCAGTCTGATCCGGACGGATGCAGCGAGGGACAATCTTCAGTAAGCAAAGGGAAATCCTGCCCTTCTTCGTCAAGTGGGGCAGGGTTTTCCTTATACTTACTGAGTGAACTTTGTCCCTCTCTGCGCCCATCCTGTCAATGTGTTACTTTTAGTATAAAGGAGACTTGGCAAACTACTTTATAATCAACATCACTATCCCTTTAAAGGGGAACTATCACCCCAAATAAAGTCTCCCCTCAATAATTATCCATCTAGCGATAAGCTTACCAATAGTACTATTATCCAGCATAATTACAGCGTTAGTGAGAAATCCTACTTCTACCAAGACTGACGGCCAGGCAACAGCGCAGACATCTTTGCTACAGACATCCGTGTGCCTGTGCTGTCAGTCTCAGGTCATCTATAAGGCACTGCATGGTACCTTTAGATATCAGAAGGGACTGATGGTGTAGGAACTCTGATGCCTCTAAAGTCAGAGGCGTAACTAGAAGCCTCAGGGCCCTGGTACAAGAAATGCCACAGGCCCCCCCCCCCCCCCAAACAACAACATTGGCCCCCCTGATCACATTGACCCCCTCCACAATGCCCCCATCTCCTACCTGGAGCTCCCGCGTGGTCCTCTTAAAATGCAGAGTGCTGGGAGATGATGTCATCTCCCAGCGCTCTGCATTACTAGATCGCCGGTGGGAGATTGCGGCCCTCTATAGTTACGCCTCTGTCTAAAGTGCTGTTGCCTGGACGGCAGTTTCGGCAGAAGTAGTATTTCTCTGTAAAGCTGTAATTATGCTGGCTGATACTATTATTGTTAAGCTTATCGCTAGAAGCCTAATTGTTGGGGGGAGACTTTATTTGGGGTGATAGTTCCCCTTTAAATACACGAAATCACTGGCAGGTTTGAGAGCTTCCCAAGGGACTAAACATCAAATTATCTGCAGACATAGGAGAATGAGCTGAACTAATTATTGTATTGAAAGTGCTGATTATAATGTACCATCCTAATGTATTAATTACCAGTCCTGCTGGTATTACAGGAATTCTGCATATATTTATATTCCTCTTCTTACTTTTACTAATATATAATAATCATCAGCTGCCTGGCATCTGTCTTAGCAATTTATTGGAAACTAGTTGAAGAGCCTGTGTAGTGCCAGCCGGTCGTGGTGCAGTCATGCACAGCAGCAGGGGAGGGCTGGCAATTTGTGGTCCAGGGGGCAAATACATTGAAGTGGCCCATTTCTAATATCGTTCCAGGCCACTGTTCCAGCCCACCCCCATATGTTAATCTTAAAATTGGCATTAATGTTGTGACGTAAGTCACATGATACCTTACAGTTGAAATGGGGCTATACTAGTGCACCACTACAAAGCTTACACATACCTCCCAACATTTCAAATGGCCAAAGAGGGACACTTGTGTTTTAGGGGGTGTTGCTGGGATCGTGGCTGGTGGGCGGGGCATTACTGAGAATTTTCAGGCTATTACATAACCTACTGACATCTCCTTGTGTAATGTAATAAATGACTTATAAAAAGACCAAAGTATTTTATTTACACAAACAATAATGTGAGTTTTATTGCTGTAGAGTAATAGGATACACTTATATACACACACCATGCAATCTGATCTCCTAAAAAGAGGGACATCAGGGTGTGAAAGAGGGATAAAGGGATTTGGGTCTAAAAGAGGGACTGTCCCTCCTAAAGAGGGACACTTGGGAGGTATGCTTACAATTTGAGTAAAGTTTACCTAGTGATACTATAGAGCTTACAGGGGAAATGGTTTATGCTACTAGTGTAGCTCCATTTCAATTGTAAGCTCTGTGGTATCACTAGTGTAACTCCATTTACAGCAGCAATCTGGAGCTTTAGTGAGATACAGTGGCCTTCCAGCCCAGACATATGAACAGCCCAGGGGGCAATTGACCCTCCTGCCCCCAGGCCAGCCCTCCCCTGCACAGCAGAGACTGCCCGTGACGCGGCTGATACAGAGCGGGGCGATCCGAAGTCAGACTGGAGTCCTCTGAAGGTGCGCAGAGAGGACTGTGGTCTGACTTCGGAGCCCCCCGCTCTGTATCAGCTGCGTCACTGACAGTCTGTACTGCGCATGACTATGTCGTGACAAACATTTTAACGAATTATAACATAGGATGTCTCTACCATCAGGAATGATAAACTTTTATTATGGAAACCCCCATATTGTAGCACTTGTAATGGTGAGTAAAACAGTGGAATTCCTACAGCTGTGAGATGCTTTATTCCAAAGTTATTACTCAGAATGTTGTTTTGTTATATTAAAATGTTAGCAGCAGTGCCATCTTGTGTCCATTCAGTTATCACATTGCACTCTATGGAACAAGTGAGCCTCAGGCTACAGTTCCCCATAACTTCCCCCAGTTTAGCTTCTGAACAAAGCAACTGACAGCAGGGGGTAGATCTAGGTTTGTATTATTCAGCAGGATTAGCCAATTAATATATGGTATTTTTTTCATAATAAAACTGTACTGATCCTTTAAAGGGATAGTAATGTCAGAAAAAAATATTAACCATATGGTAGACACAATTAAAAGAGAGTACTTGCACTTATTCGTATCTCTCAGACCGTTATGGTTTGAGAGATAAAGGAAAATAATGTTCTCTGGTCCCTCCCCTTTCTGCTTGACGAGCTGTAAAGCTGTCAGAAGCAGATTCTGGTCGCTTGACCAGATGCGGCTCTTCAGCAGCGCCGATATAACAATATCTAAAGACAAATACTTCATTTAGAATGGTCTACAAAGTGTGCCTGGTTTGCAAGAACACTTTGTAGACCGTTCCAATTAAGTATTTATTCCTAAATAGAGCGATTTCGGCTCTTCTGAAGAGCCTCCATCTGGTCAAATGACTGGAATCTGCAGCTGTCAGCTAGATGGCAGACTTGAGTAAAACAGCCAGGAAAAGGTAACTTTACCAAGCAATATCTCTCAAACCATAAAGGTTCGAGAGATAAGACTTACATCAATGTTAACCTTTTTTTAATGTCTACAATATCAAATCAACTTAAAATTAACCATTACTATCCCTTTAAGTCAAGAGTATGTCTTCTTGTTATTTGCACGCTGAGTGGGGTGGTGCTTTAACCCTTTGAGTGCCAGAGGGGTATCCAACCCATTCAAATAACTTTTGAAGAAAACACCTCCCGGCAGTGGGAGTGCCCTTGTTTTTCTCAGGAGGATAAACTCTACAACATGTAAATGTATATTGTTTTACATTTTAAGTATTAGTATCCCTTTCAGACCTCAGACCTCTTTCTATATGTAACCAATACAAAGAATGAGTAAAGTGAGATAAATGTAATAACAACCTTCTCTACAGCGAATCTCTAGTTAGATTATGCATTAATAAATTAATACATCCAACTTCCTCATTTAAATGAAGGAGGTGTCCATATTTTTGAAATGCTGCCCCTTTAGCCACACCCCCTATGCAGAATAACCAATTTGCTATAATGTTGCCTCCGGTGACATCTAGTGTAATGCATGGGTAATTACTTGTGCAGTTTATTTTCTCAGTGGTTTATTTCTACCCCCTTTTGAATAAGACATTGTACACAGAAGAAAGGCTACCTGCACAGTTATCTAATACAGAGGCAGGGGAACAACAATTTGCATTTTTCATGTTGTTTAACTCTCTGTGAAAAGTGTAAATGGAACAGTAGTCTGATGTACAAGTAAACGTAATCTAGTCTGTTATTTTATGGTGTTACTTCTCATTTAACCCTTCGAGTTCCAGAGTGTGTCCAACGCATTGCAATGCAATGAGTTGGCATACCTGGGAACTTCATCCTCTTGAGCCCCTGAAGAGGGGACATATGCTGTGACCGGGGGTGTGTGTGTGTGTGTGTGTAAATGATGCAATTTGAGTTATAAAGGGGGTGGGGCGGAGGAAAATTGGGTGGGAAATGGGAGAAACAGGGTGGGAAGGAGGAGAAGTGGGTGGAAAGTGAGAGGAACAGAGTGGGAAGGAGAAGAAGTGGGCAGGAAGTGGGAAGAACAGGGTGGGAAGGAGGAGAAGTGGGGGGAGCAGGGTGGGAAAGATGAGAAGTGAGAGCGAAGTGGGAAGAACAGGGTGGGAAGGAGGAGAAGTGGGTGGGAATTGGGAAGTACAGGGTGGAAAGGAGGAGACGTGGGCAGGAAGTGGGAGGAGCAGGGTGGGAAGGAGAAGAAGTGGGAGAAACAGGGTGGGAAGGAAAAGAAGTGGACGGGAAGTGGGAAGAGCAGGGTGGGAAGGAGGAGAAGTGTGCAGGAAGTGGGAGGAACAGAGTGAGAAGGAGAAGAAGTGGGTGGGAAGTGGGAGGAACAGTGTGAGAAGGAGAAGAAGTGGGTGGGAAGTGGGAGGAACAGGGTGAGAAGGAGGAGAAGTGGTCAGGAAGTGGGAGGAGCAGGGTGGGAAAGATAAGAAGTGGGAGGGAAGTGGGAGGAACAGGGTGGGAAGGAAAAGAAGTGGGAGGAAAGTGGGAAGAGCAGGGTGGGAAGGAGAGAAGTGGGTGGGAAGTGGGAGGAACGGGGTGAGAAGGAGGAGAAGTGGGTGGGAAGTGGAAGTAACAGGGTGGGAAGGAGAAGAAGTGGGAGGAACAAGGTGGGAAGGAGAAGAAGTGGGAGGGAAGCGGGAGGAACAGTGTGGGAAGGAGGAGAAGTGGACAGGAAGTGAGAGGAACAGGGTGGGAAAGAGAAGAAGTGGGAGGCACTGGGTGGGATGAAGAAGACGTGGAAGAAAAGTGGGAGGGACAGGGTGGGAAGAGAAGAAGTGGGAGAGAAGTGGGAGGAACAGGGTGGGAAGGAGAAGTGAGCAGCGTTTCTCAGGAAACTCACCATCTCTGAGAAAAACCTCTGTCCCTGCAGCAGTGATCCCATGTACCGGCATTGTGAAAGAATGAATGAGGCAGTGTAGAGAAGTGTCTCTTCTCAGCCATCTGTCCCTTGCAATCAAAGTAGCTGGGGGTATTAACCCCTTCACCCCTGTGCTGGAGGCTGGATAAATGCAGGTCCATTTTTGACCTGCTAAAATTAACTTTTTTTTTTTTTTTTTTTTTTTTTTTAAAAAGACACAACACTTTTTTTTTTAAACAAAAATTTTATTTAAATAAAAAAAATGTCAATAACCAAAATAGGAAGTGTGATTGTTGTGGAGCCATGTAATACATTTATACACACCGCCAAATGTCATCAATAAAAAAAGTGGGAAAATATGATGGAAAAAAGGGACATGGGGATTTTCACCCAGGGGGGACAGTGACCACTTAAAACTGCCCATTTTGTAGGTATGACTGACCGGTCATATCTTTCATGCAGTCTCCATAAAAATTAACTCATTGTGCCCAAATGATCCCAAGAGAAAAAAAAATGTTTTGTTACTTTTTTTTTACCATTTTCTTTAATTTTACTAAAATAAATGGGCTGTATGCTATCAAAAGAAAGCCCTATTTGTGCGTAAAAAAACGGTATATAATTTTCATGAGTAAAATAAAGTACTTAGAGGGAAAACACTGTTGAACAAAGACATAGTCAAAAAGGTCAGAATTGCTCCGGTCCCTAAGTGAAATCCACCTCAGATTTTCCCGGTCCTTAACCCCTTAAGGACCGGACGTTCATGCATGGTGCGGTCACTTAAGGACCAGGGACCTTTTCTTTTCCACTGTGTGATTCCGGACTCCCCGAACAGCGTGCAGCCATGCAGGGAGCACAGAATTCCATGACGGTCCAGGAACATCATCGTCCTTAAATGAAAACAAGTCATGATGGTCCTGGACCGTCATGGTCCTTAACCGCTTAAGGACTACGTGACGTGGTATGACCGTCACGGTCCTTATACCCTTAAGGACCAGTGACGATCATAGCACGTCACGTACTTTTTACTTACAGCGCTCTACCGGGAGCGCTGTAAGTAAAAACAGGGCCTAAAATTGATCGCTCCAAGACCGGAGAGATCTCTCTTAGGCCTCTAAGCGGCGCGCCGGTACGAGTAACAGGTCACGTGTAGCGGCGCATCGGCAAAGATCAAAGCGGTCCTTAACCCCTTAAGGACCGGGAAATCCGGCCGAAGACGCGACTCAACGACCACGGAGCAAAATTTTTTTTTTGCTCCGTTGCGTTCCGGACACCCCGAATGGCGTGCAGCCGCGGGGGGAGCCCGGAACTCGATGACGGTCATAGTACGTCATCGGTCGTTAAGTCAAATCGACCCTTGACGTACTATGACCGTCAAGGGTCGTTAAGGGGTTAAGGGAAGGTAACTTCCCTGGACCGCTGGTAGTTAAGGGGTTAATATTTACAGGATCTTTGATACTTCATTAGTCACAGTTTCCTGGTTTAACCCTTTGAGTGCCAGAAGGATAGAGTTGCGTACTCCTCTGGTACTCAAAGGGTTAAACTCTTGTGCCCTAAATTTCATATCTCAATTGACTTAGATTTCTGGTGTTTACAATGAAAAAGCTTTTTTGAAAACAAAGCTCAGTCCTGCCATCTAGTGGACCACACCAGTAATGCACACATTTGTGTGTAAAGTTAATGGAACTAATGGTAAAAGTAATATTTACTGATAAACAAGAATCCATTCAATTGATGCAGATTATTTTACAGGGGAAGGGGGTGATGGTGGTCCTGCAGGACTGTGTCTAATTCTGATGCTTGAGGAGGATTAATGGCCCAGACAAAAAGGGGAATTATACTTATTAGAATATGTAAGGGATATTGGCACAATTACATGCCACTAGCTTATGCTGAAGTTTCATCCTAGAGACACTTTACTTCATTCGATGCATCTCATAAATTTGCCTATAGTTTGTTCAATTCATTTTTTTAAATTGCAATATTTCTTGAGAAATAGGCTTTTTAAAATCCCCTAGTGACATCATTTGTCCCTTTGGCTGTGGTACAAGCTGTACTGCAGTATTCTGAAGGACACCCCTTGCTCACATTATCCCTCCACCTTCCATGCCACATCTCCCTTGGGATGTGTATTTAAAAAACATGCATGCACAGGTTGTAGTCCGAGTCTAGGGTGACCACACGTCCCGGAATGCCCGGGACTGTCCCTTATTGGGGGTCTGTGCCCCGAGTCCCCCCCCCACACCGGGACAACAAAGAGTCCTGGAATGGAGCAACATGCACCAGTCCAGCCAGCCAATGAAATGTATTTGCTATATGGTCCTCATTGGCTGGTTGAGCCAGCCAATGAAGACCATATAGCAAATACATTTCATTGGCTGGCTGGACTGGTTCATGCGAGACAGCTGGGATGGAGCAGATATGCTGGCGCTGCAAGTGAGACCCACTGCTGAGGCTCCCGCTGGAGCTGACCATCTTTCTGAGGCTGACACAGAGTAAGAGTTCCCACTGGGAACTCTTACTCTGTGTCAGCCTCAGAAAGATGGTCAGCGCCGGCGGGAGCCTCAGCCACGGGACTAGGGTGTCTACATGTCCCGGAATGGCAGAACTGAAATGTGGTCACCCTATCCGAGTCCCAATGCAGCATTCAGAACACAAATTTCCAGAAGGCTCCCCAACAGCACAGCACAGTGCCCACCACTCTTGCCAGATGATCTTGGCTGCCGCACGAGATGAAAGGCGCTCATCCCTGATACAACACTGGGGGCAGGGTTACAGAGGAAGAGCGCTGCAAATAAGCCTAAATGTCATTAAGATGGCAGAGCTCTGTAGCTTCTGAAAACGAAGAGGTATATGTACACAAGAGGGGGAACAATTATTACAATTACATGGACATTTTTAAGGACAGGGAGGGAGAACAAAAAAAAAAACAGGAGGCGCCCCTGTGTTGAATCAGACGAGTAAAAAGTGATCCTCCACCAATCACCCAGGTGAGTTATACTCACAAAATAAATGGCTGCTCATACACTTATGTGAAGAACAGCTTCAACACTTGAGGGGATACTTAGGCTGCCCCAAATCAGCACATCTGTATACTCTCTTTGCATAATGGGCCGCTCCTTTCCAAAAACTCTCTCCCCACAGAGATCAACATGCAAGAACAGAAAGGACAAACAGGGAGGGTGCCCAGTAGTGTAATACAGCTCCAGATGATGGCAAATGTAACATAGAAATGGATAACCACAACTAAGGTGGTTAGCTCGAAATTAGCTGACTACAAACACGGAGAACAACACAAGAGAAAGACACCAACAGGAACAAACAGTAGGTACATAAACTCAATAAAATAGAGAGCCCAAAACTCTGACCTGAACTGTGCGACAGCAGCAAAGATAGAGGGAGAGGTTTGGGAGTAATCCTGTTTTAGGGAATGTATTCTTTTTTCTGATTGGTCCGTGGGTCTTGCTGCTGTGAGAGAGTAAAGAAGGTTTTAATGCAAATACGAAGCCTCCTGTCATGTAGTAAAATTAGCTGACTACAAACACATACGGAGAACTACCCGTCGTGAATAAAACTGGGATTGTGAATACGTGATCACATCACAAAACTTGGATGATCACACAACAACAACAACAACACATAAGAGACAAAAAAAATTTTATATACTAAACTTAAATTACGCGGCAGTCTCATCACACAGCAAGGCCACACGGTCGCAGCAAACTCCGATGCACACGAACCTCATAAAGTGATCTGGTACAATAAGGTCTGCCATAGGTCATGCACAGCCAATTGCATTAGGGTGTGCACCCAAAAGAACAAAAACACACGTGCGCGCATGTGTGTGTGTGTATATATATATATGTGCTAAATAAATGATTAGGTGTGGCAACTCTAATATATAATATACTCTAATATATAGAGATGACAGTTCACGTCAAATAAACTGAGTGGAACATCGCCCTCCTTCCCCCTCAATGGAAAGGGGCTGGCCACCCATGGGAGGTCAGAGGAGGTCCCTTTCCCCTTCCCCAGGTAAAAGGGGCGTTAAAGGGAGGGGGTTATACAATATAAATAATGCCCAGTTCAAAGTAAAAATATAACCTTCTTTGTGTTTCCCTCCCTCCCTGCCAGATAAACGTCATTAAGAAATCGAACATCAGTACAAGGTCCCAGATAGGTCATAAGATTCATCCCATCAGGATTAGAATATTGAAGATCCAGTAATGTGGCTCTCCTGGACACTGTGCCGGTGAGGCATGCCTGAAGGTGATGGTTAAATTCGGGATACGGGTTTGGCGGCTGGTGTGGACTGAGGGGTAGACATTTTGCCAAAGTAACAGCACCAATGGCATGAACTGGGGAGTCACAGCAGAGGGTGGAGAGGTTGGATTAAGAAGTCTAGTAAAAGGCCTTCCCACCTAGGTGGCTGCCCTGGCTGGTGGTGGTTGTGGGGTTATGTCATTCCCATGTCACGATCCCATGATTCCAGGAGCGTCACATTATGATGGTGGGTCCAGGGGTTTAAATAGTTAAATAGGCCTTAATAAACTGTGACCTCCATTTTCCCACAAACTCTGTTGTCTGGGGTTGGAGGTAAAGGAGTAAGGCATGCGTGCCTTATAGGGATAGTAATGTTTCACAAAACAGCAGCTCCAATTAATCTTCATAGTATTTGAGCCATAGAGTGTATTTCCATACTGTCAGAGTTGTAGTACAAGAGTAATTGAATGGTAAAATATCCCCCTCCCGCCCCTTTTACCTAGTGTAAGCCGCCTCCCCTCAGATGTGGAATCTGGTCCACAGACCAGACAGATAACAGCAAGGGACAATCTTCTTACTGTGAGAACAATGAAAACCCTGCCCCCCTTGACAGGTTTTTCAGCTTTTTCCCTTATCTTAATTGAAGATAGTCCCTCTCTGCAATCTACCTGGACGCACCCTGCTGCTCTGAGCTGAGCAGTGTTACATCAGTAAAAGGGGCGGGAGGGGGATACTTTATCATTCAATTACTCTTGAACTACAATTGACAGAACTGAAATAACACTCTCCAAAGTCCAAATACTATGAAGATTAATTGGAGCTGCTTTTATTGTGAAACATTACTATTCCTTTATTATACATAACTGTAAGTTTATGCAAATGTGTTGCGGAATTAGATATTCTACATATACATTAAATGGGAAACTACTTGGGGGATCCTTGTAAGTGAAATATTTAGGGTTAAGGATAGACAGTTGGCAGTTAAACAGCACATGCAAGAGCCAATATGGTACAATCATGTATAAAAAATAATATAGATGCATGGGATGGGAATGTGATTGGAAGATTTTAGTTATAAAGATAGACTAGACAAACTGGTTTGTTTACATTATACAAGAGACGTTTAAGGGAAGAGGTAATATGATTACCATTTATAAATATATTCAGAGCTAATACAAAGAACTCTTTGAGGAACTATGTACTCAAAAAGCTTAAAAAAAACAAGGGGTCATCCAATAAGGTTAGGTGATTTTGACTAAACTAATGCAGGGATTTTTTACAGTAAGGGTAGTAAAGTTGTGGAATTTCTTGCCATGGGATGCTGCTACAATATATTGTAGTTGCTTTAAAACATGCACTATATACCTTTCTAGCTCAGAACAATGTCAATAGTTATGACAGTTGGTTTCAATGCAGAGACGATGTTGATCTAAGTAAATATCCAACTGCCTTTTGGGGCTCAATTGGAAATGTGTTCAGTTGGGTTTTTCCTGCCTTTTCTTACCTTCTTCTGGATTAACAAGGGTGATACGACAAAGGGTAGACTTGATGCATGCATGAAATACAACAAAACAACAAGGGGGTGGTAGTAGTGCCTTATCAAACTGATAAATCAAGTATATTAATATAAAATAAATGCACTCACATTTCATATATGCTGTGTGAATGCGTAAGCATAATCACAGCGATACAAGCTTGTAGCGATCTTACCACCATCCCTGCTCAGTGTTCCAATGGAATGTTCACGTCCTTGTAACTCCAACGATCCAAGAAGAAAAGAAGAAACCTCTCAAATCTTATCTCTTGAGGATCTGGTATCAAAATTTGTAGTGTTGTATTATGTAAATAACATCCGGACATGTAAACTACAAACAGCAGCAACGTTTCAGTCCTCTCATTGGGACCTTTATCTAGCCACTGTGGAGCAAACTTACGTGCACCAGAGGAGACAAAAATAAATAAATAATAATAATAAAAAAAAAATCAGTTGATTTAAATTGACAACCAAACCTCATACCGGCCCAATAATTCAAATGGCCAAAGAAGGACACTGGTGTTTTAGGTGGTGTTGCTGGGGGCTTGGCTGGTGAGCGGGACATTAATACGAATTTTTGGGTTATTTCATGACCTATTGAATAAATGATTTAGAGCAACACCAATATATTTTATTTACACAGACTAATTTATAAAGACATATACTGGAGTTTACACAATGTGATACACTTATATACACCACACAGTCTGATCTCCTAAAATGAAGGGCACCAGGGTGGGAAAGAAGGACAAAGGGATATGGGTCTCAAAGAGGGTCTGTCGCTCCTAAAGTGGAACACTTGGGTGGTATGGTCCCCTAATATCTCCTAAAAAGGAACACTTGGGAGGTATGGACCCTTAATATCTCCTAAAGAAGAACACTTGAGATGTATGGATCCCTAATATCTCCTAAAGATGGACACTTGGGAGGTATGTAGCTATAATATCTCCTAAAGAGGGACACTTGGGAGGTATGGATCCCTAATATCTCCTAAAGAGGGACACTTTGGAGGTGTGGACCCCTAATATCTCCTAAAGAGGGACACTTTGGAGGTGTGGACCCCTAATATCTCCTAAAGAGGGACACTTGAGATGTATGGATCCCTAATATCTCCTAAAGATGGACACTTGGGAGGTATGTAGCTATAATATCTCCTAAAGAGGGACACTTGGGAGGTATGGATCCCTAATATCTCCTAAAGAGGGACACTTTGGAGGTGTGGACCCCTAATATCTCCTAAAGAGGGACACTTTGGAGGTGTGGACCCCTAATATCTCCTAAAGAGGGACACTTGGGAGGTATGGAGCTATAATATCTTCTAAAGAGGGACACTTGAGAGGTATGGATCCCTAATATCTCCTAAAGAGGGACACTTGGGAGGTATGGACCCCTAATATCTCCTAAAGATGGACACTTAGGAGGTGCAGACTCCTAATATCTCCTAAAGAGGGATACTTGGGAGGTATGGAGCCCTAATATCTCCTAAAGAGGGACACTTGGGAGGTATGGACCCCTAATATCTCCTAAAGAGGGACACTTGGGATGTACGGATCTCTAATATCTCCTAAAGATGGACCCTTGTGAGGTATGAAGCCATAATATCTCCTAAAGAGGGACACTTGGGACATATTAGGGGTCCATACCTCCCAAGTGTCCCTATTTAGGAGATATTAGGACTAAATACCTCCCAAGTGTCCATCTTTAGGAGATATTAGGGGTCCATACCTCCCAAGTGTCCCTATTTAGGAGATATTAGGACTAAATACCTCACAAGTGTCCCTCTTTAGGAGAGATTAGGGATCCATACCGCCCAAGTGTTCCTCTTCAGAGATATAAGGTGTCTGTACTTCCCAAGATATTAGGGGTCCATGCCTTCCAAGTGACCCTCTTTAGGAAATATTATAGCTCCATACTTTCCAAGTGTCCCTCTTTAGGAGATATTAAGTCTCAATACCTTCCAAGTATCCCTCTTTAGGAGATAATAGGGGTCCATACCTCCCAAGTGTCCCTCTGTAGGAGATATTAGGGGTCCATACCTCACAAGTGTCCCTCTTTAGGAGATATTAGGGGTCCATACCTTCCAAGTGTCCCTCTTTAGGAGATATTAAGTCTCCATACCTTCAAAGTGTCCATCTTTAGGAGATATTAAGTATCCATACATTCCAAGTATCCCTCTTGAGGAGAAATTACATCTCCATACCATCCAAGTGTCCCTCTTTAGGAGATATTAGGGGTCCATACCTTGCAAGTGTCCCTCTTTTAGAGATATTAGGGGTCCATACTTCCCAAGTGTCTCTCTTTAGAGATATAAGGTGTCCGTACCTCCCAAGATATCTGTGGTCCATGCCTTTCAAGTATCCTGCTTTAGGAGATATTAGGGTTCCATACCATCCAAGTGTACCTTTTTTGGAGATATTAGAGTCCATACCTTTGAAGTGTCCCTCATTAGGAGATATTAAGACTCCACATCTTCCAAGTGTCTCTCTTTAGGAGATATTAAGTCTACATACCTGTCAAGTGTCCCTCTTTAGGAGATATTAGGGGTTCATACCTCCCAAGTGTCCCTCTTTAGGAGATATTAGGGGTTCATACCTCCCAAGTGTCCCTCTTTAGGAGATATTAGGGGTTCATACCTCCCAAGTGTCCCTATTTAGGAGATATTAGGACTAAATACCTCCCAAGTGTCCCTCTTTAGGAGATATTAGGGGTCAATACCTCCTACGTGTCCCTCTTTAGGAGATATTAGGGCTAATTACCTCCCAAGCATCCCTCTTTAGGAAAGACAGCCCCTCTTGAGACCCAAATCCCTATGCCCCTCTTTCCTACCCCAGTATCGATCTTTTTAGGAGACCAGACTGTGTAGACTGTGTGTATAAGTTTATCACATTGTTCCACATCAAGAAAACTCACATTAATGTTTGTGTAAATGTCAGTATATGTGTTTATGCATTAGTCTATGTAAATAAAGTACTTAGGTCTTGCTCTAAATCATTTATTCAGTTATATAGGCCATTCAGATTATCGGTAATACCTCTCCCACTATTCACGCCCCCAGCAAACCCACCTAAAACAACACTTAGCCTTAGACTGAACCCCTACTGGTAGGTCCGAACAGGCTTTTGCCTCACCGTACATGCATCCAGGTAGTTATTATGCATGGGGTAGAAAGGATGATATTGCAGGGCACTTCCTGTTGATTAAAATTAACATCCTGTTTTGGGTCTTTTGTAAGAGGAAATGTTGTGCTACACAGTACTGTGGACACAAGTGACATTCTATAATGTGATTGACCCGGGAAAAGGATACATGAAAAATGTTTCTAAATGTTGGCAATTGTGAATTAGTAATGTAGGATTATACAACAAAATATTTAAGATTTTTCTATACTAAGGATTAAATGTGAGTATTATATTTAGAAGTGTCTTAGTAAATAAACAGATCTCATGCAATGCCTTTCAGTTTTGTATCCCGTTGAGAGCTTTCATTGCACAAGACATTAGACACACGCTGTCCTTGATTTAAGGCTCCGTAGACAAATGTTTTTCATTATGATTATTTAATTATCTGTATTAATTTTAGCGCTGTTTGACAGTATGTGGTTTGGCAAACACAGCAAGAGGCATAGTTAAGCATGCCATGGTTACATTAGTTGAAATAATAAAAGAAACATATTTATAAAAATGCTTATTGGAATCAACATGTTTATACAGTCTGACAATTCATAGAATTAATTGCATAACTTTAGATTGCCATTATGACTGTGACCACTAGGTGGCAGGAATGCACCATGGACTCTTGCAAATGGACTTATTTAGGATGTTAACTGTCTTACCTGTTCCTAGGTATTTGATATATTGCAGCCATTGTCAACTGTAACACTGCTATTTGCATAATTAACTCAGAGTTATTTTACTAAGCAATTTCAGGTACTAATAAAACAACACATCCTCCTATTTTCATTTTTTTCTTAAAATGGATTGTATGGTTTATAGACTAGCTCGATTGAAGTTATTTACCAAAATATTTGCTTGCTGTCATCTGTGTCAGCTTGCTATCTCTCATTTATTATCACTTTGCTTGTTACTCTGATAGCTAACAAAGCAGAAATAATATGTTTGGTTCATATCTATATCTAACTATATCTCCCTGAGGACCAGAGGTGCACAAGCAATGCAATGAAACAGTGATATATGATACATATAGGTTCACTTGGAATAAATCGATATGAAAGATTTCAGGTTTTTCAATGTTTTTCTAAGTGATGATGTAATTAACGGAAAATTCTCATCTAAAAAAATTTGAATTTGAAAGTGCTTTATGCTGTAGATTTTTCTAATTAAAGTGGATCTATCACATATAGAAAAGTAATGCTCATTAGATAGAGCATTTAGCGAAAAAGTTAAACATGTTACTCATTTTTGACAAAACCCCGTTATCTGCACAAAAATTAATGTTTAAAAGGTGCCCAGCAGCCTACTTCCGCTTGCCGCTGCGGCAAGCTGCTTGCCGCACAGAGGCAGCTCCCGTCCCACTATCCAGCATCCTCTGATGACGAAGGCCGTCTGTCTCTAAGCTGGAGCGATCTGATTGGCTAGATATCAGTCTCTGCCAATGAGATCGCTCCAGCTTAGAGAAAGAAATCCTCCGTCATTGGAGGATACTGGGTAGTGGAACGGGAGCAGAGGCAGAGCTGCAAGCCGGAAGTAGGCTGCTGGGCATGTTTTAAACTTGAATTTTTGTGCAGATAATGGAGTTTTTTTTAAAAATGAGTAACATATTAAAGTTTTTCGTTAAATGCCCTATCTAATGAGCATTACTTATCTATATGTGATAGATCCACTTTAAGGAATGTCATGAAGGCACTTCCTGTCTTAACCCCACATTGCCTCCTCAGTCCAGCAATGAATTTACCACCTCCCCTAGCACTGAGCTTCTATCTTATCCCTACATTACCTCCCCACTCACTGATACTGCTCAGCAATGCATTGCCCACTTCCCCTAGCACTGACTTCCTGTCTTATCACTACATTACCCCCCTGTGACTCTGATCAGCAATGCATTGCCTACCTCCCCTAGCACTGCCTTTCTTTCTTATCCCTACATTACCTCCCCACTCACTGACACTGCTCAACAATGCATTTCCAACCTGTCCTAGTACTGACTTCCTGTCTTATCCCTACATTACCTCTCCAACTCACTGACACTGCTCAGCAATGCATTGCCACCGCTCCTAGCACTGACATTCTCTTATCCCAAAATTACCTCCCCCACTCACTGACACTGCTCAGCTATGCATTGTCCACCTCCCCCAAGCAATGACCTCTTCTTATTCCTACTTTACCTCCCCCACTCTCCGACACTGTTCAGAAATGCATTGCCAACCTCTCCTAGCACTGACTTCCTGTCTTATCCTTACATTACCTCCCCCACCCACTGAAACTGTTCAGAAATGCATTCCCACCTCCCCTAGCACTGACTTCCTGTCTTATCCTTATATTACCTCCCCCACTCACTGACACTGCTCAGCAAAGCATTGCCCACCTCCCCTAGCACTGACTTCCTGTCTTATCCCTACATTACCTCCCCACTCACTGACACTGCTCAGCAATGCATTGCTCAGCTCCCCTAGCACTGACTTCCTGTCTTGTCCCTACATTTCCTCCCACTCACTGACACTGCTAACCACTGCATTGCCAACCTCCCCTAACACTGACTTCCTGTCTTATCCCTACATTACCTCCTCCACTCACTGACACTGCTCAGTAATGCATTACCCACCTCCCCTAGCACTGTCTTATCCCTACATTACCTCCCCCACTCACTGACACTGCTCAGTAATGCATTACCCACCTCCCCTAGCACTGTCTTCCTGTCTTATCCCTACATTACCTCCCCCACTCACTGACACTGCTCAGCAATGCATTGCCCACCTCCCCTAGCACTGACTTCCTGTCTTATCCCTACATTACCTCCCCACTCACTGACACTGCTCTGTAATGCATTGCCCACCTCCCCTAGCACTGACTTCCTGTCTTATCCCTACATTTCCACCCGCCCACTGACACTGCTGAGCAATGCATTTCCCTCTTCCCCCAGCATTGGAAGGGTTGTCAGAGAGTGTTGAAGGTAATGTAAGGCTAAGACAGGAAGTTCCTGCATGACACGTCTAGTTGTCTAAATAAATGGCTACTACAACACACAGGTGATTTTGAAAGCTCAAAATAATCAGTTATTATAGGTGATACTGTCACTTTGGATGATTTTGCAATGTGTTGATGGTATCTCTAGCATTGAAGCGGTTAATGAGATAGTAATGTTTTATTTATGTTTCTATTTCTAAAGCATTGCAAAGTATAAAAGTACAGGACTGATATCAGTCACATTCTTTAAAGTGATTGTGTTGTCTATTTAAAGTTAGTTGCCTGAGGAACAGATTGTGCTATGTCTAAGCGCTTACTTCTCTGTAGTTCAAAAGTTATGAAACACTGAAGATCAACCGCCCGCCCCTTCTCCCCACATCACTCAGAAGATGTAGTCTGGTCCGGACGGCTGCAGCGAGGGACAAACTTCAATAAGCAAATGGAAATCCTGTTCTGCTTCATCAAGGGGGCAGGATATCCCTTTTACTTACTGACTGAAGTTTGTCTCTCTGCAGCTGTCGAGTCACACGACCCGATTACAGCATACCACCCAAGTGTCCCACTTTAGGAGGGACAGACCCTCTTTTAGACCCAAATCCCTCTGTCCCTCTTTCCCACCCTAATGTCCCTCTTTTTAGGAAATCAGACTGTGTGGTGTGTATATAAGTGCATCACATTGATCCACAACAATAAAACTCACATTATTATTTGTTTAAAGTCAGTATATGTGTTTATAAATTAGTCTGTGTAAATAAAATAATTTGGTCTTGTTATAAGTCATTTATTAGGTTACACAAGGAGGTGTCAATAGGTCATAAAGTAGCCTAAAAATTCTCAGTAATGCCCCGCCCACCAGCCACGCCCCCAGCAACACCCCCTAAAACACAAGTGTCCCTCTTTGGCAATCTGAAATGTTGGGAGGTATGACACAGATTCAGAGAGAGGCGGCCAGTAAGGGGCAAGGGATCTTTAGTGCTTCATATCTTTTGAACTACAAAGAAGTAAGCGCTTAGACATAGTGTAATATGTTCCTTTTAATATACAGAAGACGGGCAACTAATTTTAAAGGGATAGTAATACTTAAGTATTACAAATCCCTATAGTAAAGACATATTAAAAAGAAACGTTTTGCCCCCAGTGTCATCTCTCAAACCTTTATGGTTTGAGAGATAATCACTCCTAAAGTTGCCCTCTCCCTCCCCCTTCCCCGTAGTCAGCGTTCTAGCTGACTGCAGGGAAGCAAGTCGTACGACTTCCAGGCGGCTCTCCAGCACAGCCGCGATCGCGTTAATAAAAAAAAAAAACGTTCACTGAAATGGTCTTCTACGTGTGCTTGGTTTGTGCTTGGTTTGCAAGCACAGGTAGAAGACCGTTTTAGTGAAAGATTTTTTTTTTAATTAACATGATCTTGGCTCTGCTGCAGAGCCGCCTGATGATCGTAAGACCGGATTTCCCTTCAGTCAGCTACAATGCTGACTTCGGGGATGAGGAAGGGAGAGGGCAACTTTAGGAGTGATTATCTCTCAAACCATAAAGGTTTAAGACAGTGGTTCTCAACCTGTGGGTCGGGAGTCGAATGACAATTTGCCAGGGGTCGCCCAAAACCATCAGATATTTATATTTCAATTCATAACAGTAGCAAAATTACAGTGCTGAAGGAGCAACGAAAATAATTTTACTGTTAGGGGTCGCCACAATTTGGGAAATTTTATCAAAGGGTCACGGCACTAGGAAGGTTGAGAACCACTAGTTTAAGAGATGACACTGGGGGCAATACATTTATTTTTAATAGTTCTTTACTATAGGGATTAGTAATACTTAAGTATTACTATCCCTTTAAAGAGACATTACTATCGCTTTAATATATACTCATTCGAAAGAGATCAGTTGTGTAATATTCCCCTCCTCCTCTAGGCTGAATGAAGATCAACCAGTTGCTGTAGCACCTCCCACATGTTCCTCACATGGAGACATTTGTCTCAGTGTGAGTACTTTTAATGCCTCATGAATACTGATTAGAGTTCAGTGAGTTTTCAAGATGTATTAAAACTGCTCACAGGAAGTTAAATGTCTCAGTACAAGTGAGAACTGGGTCGATTGTCATAGCAACTGGTGAACCAACTGTTTATTGTGTGTGTGTATGTGTGTGGGTATTGAATGTTTAAAGGAGCAGTAAACTTTTTTTTATGAAAAAATATATATTGTAGGGATTTTCTTACTGAGTAAAATAAGGGTACTCCCACTGCAGAGAGATTTATATTTCCAGAGTTATTACAGTTTAAACCCATATTTTTTTTACATTAGCAGTGCCCTCTAGTGGTCAAATTCTAATTAGATTTCTTGTTAGATTTTAACAGAGAGGAAAGTCAGAAAAGTCAGAGACATACAGTTCTCCATAGAATGTGATAGAAACTGCCTGTCACTTCCTGTCAGTTAGAACTATCAGGAAGTAAACACAGTAAATTTACTTCCTGTCAGAACAATCAGGAAGTAAACACAGTAAGTTCACTTCCTGTCAGTTAGAATTATCAGGAAGTAAACACAGTAAATTTACTTCCTGTCAGTTAGAACAATCAGGAAGTAAACACAGTAAGTTCACTTCCTGTCAGTTAGAATTATCAGGAAGTAAACACAGTAAATTTACTTCCTGGCAGTTAGAACAATCAGGAAGTAAACACAGTAAGTTCACTTCCTGTCAGTTAGAATTATCAGGAAGTAAACACAGTAAATTTACTTCCTGGCAGTTAGAACAATCAGGAAGTAAACGCAGTAAATTAATCTCCTGGTTATTTGAACTGTTATAAATTTTGTATAGAACATCTGACTGCAGTGGGAGTGACCTTGTTTTATTCATCAGGAAATGCGCTGTAAAATATGTGTTTTTATAAAAAAAAGTTTACTGCTCCTTTAATATATTCCAAACTAGTGACTATTTGTGAGTGTTACTTACCTCAGTCGCACTCTTTAACCCAAACTGATTTCCAGCCAGGCCATTAACCCTTTGAGTGCCAGAGGGGTATGCAACGCACTGCAAAGCAGTGTGTCGCGTACCCCTCTGACACTCAAAGGGTGAACCCTGTCCCTTTTGTTAGGTGTCCAGGTATATTTTGTCAGCGACTGTACATTTCTGACACTTATTTCTGGGACCTTTGTTTTTAGAAAATGTTCCAAATTTACCCCCCTGGGTGCCGGAGAGCTATACAACGCACCGCAATGCTATGTGCCAGATAGCTCTCTGGCGACCCAAGGTTTAATACTTTCTAATGGATCAGAAATAACAATACATCAATACTCTCTTTAACCTGTCTTTAATCTCTTTAACTATCTCACATCCTGTGACAGGAATCCATACAGGGTTACAGGATATGATGCGTTACAATAAATTAAAATAATAATTTGGGTCATTAACGATGACTGTTTTGATATCTCAATTGTAGGGTCTTTTTTCTATTGCCTGAGACCATTTATCAGCAAAGACTTTAAGAAATGAGAAGCCCCAGCAGTAAGACACAATATAAACATTCTTCTTAATCGCAATAGCATCTAGTTTTGTGGGACGCTTCAGAATAATAACACAAGATCATTAAAGAAAATCAATGAATACCAAATTCTTCAGAAGATTCCTCGGGCTAGGAAAATACTTTGCTGGTGCTTTGCTGACAATTAAAAAGGAACATTTGCTTTTAAACTTGTGTTATGTTTGTAGTATTTGTTGTCTTTTATTTTGTTTATGCCCCTTATATTTATTTAAGATCTTTTTCTTCCACTATCAGTGATGTGAGAGCTCCCTCTACCTACAGTATATAGAAACAGTCTGCATGCAAACAGAAGTAAAGCGTGTATCGGAGTCCTCCCCCAGCATTCATGGGTTTTGAAGCCCCATTAAACTCAATGGTGAATTTGGGTAATATTTAATTTCCCTTATGATGCAGTTGGTTTGTTGCAGAATTGTTCCAGATCTTTTTAGTAAATTTCACAACGTGCTTATGATCCTATGCAGACACAGTTGAGTCACAGACTGTTTTTGCAGACTGCAACTAGTGGGCGTTCACATCACAGAAAGAAGGAAAAAGGTGAGCATTGAAGGACCAAATTCAAGATAAATGCACCAAATGAAAGAAAAAAAGGAAAGCTATCAGGTCAAATGAATTGGCATTTACTACTACAATAAGAAATGAAATACAGCATTGGGATTCCTTTAACTCTCTGAGTGCCAGTGGGGTATGTATGTTTTTAATTATATGACACCACACAATATACACAAAGCCTTATAGGACAAGACAAAGCAATCAATTAAGGGGAGTTACAGTGTCAAGAAGACACAAGGAAATTAATTACATTACATTAATGTTTTTTTGCACTAAAGGGGAATGCTTCATTCAAAATTTATTACAGTTGAAATATACATTTCACACATATCTGGTGCCTAAGTCTTGTTCCACTGGTAGTCACAGAACCAAACATCCACTGTTTAACTCCCCAGCCTTGTTCCATCATAATCAGAGACCCACGCCTACACTGACTGCCTCCGAAGCTTTGTTCCACTGGTAGTTAAAGAATCACACATAACACTGTCTGACACCCCAGTCTTGTTCCATTGGTAGTCATAGGACCACACCTACACCGTCTGACACTCAAGCCTTATTCCATTAGTAGTCATAGGACCACACCTACACCGTCTGACACTCAAGCCTTATTCCATTAGTAGTCATAGGACCACACCTACACTGTCTGACACTCAAGCCTTATTCCATTGGTAGTCATAGGACTAGTGATGAGCGAGCACCCCAATGCTCGGGTGTTCGGGTGCTCTGACCGAGCACCCCCTGAGGCTCGAGTGCTCGGCCGAGCACCCGAGCCCCATTGAAGTCAATGGGAGGACTCGAGCATTACACCAGGCACCCCCTGCTCTGATGAGGGGAGGGTGCCTGGTCCATAGGAAAAGGGCAGAAAAGGATGGAAACACCACAGAAATGGTTCAGGGACAGCATAGGGAGGATGTCTGGATGCATCTTGGACTCCAACATCGCTGCTGGGAACGATCTTTCGCCCGTAGTACGCCATTTTTACAGACTGACCATAAAACACACAAAAAGGAAAATAAAAACGACTTTAGGCGAAAAATTGTTACCAAACAATATTTGCTGTATATTTACTTGTATATCATCTGCAAATTCTCCCAAAAATTTCCTTGATTTTCGGAAGTGAGGCCATGATTAAGAGGGAAACGTGCGCAGAGGCAAATTCTCCCAAAAATTTCCTTGATTTTCAGAACTGAGGCCATGATTAAGAGGGAAACGTGCACAGAGGCAAATTCTCCCAAAAATTTCCTTGATTTTATTGAACTGAGGCCATGATTAAGAGGGAAACGTGCGCTGAGCTGACCATCTAAAACATTATGGGTGAGGGTCTGCTGCAGAGCTGACCATCCTAAACATTATATGCGAAGGCCCGCTAGTGAGCTGACGCTATAAAACATTATATGAGAGGGCCCGCTAGAGAGCTGACCCAATAAAACATTATATGAGAAGGCCCGCTGGTGAGCTGACCTATATAAAAATTGGCAAACAGGGCCCGCTGGTGAGCTGGCCCTATATAAAAATTATATCACAGGGCCCGCTGGTGAGCTGGCCCTATATAAAAATTATAGCACAGGGCATATGGAAGAGGAGGAGGAGGATGAGAAGATTAAGAGTCAACCATATACCCGTTTTTTGGGTGGAAGGGGTGAATGGGAATACAGAGTATTCACATCATTGTAAATAACATATATAAAGTGAGTTTATGTTCCCCCGGGGCTTTCCTCCAGTGGAGTGGAGAAGTCAGGGGAAATCCAGGCCTTGTTCATTTTTATAAGTGTCAACCTATCAGCATTGTCGGTGGAAAGGCGGATACGCTTATCTGTTATGATGCCACCAGCAGCACTAAATACCCGCTCAGACAGAACGCTGGCGGCAGGGCAGGCCAGCACCTCCAAGGCGTAGAGTGCCAGTTCATACCACGTGTCCAGCTTGGACACCCAGTAGTTGTAAGGCACAGAGGGATCATTGAGGACGCTGACACGGTCTGCTACGTACTCCTTCACCATCTTCCAAAACTTTTCCCTCCTTGTGACACTAGGCTGCGCATCAGGGTGAGGGTGCTGGCGGGGTGTCATGAAGGTGTCCCACGCCTTGGAGAGTGTTGCCCTGCCTTTCTCGGAACTGCTGTGTGCTCCCCTTTTCTCCCCTTCTCGGTTGGCCAAGGTAGCACGTACTCTGCCGCCAGCGTTGTCAGATGGAAAATTTTGGAGCAATTTTTCGACAAGAACCTTCTGGTATTGCAACATTTTGCTTGTCCTCTCCACCGGAGGAATGAGAGATGAGAAATTCTCTTTGTAGCGGGGGTCCAGAAGGGTGAACACCCAGTAATCCGTGTTGTCTAAAATGCGTACAACGCGTGGGTCACGGGAAAGGCAGCCTAACATAAAGTCAGCCATGTGTGCCAGAGTACCAACAGTCAAGATTTCGCTGTCCTCACCAGGAGGATGACTCTCAATATCCTCATCCTCTTCCTCCTCTTCTGCCCACCCACGCTGAAGAGATGGAACTAAAGTTCCATGGCTACCCTCTGTAGCGGAGGCAACCGTGTCTTCCTCCTCCTCCTCCTCCTCCTCCTCCGCCTCCTCCAATTGTCGCTGAGAAGACGAAGTGAGGGTGCTCTGGCTATCACCTTGTGTAAGCTCTTCCTCCCCCATTTCCACCTCTTCCACATGCAAAGCGTCGGTTTTAATTGTGAGCAGCGAGCGTTTCAGTAGACACAGAAGTGGGATGGTTACACTGATAATAGCGTTATCGCCGCTCACCATCTGTGTCGATTCCTCAAAATTGCGTAAAACCTCGCAGAGGTCTGACATCCATTCCCACTCCTCACTTCTGATTACAGGAAGTTGAACGGAGAGGCGACGACCGTGTAACAGCTGGTACTCCACTACTGCCCTCTGCTGCTCACAAAGCCGGGCCAACATGTGGAAGGTGGAGTTCCAGCGCGTGCTCACGTCACACAGCAGCCGGTGAGCTGGCAATTGTAAGCGCTGCTGCAGCTTCAACAGGCCGGCTGAAGCTGTTGATGACTTACGGAAATGTGCACACACGCGGCGCACCTTGGTCAAGAGATCATGCACATTGGGGTAGGTTTTTAGAAATCGCTGCACCACTAAATTAAATACATGCGCTAGGCATGGTACGTGTGTGAGCTTGCCGAGCTCCAAAGCCGCCACCAAGTTACGCCCATTATCACACACAACCATGCCTGGTTGCAGGTTGAGTGGCGAGAGCCACTGCTCGGTCTGGTGACTAATCCCCTGCAACAGCTCTGAGGCCGTGTGCTGTTTGTCCCCAAGGCAGATCAGCTTCAGCACGGCCTGTTGACGCTTCCCCACTGCAGTGCTACACTGCTTCCAGCTACTGGCTGATGGGGGAGTGGCGCTGTGTGTAGAGAATTCGGAGGTGGAAACGGAGGAGGAGGAGCCAATAACGTAGGTGCTGGTGGAAACCCTGATGGAGGTAGGGCCCGCAATCCTCGGCGTGGGTAGCACCCGTGCCATCCCAGGGTCCGAGTCGCTCCCAGCCTCCACGACATTCACCCAGTGTGCCGTCAGGGAAATGTAATGTCCCTGGCCACAAGCACTTGTCCATGTGTCAGTCGTTAAGTGGACCTTCCCAGTAACTGCGTTGGTCAGGGCACGGGTGATGTTACGGGACACATGGTGGTGTAATGCGGGGATGGCACACCGGGAAAAGTAGTGGCGGCTGGGGACCGCGTACCGAGGGACAGCTGCTGCCATCAGGCTGCGGAAGGACTCAGTGTCCACAAGTCTAAATGGCAGCATTTCGATGGCCAGTAATTTTGAAAGGTGTGAGGTTAGTGCTATGGCCTGTGGGTGGGTGGCTGGGTACTTTCTCTTGCGCTCAAATGCCTGGGGTAACGACATTTGGAAGCTGTGCTGGGACAGGGAAGTGGATGTGGTCGCTGATGGTGCTTCAGATGGTACAGGTGCAGGGCGGGAGGTATGCGGGCCTGCGCCTTCGACAGGCGATTGGCCGGCACCGAAAACAGGGGAAGAGGAGGCAGTGGTGTGGCCTGCAGACACAGATGGGCGATCCAGGCGTTCCTCCCACTTACTACGGTGCTTGGATGCCATGTGTCGGATCATGCTGGTGGTGGTGAGGTTTCTAGTGTTCATGCCTCGGCTCATTCTGGTGTGGCACAGGTTGCAAACTACAATTCTTTTGTCGTCCGCACTTTCCTTAAAAAAACGCCATACCGCGGAACACCTACCCCTTGGCAAGGTAGATTTACGCAAGGGGGTGCTCCGTGGAACATTTGCGGGCCGGTTTGGTGCGGTCCGCCTTCTTTCTGTAGCCACACCACTGCCTCTTCCAGCCTGTTGCGGTGCTGCAGATGGCTCACCCTCAGGACTGCTGTCATCGCTCGGCTCTACACCTTCCCAGGTGGGGTCAGTCACCTCATCGTCCACCAAGTCCTCCTCCACTTCCTCACTCTGATCATCCTCCTCAAGTCTTGATCCCACCACATACTCAGTCATTGACAACTGTATAACATTCTCCTCAACAAGGTCTTGAGAAGGAAATAGTGGTTGATTTAATGGCAACTGTGTCTCATCATCATCATCATCATCATCCACTACTTCCTTTGACCTTAAATGCCGTTCACATCTGTCATCTTCTTGTGATTGGGTAGCCTCTAGAGGTTGTGAATCAGGGCACAAGATGTCATGTTCCTCTGCAAGCGTGCTTGGAGAGAGGGTCAAATGAAGGATTGGTGATGAGACGAGCTCCTCACTATATCCCAGTGTGGGATCACTTCTTTGACCAGACCGTGTATGGTGGGAGGAAGGATGATCAGAGTGAGGATTATGTTGACCAGACTCTTGGCTACTGAGAGTGGACTTGGTGGAAGACAGGGTGGTGCTTAACCGACTGGAAGCAGTATCAGCTGTCATCCAACCGACCACCTGTTCGCAGTGGTCGGACCTCGAGAGTGATGTCCTGCGACGCCCTGTAAAATTACACATGAAGCTAGGTATGGTGGATGTCTTTCTTTCTTGTGCTCTGGCACCAGGCACAGTTTCTCCGCGTCCTGACCCGCGCCCTGAACTTTCAGGATCACGTCCACTTCCCCGTCCCTTTTTACCCGCCTTCTTCATCTTACACGGAATATGTGACTTTAATATTTGAGTTTGAAAACTTAACAGTATTTCTTCCTATTCTGCAACTGTGCAGAGTACACAGAATAGGCTGCTAAACTGCGGTGACGCACACTGAATATAATATGTGACTTTGATATTTTAGTTTGAAAACTTAACAGTATTTCTTCCTATTCTGCAACTGTGCACAGTACACAGAATAGGCTGCTAAACTGCGGTGACGCACACTGAATATAATATGTGACTTTGATATTTTAGTTTGAAAACTTAACAGTATTTCTTCCTATTCTGCAACTGTGCACAGTACACAGAATAGGCTGCTAAACTGCGGTGACACACACTGAATGGAATATGTGACTTTAATATTTGAGTTTGAAAACTTAACAGTATTTCTTCCTATTCTGCAACTGTGCAGAGTACACAGAATAGGCTGCTAAACGGCGGTGAAACACACTGAATGGAATATGTGACTTTAATATTTGAGTTTGAAAACTTAACAGTATTTCTTATTATTCTGCAACTGTACAGAGTACACAGAATAGGCTGCTAAACGGCGGTGAAACACACTGAATGGAATATGTGACTTTAATATTTGAGTTTGAAAACTTAACAGTATTTCTTATTATTCTGCAACTGTACAGAGTACACAGAATAGGCTGCTAAACGGCGGTGATACACACTGAATGGAATATGTGACTTTAATATTTGAGTTTGAAAACTTAACAGTATTTCTTATTATTCTGCAACTGTACAGAGTACACAGAATAGGCTGCTAAACGGCGGTGAAACACACTGAATGGAATATGTGACTTTAATATTTGAGTTTGAAAACTTAACAGTATTTCTTCCTATTCTGCAACTGTGCAGAGTACACAGAATAGGCTGCTAAACGGCGGTGAAACACACTGAATGGAATATGTGACTTTAATATTTGAGTTTGAAAACTTAACAGTATTTCTTATTATTCTGCAACTGTACAGAGTACACAGAATAGGCTGCTAAACGGCGGTGATACACACTGAATGGAATATGTGACTTTAATATTTGAGTTTGAAAACTTAACAGTATTTCTTATTATTCTGCAACTGTACAGAGTACACAGAATAGGCTGCTAAACGGTGGTGAAACACACTGAATGGAATATGTGACTTTAATATTTGAGTTTGAAAACTTAACAGTATTTCTTCCTATTCTGCAACTGTGCAGAGTACACAGAATAGGCTGCTAAACGGCGGTGAAACACACTGAATGGAATATGTGACTTTAATATTTGAGTTTGAAAACTTAACAGTATTTCTTATTATTCTGCAACTGTACAGAGTACACAGAATAGGCTGCTAAACGGCGGTGAAACACACTGAATGGAATATGTGACTTTAATATTTGAGTTTGAAAACTTAACAGTATTTCTTATTATTCTGCAACTGTACAGAGTACACAGAATAGGCTGCTAAACGGCGGTGAAACACACTGAATGGAATATGTGACTTTAATATTTGAGTTTGAAAACTTAACAGTATTTCTTATTATTCTGCAACTGTACAGAGTACACAGAATAGGCTGCTAAACGGCGGTGATACACACTGAATGGAATATGTGACTTTAATATTTGAGTTTGAAAACTTAACAGTATTTCTTATTATTCTGCAACTGTACAGAGTACACAGAATAGGCTGCTAAACGGCGGTGAAACACACTGAATGGAATATGTGACTTTAATATTTGAGTTTGAAAACTTAACAGTATTTCTTATTATTCTGCAACTGTACAGAGTACACAGAATAGGCTGCTAAACGGCGGTGAAACACACTGAATGGAATATGTGACTTTAATATTTGAGTTTGAAAACTTAACAGTATTTCTTATTATTCTGCAACTGTACAGAGTACACAGAATAGGCTGCTAAACGGCGGTGATACACACTGAATGGAATATGTGACTTTAATATTTGAGTTTGAAAACTTAACAGTATTTCTTATTATTCTGCAACTGTACAGAGTACACAGAATAGGCTGCTAAACGGCGGTGAAACACACTGAATGGAATATGTGACTTTAATATTTGAGTTTGAAAACTTAACAGTATTTCTTATTATTCTGCAACTGTACAGAGTACACAGAATAGGCTGCTAAACGGCGGTGAAACACACTGAATGGAATATGTGACTTTAATATTTGAGTTTGAAAACTTAACAGTATTTCTTATTATTCTGCAACTGTACAGAGTACACAGAATAGGCTGCTAAACGGCGGTGATACACACTGAATGGAATATGTGACTTTAATATTTGAGTTTGAAAACTTAACAGTATTTCTTATTATTCTGCAACTGTACAGAGTACACAGAATAGGCTGCTAAACGGCGGTGAAACACACTGAATGGAATATGTGACTTTAATATTTGAGTTTGAAAACTTAACAGTATTTCTTCCTATTCTGCAACTGTGCAGAGTACACAGAATAGGCTGCTAAACGGCGGTGAAACACACTGAATGGAATATGTGACTTTAATATTTGAGTTTGAAAACTTAACAGTATTTCTTATTATTCTGCAACTGTACAGAGTACACAGAATAGGCTGCTAAACGGCGGTGATACACACTGAATGGAATATGTGACTTTAATATTTGAGTTTGAAAACTTAACAGTATTTCTTATTATTCTGCAACTGTACAGAGTACACAGAATAGGCTGCTAAACGGCGGTGAAACACACTGAATGGAATATGTGACTTTAATATTTGAGTTTGAAAACTTAACAGTATTTCTTCCTATTCTGCAACTGTGCAGAGTACACAGAATAGGCTGCTAAACGGCGGTGAAACACACTGAATGGAATATGTGACTTTAATATTTGAGTTTGAAAACTTAACAGTATTTCTTATTATTCTGCAACTGTACAGAGTACACAGAATAGGCTGCTAAACGGCGGTGAAACACACTGAATGGAATATGTGACTTTAATATTTGAGTTTGAAAACTTAACAGTATTTCTTATTATTCTGCAACTGTACAGAGTACACAGAATAGGCTGTTAAACGGCGGTGAAACACACTGAATGGAATATGTGACTTTAATATTTGAGTTTGAAAACTTAACAGTATTTCTTACTATTCTGCAACTCTGCAGAGTACACAGAATAGGCTGCTAAACGGCGGTGAAACACACTGAATGGAATATGTGACTTTGATATTTTAGTTTGAAGACTTAACAGTATTTCTTCCTATTCTGCAACTCTGCACAGTACACAGAATAGGCTGCTAAACTGCGGCGAAGCACACTGAATGGAATATGTGACTTTGATATTTTAGTTTGAAGACTTAACAGTATTTCTTCCTATTCTGCAACTCTGCACAGTACACAGAATAGGCTGCTAAACTGCGGCGAAGCACACTGAATGGAATATGTGACTTTGATATTTTAGTTTGAAGACTTAACAGTATTTCTTCCTATTCTGCAACTCTGCACAGTACACAGAATGTGCTGCTAAACTGCGGCGACGCACACTGAATGGAATATGTGACTTTGATATTTTAGTTTGAAGACTTAACAGAATGTGCTCTAATCTGCAACTTTGCACACTAAACAGAATGTGCTCTAATCTGCAACTTTGCACACTAAACAGAATGTGCTCTAATCTGCAACTGTGCACACTAAACAGAATGTGCTCTAATCTGCAACTTTTCACACTAAACAGAATATTTTTTTTTTTTTTTTTTTGTTTTTTTCCCCCCACACAAAATAACCTGCTGCCCCCACACACAGTAGTCCTAAAAAGGACTTTTGGTTCTTTTTTTTCACAATTTTTTTTTTTCCTCCCTACACTGCCTTTCCCTTCCTATCCTCAGCTCTCCCTGGCTCAGACTGAGCCGAACTCGATGGTCAGGTGCTATACAGCACCCGACCACGGGTTCTGGCCAGCCAATCAGTGTAATGCCAGCAGCCAACATGGCTGCTGGCATTACACCGATGTCAGAGCCTCCCTGCACGTTTATTGGCTGCGCAGCAGCCGCAAAACGTGCGGGGAGGAGACCCGAACATGGCGGGCGAGCACATGCGGTACTCGTACGAGTACCGCCATGTGCCGAGCAGAGCGATGCTCGAGCCGATCCGAGCATCGGCCGAGCATGCTCGCTCAACACTACATAGGACCACACCTACACCGTCTGACACTCAAGCCTTATTCCATTGGTAGTCATAGGACCACACCTACACTGTCTGACACTCAAGCCTTATTCCATTGGTAGTCATAGGACCACACCTACACTGTCTGACATGCAAGCCTTATTCCATTGGTAGTCATAGGACCACACCTACACTGTCTGACATGCAAGCCTTATTCCATTGGTAGTCATAGGACCACACCTACACTGTCTGACACTCAAGCCTTATTCCATTGGTAGTCAAATAATGTGGTAATAACATACATTATCTGACACACCAGCCTTGTTCCATTGGTAGTCATAGGACTACACCTACATTGTCTCACACCCAAGCCTTGTTCCACTCTTAGTCAAACAATCACACATAACGCTGTTCAACACCCCAGCCTTGTTCCATTGGTGGTCATACAACCACACATGCACTGTTCAACACCTGCCATGTTCTGCCCATTTTTCTTTGTCTTTTGTGATTCACTGTCTGTTTTTTCCTTTGTTTTCCCTTATTATCCAGATCCTGGTTCCCTGCCCAGTCCTGTGGTTGCTTTGAGCCTTTATAAAGCCTCTGTGCTTTTGGGTGGGGAGCAATCAAAGCATTCCAGGTCATGACCCTAAGTTTCCTATCCTGTTCCTGAGTGTTATCTTGTGTATTGACCTGGCTATTCCTGCGACTTCCCTCCTTTTTTGCGATTTGGTACCGTGCTCATCTGATATCCTGTTACCCACCTTGGCTCCATTTATTCAACCATTTCTCCATCTGCTGCCTTTTACTGCATTGCCTGCCCCGTTGAGCTCCATGTCTCTGTGTTCTTGTACAACTATACCGCAGGTGGGTTATTTGTTCAGTATCCCCTTCGATCCCAGTGGGTAGCTGCTGTTATCTGGGTTGGCATCTGGGGTGCCTAGGCCTCAGCAAGACAGCCCAGAGAGAAGTCACTGACAGCCAGCTTTGTACTCCAGTCTCCATCTGCCCACTGGGGCCTGCCTTGCAGTATACCTGTATATCAAATGGGCCGTCCAGTTCCAAAACACAGGAACACCAGTTAAATCCAGATGTACGTTTAGGCCTTGATGGGAAGGATAAGAATAATATGTATGTGGAAATACATGCTAAAACATGTTGAGTGGTGAGTAGCTGTAGAACAGGCCATCGGGCTATTTGTTTGTCCCCAGAAGCCTCTCACATTTTGGATATGCATTTTAAATACTGCTAGAGGGTCTCCCTAAGAGTGAAAGGTAATCCAGGTGTGAACCCCTTGCTGTCAGTGCCTAGGGAATCCAGCTGCACCTCACTGATTAGACCCAACAAGGCCAAAACGTATGTCTGGGGTTAGCAGGTGTTCCAGTGCAGTAGGGAGTTGCCCTTTTGGGTGGGATTAGTTTAATATGTATGTGGAAATGTCTCCTCTGTAATGGAGCTAGAGAGCTAAAATGTGATGCTTCTGAGTGGTAACTAGCCGAAGAACAGGCCATTGTGCTGTTTGTTCCTCCTCAGAAGCCTCTCACATTTTGGTATTTATTTCAGAAAACTCTCAGATTGTAGGATAATCCAGACATGGATCCCTTGCCCTCAGTGCCTTGAGAATACAGCTGCACCTCATTGACAAGGCCCAACAAGGCCGAAGCGTACATCTGGGGTTAGCTGGTGTTCCCATTTTGGAACTGAACTGTCCTTTTAGTGGGGATTAGTCTAATATGCACGTGGAAATTTCTCCTCTGTAATGACACTAGAGAGCTACAATGTGATGCTTCTGAGCAGTGACTAGCAGTAGGACAGGCCATTGTGCCTTATGTTCATCCTTAGAGCCTCTCACATTTTGGTATTTATTGTTCCTTTGGTAGTACGAGAATCACACTAACACTGTCTGACACCCCAGGCTTGTTCCATTGGTCATAAAATAACAAATGCCATTTGGAGTCAGGAAAGAATTTGTTTTATTTTATTTTTTTAAAGCACAAGCCCTGAGTTTGGGCTTAAAAACCCCAGCTTCTCCACCATCATCCTCACCACCACCACCAGTCCCTCCGTGCTGCTGCTCTGTTACAGACATCTCACTGCTGGTTGGAGGAGGTGATGAGAAATGTGACAGAGGGTCCCCTAATGTCACACTTGCCATTTCTTGGGACCTGAAGAAGGTAGACTGGAAGCACTAGCAGAAGCCATAGGCAGCTAATCTGTGCTCCTGGTGTTGGTGGTATTATTGCTGTACCTCCTAGCTAACCAGTTATGGATTCTTCAGGATCATGTTCCACCTGGACAATTCCGTGGGGGGAAGGGGACTCCCAGGGTCAGGAGAATGGGGCAGGCTCCCTTGACTGCTAGTCTGGACGCTCTCAATTGCTTCCCCTATCACTCCCCCTAGTGTTATTCCCATCAGCTGCTTCACCATTACTGTTACTACTAACACCAACCACATCATTTCCAGCCCCTGAGTCTTCCTCCTCACAGTCACTAGTAATATGAGGATATTGATTACCCCCTCCTTCACTCCTAAAACTAACAAGCTGCTGTACCTTCTTAGTAGTAGTATTACCAGTAGTACTAGCACTAGCAGGACTGCTTGGGGATGACAAGTGTGACTTAGGGTCCCCTGCTGTCACACTTGGCATCGTCTTCTCCTTCCCACCATCCTAAGTATTACAAGACACACTGGCAGCAGATTCAGAACTGGTGGCAGCAGGTTCAGCACTGGCAGCAGGCAAAGCAATGGTGGCAGCAGGGGCAGGATGTCTGACAGCAGGCACAGTACTGGTATCACAGTATCCCTATGAAGCTTGGTGATCCTGTGCTTCCTTTTTGCTGTGTTGCTGTTGGCTGGCATGGAGGCCGGCTACTTCCGCATTCCTGACATCCTCTGCAGCGGGCACGGTTACGTGCACTTGTTTATGGGTCACTACTGATTTGCCTAATTAGTTCTGGGCTTTGTCTGCTCCTTTATAAACTTCCCTGGGCCTAGGAGTCATTTCCCTTACGTGGTGTTTCTGCTAGTAGCTCTTGCGTTCTCATTGTGACCAGTGCCTGACCTCCGAATCCGCTCTGTGTATGATCCTGGATTGTCTGACTACCGACATCGGATCTGACCTGTTCCTCTGGATGACTAACTCGCTCCGTTTATGACCCCGGCTTGTCTGACTACCCACATCCGTTCTGACCTGTGGCTCTGGCTAACTCGCTCCATGTATGACCCTGGCTTGTCTGACTACCCACATCGGTTCTGACCTCTGGCTCTGGCTAACTCGCTCCATGTATGACCCTGGCTTGTCTGACTACCCACATCGGTTCTGACCTCTGGCTCTGGCTGACTAACTCTCTCCTTGTAGACCCCGGCTTGTCTGACTACCCATGTCGGTTCTGACCTGTGGCTCTGGCTGACTAACTCGCTCCATGTATGACCCTGGCTTGTCTGACTACCCACATCCGTTCTGACCTGTGGCTCTGGCTGACTACCTCTCTCCTTGTAGACCTCGGCTTGTCTGACTACCCATGTCGGTTCTTACCTGTGGCTTTGGCTGACTAACTCGGTCCTTCTAGACCCTGGCTTGTCTGACTACCCACATCGGTTCTGACCTATGGCTCTGGCTGACTACTCATTCCCTGCATTACCCTGCTTGCCGGACCATTCGTATCTGTGTCCCGTACCATGGGTGGAGACTTGATCTATCGTATACTGGTTCTATCGGTGCTGAACCCTAACCCATTTCCAGTATCCTCCGGTCTAGTGCAGTAGTGCAGTGCTCAGCACAGTGTTCAGCTCTGGGTAGTAACCTGGGGACTAACGTCCAGTGGTCTGGGGTTGTGTGGGCGGTATAATTATTACTGTGCATTATCAATAAAGGTGGTTATATTTTATTACTGTGTCTGCCCTTCTTTGCCTGATTATGGTGACACTTGGAGGTAGCAAGGGCAGCACATCTGGTAGCAGGCACAACAATGGACAAAAGTGGACAACAACGTGGTTTTCGTGGATTTTTCTAGGGAACACGATGGGACCTTTCACCAACCCCTAGTCACCAGCAGAGTGATACTCTATACATGGCACCAGCAGAGCAATACACTATTACATGTCTCCAGCAGAGCTGCACTCTATTACATGTCAACAGCAGAGCAATAAACTATTACATGCCACCAGCAGGGCAATATACTATTAAATGTCCCCAGCTGAGCAATACACTATTGCAAGTCACCAACAGAGCAATACTCTATTACATGTCACCAGCAGAAAAATACACATTACATGTCACCAGCAAAGCAATACTCTATTACATGTCACCATCAGATCAATACACCTTTACATGTCACTAGCAGGGCAATACACTATTACTTGTCACCAACGCAATACACCATTACATTTTACCAGCAGAGGGATATTCTATTACATGTCACCAGCAGAGTAATACACCATTGCAAGTCACTAGCAGAGCAATACTGTATTATATGTAGCCAGCAGGGTAATATACTATTACATGTCAACAACAAATCATATACCATTACATGTCACTAGCAGAGCAATACACTGTTCTATGTCACCTGCAAAGCAATACAGTTACATGTTGTCAGCAGAGCAATAGTTTATCAATGTCAAGAGCAAAGCAGTACACCATTATATGCCACCAGCATGGCAATACACTATTGCATGTCACCAGCACATCAATATAGCATTAACGTCACCAGCAAAGCAAAAGACTGTTACATGTTACTACCAGGGCAATACACAATTACATGTAATCAGCAGAGCATAAAGGGGTCACAAAGGGGCGACAGATTGCTATTTGATATAAATAAACAAAAGACACAGCAACAGACTACACAGGGGAAAACTGCAAGGTAAGCCTCAGTGGGATAGATGCTTGAAGGGGATGAGTGGGAATGGAAGCTGGCTTACAATTGCCTTGCTGTGGCCTATGCCGGGTTAGAGATGCTGGCAACAAGTCCAGATTAATACCTTTGGGAAGAGCCAGCCTGCACTCTGGATGCCAGCCTAAAGAACAGCTACTACCCACTGAGGTCAGAACCCGTCGGTAGTTGCTGATCCGGACCAATGATACCTGGGACTCAAGTGAGAGAAAAGGGAAGGAAGCAGGAACAGTTGAGGGGTGACTGTAGGTTGAAGTTTGACTTGTGGTCGAGGTTCGACAGGTGGTTGAGTTTCAAGTGAGGGCACAGAGATACATAACCCAGTAAGCTGACAAGTAGGGCAGTCAGACTAGTCAGGTCAGAAAAGGAACGTTCAGAGCAGTATAAGGCTGCAGACAGAAGAGTGGTCGAATAACAGAGCCAAAGTTGGTAACAAACAGAGCCAAAGTCTGTAACAAACAGAGCCAAAGTCGGTAACAAGTTGGCAAAGCAGTACAAGGTAGCGGGCGGGCGGAAGAGCAGTTGGACAATGGAACCAAAGTCGGTAACAGGATATCAAATGAGCACGGTACCAAGTTGTAGAGCAGCGTAGAAGTTGAAGGAAAAGCACAAGATAACACTCTGGAGAAAGAGAGGAAACCAAGGGTCACGAACTGGAATGCTTTGATCGTGTTCCAACACTGGCGCTTGATAAAGACCCAGGAAATACATCAAATCAAGGCAGGGTATCAGAAACTGTCAAACAAGAGAACCGAATGAAAAAAAAAACAGGCAGGGAGTATCAAGAAAGAGGTAGAACATGACAATTACATGCCACCAGAAGAGAAATACTGTATTATATGACACCAGCAGAGCAATACCCTATTACCTTTCACTAGCGGAGAAATATACCATCAGGGCTCAAAATTTCCACTAGCCAATGGCGGGTGAAAATTCAGCCCTGGCGAGTAGTAATTCAGCCCTGGTGGGTATGTTATGTCTTGCAGTGGCGAGTAACTTTTCATGTCTGGCTAGTAGCAAAGGACTTCAGGTTTTAAGCCCTGATACCATTACATGTCACCAGCAGCGTAATCCACAGGTATGCCACCAGCAAAGCAATTCACCATTACATTGTGCCAGCATAGCAATTCTGTTACATGTCACCAGCAGGGCAATGCAACATTACATGTCACCAGCAGAGCTAGACACCATTACATGTCACCAGCAGAGCTGTACACAATTGGATGTCACCAGCACAGCAATACATTATTACTTGTTACCATCAGTGCGATACACAATTACAGAATGAGGTGACCTGGTCCCTTTCTTTTTAGGAAATCATCCATGGATTCAGATATAGATATAGGTTCCAATTCAGGAAGCTAACCAGGACCATTTCTGGAATAAAGAAAGTGCTCCACAGGTAACAAATACGGCCCCCCCATTTTTGTTTTTTTGTAGTCATTAAAAAAACATGAAGAACAATATAAGTCTTATCTCTCAAACCTTTATGGTTTAAGAGATATTCACAAGTAAAGTTTCCCCTCCCGCCCCTTTTACCTAGTGTAAGCCATCTCTTCTCAGATGTGGAATCTAGTCCATAGACCAGACAGATAACAGCAGGGGACAATCTTCTTCCTTTGAGATCAATGAAAGCCCTGCCCCCCTTGACAAGTTTTTCAGGTTTTTCCCTTCTCTTAATTGAAGATTGTCCCTCTCTGCGTTCTACCTGGGCACCTCCCTTCTGATCTGGCTGAGCAGTGTTACATCAGTAAAAGGGACGGGAGAGGGATACTTTGTCATTGAATTACTCTTGTACTACAACTCTGACAGAATTGAAATAACACTCTCCAAAGTCCAAATACTGTGATGATTAATTTTATTATGAAACATTACTATCCCTTTAAAAGGGATATTTAACTGCTTGATCCTCTATAGATTTTAGTGTGTTAACCCTCTGAGTGTCAGCATTGCATTGGCAGTGAAATAACTAGACATTTTATCCACGTCCCATGTGGCAGACTGTTAGCTTGGTCCTACTTGGTTTACTCGATTAAGTCCATAACCTTTAAAAGCTGCAGTAATTGGTTTTCAGTTACCAGGAAAAGTAAACATTTTCCCCAAAAGTACAATAGTACTGAGGACTTTGATAAAGACAAAAAGATTAAAACTTTAAAGAAAACTTAGCGACATTGCATTCCACCCACTTAATTACACATTACAGCATCAATCTGAATGCATTACAGGAAATATGCAAAGTAGCTCTCAACCGCTAATGTTCCATTACGAGGCATTGAAGCATAAGTCAGTGTATCTGGTAAATTGTCATTTCTATTATGTAATTATGCTGTACGAGGATCAAAACACATCTTTTAACAGAAGTTGCTATCAGTGAACTAGTGAAATGTAACCACCATTCTCATAATTTGCCCTAAGAGATCTTTCACATTGAAGGTACATGGGAGTTAAAACTGTTGCAGTCCCTATTTTTTTCGTTCACCTCTCTACTGCTTTTCACCTCCAATCCAGAAGCAGGCGGGGCATGTCTGATGGCTGGCTTATCAACTATTATTATAGGCTGTCACCTAATAGGGTTGGCTACTCATTGGAGGTTGCATCTCATGTGAAAGGTATGAAAGTTCCTGCATGGACTTACTGCATCTTCACTGCTTTCTTGCGGGAACACTGTAAGGCTTAGTTTAAATGTCTAACTTTGTTCTATCAACACGATTCCAAAAAAAAACAAATAATTAACGGAGACAATGTAGCATAATGGATAAGTAGTCTGACGTCAGGTCAGAAGATTGATGGTTTGTGTCCCTTTGTGGTCGGTTTTGATGAAGTTGTACTGGTGATAAATGATGAATGCATCAACAGAAATAATTCAGAAGAATCATACAATAGAAAGTGTTGAGTTTAGTGACATGTTTCTGTAAAAAAGTTGATTTTCCTGATCAAATATCGAGGGACCACCCCTTGAGATTAGAGGAAAGGAGGTTTCGACTTCACCAGAGGAAGGGTATTTTTTCAGTAAGGTGTGATAAATTGTGAAATCCCCTACCAAAGGATGTGGTTATGGCAGATACAATGGATACATTTAAGAGAAGATAGATACATTTCTTTCAAAGAGGGAACATCCAGCGTTATACTGCGTATTAGTAAGCAAAACAAGAAGTTCTGATAAAGGCTAACTTATTTGGTAGCAGGAAGCTATATAATTCTCAGTTCTCTGGTTTATGAGGCAAAGGTCGAACTTGATGGACTTGTGTCTTTTTTCAACCTAATTTACTGTGTTACTATGTTTGTGTTGTTGCAACAAAGTTGCTGTTACAAAGCCAGAAACAGAACAGAGAACGGTACTGTCTCCTCTGAGTGTAAAACATCTCTGGGATTTGTATTCCCGATAAAGAAACCCCACTCTTCTCAGGGTACTCACATTTCATAGAGTCTTAACCTGCCTTTAGGATGTCTCGCCATGACTCATTCTGACTCTCAGTCCTCTCTCTTACATACTCTCTGATCCTCTGCTAAATAGAAACATTCCTTTTAGAGCTGTAGGAGGCTAAATATCTCCAATATGAATCAGCTTATAAACTTAAAGGAGCAGTAAACTTTTTTTTATGAAAAAATATATATTGTAGTGATTTTCCTATTGAGTAAAATAAGGGTACTCCCACTGCCGAGAGATTTATATTTCCAGAGTTATTACAGTTTAAACCCATGTTTTTTTACATTAGCAGTGCCCTCTAGTGGTCAAATTCTAATTAGATTTCCTGTTAGATTCTAATGGAGAGGAAAGTCAGAAAAGTCAGAGACATACAGTTCTCCATAGAATGTGATAGAAACTGCCTGTCACTTCCTGTCAGTTAGAAGAACTATCAGGAAGTAACCACAGTAAATTCACTTCCTGTCAGTTAGAACTATCAGGAAGTAAACACAGTAAATTCACTTCCTGTCAGAACTATCAGGAAGTAAACACAGTAAATTCACTTCCAGATTATCTAAACTGCTATAATATTTGAATAAAACATCTGACAGCAATGGGAGTGACCTTGTTTTATTCAGCAGGAAACGCTCTATAAAATATATGTTTTCATAAAAAAAGTTTACTGCTCCTTTAAAGCTATGATGTGAAGGAAGATCACCATTACAGGATATTACTAGAGACACTGTTCTTTTATTCAATAAATGAAATATATTGATTTACCTACTCCTCTGGCACTCAAAGGGTTAATGCATTGATTGCCAAATAACTGTACGACTTTTGCTGCACACTTATCTCGCACTCAAAGGGTTAAACATGCATTGAACCATTTGGCTCAAATAATTTTAGTGCCAGAGGGGTTTGCATATCGAGCTCTGACTTGTAATTATTAGACATCACCAGGACAAACATAGCAGTACCACCAAGACTATACATATAACGTTCTTTTATTGATTTTTCCCACCCTTTCTTTTATTAACCCTATCACTCCCACATTGATGAGTTTTATTTTTCATAAACGCAGCTGTAAATTATACCCAAAATTTTAGGGAAAAACAAAAAAATATGCACCCTTGTTTTCACCCTCTACTCACTAAAAAAAAATAGTGTTTTTATTAGATTCTTTCCCCTCACCCACCACAATCTGTTCTCAGCAGCTTCCCTACCTTCCACTCACCCCCTCCGGAGTCCTCTGTCACAGCTTCCCAGTGGGCAACATGCTTGCATTTGTTGCCCGCTTCCAACAATGTCCCGTAAGGACCTTTTCATTTAAAGGAGCAGTAAACTTTTTTGTATTCAAAAAATATATATTGTAAGGATTTTCCTATTGAGTAAAATAAGGATACTCCCGCTGCTGAGAGATTTGTATTTCCAGAGTTATTACAGTTTAAACCCATGTTTTTTTTTACATTAGCAGTGCCCTCTAGGGGTCAAATTCTAATTAGATTTCCTGTTAGATTCTAATGGAGAGGAAAGTCAGTGACATACAGTTCTCCATAGAATGTGATAGAAACTGCCTGTTACTTCCTGTCAGTTAGATCTATCAGGAAGTAAACACAGTAAATTCACTTCCTGTCAGTTAGATCTATCAAGAAGTAAACACAGTAAATTCACTTCCTGGTTATTTAAACTGATAAACGTTTTGAATAAAACATCTGACAGCGATGGGAGTGACCTTGTTTTACTCAGCAGGAAATTATCTATAAAATATGTGTTTTCACAAAAAAAAGTTTACTGCTCCTTTAAGAGTGTTATTTCAATACTGTCAGAGTTGTAGTTCAAGAGTAATTGAATGATAAAGTATCCCCCTCCCTCCCCTTTTACCTAGTGTAAGCCACCTCCCCTTCGAAGCACCCCGCTCTACTGCAGCTAGGGTTGCCACCCAGCCAGTATTTTACCGGCAGGCCAGTAAAAAATTGGCTTCTGTCCAATATTAAGTCTATGGAGGGAATGCCATGGCCGGTATTTTTCTGAAGAAAAGGTGGCAACCCTAAATGCAGCATGTGCAACAGTCTCTAATATGCATGACTGCATCGTTACACACGTTTTAGTGAATTATTATATAGGAGGATGTTCTGTAGTGGGGTTGGGCAATCTGATTTCCACCAACTGCTGTCGGACTCCATCTCCCATAAACCTCAGGCACCCATTGTTTGATTGAGGATTATGTGAGTTGTTATCCAACAAAAGATGAGAATGCAAACTAATGACCCCAGGTCTGGAATTTACTGGAGAGGTGAAGCTTATGCATGGGGAGACCCAATTGCAAAAAAATCATTACAAATACATGGGCTGCATTAAATTACAAGATTAAATTACAGTGTTATCACTGGTTTTATATCACAGGTTTCTCTTGAAGTCTATTGGAAAATCTGGAGATAGTATCAGGGATAACGTTATCACCTGCAGCGCAATCCACATCATATACGTGATAGCAGCCTTAGCTGACGATTCAGGGCTGTACGAGGAAAACATAAGAAGAGGGTTTCCATAGAAAACCAGCTGCACAATAGGAAAAAAAAAACTTTTCCAAATTCACATTGATTTAAACTGTTTTTTAAGCCCTTGACTCTTAGAGAGATCTTCAATGCATTGAAGTTGAAGACATTTGGGACATTCAAGAGAGTATTTTAGAAATCACTTCATGCATACAAATCTCAGTTTTATCAATACTTTCTGCTACAACTTGCACAAAGGCAAAATAGCGTCTGTCAAAATAAAAGCATATGAGTGTGGTGTTTACTGATCAACAGGATAATATATAAAAGTATGTTTTATGCAGTCAGATGTGCTCTGCTTAAAGGGATAGTAATGTTTCACAAAAAAAAGCAGCTCTGATTAATCTTCATAATATTTGGGCCATGGAGAGTGTTATTTCAATACTGTCGGAGTTGTAGTTCAAGAGTAATTGGATGATAAAGTATCCCCCTCCCACCCCTTTTACCTACTGTAAGCTACCTCTCCTCAGATGTGGAATCTGGTTCCTTGACAGGTTGAAGCAAGGGACAATATTCTTACTGTGATCATAAGGAAAACCATGCCCCCATTGACAGGTTTTTCAGGTTTTTCCTATTGCTCACTGAAGATTGTCCCACGACCGGATTTCACATCTGAGGGGAGGCGGTTTACAAAAGGGGTGGGAGAGTGACACTTTTTCATTCAATCGCTCTTGAAATACAAATCTGACAGTATTGAAATAACACTCTCCATGGCCCAAATACTATGAAGATTAATTGGATCTCCTATCCCTTTAAGATGGCAAAGTGTCTCCGTGCACTAATAGACTACAGGTAAAACGTGATACTGTGTTTTCCATAGAAAAAGCAGGAGGAGGGGGGTGGAGTGAGCTGTCTAAGGAGATGGAAGCATCTTGAGTGGCTCCGGGGCTGAGACACTACTTTAGATGGCATAGCTGCTTCTATAGCTCTTAGTATTGCTACTTTCTGGTGGACACTTCTTTATATGCTGTTCTGGATGATTTTGGAGTGGACAAAGCCATAACAGCTCAGATGGGGAGCCAAGAATTATCTCGCTTCTGCTTGACCACCACATAGCCTATGCACCGCGCCTGAACAACATGGCGACTGGAACGCCTTTAACGAAGGAGGACATTATGCAATTACCAACAAAGGTTGACCTCAAGGCCTTACTGGACGAAATCAGAGCTGCACTGAGGGATGACCTGGCGAGCTTGGAGTCTGACTATGGGAGATTGGACCAGAACCATAACATATTGGAACGAAATAATGCTGTACCGGTTCCCTGCATTGTGTACTCCGAATCTAATTTGTGCTGCCGTGATGAGGCCCTTGATCACTTTTCTGGTTGCAAAGCCGTACAAGGGGACTGGAGTGAGACTGATACATTTCCACCGTACCTATAATTGGGTCTGAGAGGCTTCCGTTAGCTACTTTGGACTTTCTCCTGCTTCGGTTCCTGGGAAATCTGGAGGACCCTCTGCGGTGGTGTTTTCTGGCATGCTACTTATGTTGGAGGCTGAAGGAGTTCTGGAGTGATGCCTACCTCTCTTTCCTGCTTTGCTTATTCTACTAGGACGTCTAGGCATGGGATCCGGGAATCCTTACCCTTCAATCTCTGAGTCTTTTTGGGGACTTCGTTCCTAAACACTGTAGTTGCAGTTAAGATTTGTGCCTGCTGGCTTAGCTCAAGAAACTGACGATGGTTAGTTTAACAATACTCTGTGTTCCCATCGTTATGTTATGTACCTTTATATATGCGGATCCTTGACTTTTATTTGTTGACCAATGTCTCCTGTACCCTCCTACAGCTCTTAAGCGCCCTCCAAGATTGACTGTCTGTCCACCTATTAAACAGGTGATCCCCCTAGGGCCCGGGGGGGGGGGTTAGCCATGTTCTATTATTTAGAGTCATTTTGGACCATTAAGAATATGTTCTGGGAAAGGGAGGTTTGTTTATTTAGCGGGATTAATGGGGTATTGTAAATAATATGTTATTGGGTTCCGCTATTTAATGGTTTTGTGTATATCACTTGCTATGCTACTCTTATTCTGCTGGTGGCTGCTGCTGGGCTGCCTGACTGCCTGGCGCAGGACTATCAGCAGTCTAGGGATTGCTATATTATTTGCACTTCTGCTCCATAAGATATGTGTGTATATGCACTATGTATATCGTAATCGCTCTGAGCAATCTCGCTTTATTTTGTAAGGCCGAGTATAGGATCCTACATCGTTGATTGTTCTGAAATATTGAATAACGTTTATTTGTGCTCAATTTTAAGTTATGGTTGGAACAGCAATTTTTATGTTCCTTAGAGGACAAGACTAGTGTCTCAGCTTATTGTAATTTTCAGTCCACTCATGTGGTTTTTCTTCCCCCCCAGGACCTCTAGCAGGTCACTGCGTGACATTCTGACAGGGTGCAGGGTTTATCGCCCTGCCATTCTGCCCACGCATTACTTCTGCACTAAGACCACTTGATCATTTCTTGAGCTGGTATTCAGTCGTTTTCATTCATTTCTGCCGTTATAAGCTTTCAGAGCACTTGATTATAAGTAATGAGTGGTCTTCTTCTCATTTTCACCAGACAGGTTGTACTTCCAACCTTAGTCCTTTCCTTATAGGTAATGTTTCCCCATTATCATTGTATTATTTCTTAGCATTTGTAGTACATCCTGTCATTCTTTACTATAATATCCATATTTTGATTTCATCTAACGAATCAGTGGAGTAACTAGAAGCCACCGGGCCCTGGTGCAGAAATTGCTGCCGCCCCCCCCCATCTTCACATTGCCCCATGTACATTTCCTACCTCCATCTCCCGCGCTGTTCTCAGTTATGCAGAGCGCTGGGAGATGATGTCTTCTCCCAGCGCTCTGCATTACTAGAGCGCCGGAAGATCAGCTAAGCTGCTGCGGGCAGGGCTGTGGGAGAGTGGCGATGGGTTCGCAGGGGGCGGCGGGCCCGTTGGAGTGACGGGCCCGGTCACAGGTGCGATCCCTGCGACCCCTATTGTTACGCCACTGTAACGAATTCTAGTTTAACCTAAAAACTGATCTTAGATGTATGGTTTCTGTCTACACTAAATGCATTCACATGCTTCTACTGCTTTCTTTGAGGATGCTCTATGTTAATGGTTGGATGTATGTCAATAGAATTTGCTTACTCTGTAATGGTTATTACTGCTTTCTATGAGAATGCTCTATGTTAATGGTCGGATGTATGTCAATAGAATTAGCTTACTCTGTAATTGTTATTATCACCAAATAAAGCTTTGAAAAAAAAGAAAAAAAAAAAAAGAAAAAGCAGGAGACTGGTAGAGTAATAGTGATACATTTACTGGCTAACTAAGTGGCTCAAAGATACAAGCTTTCAAGACAACTTAGGTCTCTTGTTCAGGCTTATTTAGAATTAGGGCTGAATACAAAATACATGACAGGTTATACACTCATGCAAATTGATTTTATGTTTAAATTCCACATGAAGTGAATTCCCTATCACCATTGTCTTGTATAAATCATTCCCCTGGGTCGAGCAGGGGTATCCCTTTTGTAGCTGAGCCGAGATTTATCACCTGGCACTCTGAGGGTTTACTATTACATTCCACGTAGCTGTTTTTGGCTGCATCTCTACACACTAATTTGCTGAAGCAGATGGATAATTAATCTTATTCTAGCTTCTGCTGGAGCCTTGGGAATGATTTATACAAAACATTGGTGATAAACATATCTGGGAACTTTTGAAGCAGAGCTACCCGGAGGCTAACCCTGATAGTGCCGAACGGGGAGGAAAATGACGTGATTTGCGTAATAAAAGGGGTGGGGCTTGAGAGATAAGACTTATATCGTTCTACATGTTTTTTTAATGCCTACAAAATAAAATAAAGATAACACAAAGTATTACTATCCCTTTAAGCCTGAATAGAGTATAGATTTTTTAGAAATGGCATAAGGAGGTATAAGAAAGGGGATGAGGGGTCAAGGTGGGAGAAAGGGAGGAAAGGAGAGAAGAAAGAGGGGTGGGGGTTCCTGGGTCATAGAGCACCGGGCCCATTCAGAGGTCTAATCATCAGACAGAATAATGACTCAAGAAACCATGTGAGATATGCTGCAGTACAACACCAAGGGGAGGTCTCAACAATAATCATCTACTAGCCAGTCTTTTCCAAACCATTGGTGAAGCTGGTCAGCAGTAAATGTGGAAGAGGTGAGAGTGAGAGCACAGGTGTCAACAAACGACACCAGGTTTAGAACCAACCAATGCAAGGGATATATTCAGAAAGAAAAGGCTCCTCCAACAAGAGTGATTGGGGCGAGAGGCTAGGGGGTGTCGCTAGGGTGCATGGCTAGGTTGCGTTGGCCAACCGTAGTGGGGCGTGCTGCGGCCAAGGTCGTATAAAGGTGCTGGCCGCGAAGCCAGATAGCCCCCTTCGGTTGAGCCGAAGGTGACTCAGAACACCCCACCACGGTTGGTCTATACCCCAATAACCCCAGGGAGGAAATGATCTCCAGAATAAGACAGACCTGAATGGAGACAGGAGAAACATAGCCACTGGTTGGTAAGAAGAGTCCTCAGACAGGCTGATAGCAACTGAACTGGAAGCAGGAAGCAACAGGATACAATCCCAAGGCAGCTGAAGCAGTAGAGACTGGAAGACTGAAGCAAGAAGTAGGGGAGGAGCAGGAGACACCAGCTGGAAGCAGGAGGACGGCAGACGGACAAGCAGACAAGAGTACTGGTACTGAGAATAAAGAGGCTGGATACGTGCCGGAACGAGATCCGGACAACTGACTAGACGCTATGACAACGCATCAGTGGAAGTGTCTCCACGTCTTTTATAGAATGGAAGCCTGGGGCAGCTTCAAAGGGAGGACTGCGCATGCGCGCGCCCAACCCGGAAGTAGACCGGCAGAAGCATGGAATAGAGGAGACGCCATCGGGGAACAGAGACACAACGGTGAGAACAGGGGTGGATTAAGATAGGGATAAGGGATAACCATTTGTTCGTAGATCTGTAAAGCATCAAGATCTTTTTAACGTCATTTTTTTATTCTTTATGACATATTTTCCAACTTGATGGATTTACTTCTGAAAATATTGTCCTTCTTTTATTACATATTTTCCAACTTGATGGATTTACTTCTGAAAATATTGTCCTTCTTTTACCACCAATTCATGATACTGTAGGTTTTTACAGTAGGAAAATGGGCAGACTAGATGGTCCAAAATGGTTCTTATCTGCCGTCAAATTCTATGTCTCTATGATACAACATTTTTTTCATTGATGGTTTTCTGAATATCTCGCCCTGAGTGTTCTCTGTGGTGTATGTGGTTTGGCCTGAAATTATTCCTCTTTTCTCTGTACACATGTTTTATTTGAGATTTATTCCTGTGCTTTTGATCGCTATACACAGCAGAATAGCTAATTTTCCTTGATGAAAATATAATTTTCTGCAGCAATTACGAAGTCATCAATAATGAATCTTTATTTAACTGAAAGAAATGCTTCATAGGCTATAGAATACATCCCGTTGTCAGAATATGAAAAGCATAATTAAGCTGCTACACAAACTGTGTTTATAATGGTGGAGCAATGTAGTTCTTATCTTTTATTTTATACAATTATATCTTCTTAATATATGACCTATTTGGTTATTTCTATACAGACATATTTCTCTTCTTAATTTTAATGTGACTGTTCATTGTAGGACATTTGAAATGTATTTCTCTTTTTTCCTTTAAGCATTTGAATGTGAAGTATCCAATACATTATAATGCTTTGGATACTCTCTTGCACTCAAAGGGTTGATAAAAAATTATAACAGTGACCACTAGATGGTGCTGTTTGATTAGTACTATGGAGAACTTCTGTCACTGACTATAAAGCTCTTCAAATACTAAAATGACATAGGCATCACCTTGAACTGTTATAACCTCTGAAAAAAAAATCACCCACCAGTGGAAAAACCCTTGAGAAAGGTCCCGTAGTGGACCGAAACGTTGACAATTTTGTTGTGCATTAATAAATCCATTTAACTTTGAAAAAGACCCACGGGTGCTGCCCCTCTCTATTTTAAGTATATATATATATATATATATATATATATATATATATATATATATATATATATATATACACAGGGCTCAAAATTTCCACTCTCCACTAGCAAATGGCGAGTAGAAATTCAGCCCTGGTTGGTATGTTTTAGCTTGCAGTGGAGAGTAACTTTTCAGGTCTGGCTAGTAGCAAAGGACTTAAAATTATAAGCCATGTATATATATATACTAGCAGTTTGGGACGGCGTTGCCCGTCATGTTATGCAGGAAATGTGTCTTTTTTTTTAAATAAATGTTATGATAGTGAATTATAGCGTAGGGTGTACGTGTCAGAAAGGTACACACAGTGATAGACAAAGACACATGCAACACACACATATACACACACATGCACTGACAACACAAACAGTGACACACAGCTGCAAATCAGAACATAAATACATACAGTGTGAGCAGTGTAAGTAACATACCTCCCAACATTTCATATGGCCAAAGAGGGACACTTGTGTTTTCGGTGGTGTTACTGGGGGCGTGGCTGGTGGTGTATTTTAGAGAATTTTTAACCCTTAGAGTGCCAGGGGGTAAGCAATGCATTGCATCCCCTCTGGCGTTGAAATGGTTAAGTTACTCTTTCTGTAAGTGAATGATTTAGAAGAAGATGAAAGTATTTTTTTTACACAGACTAATTTAACAGATATATACAGAAGTTTTTTCCCACATTACTGTGGGTTTTATTGATGTGGAGCAATCTGATACACTGGTATATACACCACACAATGTGATCTCCTAAATAGAGGAGCAGAGGGATTTGGGTGTCAAACAGGGACTGTCCCTCCTATACTGTATAGTGCCAGTCCTTATACACAGACACATGCAGACTGTATACTATACAGCAGAGGTTCTCAGCCCATGCCCTCAGTGGCCACTAACAGGCCAGGACTTAGGAATTTCACTGCTAGAACACAAGTGTGTTGATCAGAGGCTCAGTCATATTGATTAACTCACCTGTGCTCTTAAAAGGAAATTCTAAAATCCTGGCCTGTTAATAGCCACTGAGGGCACAGATTGAGAACCACTGCTATACAGTGCCAGACCATTGTAGAGAATTTTTAACCCTTTGAGTGCCAGGGGGTAAGCAATGCATTGCATCTCCTCTGGCACTGAAATGGTTAAGTTACTCTTTCTGTAAGTGAATGATTTAGAAGAAGATGAAAGTATTTTTTTACACAGACTAATTTAACAGATATATACAGACGTTTATACCCACATTACCGTGGGTTTTACTGATTTGGAGCAATCTGATACACTTGTACATTAGGCTGACCAGACCTCACCTTTAACCAGTGACACATATGAAAAATGCATACTGCAGGGCTGCTTTGATTTTGGTGCACTCCTCAAATATGCTTATTTCCTATGTGTCCCCGGTTAAAGGTGAGGTCTGGTCAGCCTACTGTATATACACCACACCGTGTGATTTCCTAAATAGAGGAGCAGAGGGATTTGGGTGTCAAACAGGGACTGTCCCTCCTATACTGTATAGTGCCAGTCCTTATACACAGACTGTATACTATACAATGCCAGACCATATATAAATAGTTTGTCATACATGCTATACAGTGAGCTATGTACAGCATGGAGATGATTGCAGGAACTGGCACCTCTACTTACAGACAGACTGACAAACAACCTGCTCTCTTTCTCTCTCTTTGTGCAATATATAAATACAGTCACAACCATGTCTCTGCCATTTACCAGCTCAGCTGAAGCCTTGCTCTGCACTGCCTGATCACCTCTCTGCCGTTGTTTCCACTTTCTCAGCAAGCCAGTATCCTCCTGCTGATTGTTTAGAAATCAGCTCACTTGTAGTAATTAGCAGAGCTGTGTAGGCTCAAAGACAGGGAACGAAGAAGCTGCATAATACAGATTGGACCATGGCCTTCCAGCTGTAGCTTGAACATTGTTCCCATCATCCTCAGCGTGCGTGTGTGTATATGTGTGTATGTGTCTGCTAGTGTGTGTGTGTGGGAGGGCATGTGCATGTGTCTGTGGTGTAGGAGTGTGTGGCAGCCATTTTTTTTTTCAGCCTTAGATAGTGGTGGGCGGGCTGGATAGTGGGGGCAGGCCAAAAATCACACTCCCACAGAATCACCCAATGGCAGCAGTAATCCTTTTTACTGCCGCCCCTGGGTGTGTTTTGCCAGGCACAAAGTCTTCTTTTATATATATATATATATATATATATATATATATATATATATATATATATATTCTATCTGAATAATCTATCTATATATGCAATTAATCTTTCAATGCATCTAATTAATCAAATCTATCTACTCACCAAATCAAATCTATCTATCTATCTATCTATCTATCTATCTATCTATCTATCTATCTATCTAATTTAATGTAATCTGTCTAGATATCTAAATCTATCTAATTAATCAAATATATCTAATTAATTAATCAATTTGAATTAATCTATATATATATATATATATATATATACATATGTAATTAATCTTTCAAAGCATCTAATTAATCAAATCTATCTATCTACTCACCTAATCAAATCTATCTATCTATCTATCTATCTATCTATCTATCTATCTATCTATCTTTATCTATCTATCTATCTATCTATCTATCTATCTATCTATCTATCTATATCTATCTATCTATCTGTTTCATATCTATCTATCTATCTATCTATCTATCTATCTATCTATCTATCAATAAATAAAGATAGCTATGTATACAGCTGTCTACTTAATTTAATCCAATCAATCTAGCTATCTAAATCTAATTAATCAAATCTAGCTAATTAATTAATCAATTCAAATTAATCTATTTATCTATCTATCTAATTAATCCAATCTTCTCATAAATTTAACAAATCAATCTAATTAATCTATAATCTATCTAAATAATCTAATATGTCTATATATATAATTAATTAAATCTATCTACTCAATTAATAAAATGTATCAATTCAAATTAATCTAATCTAATCTAATCTATTTATCTAATTAATCTAATCTAATATATATATATATATATATATATATATATATATATATAGTCTTCTCTATGGTACAGTGCATTTTACCGCACAGTGACTCCAGTTTACTCCGTTAGCCTCAGTGTTTACCTCTAAACTTTCCGTGAGAGTAAAGTTTACTACGTTGTGAATTTTAGATCTGTTCTTTATTGATATTGCCTTTGGTGGTCTGATGGAGGCTTATATTTAGCTTATTTTTATTTTCCCTTAGTGTTTGCACAATAACATTGCTTTATTTTCCATTACACAGTATTTGCCTTGTGGGCACCGCAGTCTTGTGAAGCCAGATTACATCCTCACATACTTTCCCTGGCTAACAAAGCAAAACGCATTTGGTCTTTTAAAGTGGACCTATCAACCTATTTTGTTTTACATAGAACTAAAATCTGTCTGGATGCTGTAATAGCTTTATTCTATAAAGCAGGTTTTTGAGAAATTACCATTTATTATTTGATGACACAATGTGACACGTTAGGCTAATTTTCTGCAGAGTAGGCTAAGTAGTTATGTTAGAGTCCAAGTATACTACTCACTGTTCTATTTTAAAAAAAGCCCTCAGTGTGTGGGTACTGCCCAAGTGAATACGTAAACCTAACCCTTTCAGTGCCAGAGGGCTACACAATGCATTTCTTTGCACGAGCGTGCAGATGGTCTTTCAGGGGGTTAAAGGGTTAAGACTAGATTTCAAATATCCTGTATCAAATAAATAATTTTTACAGATGGCAGTTTAACGGGAACCCATTATTTTGATTTTATGCATTTTGCAAGTGTATAACATATAAAGTGAAATCACCTATATTTTTTATTGTTTTTTGTTTTTTTTTTTAAATCCTTTTATGTTCCTGAGAGTGAACTCCCTGGATATTGGTTCTAAGGGAGCTTTCTAGTCAGCAGATCATCAAAGAAGGATAGTGATGTAGTGAAACACTATCCCTGCAGCATTGCGTGCTCAGTACGCTTTCTTAGTTATAGTTTATCTTTATTTACAATGTATCAGTATGTCTGCTTTAATGTTCCTTGATAGAAAGCTCTCTGACAAAATGTAAAAATGTAAAAAAAGGTGAAGATAAAATAGTAAAACCATTGGTTATGTGACTTTACATATTATGTATTTGCAGAATACGTAAAGTGTATCTTTTTTTACATTGTATCAATATATCTGCTTTCACTTTCCTTGATAGAAAGCTCTCAGGCATCAGGTAAAAAATTAAAAAAAATGTGAAGGTAATATAATAAAACTATAATGTGACTTTACATATTATGTACTTGCAGAATAAGTAAAGTCAAAATATAGGGTTGCTATTTATGTTTTGATGGCACAGTGTGATATTTTATTGTATAGAGCTCCATTTTACATTTAGGTGTTAATGTTTCTTTAACCCCTTGAAGAATGGATAGCGAACTCTGGTCCTCACGAACCACCAACAGTGCATGTTTTTAGACCATGGTGTATGGTTCTAGACTATTCCTGTCCTAGTACAGGTGAATCCATCAGTGACTCAATCACTGTAATTCACCAACCTGTACTGAAGCAGGATTATCTTGAAAATATTCGCTGTTCGCTCTTAACCTTAAAGGAGCAGTAAGCTATTTTTATGTAAAAATATATTTTGTAGGGATTTTCCTATTGAGTCAAATAAGGGTACTCCCACTGCCAAGAGATTTATATTTCCAGGGTTATTACAGTTTAAACCCATGTTTGTTTACATTAGCAGTGCCCTCTAGTGGTCAAATTCTAATTAGATTTCCTGTTAGATTCTAATGGAGAAAAAAGTCAGAAAAGTCAGAGACATACAGTTCTCCATAGAATGTGATCGAAACTGCTGAGTCACTTCCTGTCAGTTAGAACTATCAGGAAGTAAACACAGTAAATTCACTTCCTGTCAGAACTATCAGGAAGTAAACACAGTAAATTCACTTCCTAGTTATTTAAACTGCTATAATTTTTGAATAAAACATCTGACAGCGATGGGAGCGACCTTGTTTTATTCAGCAGGAAATGCTCTGTAAAATATGTGTTTTCATAAAAAAAGTTTACTGCTCCTTTAAGTACCAGTGACATGCCAGAACATCACAGGTGTCCTTGCCTAAAGGACGGATGACGGTCCTGGCACATCATGTATTTTTTGTTCACAGCGCACCTACGGGAATGCTGTGAGCACTACTGGGTCCTGAAATCTACCTCTCCAAGACCTGAGCGGTCACTATCAGATCCCCTATTGGCGAGCCAGCACACATGATCAGTCACATCTGCCGGCTCACGAATGAGATCAAAGGGGTCCTTAAGAGGAATCCACTTCCTGGACCTCTGGTCGTAAAGGACCAGGGTTGGCTACCCATTCCTTTGAGAGGTGCATTGATTCTTCTTTGCTTTCAGGAACTTGCCTGAATCTAGGGTGCCTTGACGGGTCAGACGTGCTTCCCATGCCTTTAGCCAAAAACATGCAACTAAAACCTAACTTTTATTTACAGTAAGTCATAGGTTATTATATCTTTTATTTACAGTAAGTCATAGGTTATTATAACTTTTATTTACAGTAAGTCATAGGTTATTATATCTTTTATTTACAGTAAGTCATAGGTTATTATAACTTTTATTTACAGTAAGTCATAGGTTATTATATCTTTTATTTACAGTAAGTCATAGGTTATTTATTTGTAAAAGTCAGGATTTGATGTGCAGAATCTAATTTTTTTCTACTTTGTATATGTAGCCAAGAAACAGTTCTTGCTGCTCTCCTGACCATACACATATGGAACTATTTGAACACTACTAATAAAGGCTAGTTTGAGCTCACCAAGGAATCTGTATATTTTATACTTTTTGTATGTATTTTATGTAGTTTTTGCTCCTCTTCTCTTGGTTGGTAGCTTCCCAGCAGGGTGATAGCTGATTAGGTGTAAATACCTCCCCATTTTCCTCACAAGGGTTTTGTTCACAGTAGAAGTAAAGTTGCTTCATGTTTACAGATTGCAGGAAGACAGGGGCTTGCCTGAATCTGGGGTGCCATGATGGGGCAGACGCACTTCCCATGTCTATGGCCAAAAACATGCAACTAATGGCGCGATGCAAGACACGTTCGCATTGGATAAAGGCATTTTTGTACTCAGATATATTTTGCGCATGTTCTAATCCAGAAAGCTAAGTACCGAACGCTTCTTGAATTGCGCATAAAAAATTCCATTTTACGACAACAGTACACAGACGTAGAAACTGATTTGCATTAGCACTTCCTGCATTAAGCACATTCGCTATTCCACTCACACAGATTAGTTCATCTTAGCCACGCCCAGGGCCGGATTTGTCATAAGGCAGAGTAGGCATCTGCCTACAGGCGCACCCCACAGAGGGGCGCCTGTCATTGAAATTGATTTTTTTAAATGTATTTTTATATTTTTTTTTAAGTGGCGAAACCCGCCGCCCGCATGGTAAGGTCTGTGCTGAGAGTCCTGTAACTACTGAGCTCCTCCGGCTCCTTAGTAATGCAGAGCGCTGGGGGCAAGTTAGAGCTGATGGGGCAATGTGAGGGCAAGTTGGAGCTGATGGGGCAAATTGGAGCTGATTGGGGCAAGTTGGAGCTGATGGGGGCAATGTGGAGCTGATGGGGGCAATGTGGGGACAAGTTGGAGCTGATAGGGGCAATGTGAGGGCAAGTTGGACCTGATGGGGGCAATATGGAGCTGATGGGGGGCAGTGTGAGGCCAATATGAAGATGGGGGATAATGTGGAGGTTAGGAGTATTGGGGAGGTGTTCAGCAGAGATGGCCAATGGGGGGGCGCTTCAGATTTCTGTGCCTACAGGCTCCTGAGATGTAAATCCAGCCCTGGCCACGCCCCCACACAAAAATAAATATACGCAGCCGCTCGCTAATCTTGAATTTTCACTCGCAATTCAACAAAATCATGAGCAAACCTATTCCCTAGTGGTTTTCACACTGGAAATAGCGATTGCGCACGTTTCCTGCATCGCGCCATAAATCTCCACTGTTTTCTTTATAGTTAGTCGTAGGTTGTTTATTTGTAAAAACCAGGATTTGTTTACTTTGTATATGTAAAGTAAACAGGAAGGACGCTGCACCATTCCCCATGTGCGATGCCCGCACGGGGGACCGGGCAATGACGTCACCAATGGTTGAGGACCGATGAGCATCCCAAGAGGGCCACCTCTCATGTCAATCACTCCACAGGCACAGAGTGAGAAAAATAAATAAGTACAGATAGCTACCCATCTAAAAGTGCACACCGAAAGAACATACACAAAACACACAGTCCCTGCCTATATATAACAGAAACAAAAGAAAATAAAAGAAACCTAAATTAAACACTGTGAATAACATGAAAATACTGGATAAACAGATGGAAAGTGCCCAACTAGATGATGCTGGATGAAGGCATTGCTATATATATATATATCAATAGTAGCTGAAGGGGTAGAGTCATGTCAAGCCTGGACTCCAGCTCATTGCGGAACTCTGAGGAAGTCAAACCTTCTATCATTTGCATAGCAGAAGGACGGGGCAAGTGTCTCAAAAAGAGGATTAACACAAGGCATTTCAGACCAGTTCCACCGGAACTCTGGCTCATCGCTGCAAGAACAAAGTAATTCAAATGTCAATAATGTGAAAACACTATCAGTACTGTTGCACACCCACATATGTGATCTGAATTGTCTGTTCCAATTATTGCGATGAGTTGAATCGCAACATAGTGGCAGTACAACAACATGCAGTAACTAGTGGAAGAAACTTAAACAAATCCATAACTGGTCCAGCTTCCTGTCAGGTGGAGGTAAAAATGAGCACTCCACAAGTCCATCCAAGGAACAGAGGCACCATTTATAAAGCAAGCCCATAAGGGATCCTTAATAAAAGTGAACAATGAATGGCCATGTAAGAAGAACATAAAGACCGTTAGTTCTGGTGTCATCAACTAATATCAAGAAAACAAACCTCAGTGCTTTGTGTGAGATGGCCTTAAAGGGATAGTAATACTTCGTTTTAACTTTATTTTATTTTGTAGGCATTAAAAAAACATGAAGAACAATATAAGTCTTATCTCTCAAACCTTTATGGTTTAAGAGATATTCACAAGCAAAGTACCCCCCCCCACCGTTCAGTCAGGTCAGAAGGGAGGTGCCCAGGTAGACTGCAGAGAGGGACAATCTTCAATTAAGATAAGGGAAAAACCTGAAAAGCTTCTCAAGGGGGGCAGGGCTTTCATTGTTTTCATACAAAGAAAATTGTCCCCTTCTGTTATCTGTCTGGTCTTACAACCAGATTCACATCTGAGAAGAGATGGCTTACACTAGGAAAAAGGGGCGGGAGGGGGAAACTTTGCTTGTGAATATCTCTTAAACCATAAAGGTTTGAGAGATAAGACTTATATCATTCTTCATATTTTTTTAATGCCTACAAAATAAAATAAAGTTAAAACGAAGTATTACTATCCCTTTAAGTAACCTACTTGGGGAAGATAAATCACATTCCTAGAGGAAGGAAATCTCCAGTAGAAAGTCTACCAATTAGGATTGGAGCTAGCTGGGTGTAGAGCCTCATGAATGCTCACAGAGGGTCCTCCATCAATGTGTGCCTGTCCCACACACAAAGTCTTTCATATATTAAGTCACAGAAAAGAGCCTAGATGCAACTCATGGTTCAGACTCTTTGGGTGTAGAGTATTCAGTTGATAAATTAACCTGACCTCCATTTATAAGAGTAGCTGATGGCAATTATCTCCTTTCTTTGGGGTATGAACCTGCACAGTAGGCATGAAACGAACATCTAATAGTTTGTGTTGAAATGCAGAAAAATGTTGTCCCACTGGCTGTCTAATGCTCTTCTTAGCATCCAATGTGCCCTTGAGTACTTTTCTAATAAAGCATTTATGATTTTTTGTACGTTCCTTTAGTGTAGTTGTGGTCTTACCCACATAAAATAATCCACAGGGGCAAATGATGTAGACCACACATTTGCTGTGTGATGCAGAATGTTTTGCCATTATGCAGGTGTGGGTATGATTTACCAGTAATGAGGTTCCCACAGTTGGTGCAGCCCCTACACAAGTATACACCACTGAGATGTGCCAACCAATTCTTACTATGAGTGTATTTACCCACGGGATCTGCTTGCATAAGCAGGTCTCTTAAATTTCTACCACCTGGTAACAGAAAAGTTAAGGATTACTAAATTGTTGGCCCAGTCTGGTGTCACCTGCGAGAATGGGCCAAAAGGTAAAGGTGGTCTGGATACAAAATGTAAATTTTTCTTGTAGGTCTCAGTCAGCGATGGAGATAACAATAGAACATGCCTTAGCTGTCGCCTTCTGAGTGATATGAGGATCATATGCTCACTGCAGAAATGTCTCACCCATGTTGATTAGCCCTTGGTGGCAAAGTAATGGGTCAGAGGTGATCTGAACTACAAAAGCATTTGTGAATAGGGTAGACCCTTCTTCAGTGGAGCAGGGCGATGGCTTCTAGCATGTAGTTAGGTGTTTCAGTCTGTGCACTTTGTCTATATTTTAGTTTTGAGGCAACCAAAATTTAAAAAATGTATTTACCATTCATAAAACAGACAAAGTAAAATGAATAGTTAACTCAAATTGGTTAAGATAATCAACAAAATTATTCAGAGACCTACTGTTACCTCTCCCCAGCAGGAAGACATCATTGATGTACCGCTTAAAGAAAAAGCAACAAATCTTCAGTGATCATCTTGGGTAGTTTTTTTTATGAAGTCGGTGGAGTCCCTGACATAACTATGTATTTTAGTTACATATTCTTGTAGGTAAAAATCTATGAACTGAGAGAGAGGCTGGCAAAGAGAACCCCTAGCAGAGATGATGGGCCTGCCTGGGGGATGATTGTGTAAGAACATTCTTAGTTTCAGTGTTAATCCATCTATTGCTAAAGCCCAGGTGGATGACAGAATTAATTTCCTTTTTACAGAGTGGTCTAGGGTCACGGTCAAGTTTCTTGTAACATAACGGTAATGTAGTTGGCCTAATGCTTCCTGCTTGTAGAACTCACATTGGCCCCCTCATCCACATTGCCCCTTCCACAATGCCCCCTTCATCTCATCTCCACAATGCCCCATCCACAATGTCCCCTTCATCTCCACAATGCCCCTTCCACAATGCCCCCCTTCATCTCATCTCAATGCCCCTTCCACAATGCCCCCCTTCATCTCATCTCAATGCCCCTTCCACAATGCCCCTTCCACAATGCCCCCCTTTATCTCCACAATGCCCCTTCCACAATGCCCCCCTTCATCTCCACAATGCCCCTTCCACAATGCCCCCCTTTATCTCCACAATGCCCCTTCCACAATGCTCCCTTCATCTCATCTCCACAATGCCCCCATCTTCACATTTCCCCTACCTCCAGTCCCTGGGGGTCTAGAGGAGTGTCTTTACAGATCTGTGCCTCTTTCGGCACAGATCTCTGCAAGCGGAGCTCCCGCGCGCCGCTGTAGTAATGCAGAGGCTGGGAGATTATGTCATCTCCCAGTGCTCTGTATTACTACAGCGGCGCGCCGAGTGGGAGATCAGGTAAGTGACTGCTGCGGGCGAGGGGGTCGCAGGAGGTGGCCGCAGGTGCGACCGCTGCGACCCCTATTGTTACGCCACTGATTCCACACCACCTCCACATCAGTTGAATTAAAATGGAATATAATCCAAATGATCATAAAAAGCAGGAATATGAAATGTTCTCATTGAGCCCATTTGGTGCCTATGTGTCCAGTCTCCTGATCCAGCACAGTTCAATCACTTCCCTCTGTCGTCTTTCTCACTGGGAGAGGCAGGTTCCTGATAATAATATATTGTAGGGATGTAACAGTATGTTTCTGCTTATCAAAATGTCTTGCTAATGGTTTGTCAGAATATCCTGATTGTAAAGCATCCCTGATGGATTTCCTGTGGTTCGCCACAGGGTCATAATAGTCTTGCCAATTTAAAATAGAGAATATAGGCATCTAATGAAATAAACCACATATGTTGAGAAGCAGGTCAATTTTTGTTTGATTTGAATAGATTGGCCTGAACTGGAATCTTTGAATGTTTGTCCTGTCAAACAAGTAATGCTACTGGGGCTGTGTGCAGTACAGTGGGCTGCATTGTGATGTGAGGGAGTTCTGCTCTGAACACCAGCAATCTGCGACACTGAAGGTTTTTCTAATTATCATAATTGCAGGTTTCCTCTTAACTCATTGTATTATAGGTAGGGGTGGGTGAAAAGTGTGAAAAATTTTCAGCGAATAATTTTGTGAAACTGTGTGGATTTTTTGCTTTTCCCGTGAAAACTTTCGCCTTTCTGCCTATGCAAAAATGTCCTCCTTTTCGCCTATTTGAACACATTTTCCATCTATTTTAACACATTTTTCTCCTATATTTCCTGTAGGTACTACATTTCCTACTGTAATATTACTGAAGTGAGGGCTGAAGTTTAGAAATAAGTGGCTGAAAGTCAAAGTTGTGAGTCCTACAGCAAAATATGCCTTGAAAAATGTGTTAGCATGCAGAATGCATTTGTCCTTTGCCACAACAGTAACTTCCTGCTGTGACACTGACACATATTCATGATGATGTCAAGTAATAAAAAAATAAAGTACAGCCTACAATGTGGTAGATATGTATTGTAGGGGTTGTGGTGGGGGGACTGGCATGGTGTGATTTGTGTATGTATTTTTACTATTGTCAAACCCTATCCTCCTTCTCAGATTATTGACACACATAACTTATCGTTCGTAGCAGTGGTCCCAAGTGTGGAAAATAGTGGCAACCCTTCTTCACATCCCTCCTCCACCTCCTCATCTGTGCTGCTGTTAATATATTTGTCCTGGCTTTGTCTGTCATCATATGTGGTTTCTGCTACCTGACACTCAGATGGTATAAGATGTTGGTTCATTTTTAAGAATGTTAGTCTCCCAACATTGCTGCTTGATAGCCGTGTCCTGCGGTCATTGACAATATAATCAGCCGCACTGAAAACCCTCTCAGACTCAACGCTTGCTGGAGGACAACTGAGGCTTTCCACTGCAGTACCTGTCAATGCTGGCCACACACACGGCTTTGTTTGCCAGTAATCCATGGGGTCATTGTTTCAACCTAAAACATAGCTATCCTGCAAGTATGCAGAAACCATCTCACATGCATTGGGACCACTTCAAGGAGCTACAAGGTGTTCCTGTCAACCCATACTCAGGGAGCAAGTCCCAAAGAGATGTGCCGCCACCACCACTACCAATGCTGGGTTTTTGTTGGCTCTGCTGAGACCCATAAATTTCCCTGTGCTCCGAATGGGATATTCTGGTTGATGATGTAGCCGCTTCTGCTGGTTCAAATGCTTTGCTGCCTAGATGTTTGTTGTTCACTCACTTTCTCCCTCTCATACTCCACAATGCAACCCTCCACTTGATCAATAAGCATGTCACAATATTCCTTGACAGAATTCGATTCCTCAGAGAGTTGCTGCTGATCGCCATGTCTCCTTGTTGTGACAAACCATTGATGGCCCTTTGGCAGAAATTCTGAAATTTTGTGTTTAAAGTGGGGGTCCAGCAAAGTGGCAAGAATGTATTCCTCATTGCTTTTAATGGACACTATGTGAGGATCTTGTTCAAAGCACTCTAACATGTCGTTTACCAGCTGGTGCATGTCTGTGTTGTCATTCTGGAAGAATCCTCAGTCATGCTCCTCATTTATTTCTGCAATAACAATATCAGTGGTAGAATTTCATTAATTCCTGCCCCAATGCGACTCACCAGCATGGTTGCCTCCTCAAAGGGTTTCAGCAGCTCACATACATCGCACTTTAGTTGCCATTGGCCAGATGACAAAGAGGCTCCCTCCAAAGCCTTCCAGTTTTACATGATGTACTTGCTAATGGCCTTATTCTGCTCGTACAAACGTTCTAGCATGTACATGGTGGAATTCCACCTGGTAGGGACCTCCATTTCCAGCTGGTGATGGGGCAGGTTCTTACGCTCTTGTATGGAATATAGAGCATTGCATGCACTGTAGGAGCGACTAAAATGGGCACAGATTTTGTGGGCAATAGTAAGCATCTCTTTGAGGGTCTTGGATTCTGCCAGGAATCTGGTCACAACTAAATTTAGCACATGGGCAAAGCAGGGCACATGCACCATACCACCAAATCTCGAAGCAGCGATTATGTTGGAACCTTTATCAGCAGACACAAAACCAGCTTTTAAGGAGCTTGGTACAAGCCATTCTTCTATCTCCTGCTCTAGTTTACTCAGAACATCTACAGCTTTGTGGAATTGTCTCTCAAAACTCTGCATGCACAAGGTGGCGTGACGATGGTATGGGCTATCCTTCTGCTGCTGCTGCTGCTGCTGCCTTTTAATCACACTGCCACAACCAGAAGCACAGTTACCGGCTTTCACCTGATGCTCTAAGCTAGTGTTGTCCACTGTTGGTGCTGGGAGGGAACCCCAGTGAGCAGTCACAGTCATATAGTCTGTGCTCTGCCCACTTGTCCACATATCTGTTGTCAGGTGGATTTTCTTGCCATACGCACTTTTAAGTCCTTTGCCCACCACACTAACCACCTGCTTATACAATTCAGGCACAGCCGTCCGGGAAAAATAACTGCGATTTGGGATATTCCAGCGTGGAGCTACACATGACATCAGTTCTCTGAAACCTCGGTTTTCTATAAAAGAATATGGCAGCGTGTCCATTGCCAACATTTTGGCAACCTTGCCATTCCACAGGCATACTTTGGGATTGTTTATGTGACATTTTTGACTCCTTCCCAGGAACTCAGTCAGTGTGGGTTGGTAGGACATGGCAGAAGGACCCTGAAACTTTATTGCTTTAACATTACTAGAGGAGGTGGTGGCGGTAGATGCAGCATGTGTGGGCAGTCTATGACTCTTGCCATCTTCTTGTCACAGTACCTCTGTGGCGGCTGCTCGAGCCGACTGCAGCTGTCATCCAGTGGCTCCGGCCATATCATCCGTCTGGCAGCTCCAGCTGCATCATTCCTCTGGCTGTGCAGTTTTGGGTTCTACTCACGGCCGGTCGCATTCTGCTTTTAGCAGCTCAGCTTCCTGTGTTCTAGATTTCGGCCTCTTCCTTCCCTGCCCTGGGCGGCTGGATGACGTCATTACGGGCGTGCGTCCAAGGGAATGGACGTGCGCTCCATTTAAAGGGGCAGTTGCTCAGATGATGGCTCCTGCTCTTCCTGGGCCAAAGGTCCTTATACTGCCTGGACACAAGGCTCAGTCGCCCTTTTGCAGTGTCCTGTGCAGTTTGGCTTTAGCGTTGTGTATTACCTGGCTCTGTCTGACAACCCGTTCTGGTCTGACTATCCACCCTGTGTATGACCCCGGCTTAGTCTGATATCCATTCTGGTGTGGACCTGCGGCTCTGGTAGACTACCTCCTCTGTGTATGACCTCTGGCCCAGCTGACTATCCGTTCTGGTGCTGACCTGTGGCTCTATCTGACTACCCGCTCTGTGTATGAACCTGGCTAGTCCAATAACCAATCTGGTGCAGACCTGCTGCTCTGGTTGACTATCTGCTCTGTGTATGACCGAGCTTGTCTGACTACTTAATCTGGTGTTACCTGGAACTCTGTCCACTGCATACCCAGCATACAAAAGCTTCAGTGGATATTCTTTCTGGTACGGACCAGTGGCTCTGGCAGATTCCTCCTTTGCTACCATCCAACAACTGGTGCCCTCAGGTGCGGACATGTGGCATAGTTTATTTCCATTTCTGGGAGCTTTGATTGTGCAGGTGCGGACCTGTGGCATAGTTTATTTCTATTTGTGGGAGCTTTGTCTGTGCAAGTGTGGACCTGTGGTTGCCTGTCGAATCCCTATTGCCTATAGGGGTCCTGTACTATACCACTAGGAAGTAGCTCCATACTTCCTGACGTTGCCGAGATTATTGTGTGTACTTACTGTGTGCTGAGAATTCCATTACATTGTGTATCTTAATAAAATTGTGTTATCGAAAGTACTGGTCCAGTTCTTCTTCGTACAAATTGTGACACTCCTACAGCAAACCAGAGTCATCATACTCCTCTGCAGCGGGAGCCATAGGTGTTATTTGAACTGAACTAACTGTTGGCACTGGCAGTAACACACTCTCTGACACATAAATAACTTCACTACCTCTCTTGTGTCCTAGAGCCCTGGGAACATTTTAAAGTGCTTCTGCTGCTGCTAGTTGTGGCACCTTTGGCCTGCTGATAATATGTCTCCCAGTCAGACTTGTGGTTGTGCTTCAGGTGGGATCTCATAGAGGAGGTGCCTAGGTGTGAGCCTGCTTTCCCCCTGCTCACAGGCGTTTTGCACAGACAACAGATAGCAACATGCTTAGCTTGAGGATCCTGAGTGAAGTATCTTCATACTGTGGACTTCATGGAATGAGGGATTCCTGAGGTGGTGCTGCTACTACGGGGGCTAGATGCTGATGCAATTCTATTGCCACTACTACTAGGTGTCAAAGGTGCAGCACTTACAGCAGCAGCAGCAGAGGCACTCGTCACATCTAACATTGTGAATGTTAACCTGTGTTGTTGTTGCTGGGTACTCAAAACAGGTGTGTGTAGCCGAGTGGGACTTGGACTTTGAAGAGGCAATGATGCTGATGATGACTGATAGGGTGACTGTGTGCTTTTTGACATCTGTGCTTGTCCAGGGTCAGACTTTCCAATGGCTTTCTCAAACAGTTTATAGACAGGCACAGTGCTCCTTAAAAGTGGTAGAAGATTCAGACTTTGACTTTCTGCTAACCTTATAGCCCTGTCATCATCTTCACTCTCAACTTCATCTGTATCTGAACAAGAGAAGGATGCTGCAGGGATATATTCTAAATCTGCATCATCATCAGTCATCATTAGGTCATCCTCAGCAGCATCAGCATCACCTGACAGTTCTTGCCCGGTTTCCCCACTACTACCCTTACATTCCCCTAAGCTTTTGGATGTCTCAAACAATTTCTTCTTACTTTTACTATAACAAGTTCCCTACTGTGGGTGTTTTGGTACTTATTTGTCTCACTATCTGATGCAGCAGGCGGTTCAGCTGCTACACCTTCCTCTATTATGCTGTTGCCAGCATCATCAACACTTGAATGTGACTTGTTGTCGTCTTCAGTGTTCTTCTTATATGGTTCTATATTTCTACTGGCACTGGTGGTGCTGGAACTAATTTTGCTGGGACCTTGAGAAACTGCATCCTCCCTTGGAGTAGAGGGATCATCATCATAGAGGGATCATCATCATTGATTGCACACACTGCAGCAACCATTGCTGCAGTCAGTTTTTGAACTACTACTTTACTCTCATGTTCCTGCACTGCTCCACCCCTCCCCCTTCCCCTTGTGCGTTTGCAGGACATTAAGCAACTACACTGTGGTTTTTTACTGTACAATACACAACACGACTGATGAAGCTGTATGATGCCTTGCCTAAGCCCAGTCAGCTGTCTGTCACTGTCACCTAATATATTTAGTTCTTAATAATTTTTTTATATATATATTTTTTTTTTTTAAGTTGTCCACCCTGTTGTCTTATCACAGTCTGTCCAAAAAAAAATTCTAAATGAAATACAAAATCAACAATGTCTTTCCCCAGACTTCCCCACCCAGCACAGAGACAATACCAGCAAGATCAGCAAGCAAATAGGTTCCTAGCTGCCTGTGTCTTGCCAGTCAGTCACATGGAATTTTGGAGTATTTGGGGTCAACCTCCTTCCTCCCTTCTTCTCCCCAGAGTGCCTCACTGACTCTCCTAAGAGAACAAATGTCCTACCTAAAAGATTCCCTAAACTAAATTCCCCTCTCTGTCTTCTCTAGCTCAAACAAGGTGCTGCTCTCTCCTCTCACAAACACAAAATGGCTGCTGTGAAAGCCTGACAGCCTTTTCTATGGCTGTAGAAACCTTTTCTTCCCATTGATTTCAATGGGCAGGAAAAAGTGGGAAATTATTCGCTAAACGCAAAGTGCCATTATTCGCCGATTTCAGTTTGAGGTGAAAATTTTTGCCCATCCCTAATTATAGGATTATGAATGATTTCATTCTGTAAAGGATGAGTAACCTAGGCTTTTCCTAACGGGGCGGGCTGGTGTGGAGATTTTTGATATTAGTTAATTTTATTTTTTACAGTAATGATTCACTTTCAAATTCAGTATTTTTGTGTATGAACACTATACACCTTCCATTGTCCTAAGCTGGACAAGGATGATTTTAACATTTATTTTGACTGTTGTTTGAGGATTTTAGGCATCTTGTTGGGGGTCAATATACAACAAGGGGTATAAATGGAGGTTGTTTGCATGTGGTGTTTGTCTTGATAAAGATCCCAGACGGGGATCGAAAACATTGATCAGAATAAAGCTTTATTATTTTCCTAAAAAGTCCTGTGAGTGCTGGTTTTTCCACTACTATTCACTACATTTACCTAGGCACCCATGCATAAGACTTATTTTTCGAGAGTTCTGCCTTTCTTCTTCAAATTTATATATAATAATATATATATATATATTATTTAGTCAGTGTTTCAGTCTCCACAAGGACCTTTCTCAAGACAAATGAAACTGAGTGCTTCCAGGTGTTATATAGTCCACAGACACCCATGAGAGTTTCACAGATGTCAGTGATGTCAGTATGTACAGAACCAATAGAGAAGCTGTTTGTTACCGCTTGTCTGATGATCTCCCATAAGATGGCAACGGCTTTTACTGTTCTAACCATTTCAGTGCCAAAAAGCTGCTTCCAAATAGAGACAGCAAGATGTCCTCTGGCTCAACAGAGAGTTCTAAGGAGATCTCAATGTTGGAAAAGTTGAGACTGAGACAGCATAGACAGCTAAAGAGCTTAGTGCATGTGACGAAAGTGGCACTTTAAAATATAATTATGCATGAATATGATAATGGCTCATTAAGATATATTTCCATATGTAAATGAGCCACTGATGAAATAGTCACTGCAAGATCATAAACCTGGTGAAAGCGGATTCATGGTGATGTCAGAATATTTGCATTAGACTCCCAGAGATGTGATGGGGAAGGCATATTGGTGTATAGGTCGAGATGTCAATGAAGCAAATACACCATCATATCTCCAACCAGGTCCCTTATCCCCACCCCCCGCTGTGTTTTGCATAGTGTAGTACAGAGCTCAGAGGCAAGATGTCTGCTCATATGCCTGCCCATCAGTCTCCGAACATGATGGATTTCTCAAAAACGCTGGACCTATTCAGGATCTTACAACTATCGGAATGCATATTGCTATATGAATCATTATTTGGGGGGGCACTTTAATTGGAGTGATAGTGCCGCTTTAAGGTGAATTCAGGACCATAGATAAACAAAAAATCCTGAAATCCCCATTGATTTAAATTGGTGATGTTAACCCATTGAAAGCTAGAGAGGTTTCAAACATATTGCAAAGAATTCAAAAGGTTAAAAAAAACACATTTTAATCAATAACATTTTTATTTGCCCCCTATGGTAGAGTCAGTTTGCTCCAGAATTGCCCCTCTAGCTCATTGAATACGGCGCTAAGTGGGTAATACTTGACTTTTAAAATGTTGACATTTTTTTTACAGAGAAGATTAGAGCACATAATGGGGGAGATTAACTAAGCGGTGATAAAGAGGTGATACAGTAGAAATGACATCTCCAGTGATATCACTTCTCCAATTCCTATTTTATTCTATGGAGCCAATGCACTAAGATTTCTTCGGCCTAATCTTGGGGAGCCTGAAGAACTCCCACACTTCTTGCTGCTATTCATATTTATTCACTTCGGTTCTCATTTTTATCTGTAAAATTTAATGTATAAGTTAATGTGAGTTAGTGCTGTGAGTTTTCTGTTTCTTAAAGGGATAGTAATACTTCGTTTTATCTTTATTTTATTTTGTAGGCATGAAAAAAAACATGAAGAACGATATAAGTTTTTCAGCTTTTTCCCTTATCTTAATTGAAGATTGTCCCTCTCTGCAGTCTACCTGGGTACCTCCCTTCTGATCTGGCTGAGCGGGGGGGGGGGGATACTGTGCTTGTGAATATCTCTTAAACCATAAAGGTTTGAGAGATAAGACTTATATCATTCTTCATGTTTTTTTAATGCCTACAAAATAAAATAAAGATAAAACAAAGTATTACTATACCTTTAAGATTTCTTCAGCTTTGGAGATGTTAGTGAATAGGCCCCATAGAATAACATAGGAACAGGAGAAGTGATATCAGTGGAGAAGTCATCTCCGCTTTATCACCTCTTTATAACCGCTTAGTGAATCTCCCCCAAGGTATCATTAACCATTTGAGTGCCAGAGGGGTATGCAACACAATGTGTTGCGTACCGCTCTGGCACTCAAAGGGGTAACACAGAACACCTTCTAAGTTAGTACAATATTGTTCTTGGTATTGGAATAGATATAGATATATGTTTTACATTTTTCATTTTAGGACTTGCAATGTTTTCTTCTGTGTATGTGATAAGTTTGATTTTTTTTTTTACCTCTAAGTTACAAATTGCATTTTTATTTTTAACCCCTTAAGTACCAGTGGTCCAGGGAAGTTACCTTCCCTTAAGGACCGATTTGATCCTTGCCGACGCGCCGGTACACGTGACCTGTTACGCATACCGGCGTTAGGGTTGCCACCCAGCCGGTATTTTACCTGTAGGCCGGTAAAAAATTGGCTTTTATCCAATGTTAAGTCTATGGAGAGAATGCCATGGCCGGTATTTTTTTAAAGAAAAGGTGGCAACCCTAACCGGTGTGCCGCTTTGAGGACTATGAGAGATCGCTCCGGTCATGGAGCGATCAATTCTAGGCTCCGTTTTTACTTACAGCGCTCCCGGTAGAGCGCTGTAAGTATAAAGCACGTGACGTGCTATGACCGTCACTGGTCCTTAAGGGTATAAGGACTGTGACGGTCATAGCACGTCACGTAGTCCTTAAGGGGTTAAATGTATTTCTCACCTTCCTAGTTCCTGAGTTTTAACCCTTTGAGTGCCAGAAGGGTACACAATGCATTGCGTACCCCTCTGGCACTCAGAGGGTTAACAGAAATTGTTTCTCCTTTAACGGCAAATAACAATCCACAAAGCAACGGTAAATACTCATCCTATGTATCACTACGATTCTTTGTCTCTATAAACTTCCAGTTTGTGACCGCTAATGATTTTCCCAGAATGCACTGAGTCATCTGATTATGAGCTGAATTCATTAAAATCCTGAATGGATTTTTTAATGGTTATTTCCATTTATCAGCCAAAAAAGCTCTTTGCATTTTCCAACTATTGGCAAGACTTTCACACCGACTATTCGTATAAAGATAATTTCACGATGGTTCCAGATGAATGATTTTAACACAATAACATATAATCACATCCTACGTTATTATTGTGTAATATTGCATTGTGTGATGTTCAGTTTGATTATTTGCTCACAATATTGTGCTGAATGCTTTTTTTCATAACCGGATGACACCCTTAGTATAATCAAGGGGTACGCTCTCCATTTGTCGGCAACGACAACTCCAGTCATCCCACAACAAGCTAATGCCGCTCTGCTGGGCTGGCATTTGAGGTGGTCAGATTTGAAGGTTTTATTAAATAAATGATGTCTATTAATAATAACCTACCACTTACCATTCTATGGCCAGAAGATCCTAATTTTCCACTTGTGCCTTTGTTCATGAGATAACAATCAGTCCTGGATGTTAGGTCTGTGAAGGCGTGCATGAGAGTCATTGAAGCAGGCAGTGTATATGAGCTGACTCAATCCTTTACAATGAATTGTACTCCCCTGTGATCATTTAACGGTTAAAGGGATAGTTATGTTTAATTATTCAAGTAAAATCGAGTCTTCTCCATTCTTTTTTTAACGATGTGTAGCAAGAAAACGTTATTAAACTCTGCTGTTTTTCATTTATCGTCTAATAAAGTTTTCCCCTCCCGCCCCTTCCACTTACTTCCGCAGCCTCCTCTCAGATTTGGAATCCAGTCCACGGACCGGACGGGTTGCATCGTGGGACAATCTTTCCGCTTTCAGTATAAGGGAAAGCCTGCCCCATTGATGAAGGAGTGCAGGTTTTTCCTTATGCTGGAAGAAGATTGTCCCTCATCGCATTCTGTCCAGGCTGGCTTACTGAGGCTGCTGAGGTAAGTGGAAGGGGTGGGAGGGGGAAACTTTATTAGACTGTAAATGAAAAACGGCAGCGTTTAATAACGTTTTCTTGCTACACAGGTATCGTTATAAAAAAGAATAGAGAAGACTCGATTTTACTTGAATAATTAAACATTACTATCCCTTTAAGATTAAAGGGATAGTAATATTTGAAATAAACTGCATTGCTGAGTCTTCTTTTCTGTAGTTCATAAGATATTAAATGTATAAGGATCCCCCTCCAGCCCATTCTGGCCGCCTCCCACTGAATCTGCAGTTTGGTCCTGGAGGGATGCAGTGAGGGACAAACTTCAGGAAGTAAGTATAAGGGAAACCCCGCCCCCTTGATGAAGGAAGACAGGATTTTCCTTTTGCTTACTGAAGATTGTCCCTCACCATGCTCCATCCGGACCAGACTGCAGATTCAGCATGATGTGGCAAGAGGGGGCCTGGGGGGATCCTTATACATTTAATATGTTATGAACTACAGAAAAATAAATTGGTTAAAATAGCTCATTGTGTTACATCCTATATAATAATTCGCTAAAACATGTGAAACGACCAGTCATACGCAGTAGACACTGCTGCGTGTGCTGCAGTCATGCGCAGTACAGACTGCCCGTGCCGCGGCTGATACAGAGCTGGACGCTCCGACGGAGCATCCAGCTCTGAATCACCCGAAATGCGGGCAGCCCCTACTGCGCATGACTGCCCCCCGACTGGCTGGCAGTGGCACTGTGGCCCGTGTAACGGGCTCTTCAACTAGTTCGTTATAAAGAGGACTCGGCAATCTAGTTTATCTCAAACATTACTATCCCTTTAACAAGTTTAGTGGGCAAAGTTTGGGTCCTGTGGTCCAGCTATCATGGACACCTCCATGGATATCACATTCAGGACTGACAGAACGTAGACACAAAGGCAAAATTCATAAGGGCCATAAAGATTTATGAGGCATAGTAAGGTAAGGTAGGGTTAATTTTAAAAGGTATTACTTTCTCTTTAAGAAAGACTTAGGAGGAGGTGGAGGAGACAAGCTAAATTTAAAAGAACCAAAGAAATTCATAAAAACTGTACATTCTTAAAGGAGCAGTAAACATTTTTAATGGAAATCATATATATATATAAAAACAAGGGTACGCCCACTGCCAGGAGATTTTTTATTTAAAAGTTATTAGACCTCAAACTGACTATTCTTATTTAGTTTATATCAAAACATTAGCAACAGTGCCAACTGGTATTTAGAAGGCACTTTTTTTAATAATGCAGTCTATGGCAAATTTTGAGTCATTGACTATAAATCTATTACATCTGAAACGTGAAGATAAATGTAAAAAAAAATAAATAAATAAACACCCTTGTTTTAATTAGCAGGAAAAGACCCATAAACTTTTTTTTTCAAAATAATGTACACCTTCTTTAAGGTTTGTTATAGTGCCAATTGAGAGTCTCTGGCATATTGTTCACAATTTTTTTAATTAAGAAAAACCATGTATATTTTTTTTATGGGAAACACTGCCCCTGTAACTCTTTGAGTGTCAAAGAGGTATCCAATGCATTAAAAAGAGTTAACAAGACTAAACGATATACCTCCCAGAAACCAAATGCATGATAGAATCCGAGAGGCTAAGAAGAAAAGGGGGGTTATTCTATAGAAGCCTATGCACTAAGATCTCCCAAGGTGGAGAAATCTTAGTGCATAGGCTTCATAGAATAACATAGGAACTGGAGAAGCGATATCACTAAAGAGGTCATCTCTGCCTTATCACCACTTTGTCATTCCTTAGTGCATAACCCTCTTTTACACTGGTGTAAAAAGGTGATAAAGTGGAGATGACTTCTCCAGTTTATCACTTCTCCAATTCCTATGTTATTCTATGGAGCCCATGCACTAACATCTCCAAAGTTGAATAACTCTTAGTGCATAGGCTCCATAGAAAAACAAAGGAACGGGAGAAGTGATATCACTGGAGAAGTTATCTCCACTTTATAGCCTCTTTATCACAGCTTAATGAATCTTCCCCCTTTAGTTTATCACTTCTCCCATTCCTATGTTATTCTATAGGTCCTGTGCACTAAGATGTCCAAAGCTGAAGAAATCATAGTGCATTGGATCCATAGAATAACATAACAGAAGAGAGTTGGTACCGTGTTAGCCGTAGAACTACAGGAGGCAAATATAGTTTTTGATACCTTTTATTGGCTAACTAAGCAGATTTAAATGCAAGCTTTCAGGACCTTAGGTAAATCATCCAATGTAATGTACCTTATCATGTGTGCAAAATGCCCAACAGCTCTGTATGTGGGAGAAACTGGACAAGCACTACATAGGAGATTTAATTCCCACAGATCCAGTGTTAATAACAAAAAGACAGAGACACCAGTGGGAGAACATTTTTGCCAAAATGGGCACAGTGTCAGGGATATTAAGTTAACTGTATTGATGGGACGGTTCTGCACTCAGAGGGACAGAAAGGTATGGGAGGTAAAATCAATGTTAAAATTTAATGCAATTTGTAGTGGTTTAAATAGGGACAAAGAGTTTTTGTCACATTATCACTTAGTGGGTTGACCTTTCCAACAAACCCAAGAGCACTGTAATTACCTCTAAAGCCTCAGAGGAGGAGTGCAATTTACCACTGACTGATCAAAGTATCTGGATCTGGACTGAGTTCTCTTATCTGATTTCCATGCTAAACAATGCAATGTGTACTTGTATTTAAGAGAGACATTTTCATATTTATCTGTATAACATGCCTGAGGAAGAGACCTAAGGTCTTGAAAGCTTGCATTCTAAATCTAAAAGTTAGCCAATAAAAGGTATCAAAAACTATATTTGATCATCGAATAACATAGGAACTAGAGAAGTGATGTCACTGGAGAAGTCATCTTCACTTTATCACCTCTTTATTGTACCTTAGTGAATCTTCCCCCTGGATTAATTGTAGGTCAGACCAATATCACCATAAGGAAGATATACAAATAAAACTGTCCCGAGATCCCCAGGAAAGGGACTAGGAAGGTTCCAGTGAACTGTTATGGAGTTGATAGCTTTACTTTAGTCGTCCCTGCGGTGATTCACGAACAAGCAAGGTTTATGTGTGTTAGCGGAGGTAGTTATACATTCCATTACTGTATAGGTTCCATCTAGATCACCTATCTACCATCTGACAACACCTCCCAGCTTTGCGGAACAGGAAATATATCCTACATTACACTAGGGCAAAGGGTTAGCAGTACCTTCAACAAGGGACACTTGATGGGAAGGAGGACAATGGTGTACACTGGAAATCTATACAATCACTAAAACCGATCGACAACAGAGGATTCTAACTTACTGCCTTCACTTACACAGATCTCCTCTACTGCTCCCCTCATATGACATCCCTCGAAACACAAGAACAAAGCAAGAAACAAGTTGGGGTGCTGATAGACCTCTGTTGGATGAAAGAATGACAATGCTCAAGAAGATTAATCACATTTATTCAAATACCGGCTGTAGAATCCAAGTCGCAATCCAGGTCGGTTGCCACTTTGACTCCTGAGGAAAGGGCTGTATGCTCAGAAATGTGTAGAGTGGATTTGTTCATTGGTTTAATTTATTTTTTTTTTAAATTACATTTCATTATTAATCTAAACATTCATTTAACCAAATTATTTTTCTCCACGTCTGTTACTCTTTTAACATAACAGGAGAGTTTCCTGAGAGAGCTGATTCCGTAGCAGGGCAGGTTAAAGGGATAGTAATGTTTCCTAATAAAAGCAGCTCTAATTAATAATCATAGTATTTGGACTTTGGAGAGTGTTATTTCAATTCTGTCAGAGTTGTAGTTCAAGAGTAATTCAATGACAAAGTATCCCCCTCCCGCCCCTTTTACTGATGTAACACTGCTCAGCCAGAGCAGAAGGGAGGTGCCCAGGTAGACTGCAGCGAGGGACAATATTCAATTAAGATAAGGGATAAACCTGAAAAGCTTGTCAAGGGGGGCAGGGCTTTCATTGTTCTCATAGGAAGAAGATTGTCCCCTTCTGTTATCTGTCTGGTCTTACAACCAGATTCCACATCTGAGAAGAGATGGCTTACACTAGGTAAAAGGGGCGGGAGGGGAAACTTTGCTTGTGAATATCTCTCAAACCATAAAGGTTTGAGAGATAAGACTTATATTGTTCTTTGTGTTTTTTAAATGCCTACAAAATAAAATAAAGATAAAAAGTATTAATATCCCTTTAAGAGTCCCAGTATGCGATAATAGATTGGATTCTGTATACATTACTTCAATATATGTGAGTTATCTTCTTGAGCATTGACATTCATTCATCCCATTCTTGTTTTAAAATAGAAATGTCGCTTTATAATAAATAGATCATTTTGAACTTTAAAGGGCAAGTATATTTATGTTAGACATTTTTAATTCAAACTAGTTTATGAGGTATTTAACTTTAGTTAGTTGTCATTTTAAGTAAATGAGCTAGTACTTGCTGTTAGAAAGTGACAGTTGGGGCGTGAGGCACAATACCAGCGAATGCCATATTTACACTGTGACAAATATACAATGCTAATAATATCATAAAGGATTATTTTAAATAAAAATAACCTATTTAATATATACATACTTTTGAAAGCTCTTTCAAAGTCACCTTAACGTCAGACTTGCGCTGTTGTGATGTGGATTGTTCTTTTATTCTCTACATTTCTCCCTTCCCAATATTAGATAAAGTCTATTGTCATATTTGATTATGTCTCTCTGACGGAAAGCAACATTGTCACATCAACTCATAAAAACACACCTGTGTATTGTGTCCAGTGGGGCATTTCGCACAGGCAACATGCTGCAACTTCCCACTGACAGTGAGATAACTCAGCTGAAGATTTGTTGTATGGGTTTCAATAGAATTGCACTGAAATTGCACAACTACTATTGGTAGCTACTTTTTTCCCTGCTATTTGGTCATGATTATATTGAGATAATTGGATGATGGGAAACCCTTGCTACAATGTAGCACTAAAAATGCACCAGCAATTTCAGTTGCTTCAAAAAAGTAATACTACAGAAGTTGGCTGTGGAAAGAGTCCTTACAATGTGTGTGGTCTATTGCTATTTTAAGGAGAACACGGATGACAGTGAGGATGCAATCTGCCACCACGGATACTACTTGTCACGTATCTGTGTGAAGCCCCTGGCACACAGTATCTTTGAAGATGAGGTTTAATACTACCCTCCAATATCATTTCAGAGGCAATTTATATGCTAGATCAGAAGTTCTCAGCCCATGCTTTCAGTGACCACTAACAGGCCAGGACTTAAGAATTTCCCTGCTAGAACACAAGTGTGTTGATCAGAGGCTCAGTCATATTGATTAACTCACCTGTGCTCTTAAAAGGAAATTCTAAAATCCTGGCCTGTTAATAGCCACTGAGAGCACAGGTTCAGAACCACTGCTATACAGTGCCAGACCATTGTAGAGAATTTTTAACCCTTTGAGTGCCAGGGGGTAAGCAATGCATTGCATCCCCTTTGGCACTGAAATGGTTAAGTTACTCTTTGTGTAAGTGAATGATTTAGAAGAAGATGAAAGTATTTTTACACAGACTAATTTATAAGATATATACAGAAGTTTATACCCACATTACTGTGGGTTTTATTGATGTGGAGCAATCTGATACACTGGTATATACATCACACAGTGTGATATCCTAAATAGAGGAGTAGAGGGATTTGGATGTCAAACAGGGACTGTCCCTCCTATACTGTATAGTGCCAGTCCTTATACACAGACACATGCAGACTGTGTACTATATAGCAGAGGGATTTGGGTGTCAAACAGGGACTGTCCCTCCTATACTGTATAGTGCCAGTCCTTATACACAGACACATGCAGACTGTAACTATACATCAGAGGTTCTCAGCCCGTGCCCTCAGCGGCCACTAACAGGCCAGGACTTAGGA